>OW240915.1:184812402-184914409 GCA_933207985.1 Pelobates cultripes | reverse complement strand
TAACACACAAAGGGGGATAAGATACACTAACGGGTAAAGCGGGGATATGAAACACAAAAAGGTTAGCAATTCGGTTCACCCCACAGGTTTTCTATCAGGTTCAAGTCCAACCACAGGAAGGACAAGTGAAGTGATACCTCCACTTCATTCTGAACACCACATCAAAAGGCTTTGGTCCCTGGCCCGGCAAGAAAACTTTGAACCTTCTCATCTTCCCAGGTAAAAAAAAATATATTGTTAACGTGTTCACTTTTATTTTCTGAGTGTTAGTGCCACTGCTAGGGGTGCCGCAGATTGGTCAGCTGACACTCTAAGCCAATCATTAGATCCCCATTCATAAAAAAGTTGAAAATTTTTATGAACTGGGAACTAGCGATTGGCTTAGAGCATCAGCTAACCACTCTAGCCAATCAGTACTTCTTGACACTCTGTTTTAGAAGCCGAATACCACTGAGCAACCTGGAGATCTGGAGCAGGAGGAAGCTTTTGGGTTTAAACCAAGTGAGAGAGGTGTAACCCCTTAAAAGAAAGAGAGCACCCAGGGGCCTCCTGCCATCATAGCATTTTCATTTAGATTAAATTTTTATGGTAACTAGAATGTTCCTTTAATTTGCTTAAAGGAACACTATAGTGTCGAGAATACAAACATGTATTCCCGAGGCCATAGTTGTGAAACCGCTATTTACGTATCCTGCCCCTCTCTCTCTCCTCCCCCCCCAATGGGTGTCCTGTTTTTTTTTCCCAAAATCTGGTCACCCTGGATTTATGTGATAATGACTATGCCCCTCCCCTTCATGATACTGTCAAAAAGGGGCCAAGCATGGATGTCATTACAATTATGCCCCCCCCCCCATGGAAAAATTCCTTTGGATGCCCATGGCTTCATGCTCTGTGGGTAGATCCCTTGTGGGTTAGGAGAAGCACCATCAGTGTGCCTCAATGATAGGGTATCTCCCAGCCACAGAGTTGTTGTAGCAGAGGCTGTAAGGACTTTCTCCAGGAGAGTGAACTGCAGGTGAGATCCGTCTACACAGTTAGTGAGGAGCCCTTAGAGATTAGTGGAGTTTTTCCACAGACTGCCTCAAGGAGCAGGATCTTGTCCTGAATGGACTGGAAGCGAATGAGAATATCCGCTGATGCCGACGGTGGGGCAGATGACTGCTTCAGAAGGTGTAACATTCCTTCCAATTTAATAGGTTTTGCCTGTTTGGGTGGCAGGAGAAATGCAAATAGGCATCTTCCATTGCAGCTATTCTGTCATTAGTTTGAAGTTGTTGCCGCTGTAGTTCTTCAACCTTTTGTTCCACTTGCTCAAGCCTGGTATTGTGGGTGCTGGTGGTTGCCTCCAAGAGTGTGATCTTAGAAGTGTTTCTTTCCACAGCTTCTTTAAAGTAGGCCATATCTGTGGCTATGTTTTTACGCAGGTCTGCAAGCATAGATTTGAGGAGATCTGCCGTCACCAGTTCTCCCCCAGTCGGGGCCTCAAGTGCAGGCCTGGGTATCGAGTCTAAAGATGGCCCCTCTCCAAAATAAAAGTATATGTCCTCTGAGGCGTAAGTGCAACTCCCGTCCTTCGGCGCCATCTTGTCCCAAGAGGCCTTCGGCGAGATCCGCTGTAATTCACCAATATCTCGGCTATGTCGGCTTTTATCAGGTTTAGGTTTTTGGTTTTTTCTGCCTATGGTTCACCCCAGCAGGTAGGTAAGATGAGTGACCTGTTAGTTGCTCGATTTCCACCACCCTGAAATGTTTAATTCCCTTAAAAAAAAAGGAAAAAACAACTCCCTTTTCTTGATTTACATGTGTGCAACCACTCTAGGTAATGCTAAAGCTTAGCTTAGAATCCCCTGTTTTTTTTTTGCCACCTAGCATTGGATGAAAGCTCTTAATTTGATAATTTCCTCAAACATATAATTATGTTGAAAAATCAGCACAGACATAGGTACTGCTGCACACATCCAGTGGCTATGCCCAAAATAGAATGCAAAATTCAGGGAAAAATTAGAGCAGTGCTACAAAAGGTACAGCAAATGTTTCATCAGTGCAAATGCAAGACAAAGTCACTCACCAAACACCTCCCTCACAGAACATAGGTTATTGTAGAGCTTCCTCCTATTTACCAGCACAATCTTGCTGCTCCGCACGTGGTTCTGGGTACTCTCAGGATAGTGTGTGACATCATATGTCAACCATTGCTCCAAAAACCAATATACATTTAAACACTGAAAAACAGACTGAAATACTTGTTTTGCAAAAAGAAAGATATACACTAGTGATGTCCCGAACGGATCGCCGAACGGTTCACCGCGGTCTCATCATTGAGTAAACTTTGACCCTGTACCTCACAGTCAGCAGACACATTCCAGCCAATCAGCAGCAGACCCTCCCTACCAGACCCTCCCACCTCCTGGACAGCTCACTAAGAATGCAGCTTCACAATGAATGTAAAATGGATGCTGTCCAGGAGGTGGGAGGGTCTGGGAGGGAGGGTCTGCTGCTGATTGGCTGGAATGTGTCTGCTGACTGAGGTACAGGGTCAAAGTTTACTCAATGAAGAGTCCGCGGCGAACCGTTCGGGACATCACTAATATACACATGTAGCTGTCATGCTGGGGAATATAATTAGATAGAGAAAAGTCAAAATAAAAGTGTGAAACAAATTGACCTGGTGTTGCTAGGCCGCCACTCCAAACTGCCCAGTTCATATTTCTTGTGCATGGTCTATGTGCTTAATTTTGCACTTTATGTCAATGTAAATGTGTTTGCAGGTTGGTTTTCTGCATATGGTGAATGTGTTCAGTTGAATCCTTGTATGTGCTTTATTCTCAAATCAAGTGTTTTGTTGAAATTATGTACTTTTTTTTAAAATTATGAATTTTTAAGTTCACAATTTGACACATCAATGCAGTTGGCAGCTACAATTGTATAGTACATCAAACCTTAATTGGACGCTTATATTCAGTACAAGTATTCAAAGTGGTTTTCATCCAGTGGAAAAACAGTGTTTGGCACTTGACATGCATAACCAACATTGTGAACATATCATGTTTATGAAAAGAAAAATAAATGAATGAATAAGAGGAGTAAAAAGAGAAGGAGGGAGAAAGGGGGTGGGGGGGAGAGAGTAATCGCATGTGTGTATTCAATAAAAACTTATATAAATCTTATATGGTCTAACAATCAACTCCACGTGGAGCAGAGAGCAGAAAAATTGACAGAAAAAAATTGCATTTTACAGAGGTGTTCTCTTTACAGAGAGAGACATTTTTCTATTTTCAGAGGTTTTCATTTTACAAGATTTTCATTTGAATGTTTTATGGAAGCAGCTGTCGAGACTTTAAGGGTGTTTGGCATATAGGTTAGCCTCATCCCATTTAGTCCATGCTATTTTCCAAATTTTATTCTTTTGCTTTGCAGCTCGTCTGGCTGCTGTTTCAGATAACTTGTTCGTCTCAACAAGTTGGATGCAGTCATCTAATGTTGGGGGTATATTGTTCCTCCAGTTCCGACTTACAAGTGCAGCAATGTTTATATGATACATGAGGTATTGTGTGTCTTTGGGTAATTTTAGGTGGTAATTTTGTAGTAATAGATTTTAAAGATTATGCAGAATACACATTCCTGTCACTTTATACATGAAGTCTGCCACTTTCTTCCAATAGTTTAGCATTTTTGGGCATGCCCACCAAACATGGAGCATGTCTCCGAGCTCTTCCTGGCATCTCCAACAGATATGCTAGAATTAATTCGGTGGAAGCCCTTTGGCACTAAGTACCATCTATATAAAAAATTTCTGGATAGCACTATATGATTAGTGCACAATTTACATTTTTTATATAAAGAGAATATTTTTTTGCCAGGTTGTTTCAGCAATCGTGACCTTTAAGTCACGCTGCCAAGTCTGAATAAATGGTAGTTGATGGATTTCATAATTAGAATTCAGACCTGCATAAAGCATCATAGCTGCTGCTTGTTTTGAGTGTACTTTCTCAAAGCTCGTCAGCTGCTGCCCATGTACAGTATTATATGTAGGAATATAATATCTCAATAACCACATTTTCAGTTGTAAATACGAAAAGTGTGCTACCCTTGGGAGATTGTGGGTTTGTTGAAGGAGTGCAAACTCTATAACCTTATTGTCTTGGATTAATTGATAAACGTAATATATGCTATGTCTTTCCCAGAGTCGGGGAACTTTTTAAAGTTGGGTATCATAGATTGGAGAGTAGTGATAGTCATTGCTGGAGAATAAAAATTATGCAAATAATAAATATGTCTATGTGCATTCCAGATATGTAATGTCAAGGCAGTCGTAGGAAGCATGGGTATCTTTTTAGGTCGAAGGTGGTTGGGAAGCCACATCAAATTAGAGAAATGATGACCATGTGTTACTGTTGCCTCAAGACTTACCCATTGTGGTGGGTTTCTCTGCATTTGTGCTATTACTAACGGATTAATATTAGCTGCTAGATAATATTTTATATTCGGTTAGCTCATGCCTCCATTAGAAAAGTGGCGATACAGGGTAGATGCAGACACTCACTGTCTTTTTTCAGCCTAAATAAATTTATTAATTAACCTTTGATTTTCTACAAAATACTGAGTTGGGATTTTGATTGGGAGAGTTCTGAACAGATATTGATATTTAGGAATAGCTGTCATCTTAACAGTGGCCATTCAGCCTGACCATAACATACATTTATTTTTCCAGCTAGCCAAAAGTGTTGTAATGTGAGTTTGTAGGTCCACGTAGTTTGCCTTATACAATTTATTCATTGAAGTCATAAATTTTATCCCTAGAAATTTTAAATGATCAGTCCTCCAATAATATTGGAAGGTCTGTTTGAGGGTTTGTAAGGATGTGTATGGCACACTGAAATTCATAGCCTGTGTCTTTGTAATGTTTCGTTTATAATAAGAACAGTGAACAGAAAAAAGGTAAAAGTGCACAAACAGTGGAATAATTTACCTTTAAAAACTTGTATAGGTCCTATTTTCAGCAACAGACAGTAACCGTTGACCCTATATATAATATATACAAGAAAACAACATAGTGTATACTGTTGAAACCTATTTACAATATGTGCAGAATAAAAGAGGTTCACTCACACTTTCCAGAGCCACATAAGTTAGGCTCTGGACTGTAAAGGTATTTCATCCACCAAGGGATACATTGGATCTGATCCCCCTCTTAGATATTTGTAACAGGTTTTTCTTAGCAGGAACTCAGGAACCAGGTAAGGTGAAGTGTTAAAATAAACATTTATTTGGTATAAAAAAATAAAAGCAGAAATTGCTGACAGCAGCTAGCACAACGTGTTTCGACCCTCCAGGGTCTTTTTCAAGTGCAGTATATCCTCCCGTTTGCTGACCCACCTACATATGCCTCCAATTTACCATATTGGAGACAGGTGTAGCAGCAGGAAATGGTAATTGAATACCCAAATTTGGTCATTCCTGGAAGCATCTCGCCACCACTAAGATGGTGGTGCTTCCGTTTTTGACATACATAAATAAAGAGAAAAAAAACAACAACAAAAAACAAAGAAAACACATGTTCATTTTAATATGTGGCCATTCAGCCTTAACAGTGGCCATTTAGCCTGACCATAACATACATTTATTTTTCCAGCTAGCCAAAAGTGTTGTAATGTGAGTTTGTAGGTCCACGTAGTTTGCCTTATACAATTTATTAATTGAAGTTATAAATTTTATCCCCAAAAATTTTAAATGATCAGTCTTCCAATAATATTGGAAGGTCTGTTTGAGGGTTTGCGTGTGGCACACTGAAACTCATAGCTTGTGTCTTTGTAATGTTTAGCATATAATAAAAACAGCTTTATGCCTTTAGGGTGGCTGCAAACGCGGAGGATGTCATCCGCAAAAAGCATTAGTTTATATTCTTTTTGGTGAATTTGTATTCCATGTATATTCGGATGATTATGGATTAAAGCGGTGGGTAGTTCCAATGCCAGTATGTACAGTTAGGGGCACAAGGGGCATCCCTGTCTAGTGATACAAAATCGCTATTAACGACTTTCGCCGCCGGGTTGCTATATAACGCCTCAACTGCCCTGATAAAGGTTGATGGGAATTGGAACTTTTCTAATACCGCAAGGATTTTAGAAATACCCTGGTTTGGGCAAAGTTGTAATGTGCCATCAGCATTTCAGTTGGTGTATCTCCAGAAGTTAGCATTACATTAAAGATATGTAAGAGATGTGGAGTGAGAATGGAAAGGAAGGTTGATTGGATAGCACATCAGTGCCAGGCGATTTCCCAGATGGGATAGTTTTTATAGTTGCAAGGATTTCTTCAACTGTAATGGGAGATTGTATCTGTACTTGTTGGTCAGTTGTAAGTGTTGGGAGGTCTATTCTAGCTAAAAAGTCAGAAATCTCAGAATCAGTTGATTGTAAGCACGTAGTTTTTAAAATTGTATAGGGCAGTGTAGTAATGTGAATATACACAAGAAAGTGTGGAATAAATGGAGCTTTGTGTTGTAAATAGAAAAGATGTAGTACAGCCGCTGTATACACTCTGTGGGTACTCCTTATTACCCACCACACATAGACAATCACCAAAACACAGAAAAACTTTTGGTTTGGAGGATGTTGCCACCGTCCAAATCTAAAGTTCCTTAAGTGAGTGCAGCGCTATATTAGTGCTAGGTAAGTGCGTTCACTGAATCTTGGAACTCTTACCCTTTTTCGTTTCTCTTGGTACAATTGATATATAAAAAAGAAGAACAGAAAGAACATATACAGATAATAGTGTAATATGTCTTTAAATGTGGCGATCGGTGAATAGGTGAATATATGTATACACTCACATTTGTTAGAGCCTTTTCTAGTGTTTTGGGTAGATCACACAACCCCTCTCTCCTGAGGAAGATATGAATATTCTCCACCGAATATATAAAAGACACAGATATTTTATACTAAGTGTAGCATCTCAAAATGGAAATGGTGTCCATATAAGTAAAAATAGAAACGCTCACCTTATTTAGAGCCTTTGGTAACCGGCTCTAAGTATTTTTGCCTAGTGTCAAATTATGGGGTGACACTGCCCCTTCCTTTGAATCACTTATACAGGATACAGTAGATGAATAAAAAATGGGAACAATTTATTATAAAGTAATATTAATAAAAATACACTAGTATGTCTAGAAAATAAAAAACAGTAAAAAAACAATACAGTATAAAAGTATGTGACCTAAAAATATATATGGGTTGACTTTAAGAGCCAAAACGCGTTTTCGCCGATAAAAAAACGGCTTCCTCAGTCAGCTACACTTAGTATAAAATATCTGTGTCTTTTATATATTCGGTGGAGAATATTCATATCTTCCTCAGGAGAGAGGGGTTGTGTGATCTACCCAAAAAGACACAGACGCGCAGAAGTTTAGAGCCTAACACTAGAAAAGGCTCTAACAAATGTGAGTGTATACATATATTCACCTATTCACCGATCGCCCCATTTAAAGACATATTACACTATTATCTGTATATGTTCTTTCTGTTCTTTTTTATATATCAATTGTACCAAGAGAAACGAAAAAGGGTAAGAGTTCCAAGATTCAGTAAACGCACTTACCTAGCACTAATATAGTGCTGCACTCACTTAAGGAACTTTAGATTTGGATGGTGGCAACATCATCCAAACCAAAAAGTTTTTCTGTGTTTTGGTGACAGTGTTAGGTTGTCGGTAATGTGTTGGGGGCTATAAAGTTATAAATCCCCTCTGCCTCTGATACAATTAAGGTAGATAATACAATGACCTAATTATCCACAGGCAGAAAAACACACATTTTCCCCAAAGTACAGAAAACACCCCAAAACATAACATATTCCCATAAATATTACATCCCCCGATAACCCTGATCTAGGTGACCAACAGATCCAAAAATCCATATCCAGATCAGAGCACGGGTTCAGGAAATTCCTGGAAGTCTCTTTTGACTGACCGCATGCATGATTTCATGCTCAAAACAGTTTCAGAGAATTGGGCTGTGTGGCCGGTCTATTTCGGTAGCTTGCAAACAAACAAACAAATGAACAAACTACTGAATGGAGTAAATAGTCTTACCCTGGAACTTGTTCCCTTCAGCCAGACGAATGATCTCACCGAACAGTACCCTTCTAAGCTGAATAGAAACGAATGCAGGCGATGATGCAAGTTCAGCGGTGTTCGGGAGTTTCTGTATCCGATTTCAGTTCCATGAGATTCATGCCCAAACACTGCTGCCTGCATTCATGTGAACAAGATAGCTGCCACCTCGTGGTTGTTCATAGGAATTGCGGCCACCCCGACGAACAATTAGAATACTGCGGTGAGAAACGTTCCAAGTTGTTAATAGGTGTTAACAAGCTCCAGGGTGGTCTGGAGCCTGTTTAAAGTATATTAACCAGTTCTGTTCCAGGGTGGTCTGGAGCCTGTTTAAAGTATATTAACCAGTTCTGTTGCAGGGGCCATAGTCACAGGGTAAAAGGCTGGCAAGTAGCCCCCTCCAAGAACTCATGGCAAACTCACTTGAAAAGGGGAGTTTGTCACAACAATGTTTCAATGAGTTTTCAGGATGGTCGTTGCCCTGTTGGGAACGCCTCAGTAATAGTGAGCAGGACTGGGGCATGGTCCGTACATACAATGTCTCCTATGGTGCAATGTATCATTCTGCATAGTGTAGGGGCAGAGATAAGTATGTGGTCATTACAGGAAGAAGTTTTATGTGCAGAAGAGTAAATGTTTTTTTATTATTATTGCCATTTATCTAGCGCCAACAGAGTCTGTAGCGCTTTACAATATTATGAGAGGGGGGATTTAACTAGGACAATACCTAAGCATAAGTTTTTATGCTGCAAGTCCTGCTGGCTGTGAGTCCTGGGCAACATTTAAATGTGTCTGTTGGACAGGACAGTAAGTTAAATAACCAAACACTAACAAAATCAATAAAAAATAAAATTCAAGTTATCTGTTAAGCAGATAGACTATAGGGGAGGGAGGAAATAGAAAAGCAAAAGTAAATTAAATAGGACTAAAAGTGCAGATATTCTTGTAAAGATATTCCAGAAAAGTTACCTCAGCATAAGGCTTTTGTGCTGCAAGTCCTGCTAGCTGTGAGTCCTGGGCAACCTTTAAATGTGTTTTTTGGGGCTCTGACTTTGCATAAGGCTTATGTGCAGAAGAGTAATGCGAGTAAGTTCAGTCAGAGGGATGAAGAGTTCTCCAAACATCATATAAGTTAAATTCAGTAATAAGTTTAAGCATAGCTTTACATTGTGTTTTAACAGTATTACATCTACCGGTAATTTTCAAGGGGTGAGAAGATCTAGTTTATGGTCAAAAGTATGATTCAAATCGCCACAAATGATTATCTGGGCCGAGTAAAGGGTACCTAATTTATTTAAAATTTTATGTAAGAAATTTCTTTGGTTTGTGTTAAGGCTGTACACATTTGCTATTAGTATATTGAAATTATGTACTCTATTTGCACTTGATCCTATGAGTCCAAAGGGAAAGCATTGGATTGGCTGAAACCAATAATACTGATGAGATAACCCATGGAGGCAAAGCTAGCCACTGTGAGAAAAGCTTGGCATTAGAAAAAAGATGAGTAAAAAGAAAGAGTATCTTTGCCATGGGATTGGAAGGGGACCGGTGACATAAGTAGTTAGTTTAGCCCCTTAAGGACAGAGCCAATAGTACACGTCTGATCAAAACAAAACGTAAACAAAACCTGGAATTTGCGCTATATGTCTGTTCAATTGTAATTCACCGCTTTCATATTAAGTGCACCCACACTTATTATATATCATTTAGTTCAGGAGAAACAGGGCTTTCATTTCATATCAAACATTTATATATGAAACTTAACTGAATGTGATTAATATCTTAAAAAGTATGTGAAGTTCTGCATGACATTTTAACTGTGAATGTCATCATACTGTTAGATTGTACTGCAATAAAAAAAACATTTGTATTCATCAATGTCTCACGAGTACCACAGGACCCCCCAGGTTTTCATGAGTCTTTGGAAACTTACAGGGGTCAAATATAGGGCTTTCCCCTTTTCCATTGAAATTTGCCAGATTGGTTTGCTGGGCCTATGTTGCCTTTGAGATGGTATCCCAGGAAGGAAAATTAACCCCATCTTGGCATACCATTTGTAAAAGTAGAAAACCCAGAGCATTCAAAATGGGCGATGTCTAGTCTTTTTTAGTAGCCACTTTTATATTTGTTTTTCTGCATTTTTCACAAATAAACTGCCCTTTCACCAATGATATCATCAGTGTTATACATTATACTGCTCTAAAACACTCATATTTGTGTAGAGTAATGTCTCACAAGTACAACAGTACCCCTCATGTACAGGTGTTATGGTGTTTTGGAAAGTTACAGAGTCCAATATAAGATTTGCCAATTTCTGTTTTTGCTAATTGAAATTTGCCAGATTGGCTATGTTGCCTTTGAAATGGTATGGCAGCCCAGAAATGAAAATTAACCTCACTATGGCATACCATTTGAAAAATTAGACAACCCAGGGTATTCAAAATGGGGTATGTCCAGTGTTTTTAGTAGCAACGTAGTCACAAACACTTGCCAAAGTTACCGTTCATATTTGTTTTTTGCATTATTTTTTACACAAAAACTGAACTTTTACTAGTGATATCATCGTCGTGATAAGTTTTACTGTTTTATAACACACATATTTGTGTTCTGCAAAGTCTCCCAAGTACAATAGTAACCCCCCATGTCCAGGTTTTATGGTCTTTTGGAAAGTTACAGAGATAAACATAGGATTTTCACACACAAATATGAACGCTAACTTTGGCCATTGTTTGTGACTAAGTGGCTACTAAAAAAGACTGGACATACCACATATCAAATACCTTGGATTGTCTACTTTTGCAAAGGGTATGCCATGATGGGGATAATTCTAATTTCTGGGCTACCATGTGGTCTCAAAGGCAGTATAGGATCACAAACCAAACTGAAATGGGCTAGCCCTATATTGACCCTGTAACTTTCCAAAACACTATAAAACCTGTACAAAAAAAACATTAAAATGTATCATGACGATGATATTATGAGTGAATGTGCAGTTTTTGTTTGAAAAATGCAAAAAACTAATCTGAATGCTAACTTTGACCAGTGTTTGTGACTAAGTGGTTACTTAAAAAGACTAGACATACCCCATTTGCAATACCTTGGGTTGTCTACTTTTGCAAATGGTATGCAAATGACATAATTTGGGTAATCTTTATTCATGGGCTACCATACGGTCTCAAAGGCAAAATAACCAATGTGGCAAATTTCAATGTGTATAAACTGAAAAATGGAACGTACTACATTTGACCCTGTAACTTTCCAAAACCCCATAAGACTTGTAAATGTGGGGTACTGTTGTACTTGAGTGACTTCGCTGAACACATATATGTGTAGTTTATTGCAATTTTTATTCATATTAGATTATGTTTCATATATAAATATTTGATGTGAAAATTAAACCCTGTTTCTCCAGAAAAAAAAAAAATACAAATTAGATATAATAAGTGTGGGTGCACTTAGTTTGAATGAGGTAAATTATGGTTGAACAGACATATAGTCAAAGGTTCCAGGTTTTGTTAACATATTATTTAGATCAGAACCTGTACAATTGCCTCTGTCCTTAAGGGATTAAAATGGCAAACCTGCATAATATTTATAGCAGTCACCCCTCTATATAACTATTGATTCTGGAATCTACTACTTTGTTTTCACAAATGCATTTGGTTTATAACAAGATAATACTTTTTCCATACAGAACCTTGTTAAACATTTACTTAAAGTAAATCTCATGTAGACCTCTCCTATCACAAGCAGGCTCTCGTAATGTAATAAACGTCTATGATATAAATAGATCCTTTCAAAATATGCATTTGTAACATTCTAGGGATTCCTTGGCTACACAGTAAGTATACGGAAACCATGAAGGAGTATAATTTCTGCTCTTAAATCAAGACACACATACACGCATGTACGCACATCTTGCTCTTTCTTTCTTATAAGCAGCAAAATAATAAAGCCTACTACCCAGTCTCACAGCATTTTGCTTATTGTTCTATGGTTAAAGATTATACACGTTCCCTACTGTGTGAAAAAAGCAGAGAGTATCATCACATGCCCATTACATGCACTAGAAGAGACATGCAATGCATAGACTAGTGATACAGGTAAAAGATAATGACAGAGTTACAGCTAATATCTATTAGAATTTGTTAATTCTACAATCTGTAATCAGAATTAATGTATTATGTTACAAAAAAAATGTGTTATATTAATTTTGACCTTAATTCCGATAACGTGAATTTTTGTACAGTTTCCTGATGTCTGACCAGTTTGTCATGTGTAATCAGTCCTGGGCTGTATCCTGAATATTCAAGTGAACATGGTCATCTCCATAACAGTTTAAACTCATCTAAGCGGTTATGGAGGCAGGGGTGTCTTTCCTTCTGGAATTAAACTGTTTTGAAACGGTTTAACCCCTGAGCTGGAGTTTCCACACCCTAAATTACTGCTTGTCTGCTTCCTTTATCTCTGCGCTGCAGTAAAAGATTTTACCAGAATTGTTCCTACTATTTTAGTCAATGTGAGGCTAGTAATAGGCTAAGAGTGTATCCTGACGATATAAGACTATCACTGGCCTTCTGGCCCAACCTTCTTCATACTGCAGGGCAGAGAGGAAGGAAGCTGGGGGGCAACAATGTCACAAATCAGAGCCCCAACTTTGGGGGAAAATATTACAAAATGGTTTAACCTCTGAAAGTAAGATGGTGCTAGACACTCCTGCCCCTAAAACAAGCTGTACCCAGCTTCGGACACTATGTTGTCAGTTGTACTATTTACGTGCAAAATATATATGTTAGTGTTTGCCCATTGTAACAGAACACAAAGCATGACAAGAAATCTGGAAATTAATTAAAATATTCCTCATACTCAAAAAAAATGGTATTTGCCTTACTTCATAAGGAAAGTAATAAATTTTATCTTAAAAACAAAAACAAACTGTAGTTTAGAATTTCTTGTTACCCCAAGTGACATAACCAAAAATGACTTTTTTCAAAACCCAGTAAATAATGTACATGTAAGAAAATGTATTCAAAATATTATAGCCGTCGAGCTGAATGGTGGCTTGATTCTGTGGCTCCGCTCCAAGCATCCTTAATCCGCACCAATCTGCGATCTGGCACACTTATCCACACGCCAAAATCAGCCTGCAACACACGCCTGCTAGATGTCTACAAAACCCCACTCCAAAAACGGAAACCGAAAGAGGCGTCAGTGGCGACCCTCTTTGCTCTGACCAGCAGGCCTCGACTGAGCTCTCAAGATGGTGCCCGAGACGGAGGGCTCCCCTTCCCGGCATGTGAAGTCTATCTGGATGACTTGTCACACAGTGACCCCTACTGGCTGGTGCTGGTATTGCAGAGTATTCTCCTTTTATACTGAGAAAAATATCTGCAATTGTATTGCCGGTATTACTGCAATACCAGTACGGCCAGCTAGCCTCAAATAAATACAAAAAATACCAGTCAGGTTGCAAACCTAAGAGTAGTGTGCAAAAAAAAAAAAAAAAAAGTTTTTTTTTTAGTTTTTTTTAAATGGGCCTATTTCATGGGCCTGGGCCTGGAGCTGCAGCTCCATCAGCCCCTATGTTAATCCGGCCCTGCCAGTGGGTGGTGACAATACTGTAAAATCCTCTGTGAAAGCAGCAATAAACGTTCAGTGGAGTCAGTTCTTCTTTACCCTTCAAAACGTAGTCTCGTCTCGTTATTGGAGGGAACTGCTATAATCACACTGGGGATTGCTATGATCTGCATACTCCCTTGAGCTTTAATCACTTAGCTCTTTTAAGAGCTTGTTCCTGATACCCTCTCCTGGAGGAGAGGTCTTCCCCACACGATCCTGGAGGACAGAAGCTGATCCAGGGTGGACAGAAGACGGCGAGACTCCAGTTAAGCTACGGCGGCTGTGGAGTCTGCGGTGGTTGTGGTGTCCGGTGCAGTGCTTGTCTGACCAGTTTGTCATGTCAATGTGAGGCTAGTAATAGGCTAAGAGTGTATCCTGACGATATAAGACTATCACTGGCCTTCTGGCCCAACCTTCTTCATACTGCAGGGCAGAGAGGAAGGAAGCTGGGGGGCAACAATGTCACAAATCAGAGCCCCAACTTTGGGGGAAAATATTACAAAATGGTTTAACCTCTGAAAGTAAGATGGTGCTAGACACTCCTGCCCCTAAAACAAGCTGTACCCAGCTTCGGACACTATGTTGTCAGTTGTACTATTTACGTGCAAAATATATATGTTAGTGTTTGCCCATTGTAACAGAACACAAAGCATGACAAGAAATCTGGAAATTAATTAAAATATTCCTCATACTCAAAAAAAATGGTATTTGCCTTACTTCATAAGGAAAGTAATAAATTTTATCTTAAAAACAAAAAAAACTGTAGTTTAGAATTTCTTGTTACCCCAAGTGGCATAACCAAAAATGACTTTTTTCAAAACCCAGTAAATAATGTACATGTAAGATATATATATAGTTTTTTAAAATTATTTTTATTTATATATACTTATGTATATAGTTTTTTTAAACTATTTTTATTTATATATACTTATGTATATAGATAGCACAAGCTAGGAAGCGTCCATTAACGGAAGGTACTCGGTCGGAGTACAGGGAGTTCCATTACAGCAGGGTAGGCAATGTGGGTGATGTACCCGGTAGGCCTCCCACAGCTGGTCCACAAAGGAGTGTCTCCAGGTAGGGTATGGTCGGTATTAGAAAGGCCCCTATTTTGCGCCTGAGCTTGTTCTGCTTCGGGGAATGAAAGAAAAGCATCTATTGATGCAGCCCTTCTTGAGAGGCAATATTGGAAGGTTGTAGAGCTGGATGGGTTTAGGAAAGAGAGCTATTGGGTAGATTTTAGGATAATCATGGGGAGTTGTTTGAAATGGCATCTGCACAGTTTGCTTGCAAGCTCTGCCCCCCTTTTTTACTTTTAACCCCCCAACTAACCAAACCTTAAATCCTGCAATTTACAACTTATTTCCACCCACACTAGCTAAATTAATAAATAATTTAAAAATATATTTAATGACTAATTAAATAAATCTAACCCCTGAGGGTTAATAAAAAAATAAATAAAAGCTAACCCACAGAAGTTAAAAAAAGTAAATCTATATTTTGATCACTGCAGATAGTGATCAAAGGGCAGGGAAAGGGTTAAACTTTATTGCAAAGGTGCAAGGGAGGTTTTTTGCAGGCAGGAAATGGATCAGTGCTAGAGTTGAGCGGACACCTGGATGTTCGGGTTCGCCGAGTTCGGACGAACTTCGTCAAAAAGTTCGAGTTCAGGCTCGAACTGGACCCCGAACCCGAACCCCAAGTCAATGGGGACCCAAACTTTTGGGCACTAAAATGCCTGTAAAAAAGTCCTGGAAAGGGCTAGAGGGTTGCAAAAGGAAGTAAAATGGGGGTAAGAGTAGGACAAGTGTCCTGCAAACAAATGTGGATAGTGAAATCACTTAAAATAACAAAATAAGCAGCCGTTTAGTAGATAACTCCCTAATTCCCACGGTATCACGGTACCTAAATTGGTCTTTCAGCCACATTTACTAATACACATAAAGATTACTTAGTATTAGTAAATTCAGCCCCTACTCGCTATACCGCGAGAAGGGGGATGTCTAGTAAACAGAGAGCAGCCAGTGTAAAAAATAAATAAAAAAAAATTAAAACCTATTGGCCCCCACCCCTGAACGGCAGGTGGGGGCCCTAAAGGATAATAAGGGGGGACCTATTGTCCTCCCCCCAACCCCCACCCCTGAGTGGCGGGGGGGCCCTAAATAACAATGAGGGGGGACCTACTGTCCTCCCCCCTGTCCACCCCCGAGCGGTGGGTGGGTGCCCTAACTAAGATTGAGGGGAGGGACCTACTGTCCTCCCCCCTGGCCCCCACCCCTGCGCGGTGGGTGGGGGCCTAAATAAGATTGAGGGGGGGGACCTACTTTCCTCTCCCACAGCCCCCACCCCTGCGCGGTGGGTTGGGGCCCTAAATAACAATGAGGGGGGACCTACTGTCCTTCCCCCTGACCCCCACCCCTGCGCGGTGGCCCTAAATAAGATTGAGGGGGGGACCTACTTTCCTCCCCCCCCAGCCCCCACCTCTGCGCGGTGGGTTAGGGCCGTAAATAAGAATGAGGGGGGGACCCACTGTCCTCCCGCCCCGGCCCCCACCCCTGAGCGGCGAGTGGGGGCCCTAAATAAATACTTAGCTCTGCAGGGCGGGGGAAGGCTTTGCCCCGCCCTGCAATTAGGCTCAGAGCATTCTGATTAGTGGGTTTAAGCCATCCAATCAGAGTGCTCTAACAGGTAAATGAAGAGACTGACAGATAAGTCTCTTCATTTACCTGTCACAGCACTCTGATTTGTTAGCTTGAAATCCACCAGAGTGCTTTGTGTCATTTTACACAGTGTGGGAAAGTTCTTTGGAAACAGACTGGACATACCCCATTTGCAATAACTTGGGTTGTCTACTATTGCAAATGGTATGCCATCATGGGGGTAATTTTCATTCCTGGGCTACCGTACGGTCTCAAAGGCAACATAACCAACCTGGCGAATTCCAATGTGAAAATACTGAAACGCAAGCCTTATATTTGACTCTGTAATTTTTGAAAACACCATAAAACCTGTACATTAGGGGTACTGTTATACTCAGGAGACTTTGCTGAACACAAATATTAGTGTTTCACAACAGTAAAACGTATCACAACAATATCGTCCGTGTAAGTGCCATTTGTGTGTGAAAAATGCAGGAAATCTCACTTTCACTGACAATATTGTCATTGTAATACATTTTACTGTTTTGAAACACTAATATTTGTGTTCAGCGAAGTCTTCCGAATAAAACAGTACACCCCATGTATTAGTTTTATGGTGTCTTGGAAAGTTACAGGGTTAAATATAGTGCTAGCAAATTAAATTCCCTGGACTTTTGGCCTAGGTTGTCAGGCAGGTCCCGCAAATTTTAATTAATAAAATGACCTAATTATGTAAAATTATTACATAAATATATACGTAGAATTATATTATATACACACACACGTGTGCGCCCGCGTGTGTGTGTGTGTGTATATATATATATATATATATATATATATATATATATATATATATATATATATATATATATATATATATATATATATATATATATAGTTTTTTAAAATTATTTTTATTTATATATACTTATGTATATAGATATATATATTATTTCATTCTACATGTATTTTGATATCTATATACATATATATATATATATTAATTTTAAAATACAGTTAGAACGAATTTACACATATATATTTATTATTTTTTAATTTTATTTTTTAACTTATTTACATATTTATTTTTATAATATATATATATATATATATATATTCAATATCATTGTATGTGTATTTTGATATTAATATAAATTGATAATTACATATATATATATATATATATATATATATATATATATATATATATACACATACACACACACACGCACTTATGTAAGTATATATTTTATTTTAAACTGTAAAAATTTTTTACAGGCAGCAGGGGGAGTACCTGTAATGCCATTACAGGCACTCCCCCTGCTGGCATTGACATGGACAGCTATCACATGAACTCGCGATCACATGGCCCAGGGGGCCCGGAGAGGAAGGAGGGGGACTCCCTGGGCTGCCAGGTGAGTAACCACACCGCGATTGCTGGCGTGGGATTGCCAGCGACCGGGTAAGTACATAGGACGGCTTGGGCGTTCTATGCTGCCCGCTGGCGTTTAGAGCCGGGTCCCCAAGTACGGCATCGTACGCCCACCGTCCTTAAGGGGTTAAGAAAGTGCAGGAGTGTACTAACAAGTGGCAGTGTGTACACCTGTTATTTTTACTTATCTAAAATTTAGGTGTGACAGACAATCTATATACAATCAGCGATCAGCTGATAGAGCACTGACTTTCTTACAGCAGTATTGGGGCTTGATAGTTTTGAAATCAGGCTGTTGAATATAGATATGTGAGGGTCAGATAGGCTTGCAATAAAGCTGAGGGAGGAGGATATGTATCTAGACACAGAGATGAAGGGATGGTTATTCAAATAAAAACAAATATATCAATAAAAAAAGGGAGGGGTCAGAGGTCAGTCAGAAATCAGAGAGGAAATAGAGGAATGCATATAGGTGAATAAAACAATTACATACAGGACTAGCAAAACTACACTTTAGCATAACAGACAAGATATAAAGACAAGAAAATATACAATACACACAGGATATATAAAATAAAATAAATGTACAGACTGGTTAAATTAAATATAAATGATGCTGTGCAGGATAGAGCCTTGTGTGGTCTTCAAGAAGGCTACCTTGCTTATTGCAGGCGATTAGCTGATGGAGCACTGACTTTCTTACAGCAGTATTGGGGCTTGATAGTTTTCAAAGCAGGGTTTGCTTATTGCAGACGAAATGCTGGTGGAGCACTGACTTTCTTACAGCAGCCATTGTCTGGAAATCTATTCATAAACAGGACATGAGGTCACGCATTTAGACTGGAAGAAAGGAGATTTAGTCTAAGGCAACGGAAAGGATTGGTTTACAGTAAAAACAATAAGGATGTGGAATTCTTTGCCTGATGAGGTGGCTTTATCAGAGCCTATACAGTTGTTTAAACAGCAACTGGATGAATATATGTTAAAAACATACTGTTCAGGGATATCATTTTTAATTAGTGCTGTAATAGCTTTTTGATCAAGGAGAGATCTGACTGCCAGTCTGGGGTCAAGAAGCATTTTTTCCAAGTTTGTTGCAAAATGTGCAGCACTTCAAACTGGGATTTTTTGTTTTGGATCAAAGAGAGATGTGAGAAATTCTGAACTTGGTGGCAGCATGTCTCTTTTCAGCTATGTAACTATGTAATAAGGGGTCTGTCCAATATGGGTGCCTTATGATGGTGTATGGGAACATTGAAACGTGCATCAAACCATCAACCATAAGGGTGGTTCTTTGATTTTTGTTATTTTTACAATCAAGGAACTTAAACTTTAAAAAATGTATTAATGAGACACTATAGTCGCCAAAACAACTTTACCTTAATGTAGCAGTGTTGGTGTATAGATCACATCCCTGCAGTCTCACTGGTCAGTTCTCTTCAATTTAAGAGTTACATCACTGTTTATGCAGCCCTAGTCACACCCCCTTGTATGTTACTTACACAGCCTTCCTAAACACTTCCTGTAAAGAGTCAGCTAATATTTACACTTCCTTTACTGCAAATTCTGTTTCATTTAGAATTTCTTATCTCCTGCTTAAGTAAGTTAACATCTGATTGATTTTTGTTTAATGCAGGCTGTTTGAGTCACAGGAGGGGGAGATTTTACTCCTAAATTTCAGAGAACTGAGCACAAAACTTCTTCATTAAACTAAAGTTGTTTTGGTGACTATAGTGTCCCATTAAAGCAATAGACAGGCAGAATTTAATATAGCTTGCTTATGCGATCAAGGTACACAAGGATTGACTTATCTAAGTAGAGATTCTACTGGCAGTGTGTGACTATTTGGGTATGATGTTAATGAATGGAGATTTGTGTCACTCTTGAGAATACGTACCCTAAGTATGACACCAAGCAAACATCAGTGAGGGGAAACTGCATATGTTAGAATAAACATTTTTCCTGCATGGTTCATAAGCCCTTCTGGACATCCCCTCCACACACACTCTACTTTAGCAGTATACACACGCCACCTGTCTCCACCCCTATACGACCTCTGTTCCATTTTTTTGCTTTCCATTCTGTACTAAAAAGCTAAAAAATGTAGAATAACCTGACAGAAAATACCAACTCTGCCCCAATTATAAATTCTCAAAATTTTGTTTTTAATAGGTATGTTGCAGATTGATGTATTGGAATTACTTTTTTTTGTTTGCTTTCTTGGTATTAGGAATAGAGGCTTTGGGAATCTTTTAGCCCAAGTTGATATATCTTACGTTGGATGTTTATTACCATACATCCTAGATCATCATAAACCTTATTACCAGGCACCCTAAAGACTGAGGGAGAGGTGGGGGCTTTGGGAAGCTCAATTTGGCCATCTTGTTATTAGTGGATCACTGAGAAAAACCCACATTTTTGTTTGAGGTCTTAGCAATGAGTGTTTGACCATGAAGGTTTTGGCCATAAGTTGAATTAGCTCTAATGCTGTTTTTCTTTAATCACATGAAAATTCAGTTGAACCATATTTATATTTTGTATTAGAAATCTCTTTGCCATCTAAATTACCTTGCATTAGCACCAAATCTGAGTTCAAAAAGGAATGCCCTAATTTATAATAAATACATTGGGCAGCGTGCAAACAATTAAAAGGGTACCCTGACTTCCTGGCTGCAAAAAAACCCCTATTCATACACATCATGGGTAGAGATTTCCACTAAAAAGTTTGCATAACTATTGACAAAACAGTTGCTATATCATTTAGCATATAGCCAACAATTAAACTCAAGTTTTCTTTAAGACAAAACGTGGTCATTGACAGTTCCAATAAATATTTCAGTTGGTGGTTCGTAAACATGAGCACTCTTCATTAAAATAATCGATTCAGGGGGCGTGGCCAACCGCTGAGCAACCTGGCTGCTTAGGAAATTGCTCCGGCACCCGGGCTCTCTCAATCCGCTACCATCCGCTGTCAGAACGCGGGGAAACCCCTCAAAACTTACCATGTCGCAGCCCAAGGGGAAGAAGAACAACCAGAAGGCTGAAAAACTTAGCTTTTTCAACCAAAAATCGGCGGCAGTCTCTGAAACTGATCGGAGCATAATCCAAGATGGCGCCGACGAGATACCGGCGGGAAATATTCAGCAGGCTAACTCCCATCAAGGAGAGCAAGAAAACCTGACTAGAGCACACCTAGAGGATGCATTAAACAACATGGCAGAAAAACTTGTGAAAACATGGCAATCCTCAATAGAACTACTTCGCAAAGAAGTTCAAGACATCGGGACCAGAACAGCGCACGTGGAACATAAACTCAGTGAGTTTGCCACAGCACACAACGAGGTGGCAGACCATGTGGCGGCCTTGGAACACAAAGTGGAAGCCATGGAGGCCCGCATGGCGGACGCAGAAGACCGGTCATGGAGGAACAACCTGCGGCTGCGGGGAGTTCCAGAGACTGTCCTCCCTTGTGACCTGCAAACCTATGTACGAGGCCTCCTTAGGGTGTACGCCCCCGACATACCCGTGGACATGCTCCTGGTGGATAGAGTACACAGGGTCCCCAAACCCAGGAACCTACCGGACAACATACCCAGGGACATCCTCCTCAGGGCACACTACTTCCACATAAAGGAAGCCGTGCTGCGCGCTAGCAGGAACAGAGCGGACCCACCAGAAGAATTTGCAAAAATCAAAATCCTGGCAGATCTCTCTGCAGCAACTTTGAAACGCAGAAAAGAATTCCATGCAATCACCGACGAATTGCGACAAGCTGGGATCAGATATCGCTGGGGATACCCCACCAAACTACTGGTCACAAAGAATGGAGGACTGACAATTATTCAAACTCCCGAAGGCGGAGTGAAACAAATGCGCGAATGGGGACTTATGAAAGACTCCACTCACATGCCAGCAAGCCCAACGGGTCGTCTAACACCAGAATGGCGACAAATCCCGATGAAATCCAGGCTGCCATGAGATCCGGCGATACGAAACCCATATCCGATACAACCTGGGAGCACGTGAGATAACTGTACACACCAAAATCTAGCTTAAATATCATATTATAGCCAAGATTAATCGTTTCTGATTAGCATGTTGTTGTTATTGTTACTGCAGTGTTTATATGTGAAATGTTATTCACCTTGTACCATACATGATACCCTCACCTGCTTATGATACAGGCAAGCTTACCATCCTTAAGAAACAAAGGCATAGCCTCCACTAAGGCGAAGCAGGGACCCATAGTTAAACCACAAAACAGGGTCTCCACCACCCGAGGTACTGCGCAGTGCCCTGGATACTTCCTGTGGCACCTTTAAAGAAGGCCCGCTCCAAGTACTACCAGTACCCCTGAGCGAGTTACCCCAGTTTTAACTACCCCCTTATATACTCAGCGAAAAACGCTACCATACCCCCCCTAACGTTCTGACACATCTGCAAATGTGACAATATGAGAGCCCATTGGCCACACTACCAGAGACGCAACCCGAGCGTCCAACCCCCATGGCACTGAGCCTCAGGGCCAGGACCCCAAGTTGGGTCACTCTGTATATACTTTTTTTTACGTTAACCCCCAACACCCTCCCTACACTACCCATAACTCCCAGGCTACAAGTCACCGCTCTAAGACTGCCCAACAGGCAGCACGTTGATCTAACACTATCTACCAAGTCGCCCACTGTGGAAATAACAAGCCCACAAACGAGCTCTCTCTACCATACATCTATAACATGAGAATATATTCACATAACAGTAGGGGGTTGAATACACCCCACAAAAGACGCATGGTACTGGAGGAGGCTAGAAAGAATAAAGCAGATATCATCTGCCTTCAAGAAACACACTTTGTCACCTCCAAGGTGCCAAAATTTGGTATGAAGGACTATCCCCACCAATACCATGCCACCCACTCCTCAAAGTCGAAAGGAGTATCGATCCTTCTTCACGCTTCACTAACTGTTGAAATCTTACGAGTTAAAACAGACAGCCAGGGGAGATATGTGATGTTTCAGTGCCTACTTAATGGTTCCCCGTACGTTGTAATTAGCTTCTACAGTCCAAACGTGCATCAACGTAATTTTCTGCATAAGGTATTATCTATGATCCCAGACCACCAAACGGCTGCTACCATACTATGCGGGGACCTGAACCATCCTTTAGATCCCAATATGGACACCACGCTAAATCCCACAGCCCCTAGACAGGCAACACTACGACCACAAAGCAAAGCCCTAAATAAACTGCTGGGGGAATACGGACTATATGACTCATGGAGAATGTACCACCCGACCGAAAAATCTTTCTCATACTATTCGGCAGTACATAAATCCCACTCGAGAATAGATTTCATTTTTATTGCAGGCACCCTCTTACCTAAGGTCACTGATAGCAACATTGGGGACATCACCTGGTCGGATCATGCCCCGACCATGGTAGAAATATCTGGAGAATACCAGCACAGGGGGCGGCCACCTTGGCGCCTAAACGACTCACTCCTCCACGACCACACCTTTTCTCAAACACTAACGGATGCCCTGTGCACATACTTCCAAATAAATGACACCCCAGACATACACCCAACAACACTATGGCAAGCCCATAAGGCGGTAATACGAGGCTTATTGATCAGTCGAGCGTCCTATGTAAAGAAAAAAGCCCAAGAGGAATACCTGAATCTGCTGCGCACCCTAAGAGATGCTACTGCGGCACACATAATGAACCCTACCCCGCAACAAGCACAGATAATCAAAGACACCACAGCACACCTCAACAACATAGCACTAGCAAAAACTGCACACATCTTACACAAACTAAAACAAACTTCATACTCCCAAGGCAACAGAGCAGGTAAACACCTGGCAACCTTACTGAGACAAAAACAATCCAACGCCAAAATACCCTACCTACTTACAAACAAAGGAACTAAAATCCACAATCCACAGGACATTAACGATACTATGGCGACATACTACCACTCACTATACAACCTCAAGGACGATCCAGACTTACACCAACCCACCCCCTCAGACATACACGACTTCCTCCGGCAAACCACACTACCGGCACTTTCAGCTCAACAAAAAACAACTTTACAAAACCCAGTCACGACACAAGAAATCCAACACGCCATCCAATCTCTCCCTCACGGGAAGTCGCCAGGACCTGACGGCTTGACAAATTCCTATTACAAGTCACAGACCGCATCCCTCGTCCCATACCTAGAGAAGTCCTTTAACCATATTATCACAACCGGCCAGATGCCCCAGGAAATGCTCATGGCGCATGTGGCCACACTGCCAAAACCAGGCAAACCCCCGACCAAATGCCAGAACCTAAGGCCAATATCTCTCCTCAACACCGACACTAAACTACTAGCCAAAATATTCTCGAATCGTCTAGCAAACATCATACCGACCATAATACATAAAGATCAGGTAGGCTTTGTCAGTGGTAGACAGGGGGCAGATGGAACCAGGAAGGTTTTGGACTTGCTAGGGGGGGGCGTGGAGGGGGGGCCCAATGTGTACTCCTGTCGCTTGATGCAGAAAAAGCCTTTGATAGGCTGCACTGGCCCTTCCTCCGTGCGGTCCTCAACAAATATGGCTTTCCTGATAACTTCCTAAAACTGGTAGAGGCACTGTATTCCAAACCGACTGCGAAAGTCACGAACGTAGGCTTCATCTCCAAACAATTCAACATAACCAATGGAACGCGGCAGGGATGCCCGCTCTCTCCTCTATTATACATTCTATCCCTGGAGCCGCTCACACAGCTCATCAGGGACAACCCGAACATACATGGTATCACTAAACAAGGCAAGGAGTACACACTTACACTATTTGCGGATGACGTGCTACTAACGTTGGAGCAACCACATATTTCCCTGCCAAACTTTCATTCTGTCCTATCCCAATACAGCAAATGTTCACACTATAAATTAAATGTGACCAAAACCCAAGCAATGGGCATAAATATTCCCACTGACACATTAGAGAGCCTACGCAACTCCTTTCACTATGACTGGAGAACTGACTATCTAAAATTCCTAGGAATTAACATCACACAGAAGCCAGCCCTATTATATAAAACAAACTACCAAAAAACACTGTCCGATATAAAAACAGTGCTAACAGGATGGAAAGGTAAATACATCTTGTGGTCAGGCAGAATAGCTGCGATCAAAATGATTGTTTTACCGAAACTACAATATTTATTCAGAACACTGCCAATAAAACTACCCCCCCGTTTCCTTCAGGAAGCACAACAAATACTCATGGAATTTATATGGGACAAGCACAAACCACGGGTAGCAAAAAGCACACTATACCTGCCGCGGGAGAAAGGAGGGATGGGCGTACCCAATCTAGATAGCTACTATCGTGCAGCCATAATGAGTCCACTCTTAGCAGCATGCCACAGAACTCACCCAACTCCATGGGAAGAGATAGAGACATACCATGCAAACAACACCTCCCTAACAATATTAGCATGGCTCCCAAAACCCCATAGACCATCGACAAACGTGATGCTCCCAGTCACAGCACTAACACTGCACATTTGGGACACACACTGCCGTAAAATGGGCTGGACAGGGAAAACATCACAAGCCATGCCCCTAAAAACATTACAATACATAATCCCCAATTTCAACCACGCATTGTGGCATGAATACGGTATCACGCACCTATATCACCTCATACAAGGTCAGGAACTTAGAAGTTTCAAGGATATACAAGACTCCTACCACCTCAACGCACAGGTTTCCTTTTCCTATTTACAAATAAAATCCTGGTTCCACAAGCAAACTGTGAATGGGTCTGGAAATGTACAGGAACCACAGCTGACGGCGGTAGAAAAAATATGCCTACGCCTCTCGCCCCCCAAAAAACTAATCTCTGAAATCTACCAATCAATGCACGCACACACTGGCCATACCAAATTCTCTTTCACAACTGCATGGGAGAAAGAATTTAAATATAACCTAACTCCACAGCAGTGGAAAGACATCTTAAAGGCACACAACTCCCTCTCTAAATGTGCTTCACATATGGAACTCTCTCGCAAAATCCTATACCGGTGGTATTTAGTGCCCACTCGCATTAAAGCGGCGCACCCCCAAGCATCTGATGTATGCTGGAGATGCCAGCAGCATAAAGGCACGATGCTCCATATCTGGTGGACCTGTCCCATCCTAACCCCATTCTGGGACGTAGTCTCCACCATAATTCAAGAGAGCACAAAAACTATACTACCCAGGACACCCGAAACATACCTCCTACAACTATTCCCAAAAAGGATGGGGTGGAAGCAAAAATACTTAATATATCAACTACTCATGGCAGCCCTCACTGTAATTAGCAGGCACTGGAAATCACCCCTACCAATGCCAACCACCGAACTCACACAATTATTAGACACCACAAGGCTATATGAAATAGCAGCCAGGCGAACCTCCCGCCCAAAGAAGGTCTGGCAAGAGGCATGGGAGGAATGGCACCAATATATGGAGCGCAACAATCTCCTCCCCCCCCCCTTCCCCCACCCCAAAAATGAATGGGAAAGAAGATGGCTAGGACGTGTATCTGCTAACCGACAGCTGTGTTCCTAATGAGTGCACCAAGGCACAAGAATGTACAAACATGTAAAAATACGTTACTTAACAAGGTCAATGTTAGTCACCTCAGGCCTGGGAGTGACACCTACTTCCCCGTTACCCCCCCCCCCGTTACTTCTATAACTGTTTTCATCCTCTCCCAGTGGCACCCCAGATAGGGAATATCCAAATCACCAATGCCATATCTAGAGGAAACATAACTAAATTGTTGAACTATGTAAAATAATGTAACATGACTCTCAAAATGGAAAATGTGAACTCAATCTGTATATGGCAGAACATACAAGCATTACTGACAACGAGGCACCACGAGTGTGCCCACACCAAAGTACAAAGATATGAATGTATACCACTGTCCTCTAACTATTGTCCTTTTCCCCTACCCCCTTTTCTTTCTGTACCCCCCCAAAAAAGATCAATAAAAATTGTCAAAGTTAAAAAAAAAATAATCGATTCATTCACTAGTGAATCAATTGGCTGGCATAAAACCCCTTTGGATTCCTACATAGAATGATCAATCAACCAATTGAAAGAGGTTTAATGCAGGGAGAAATGATTCATTAACAACAAATGTATTTCTTTAAGGAAGACCACCCTTAAAAGCATGTCTAGTAGTTATATCATGTATAGTCAATTACACAAAATATACATGTCAACTAGTTTTACAGTATACTCTGTATAATATGTTATATCACTTTCTTCTGCAATGTACCTACATTTTCTATTATTGTGATGTGTTGGAAGGAAAAACCCCTTCATCACTTGGAGAGAAGAGCTTGAGAAAGGCTCTGTGTATCTAAAATGTTGCACTGTATGCCTCAATAAACCTGCCTAGGAAGTTATCCAATGCAGAATGAACTGCCAGAAAACACTAAATATGCACACAGTCCTTGAAGAAATTGTAATTTTCCTTCATGGTTTAAAAAAAAAAAAAAAGTCATTACTAGTTACATCACTTGAGGTGGAGTGCAGGTGTGTTTGTTTGCTATTTCTCCCAATTAACCACGACCCCTATTATACTGCCACAATTGTAATCCTTAGATTCTCCTGACAATAGTCCACGTCTGACACCAATATTTTGACATTCCTGCTCTACCCAAAATGTCTCCACATTTCACTGTAAATAACTCCATCTTTAGTAGCAAAACTCCACATTCGCCGACACCCGCCTTGGCAATGATTATTCTGATTTTGCATAAAACTTTGAATGCTAATGACCAAACATACTTCTGAATCACTATTCGGCAACACAGATTCTGTTCTGAACTTAGGAAATAAGTCAAATAATTTGTACATATACCTCGTATCAGATACATTAGACTTTCAGAATCTATTATTACCACAGCTCACTGGTTCCATTTAAACGTCAGAATCCCAGCTTTGTTTACACCACTGTGTAGTTATATAATAACACTGACTATTGTCTTGTGTTCAGAGTACTGCCGACTACTGTGAAACTGCAGCTTTAGAATGTCTCAAAACCAGCTGAGTGCAGTAAAGTAACAACGCTCTACTGTTTAACACGTTTTAATTGTCCTATATTGTTTACCCAGGCCGCCCTATAGGATAATATACAGAAATATATCTCTAAGTTACCTTTGGTAACTTGCATTTTCTGACAGAGGAGAACCAATGCTTTGTCTGCCTAATCTGACTCTGCCAGTAGGGTTCTGCATACCTTTACCTGAAACTAAGTAATGTGAAAGGAGGTGCTTGTTTACCTCCTTGCATTGGAACATGAGTAACTATCCCAGCAGCAAGATCCAGTCTCATACTAAGAAATACTTGCTAGACCAGTTGCACCTGTTACTTCTTACTTGTGGTTTCAGTGGAATCAGTGCGATAAGGAAGAGGCATTAAGCTATATTTTCTCTGGACGTGTAAAATTGCACAGCAAGGTCAGTTTGTTTCTGTATTATCTCGTATGTACTTAAACCTTGATTATCTTTTGCTACTGATAGTATGTTTGCTGTAAGATGATTTATAATATGATTACACTGCAAAACTGATTAATGCCAAATATATGGCGTTGTAATACTTCCTGTGTTACATTTGTTTGTCAAATCTACTAGTCACATATAACTTCACCATGGTGTTGGGTGATAAGTGAAAGGTGCTGGCTTGCAGCAGTATGTGTTGTAAGAGGAAAATAAATAAATAGACCCCACAGACTTCTTTGATATGCACTGAATAGAATGAAGCATGTTAATGTTTCTATAAAATATTACTAACTTTGGAAACAATGAACTAAGGGTTGAGAAACTCATTTTATTTATTTTTTTATAATAATTCTGAAATATGTTTGTAATCCATGTAAGCGTTTCCTAGAGTTAATATTTGTTCATGTTAACTGTAGATACAAGATGGACTACCAATGCATGGGGAAGACTCCTTGAAACTTGAATTAAAACTCATGGTTGATGGTGCTAACATATAAACAGCTGTATACTGCCTCCATTAAGCTATAACAGAGTCATTTACCAGACACTGGAGGGGAGAATCATTTGTTAGTATTGCACAGATCACTATATATTTTTACTAACGTGCATTTGCAGATTTCTAATACATAATTAAATCCATCATTTACATTAAAGAGGTTGCTACTAAATATTTGTTTAAAACCCTTAAAAATCTGAAGTCATAAGCTTCTAAAAAAACGGTGTGCTTGTAGATTGGGATAGTGCTGATACAATGTTAACATTCTGAGGAAAAAGTTGAACCTTCCAAGTACCATAATTAATACAGTACTTCTGTAGTGTTTATGGTGTCAGAAATGCCCTGGTGCCCTCCCAGAGTATATTGTCAAAACGTAAGGATAAGTCAGATATCTCCATGATGCTAAGAGCAACCCAATACAGCTAATTTCCAGAGAGTGTTCATCTGAAGCTCTTTGTCGATGAGAGTGGCCCACAAAGCTCTGTTTAGCTAAGTGGAGTGGGCACCAGCGTTTGTGGTGTTTGGAGTGTACTTTTTAATACAACAGTGCTGTTTAATTATGGAAACTATCATATATGTGATGCTACATTCAAACTGACATCTTTGGTATGTGCAAATAAGATAAAGTAGAAAGAAAAATCCAAAAGACACTTAATTTCATTATTTGAAGAATGTAACTTCTGTTTCTGCAGGTTCAGTAAATTTGCTTGAGTACGCATGTGAAGGAAAAATAATGTCCAGATCGGAAAGACGTGTGCACAGTGAGAATGTCCCATCATCCCAGGGTACCTCGTATGACAGGCCTAGGAGGGACCGTCAAGGCTACAGAGACAAGGAAAGCACCCGAGACCGACCTTACCGAGAAAGGGAACAAAATAGATCACATACTTCAAATGGAAGGTTTGACACCCCAAATGATTTACATTCTTTGAAAAAACACACATTTTAAGATAAATCTGATTTTTGTTTTTAATTAAGTGCTTCTAAAAGGAATCTTTTCATTTAAACCGCATAAAACAATATACAGTGCCAATGTTTACAAACCACTGTTAAAAGGATACTAAAGTCACCCAGACCACTTCATCTCAATCAAGTGGTCTGGGTGCAGTGGCACTGTCCTTTCAATCCTCCAATGTAAAACATTAAATCCACCTCTACTGGCTGTCATACAATGCTTTCTGTACTTGCCGCACATGAGCATTAGGTCCCCAGGGCTCCTCTATGAGGACCAATGGAGTGGACCACCTCGGAGGAGGCCATGCCTCCTTCATGATGTCTCGAAAGTTGGTTGAGGTGAGAAAAAAAAAGGTAAGGAAATATTTTATATTATTACATTTGTTTGAAAAGGAGGGGAGACCTCTATCTATCTAGGGACAGGGCACTCTAGTGTTAGGAATACCAACATCCATTCCTAATGCTATAGTGTTTCTTTACAGTGAGGGGGAAAAGTATTTGATTACCTGCTGATTTTGAACGTTTGCCCACTGTCAAAGAAATTATCAATGTATAATTTTAATGGTAGGTGTATTTTAAGAGTGAGAGACTGAATAACAAACAAAAAATCCAGAAAAACGCATGTCAAAAAAGTTATACATTGATTTGCATGTCAATGAGAGAAATAAGTATTTGACCCCTTCGACTTAGTACTTGGTGGCAAAACCCTTGTTGGCAATCACAGAGGTCAGACGTTTCTTGTAGTGGGCCACCAGGTTTGCACACATCTCAAAGAAAAGTGCAAAATCTTTCACTATGTCACAGAAAAATATTACAATGACCAATTTTCACTAATATCACTATATGGTGTTTAAGTGAATATTGAGTGTTTGATAGAACAAAAGAGGATATATATATATATATATATATATATGAACTTCCCTTTTAGTTATGGATTGAACCCGAAGATCTCCTCAAATCTTCCACAAATACATAAGTAAAAATATTAGGGTCCATCCAACTATAGGGAAATAGAGAAAAACCTAGTGTGTAGTTCTGGGCTGATTTCCCCACCGTTCTCTTCTCATGATCATTGAAACTCCAAGAGGTGAAATCTTGCATGGAGCACCATACCGAAGGAGACTGACAGTTATTTTGTGTTTCTTCCATTTGCGAATAATTTAATTAATTATTCCAAGCTTCAGGGTTGTATTTCTATGTGTGGTTTCCTCATTCTGAAGTTCAGATTTAGTCACTTGACTGTTAACAGAATTATGTGCTCAATTATACTAATATCTGAATTCCGTTTGGCTTATATTATTTTGGAGAGCTATTGTATCAGAAGGTATGATTATAAATATGTAGAGCTATATTTAATGGGGCAATTCTGAGACCAAACATTTGAGCAATATGCAGATAATGTTAGCATTTAACATTTATGTTGCTCAGTTTACATCTAAATATGCTAAATATGGCTGTTGTGTGAAAAATTAAGAATTACTGAATACATGAACATTTCTCATTTTTGGCAAAGTACTGGGAATTATACATCTGGGGAAGAAGTGTGTGTGAAACAGATATAGTTTTCCTTTGCTTAACAATATTGTTCTACTTGATCCTCCACATCAGTGCAAGGAAGCCACACCTAGGGCCTACCTATTTTATTAATATTTAATTTACAGGAGGAAAAATTGTCATCTAAATCTATAATTGATAGGATATTTTGGGATCCTGCTAGTGTACCTAAAATAGAGGATAAAACATAGTGCAAATATTGCTTGATACTATAAAAAATTGATGATTAATATGTACTCACGTATTCCAAAATGGTAAAGCGTATTATGGGTGCCTCCCCACGATGTAGATGGGGGGGTTTCTCTTTAAATATCACTCCTCAAGTGATAGCCGATGGGGTATCAAGGTCAGCAAGATGGTCCAACAAACTGCAACCCAAAGAATACTTCAAAGGCGATTTATTCACTTCTTAAAATCAGGAGGTGTACAAATAAAAATTATAAAAGAAAATATGAAACAAACACTGGTCCTACGCGTTTCGTCCTTATGCAAAAGGACTTCCTCAGGGACCTCTTTCAATAACATACAATCAGCAGTACAAAACCAGAAAGCATCCTAAAAAACGCTACCAATCAATCAATCTTATATAGGGCTAATCCCTTCCAGTCATTGGTGGAATAGTGGGTGTCTTCTCACTTCTAGATTCCTATTTGTCCAATTTTTCTTCTCCCCAGGTGCATTTACTTTGCCGGAGAAAATACCGGGTTCTTTAGGTGTTCGGCCACTTCCGCATACGTCATACATTGCGCATGCGTCACGTGTTCCGTAGTTCATCACGTGATCGTTATTCGTTCCACATTCGGGAAACAAACATGGCCGTGCGTTCCACACCGTCATAATAGCTTAAAAACGTAATCACTTCTCTTACACCTAGTAATTTTACACAAGGAACTTAAAACAAGAGAACTATTAGAATTTATATTCAAAAGCAATAATAATAATCATATATCCTCTAAAAGTTACCAGCTAAATACTTTTTTTTATCATGAATGTAAAGCTTCCTATCTAAGCTGAACATTCATAATATCTGTCACAATACACCATATATTGCAAAGGTGATAATTTATAAATTCATTTCAAGTGTTAACAGTGATATTTAGTATAATAACATAGTAAACAAATCTTTAAAGTGACATGAGTGATTATATACTCAATTACACATCCATATTGTGCCTACCATACTTTTTTGTTTTTTTCCTTTTACCTTTTCTTTTTTCCTCTCTTTTTCCCAAAAAACATAAATCATATATCTCTCTTAATTTAAAAAACAAACTATATCCATATCTACATTTAGCCCCCTTGGGGTGAGAGTACGTAGTCTGTGAATCCAATATGACTCTCTTTGTGCTAATCATTTCTCTTTATTGCCCCCTCTCCACCAATCTCTGATTTAATAGAGAACTGTTTCCCTGTGACGGAACTGCTGTATAAAGCAGTTCTATCTGTGTTCACTTGTAAACAGGCTTTACAACTTTTGCAACCCTTAAAACCTTTTGTCCCTTTTTTATTTCTAAATCCATTTTTTAAAGCATAACTTGGTGCTAATAAATTCTAAAGATTTTATTTTTTCCTGTAGATAATCTTTTGGCTTTTTTGACAAATGTTCCCCCAAAATGGGGTCCTCTAACAATATTGGCCAATATTTATATAAACTCCTTTTAATTTTTGGATGATCCACATTATATTGTGTAAAATAAACCTGTTTGAAATTTTCCCCTCTTCTTTTATTACTGGGGCCGTCCATTAGGAACTCATTCCTGCTTTTCTTAGACATCATATGAATTTCTCTTTTTATTTTTTTCTGGTTGTAACTTATCTAAATCTATACTATGTTGTACTTTTTACAGAGCTCAATTATCGTTTCCTGTCTTGATTTAAGTTGTGACAATCAAAACAATGGTGGTTTTGCCTTGTAGTTGAATTTTAAACTTATTGATCTGGTTTCTTATGTTTTATACAATATTTGTTATTTCCTTTTTTTGTAGGGAGTCTTTAAATGAGCCAGCATGGAACAAATCTTCTCGACCACCCACATCTCACTCATATCACCAAAGCCCTCCTTCAGAAAGGGCAAAAATAGAGAAACATTCCTTCTCCGACAAGTGCTCAAGATTCTGTTCCAGGAGAGGTATTCATTTTCTTTAAATAAGTATATTATTTTCTCTTTGTGAATGGGAGGCAGACACACCTGCCTCGCTAAAAGTGTGGAAGAGGAGAGTGCACTTGGTCTGCCAGGCACAAATGTTGATGTATGATTTCTTTAAATGATTACATGCTATTATCCCCTAAGTCACATTAGTCACCTGCCCATTCACGCCATTCCATAGACGTTTCTATTTCAGAAATAATATAGAAGAGAACTGGAGCATAGGAGGATTTAGCATGTTTTAATTTGTTGCTGCCAAATATACCTATACCCCAATACACACAGCCTGTCAATTTGAAATCTGTTTGAAAAAACTGGAGGAACTGCCTCCGTAGCCGCCCCCAACAGTAACTACTCCAATAAGGCCACTGGGCAAACCAGCAAATGCATAGATTTTTATTGAAAGTTTTTTTTTTTTTTGTTTTTTTTTTTGTAAATACAGTATGCATTAAAGTCCACATAAATATTTTCAAATCTGTGCAATGAGTTCACGCATTTGCTAACCTGGATTATGGATAGAATTGTCAGCCAGGCATACCATACCAAAGTCCAGTTTTAATAAAAAAAAGAGTCCCTGTTCATTATTATTATCATGATTATTTTATTAAAGTAACAATAGTAAACAGATATTACTGATCATCACCAAGTACAAAGTTAAGTGTTAGTACATGTTCTGCTTGTCTAACATTACCTTAGCTTGCAATCCCTACATGTGGATGTAGTGGTTATAGAGCTATGTGGCTGTGAGAGCCACCCCCTGTTTTTTAAAATCATTTTCAAGCAGTTTGACCAGAACCATTGATTTCCAGGGCACCACTGCTTAGCATCCTGCTCTAAATGATGCAATCATGCTGTGCCAGCTGGATGGAGGAACTGGAACCTGAATTTGGAGCAGTTGAGGGGCATGAATTATGTTGAATAGGCATTACTGTGATATGCTAATTATTATTCTGTTATAAATTGTTTGTCTCAGAATTCATGGCACTTTTTTCACAGACTAGCAGATGAGCACAGCCTGTTCCAAGATATTGCAAAATGTAACATCATGCAAACTGTAATTCTTAAACTCACTGTTTCAATTCATCATTATGTCAATGTGTATTACTGTTTAATTTTTTTTTTTTTTAGAGTTGTTCAGATTAGAGGTGGACTTTCTGATTTACAAGTAACGCATTGCTGCAGGTGATACTAGCATGTCTAGTACAGGAGCTTTACAGGAGATTAGTTTACCATAGCATCTTCTCTTCTTACATACCTACCAATCTTTCTTGCTGGAGATGGGATGGAATGCAGTTGTCTAGGACCCTGATCTTTTAGGTCTTAGTCCTCTCTGCTACTATTGTGCCCTCTAACTCTTCCACAGCACAGAACTGACTGTGCCTTCTCTCTATCACTAAACACTGAAAGTAAATCATTACGTACACCAGCAGTATATCTGAAAAATTACATTTTCATGTCCGTTAATTGAAGTACAATTTCATGTAAACTACAATGAAATTGTTGTTATTCAGTCTCCATGGCATAAGGGATAAACTCTTCTCTGGCCATGGAGCGCAGCCCATGTTATCTAGAGATTTGTATATCTATTTATCCACGTTGGAGTGTAATGAAAACATGGCAAATAATTGTGTTTACTGAACCAATTTGATTCATGATTCCGTGTAATTTGCTGGAACAGCTCTCAAGTAGACCAGATCAAAACCCTTTAGCGGATCACTAGTAACTAGTTGTTTTTTTTACCCATTCTCCATAAAACTTTCTGTTTAAAAAAAAAAAAAACTATTAATTTTTTTACAATCTGCATCTTCTCTTTTGTTTACACTCCCCAAATCAATATTATACACTTAATGGCAAATTCAGAATCCATATTTACCAAAACTAACCCATATCTATAAATGTGAAGTAAGGGAAGCAATGCATGTATTTATTAATAGGTCCCATGACTACCAGCCAGCTATAAATAGTGTGACATACACCACAGTTCTTACTCTTAATAAGTGCCAAGCAGGTAGCGGTTAAGCAAACAACTAGCTGAGTTCACATCTTCAGGTCCTATTAGCGGTTTTTTTGGGGGGGGGGGGGTTTGTGGCACCTGGGTTTGTTTGTTGCTGCGCCGCCGCTGTCAGGCTACGTTGAAACAGGGAGCTTCAGGCTCTCTGTTGTTAGTGTGTATAAGTTGGGCAGAATTTGACACCTTGTCACAATTACAGTTCTGCTTCTGAGGCTCTGTAGATAGGCCCATGCATGATGGTAATTTTGGATCTACTCTTCTTTAACCCATGTCCCATCTCACTCTTTGGGTTTTCACAGGAATGCTACAGCTGGTGGAGATATTTATTAACGTTTTGGTCTTGATATGTGCATCCGCTTCACAGAGTGCTTCAGCTGGATTTTCAAGTATTGGGGGATTTGGCAGCACTTATTATTACAGTATGGGCTATTCCATGAGTGGTTTTCAGGGAGATGAAGTCAGTCAGATATCACAGCTGGACATGGAGTACAGTAGGATGAAGATGCCAACTGTTTACTGTGCTGTCGGTATCAGTCTTTTCGTGCTCACTCTGACCTTGTCCTTCCTGGCAGTCAGCTGCATGTCACATACTGGAGAAAACAGAAAACTTTTGATAGCTGAAGAAGTGCTAAATGTGACATCTGCAGTTGTATATATCATATGCATCAGCATCTACATTCATTTTGTCAAACAGATCAATGCCACAGAAGTGTGCAAGCAAAGGGAGTCACTCTATAACCGTCATGGATACAACTCTGTGAACTGTGATATTTTGGGTACTGAGGTTACTGTGTGTGTCTTTTCAGTAATGCTGGTTGTATTGTACATTGCAAGTGCTGTTGTGGTAGGACTAATGCTAAAAACCAACTCCTTTGAAAAAAATCACAGAAGTTCAGAATCTAGAAGAAGGGGTGATTTAAATAGACAAGAAGGTCATGTGAAAATTGAATTGACAGAATCCGTGTTTGTAGATCTTCAAAAACCAGAAGAGATTGCTTAGTATGTCCTTAAAATAACACAATTTTATTTATTTGCTTTTTTTCTTTTCCACTAAGGCCTCAATTTAATTATTTGGATACAAATGTTCACAATCTAAATAAAACTTTATCAAATCATTGATCTACAGAAATTCCCATAGACTTGAATGGTGAATTCTGTAGATGAATAATTTGAAACGTTTTTCTAACAGAACATAATTTGAAAAGCTTTTCCAAAAGAATTACGGAGGCATAAATAAGGGGAAAAAAAAGTATATCTGTAGATGTAACTGAGTGCATGTCCACAGTAGTAACAATCTACACCCTTTAAAGACCATTGATGGTGGTTCTTTTATAAAGTCTTCAAATGGTAGATTTTTATGATATAATTATTTCATCATTGGTCTTTAACGAGTTTAATATAATGGTTACATTTGCATCCCGCCACCTATCTGTATTAATTTTTCAGAGACCAGAAATTTCAACTTGAGGCCAGAAGATCAGAGTGCAGGGTATATCTATAGGGTTGGGATGTCCCTCATACCTTTTTATTTAATCTAACTTTCTTCACACAAAAAAAGCTAATAACTTTACACTTCTAATGGGATTGGTACCATTTTGAACTGATTTTCAGTGCAAAACAAAATCTTTAAAAATAATTTTTGTTTACCTTAAAGAGAAGCTATTTTTTTCACATGGGGATTTGGTGAGTCACTTTCCCTATACTGTATACAAATTAGGTTTTCTTTTTTTAGGCAGTGTCCTTTTATGACCATGACCATGTTTTTATTATTATCCTACTAGCAGTTTGGAAATCGTGCTGCTCTTTTGGGCAATGCAAATTATTATTTTATACCATAACTAGGGTATAGGAAAAAAATGAGACCCAAGATAAAACGCTTGCAGAAGGTATACAATCATATATTAATGGATGTACAGTGGCACTTTAATAACAAGCTGCAAATGTTTAACTGGTTTTCTCTTGTCCAGTGGTGTGCTTAGTTTTACCTGCTTCATACCACGGTGGAGGTCTGGATCAACAGGAATCACCTATTCCTCTTTCTTACTAATGCAAAAATGAATGCAGATTATTTGAGTTAATTCACTAAACTCGGAATTCTGGTATTTACTCTGGAATTTTAGGGTAATATAGCCAAAATAAAAAATAATTCTCTTTTGTATCTGGGCTTAGTAGGCTTAAAGGGACACTATAGGCAGAGGAGGAGGATCCATGACGTAACACCGGGGTCAGGTAAGCAAAAGGGTTTTAACCCTTTATTTACCACGGTGGGGGAGAGGGTGGCGTGATGGAGGCAGAGGGAGCCATAGTGCCAGAAATACAGATTTGTATTCCTGGCATTATAGTAACCTTTTAACTGTTGCTCTTCTGTTGTCATTGCTCCACAGTTTACTATATAGTGAATATAGCTCAATTTGTTTTACCCACTGGTACTCTCTCTAGTCTTATGTAACATAATAATCCAGTAGGTCTTCTTTGTTTTTGTTTTTTGAAAGCCTCCGATGCCTCATTGTGAATATGCAGTGTGTATATGCTAGGATACAGAGCTCGGGTTATATGAGCACAGAACCTGTGTAAACTTAGTTACACCTGTGTCACTCATATAAAGCATATAAGTTATTAAACTGAGTCGTTATGCAAATTAGTGTAGATGTAGGGATACACAAGAAGTATCTCATTGATGTAATAACAATCCCTCAATGCCCAGCTGACCACAGCCTGGTGAAAACTCATGGGAGTTTTAAGTAAATAGTCAGAAAGCTATTGATTTATTAGATCTGGTGTATAATGTTTTGAAAAGCCTAAGCAGAGCGGCTCAGGTGCTGAGTATTTGTATGAAAATAGCTGTTAAGAATTATTTAATTCATATTAGATTAATATTTAATTTCTTATACCTCAATGTCATGATTACAGAACACCTATCATCATGCTGATATCATGATTATACAACAAATAGGTGGAGCAATGAAAAACAAATACTATAAATACTTCCCTCTCTTCAATATACAGCCACAAAACTGAAACAGAAACAGAGGGAGATACAATAGTGTAAAACTGATAAAACAAAAGTTATCACTATATCTATAATTTGCACACTCACAAGGATAGAGCCATAAAGTGACCTGGCTCTAGTCTGGATAGCAATAGGATCCTTAAGGGAGATCCAAATCCCACTCCAGTAGATGAGAAGGATGATGCAGGAACAATAACTACTTCAAAAGTAATAATTTATTCCAGAAATAAAAGAAAAGCATAAAACAAAGTCCATATAATCACCAAAACGCGTTTCGCCAAATAGGCTTCCTCAGTTGGTGGATATTCAATGTGAAAAGTCTCTTTCTTCTTTAATATGGTTGATTTTGGCGCCATCTTCGTCTGTGAAACACACAGCGTCAACTTCCGGTTTCATACGTGGAACGCATAACTTCCGGTTCAATATTAATTTCCTGTGTTGTCCGGTCATGTGATCGGACGTAGTGCTTGTGGAACGCACGTGCGTTCCACTCCTCCCCACATCCGCTTCCTATTTCAAAAGACCGGCGGACATGACGGTCGTGGAACGCACATGCGTTCCACCCATTGGAATATAAAGACAAATATACCTTAATACATATAATACATTGTAAATAGGAACCAACTTATGCAAAGATGTATTTCTAACTTAAGAAATGTACTTCCATCTTATATAAAGGGTATATATATATATAGTAATACAAGGAAATCCAATAAGATAAAAAAAATAATAGCATCATAATTTATAAGAGGTAATAAATAGAAATAAAGAACAAAAGGGAATTTATAAAAATAAGATATCATAGTACCCGTATAAAATATTATGGAATAATATAATAAAAATATAAAAATGTATAAAAAGGAAATAGTCCTCATAATAAAAAACGGTTACATGTGCCACAATACATAAAAAAAAAATAAAAAATAAAAAAATACGTTATAAAAGGCTATTATAAGGATATAGAAAAAAATAAATTATAAAAAATGAAAAAAGATTTATAAAAAATGGCATAATTCAAAGTCTTGATTCAAACCATTTGGAATGAGGGTATTAAAGTTGTATATACATCGCATTTCTTCCTCACCAATCCTTTTATTAAAATCTCCTCCTCTCCAATTTTTAGAAACGGATTTGATTGCACAAAACATTAAATTCCTTGGATAACTATTATGACATTTTTTATAATGTTGTGAGACACTATGTGTCTCCAAGCCTTTTTTTATATTGCGTACATGTTCAGCAATTCTAATATGTAGGCATCTAATCGTTCGGCCAACGTAAATTAAATTACAAGGACATTTTAAAATGTAAATCACACATTTTGAGAAATAGGTTAACTGATCTTTGATAATAAATTCTTTTTTATCTTTATATGTAAATGAAGTGATATGTCTTTTGGTGCTATTGGTTTCCCTACAAGCAAGACAAGATCCACACCCATAAAACCCTTTATTTTTGTTTAAAAAATGCGTTGGAGGTTGCGTTCTAAAACTACTTTTTACTAAAATCTGCTTCAAGTTTTTACATCCACGATAAACCATTTTTGGTCGATTAGGTAAAATTTGACTTAGTATAGGATCTTCTTTTAAAATTGGCCAATATTTAGTAACGATTTTATTAATTTTATGGTTATTACCACTATGGTTACATATAAAAGGTATATTAAATGTATGTTTATCGGTAGTTCTATTATATGACTTTTTATAACGGATAAGGTCTTTTCTATCAATCTTTTTAAGTTCTTCAATGCAGTTCTGTAATATTCATATAATAGAACTACCGATAAACATCAAGGTATATTTGTCTTTATATTCCTATGGGTGGAACGCATGTGCGTTCCACGACCGTCATGTCCGCCGGTCTTTTGAAATAGGAAGCGGATGTGGGGAGGAGTGGAACGTACGTGCGTTCCACAAGCACTACGTCCGATCATGTGACCGGACAATACAGGAAATGTATACTGAATCTGAAGTAGGAAGCGGAGGTGGGGAGGAGTGGAACGCAGGGCCGTCTTTAACGCGGGGCAAACGGGGCAGCTGCCCCGGGCCCAATTACTCCTGGGGGCCCAAGGCAGCTGTCCCGTGGGCCCCGCTGCCCTAAAAAAATAAAATGTTTCCCGGCCGCTTTAGGGCCCCCCCGCAATGTAAGGAGTCCAACCGGGTGGCCCATGCACTTAGGGCCACCCGGTGGGCTTGTACCAGCAGGGGCCCGGTCGGGCGCTGTGGCCCTTTAACAGCGCGACCGGGCCTCTTGCTTTTCGGCACCGCTGGGAGGAAGTGAGTGCCAAGCGTCACTTCCTCCCATAAAGAGCTGCTGCGCGGGAGAAGAAGGACCTGCACGGGAGGGAGGAGGAGGCAGTGAGGATGGGGGCTCCTCACTCACATCATCCTCAGGCAGCACACTGGATCCCAGGGATGCCACCCTCCAGCAAAAGGTAGGAAACTGGAGGGTGGGCTTAAAATGTAAATTTTACATGTATGTCAGTTTGTCTGTGTGTATGTGTGTCAGTATGTCTGATAGTGTATGTGTCTGTGTGTGTCAGTATGTCTGTGTGTATGTGTGTCAGTATGTCTGATAGTGTGTGTGTGTCAGTATGTCTGACAGTGTGTCTGTGTGTGTGTGTGTGTGTGTGTCAGTATGTCTGACAGTGTATGTGTCTGTGTGTGTCAGTATGTCTGTGTATGTCAGTATGTCTGATAGTGTATGTGTGTATGTCAGTATGTTTGACAGTGTCTGTATCTGTGTGTGTGTCAGAAGGTCTGTGTGAGTGTATGTCAGTATGTATCTGTGTGTCAGTATGTCTCTGTGTGTGTCAGTATGTCTGTGTGTGTGTGTGTGTGTCAGTATGTCTGACAGTGTGTCTGTGTATGTCTGATAGTGTATGTCAGTATGTTTGACAGTGTCTGTATCTGTGTGTGTGTCAGAAGGTCTGTGTGAGTGTATGTCAGTATGTCTGACAGTGTATGTCTCTGTGTGTGTCAGTATGTCTGGTGTGTGTGTGTGTGTCAGTATGTCTGGCAGTGTGTCTGTGTATGTCAGTATGTCTGATAGTGTATGTCAGTATGTTTGACAGTGTCTGTATCTGTGTGTGTGTCAGGTCTGTGTGAGTGTATGTCAGTATGTCTGACAGTGTATGTATCTGTGTGTGTCAGTATGTCTGTCAGTGTGTGTGCCTGTTTGTGTGTCAGTATGCCTATTAGTGTGTATGTGTGTGTGTGTGTGTCAGCATATCTATCAGTGTATGTATCTGTGTGTCAGTATGTCTCTGTGTGTGTCAGTATGTCTTCCAGTGTATGTGTGTGTGTGTGTCAGGCACATACACTGATATACATACTGATACAGGCACACTAATAGACATACTGACACACACAGGCACATACAATGACAAACATACACTGATAGACATACTGACACACACACACATGCACATATACAGACATACTGACACACACAAACACACACTTATACTGATAGCTATCCTGACACACACACACACAGGCACATATACAGACATACTGACACACACACAGCCACATACGCTGATAGAGATACTGTGTGTGTGTTAGTATGTCTGTATATGTGCCTGTTTGTGTGTGTGTGTGTCAGTATGTCTATCAGTGTTTGTGCCTGTGTGTGTCAGTATGTTTGTCATCATATGTGCCTGTGAGACCGTTTGTGTCAGTGTGTCTTTCAGTATGTCTATCATTGTATGTATTTATGTGTGTCAGTATGTCTGTTTATCTGTCTGTGTATCTGTATGTGTCTGTGTGTTTATCTGTGTGCGTATATGTATGTAGTCAGTGTGTGTATCTGCTTGTGTGTCAGCATGTCTACCGGTGTCTGAGCACAAACAATAAATACAAATACACCCTTCCATTCAAACTTCAACATTACATACAAACACACTCCTGCATTGAAAGTCAACACTTCATACAAACACACCTCTGTGTTAAACAACAGAATTATATATAAACAAACCCCTACATTCAAAAACCAGCACTACACTTAAATGTACACTTGCATTCAAACTCTAACACCACATACAAACACATTCACACAAACATACTCCATACAAAAACATGCTTACATTCAAACACAGTGCTAAATACAACCCTGCAAGCATGGGAAATTGGTAGAGCCACGGCTGTCAATGCATTGTTGGAGTTGCACGACAGATAGGGTTCTACCTTCTTTCCAACCTTGCAATTGGGGGTCCAAATGAAATTCTTGCACCAGGGCTCTTTCTACTTTAGTTCGCCCACTGCGTTGGGGTGGAGGCGTGATTGCATGCTAGGGAGTGGATCCAGGGGGCCCAAGCAAATGCTTGCCCAGGGCCCAATCAATATTAAAGACGGCCCTGGTGGAACGCACGTGCGTTCCACAAGCACTATGTCCGATCACATGACCGGACAACACAGGAAATTAATATTGAACCGGAAGTTATGCGTTCCACGGATGAAACCGGAAGTTGACGCTGTGCGTTTCACAGACGAAGATGGCGCCAAAATCAACCATATTAAAGAAGAAAGAGACTTTTCACATTGAATATCCACCAACTGAGGAAGCCTATTTGGCGAAACGCGTTTTGGTGATTATATGGACTTTGTTTTATGCTTTTCTTTTATTTCTGGAATAAATTATTACTTTTGAAGTAGTTATTGTTCCTGCATCATCCTTCTCATCTACTGGAGTGGGATTTGGATCTCCCTTAAGGATCCTATTGCTATCCAGACTAGAGCCAGGTCACTTTATGGCTCTATCCTGGTGAGTGTGCAAATTATAGATATAGTGATAACTTTTGTTTTATCAGTTTTACACTATTGTATCTCCCTCTGTTTCTGTTTCAGTTTTGTGGCTGTATATTGAAGAGGGAAGTATTTATAGTATTTGTTTTTCATTGCTCCACCTATTTGTTGTATATTACTGTATTTTGTGAAGGTGAAGGGGATACCTCACTGGTGTTTTGAGCAATTTTAATACTTTGGGATATACTTGTTTGTGTGATATCATGATTGTTCATGATAATCTGCAATGATTACCTCTAGAATTGTAACTATAAGCTGTTTTATGGAATGTATGATTTGCTTTGTTTGTCTACATTCGTGTTACTTTTTATAATACAGAAATAAAAGTAATGATTTAAATGTAGCTTTATTAAAGTGATTGTTTTTTTAACTACATGCTAATTGTATCCGTTTGTAAAATGTCTCATAACTTTAAACCCATTAATAATTAACACTTGCCCCATCGAAACAACAAACAAGTTATGTAAATGAACGCTGCAAGTGAACAACTTGCTGTAATAGTTTTACAGCTAACTTTTAAAATACTCTTAAATTAAGAATATAATGAAGAACTATGAATATTGTTGACCTATACATAACAGTCCGAATACAACTTCTAAAACACTGTTTGTGTTTCTAAAAACACCTTGGACACAACTGAGTAATCCCTAAATCCTGGAAAGTTATGGGGTACTTGAGGACTGGGTTGGGAACCACTGCTCTGGGGCAAGGTTCTCCAAACTCTGACCCTCCAGGTGTTGCTGAAGTACAAGTCCCATTATTCTTTGAATGAAACAGATAGTCAGACAATCATGGAAGTTATATTTCAGCAACATCATAAGGGCCAGATTTGAAGAATCCTGCTCTAGAGACATACACTATTTTAAAATTAAATACCAGGAATATTCAGGAAGAAATTGTTTGTAGAAATACTTTACTAAACTCTTTGACATTTAGTGAGTGAGGATATGATATGTTATGCCCTGCCAGCTCTAAACACTACCGCTGCACACTTGACCTTTAGTAATCAGCTCAGAGGAACCTGCTAAAACCAGCTACTTTGGGCTTTGATGTAGGATGAATAGGGAGGTGAAGCAGAGATGGACAGGATGCATGTGGGTAGAGGGCTTGAGGAGAGGCACAGAATTAGTTGAACATGAATGTAGACACTGAGAGGTAAGACTCCTTGGTAGATCCAACATGGTGTTTTTGAAACAATACTTACTCATCATGAATTCTATATAAGCAATTTTCATGTGTTGCCCATGAGTATCGGGAAGTGACGTGTCCAGGAAAATTTGATGAATCTGTCAACTCTAATGGGGACAGATGCAAAAATATCACTCTCCATTCATATACTATATACAAACTGCATATGCATCCATTAACACTACACAGAAGCACATCCTTGTACACACACCCCACATCCAGTATTTACATAAATTTGCTAGTATAGCCCACTTCACTAATGTAATCTGATACTTCACATATACATTCACACTTATTTACACTGATTCACACGTTTATTCACACTAAATGTACATACAAAATACAAACATGCATTCACACTAATGCGCATTTACTACAAATACCCGGTTGCATAAAATGGAGAAATATGATAACTGCTCTATGCAGTGTAAAAATTCACGCTCCATGTATTGATAAGGGTGCAAGAAGCCTCCCTGTCACTTATAACTGCAGTGATTTGTTAAAAAAAAAAAAAAATTGTCTGTGGGCAAGTAGAGATGTCGCGAACCGTCCGCGAAACATGGATGCTGTCCAGGAAGTAGTAGGGTCTGGGAGGGAGGGTCTGCTGGAGATTGGCCGGGACGTGTCAGCTGACCGGAGTTTGCCGCGAACAGCTCGTGGCGAACCGTTCGCGAGAAGTTCGCGGACGGTTCGCGACATCTCTATGGGCAAGCACATTGCTCTATTTGTCCCTGGCAATATATTAGTAAATATGCAGGGCACCATATTGGCTTTGCAGATTCTGGCCAGAGTTTGTTCTCCAAATTGTGAATTGTGGAGAATTGATAAGGACATTACTGGTTTTGGTCAAAACAGTGTAGCAGTAGAACTTTCCAATTTCGCTTTTTGGACAAAAGTTAGCATTTCGTTTTGTATTTTATTTTCCAGTTTCCAATTTTCTAGATCAGGGGTAGGCAACCTACGGCACTAGTGCCATGCACGACACTCAAGGTGTCTTTGAACGGCACTCAAGGCTGCTGGAGCCAAACAGGCTCTGGCCTATCAGGAGTCCCAGTGAAACTTCACAAGCTTCACAATGAATGTAAAATGGATGCTGTCCAGGAGGTGGGAGGGTCTGGGAGGGAGGGTCTGCTGCTGATTGGCTGGAATGTGTCTGCTGACTGTCAGGTACAGGGTCAAAGTTTACCGCATATGTTCGCCACATCACTATTTGTCACAATTAGTCTGTATTTACCCATTTGGCCATTTGCACAAGGCAAATTGACAGGGTTATTCAGGGAAAATGCAAGGTAAATTCAAAGTGAATTTTAAATGTATCAAAATAGCCAAACTAGAAAGATTCTATAAGTCTGCTATGCATTCAGTTTAGCTACTCACGCATTTTATTTAAAATTTACTTTGAAATCTTACTTCAGTAAATAACCCTCTGAAATTCTCATTGGTGCCAGGAACAGTTCAAAGTAGAGTAACCATTTATTTGTATTTCCTTCTTGTAGGAGTATTGCAGTTTGCAGAAATCACATCAGGAGTACTAGTCTTGATCTGTGTTGTTTCATCTTATGCGGTACTGATGGGCTATACGTCTGGTGCTGGCTTTAACGTATTCAGCATCGATTCTGCATACAGCCCTTTCCAAGGCACAGAACTGCAGCAGGTACGAGACATGGACATGCAGTATACCCAGTTGAGAGCCCCTGGAGTCTATGGAGGGGTAGGATTCAGCTTGTTAGTCTGTGCGTTGACTTTGGTGTTCTTGATCGTGGGGTCCAAACCATTATATAGTGTTTCTCTCCGAATCCTCTTTGCAGAGATGATCTTTGAAATTTTAGCATTTGTAGGTTATATTACTGCTGTGGGTCTTTACCTGTACTTTGTCAAGCAGGTAAACACCACTGATATCTGCAAGACAAGGGAGAGACTTTATGCAGGCCGTGGCTACACCTGGATGAACTGTGAAATACAGGGAGGCGATGCTGGAGTGTCTTTATTTGGCGTGATTGCTGCATGCCTATATCTGCCAAGTGCCATATTGTGTTGGCTGCACATCAGAACTGTTCGTGAATTTAGAAAGCTTCACCCGCATTGCAGATACAAGTCACAACTGCACAGTCAAAACGAGCCCAACATTACAAAGGACAACTTGGAAATGACACAATTTCATCCTAGTACTCTTGTATAGAGGTTAATAACAATAACATGGAACTCTTTCATTCTGTAGTGATTGACGTGACACATTCCAATGTCACAGATGGGATTTACCTGTATTATTTCATTTTAACAATCTGACCTTATGGCAAATTGTGCCTTTCCCCACATTAACAATGAACATTATACACACTCTTACGAATATACTTTGCAGATGTAGAATAATAGCAAAAGTCTTATTTTCATTTGTTTTTAAATATAAAATGGATAATCATTTATGATTCTCATGATTCAATATAGTGGTGTCAAACTACGGTACCTAGATCTTGTTGGACATCGAGACCCAAAATCCTCTGCAAGCCATACATAGCAGCTCATCATCTGGGGGATCCACAGTTTGAACAAATAACACTTCCTAAGCTAGTTTATAGGCTTCCTTTATGTCATGCTCAAAATAAATGTATGTTAACAAAATTAAATATATTTCATTAACTTGTAAATATATTGTTGACTTTTTTTACACAGTGTATATCTATTCAAAACACTTACTTTCATTTGCTCAACAATTGCAAACTGAATACGCTGTCACGTAAAGCTACTCTCACCGTAGGGAACCTGTCATAGAGTATAGCTACTTAGTAGACACCTTGGTGTAGTCTGTTAATTTTTCTACATTGATTTAAATCCAAAACAAACATTGACTTAAAGCAGAAATGTCACACTTTTATATAATTATTATTATTTTTCTTGCATAACCAGATAGATCACTAAAGGTTAGCAATGCATTGTGCTATTTTTCTTAAAATGCTGAATTTTTATATTTAACTTCCACGGTATATCTTGTTGTCCGGGCAGAGCCAGAGCATATTATGCAAATGTATTTACCAACCTTGTGTTGTATTAAAGGGCCAATGCACATACCCTGCACTATGGAAGGATTATACAATCAGCAGATACTAGTCTTGTCCTTGCCTGGAGAATCAACGAGTGATGGTATTGATGATAAAGTGCTCAAGAGGTAGATGTGTTTTTATTTACCTCCAGTGCGCTACTCAATAAATTTAATAGCGTTTACTGAGTTTCAGGGAGTAAGGAAATGCTTGTGCAGAATCAGGAAAGAAACCTGAACACATTAAGAAGGAAATTGAAGATTATTTTATTTAAACTCTTATTAAAATATAAAGAGTAAATACTTTAATATTAAAGCTGTGAGGTTTCTGCGTACCACTAATTATGTGGAATGTAAATAATTGCAATTGCCCATTCTAGAATATATTTTTGGGAAACAATGAGCAAGATGTATTTCTAAAGTTTCTTATAAATTGTCATATTATTTAATAGCTACTGTTTAGCAGTAAATATGTATGTACTGTTCTTTTAAAAATGAAAACGTTGGAGCAATCGTATGCATAACACAATGAAGGTTAAAATAAATAAAAATACAAAAACCATCTATACACACAATTTATGATCGAGCAAAATAACTCGCTATGGGGCACTTTCTATCCTGGGGAGAAATTATTTTTTGTACAGAAACAAATGTTTGTAATATAGATTATTATATCATAAGGCATATTTGTTTGTTTTTGTTCAAATTAGTTGAAAAGTTTTATGTTAAAATTATGTTAACTTACTATAGTTTAAAAACAGAACATCACATCCCGGCTTGAAGAGAATGTTCTATTTCCACTAAACAAATATCAAAAATGTATTATTTTTATTGATAGCTGTCTTTTTATATTTTATGGCTTATGTTGTATATCTGCCTTTAAAAACTTGCATGATGTAATTTAATAAAATACTCACTGCAAATTGTGTTGGTTGGTCTGTTAACACCAAACTGGTTTTATGTTTCCTCACATTGCTACCATCAGAGTCTACATAGAGCGCTGGTCCCAAGGCTGCATAAAGGTCCCGCTATCCATTGCGCCACAATCTTGCAGGCACTATTTGCTCTGTTAGCTAATGTGGGGATGTAATATGTGTGTAGGGAATACAATGTATGTAAGGGATGTAATTTGTGTGCGTATAGTGGATGCTGTGTGTTCGTGTGTGCAAAGTGGCTCTTGTGTGTTTATAAAAGGGTATAGTGTGCGTATATTGGATGTAGTGTGTTTAAGGGACGCAGTGTGCACGTAGTGTATTCAGTATATGTTTGTGTGTGTGTAGGCTGAGATAGGGGCTGTGATCAGGAAGGGGGGACATTCCCCAGTGGTCCAGTGGTATCTGGAGGCCCATGCTGTTCTTGTAAGGCCCTGGCAGAGTGCAGTGTTGGAGCATTGCCATGGTAACAGTGACAATGCTCTGACTGCTGGGGTTTGCAAGATGGAGAGAACCTGGTAAAGGAGCAGAACACACACACACACAACCCCCTCTTTGAATTAATTCCCTTAGCAGGACTTAAAATGAGATACATACAACTTCAGATGAACAACAATACATGACATATTACACCATATTATTTAACAAAAATAAAGTCAAAATGAAAATGGAGGAGCCATGTGTGAAGAACTAAGTACACCCTTACTGCTTACATTAAGAGGCTAAGCAGCAGACAGGTGCTACTAATTAAATGCCCTTGATATATTATCAGCAAGAGTGACAACCTCTATAAAAGTAGGTGGTCCAGCAGTGTGCTGGTCTGGAGAATTCCGGTGTGTAAAAAAACATGATGCAAAGGAGGAAAGCCAGTGTAATGATCTTAGAGAAGCAATTGCTCATCAAACTGGGAAGGGTTATAAGGCCAATTACAAACAATTTTAAGTCCATTATTCTACAGTGATAAAGTTAATTCAAAAGTGGAAAACATTCAAGACACTTTGGAACTGTACCTAAATTACGTAAAATACAAAAATAACAACTGTGTATCAGAACAAATTCAAATAGCACACTGACAGCAGTCTGCTCTTTTAAAATATCTAGGTTTGTTGCTAGGCCCCAATCTAGAAAAAAACCAAAAACGTAATGTCCAACTAAGGGACTGTGGTGTGCGCAAGAGAACCTAAATAGGGGGTAACCCTTAATTATATCATAGAGAGAGAGAGAGAGAGAGAGAGTATGCGTGTCCACGGGACGAAGACACCGTGGACACAAGGAATGCCCCTTGTAGTTTAAGATGTACTATAGTTAAACATGTGTTAAAAACCTATTTTATTGTTAAATTCTCTAAAAAACTAAACAAAAAAAACAAACATCAAACATACACTCATAAAAAAGAGCTCTAAACAAATGTGAGCTCTATGTTATAAACCAATAAGGGGAAAGAGACTCAGAAATGTATCAATACTAATGTCGTGGGGATAGGAATAAGTATACCACATTATGGAATAATAATTCTGTGAGGGTGAAGGGTGGAATATATACAAAGTATTTAATCCTATATTGATATAGACGCCTTTAGTTAACCATGCTGCTAAAGCTGGATAGAAATGGTGATATATTGTGTACATATATACAAGAAAGTTACCTCTTGTATGGTTATAATACTGGACTAAAAAACACAAAAAAGCCCTATAATATAAATACAACTATGGGAAAACTAAGCTGTATACCAAATGGATCAACTGTACACTATATGATTCAAACAGGCCAATATAGCTAGTAGCTGCAAAAGACAAAAATAAGGGTTCGCTTAGGAAACCGTACTATAGGATCTATAGTGATAGTGTGACATTCTATGAATGATGTCTTGAAACACTGTATCCACTGAAGCATTTGGATTATTATCAGCTGCTGCAAGTGCATAAAGACCTATGATTCCCAAGTTGCCGTTATTATGGTAGACAGCAAATATAAGGCCTTAGAAGTGCATATCACCATTGAAAAAAAAAATAATAAAAAAAAAGGGCATCAAACATTGGAGATACGTCCTCCAATCAACCAAACCCCATTCGTAATTGTAATTAAGATACTGGAGGAGAGCCTTATGAATACAAGCTACTGCTATAGACAGATTTAAGCAGAGCCTGCAATTAAGAGAAAAATAAAAGCCACTGCTGTGGATTGATATTAGCAGATCTTTCAAGATACCATTCACGATTAAAGAGAGTAAGAGCTTGCACGATATCACTCGCTATTAATGCAAACAATGATTCCAAGTTGTCCTGTCTGATGAAGGGCAAGTTTCCTTGTGTCCACGCTGTCTTTGTCCCGTGGACACGTATTCTCTCTCTATAGACCCCAATGTATCCTTTGGTCTTCACATAGAAAAAAAAATCTCTTCAAAACTTTACCCAAAACTAGGTGCCCTGTACAGAAACAAATCCTACCTAATCCCTACAGTAAGGAAATAGTGCAACAAATGCTAATGCCGGTCATTGATTATGGGAATGTAGTGTATGCACCCGCACCGCAAACCCACCTTAATAAACTTAATACGTTATATAATTCATTCTGCCGCTTTGTACTAGAATGTAATTACTTTAGCTCTTTTAACATGTCACAGTGGTGGGTAAACTGTCTGGAGCTGGAATCTGGACACACTCTTCATCTTTCCAGCCTTGTGCATAAGAGCTTTTCTGGGAAGCTCCCACCCTACCTGAGTAGAATGCTCTCCCCAACTGTTCCCACCTCCTATAACCTCTGATCCAGTACTAGCACGATATTTAGCATACTGCAATACAAAAATAAAGTGGCTCGGTCCTCATTTTCCTACAGAGCACCGCAATTATGGAATAACCTCAGGGACACAAGAAAATCTTCAATCAATCTAAAATATTTTGAGAGATCTATGGCAATATATCTCAGCACAGAATGCACCTGTCATGATTGAATATATTTATTACCTGTTATGTACTAAATTTATATATGAGTGTATATATTAGACTTGGGCATTCGTAAGAATGGATTTTCGTCCATTCGTACGAATGGCTAAACAAATGGGCGTCCAAAAAAATTCTTCCTTGAGCCTTTCATTAGTTCATTCGGCTTTTTGAATTACACTGTCTGTGTAATTCAAAAAGCCAAACTAGTAACCGAATGAACGAATGGCAATATATTATTCACCATTCTTTCATTCTTTAGTTCTGTTTACTCACATCAAATCTGATGGGATTGAGCCGAACTAACAAATGCGTATGAATGAATGTGCCTTTCGTTCATTCGTATCACTAGTTTGGCTTTTTGACTTATAGACAGGCAGTGTACTATGTGTGTTATAATACAAATTACAATGCAAGCTGCCGAGCGAGCAACGTTCGCGTACAGAACAAACAAATCATTCATTTCAACTGTTCGTCATTTTTCAATGCATTGCTTTAGCATATGGGGATGGTAGAAATGAATGAACTAATGTGCCTTAATTTGTGTATTCGTTCATTCAGATGCCTGGTATTTATCCAATCAGCTCACTCCTGTGACATGATACTGTAGGGGCTTATCCAATGGTACGTGCTGTATCATAGATGGATTTGGGAGTGAGCTGATTTTCATTTGTCCAATCAGTTCACTCCTATGACATGATGCTGTAGGGACTTATCCAATGGTATGTGCTGTTTCGTAGATGGGTTTGGGAGTCAGCTGATTTTCATTTGTCCTATCAGCTCACTCCTGTGACATGATGCTCTAGGACAGCGGTTCCCAAAGTGTGGGTCGCGACCCACTGGTGGGTCGCAGGGTGATTCCCAGTGGGTCGTGCTGACCCTCCCCTGCAGGGCCGCCGGAGACACGGGAGTCAGACTGATCAGGAAGGGGCCCGGCAGCTTGCCATGTATGCCGCTGGGATCCCTCCAATCAGTCTGCCTAGCACCTCCTGTCTGCAGCTCCGCCGGGTGCAGAGCTGCAGACTGTGTGATAGAAGTCTCGTGAGCACCTAGAGTGTTACCACGGCAACACTATGGGAGCTCGCAAGACTTTTATTACATGGTCTGCAGCTCTGCACCCGGCAGAGCTGCAGCCCGGAGAGTTAACCCACTGGACCACCAGGGAATTTAATAAAGGTAGGACTCAGCCCCCAGACCCTGCCCCCCGCACAATGTAACCCCTTCACTCCCTTCACTCCTTGCCCCCCCACTGTAACTCCTTCACTCCCTGCCCCCTTCCCTCACTGTAACCCCTTCTCTCCCTGCCCCCTCCTCCCCACTCTAACCCCTTCACTCCCTGCCCTCTCCCCCACTGTAACCCCTTCACTCCTGCCCCCCCCCACTGTAACCCCTTCACTCCCTGTCGTCCCCCCACTGTAACCCTTTCTCCCCCTGCCTGCCCACTGCAACCCTTTCTCCCCCCACACTGTTACCAGCACACACACTCCCTCTCTCCTCTCCCACACACACTGTCGCTCTTACCTCCTGTCTCTGCGTGTATGTGTATCTGTGTGTCCTTTTGTATCAGTGTGTGTGTATTTGTGTGTCAGTGTGTATCTGTGTACATGAGTGTCTGTGTATTTGTGTGTGGGGAAACTAGGTGTCATTGTGTGTGTGTATTGCTGTGTCTGTGTGTCTCTCTGTATGTATGTGTGTATATATACATATATATATATACACATATACACACACACACACACACACTTCATGGAGATCTACCTTTTGGCCACACTTGCACTAAAGGGGGGCCAAGAAAACATACTTGCACCAGGGCCCTCTCTACATTAGTTCCACCACTGGGATGAAAGAGTAGGACAACAGCACTTCTGATTCTGAGTCTGTGAGTAAGCAGTTGTATGTCTCTAAAACCGATTGCCATGATGTGCAAAATTTCTGCCTCTAAAACTGCTATGCTATTGCAGAATTATGACTCTAAAACTGCCATGTTGTGCCAATTTTATGCATCTAAAGCTCATTGCCAAGGTGTGCCAATTATATGCATCTAAAAGCTGATTGCCATGGTGTGCCAAGTTTATGCATCTAAAAGTGATTGCCATGATATGCCAAGTTTATGTATCTAAAGCTGATTGCCATGGTGTGCCAAATTTATGTATTTAAAGCTGCCATGATGTTCCAATTTTATGCCTCTAAAACTGATTGCCATGGTGTGCCGATTTTATGCCTCTAAAGCTTGTTGTCATGGTGTGCCAATTGTAAGTCTCTAAAACTGATTGCTATGGTGTGCCAATTTTATGCACCTAAAGTTGCCATGATGGGCCACGTTTATACATCTAAAACGGATTGCCATGATGTACCAATTTTATGCATCTAAAGCAGATTGCTTTATTTGCAGATTTTCTGAGAGCTGTGCACTGCTGTGCTGCTGACTGAGTCAGTTTGCCAACCGGGTCTGCCTTCCCTGATTGCCTACAGCAACCAGGTTTTACTTTTTATAACAATTCAGCCTTTTTATTTAATCAAAATTAAAGGTAGAATTAGTCGAGTACTTTAGCTTAGTGGGCCTGAGTGCTTCTGCCCTAGGGGTAGACTAGTTTGTTAGCCTAGAAGAAAATAAATATAGTTTAGCTGTTAAGTCTTTTTAGCAGCAAAGCCACATTAGTTGATTTTTGTTAGACATTGATTTTACAGAGGTGCTGCTGTTGCTGCAATGCTGTTTCATTCCGAGTGCTGATAGAGAAAGTTAATTTTCTGTCTGTCTCAGCTTAGTGTGTTTGACTGGGTTAAAAAAAAAAAAAAAAAAAATTATTAAATTAATCTATACTCCATTCCACACAAAGTTAGTTTATCTGTGCTAGTAAAATAACTACAAATATATGATATTTGTTGTAGTACAGTTTCTTTGTGCTTTGTTAGAACAGAACACACTAGTCAGTCAGTCTATTTTTTTGTTTTAAATTTTTCCCACTTTTAGTGTTTGATTATTAGTTCAGTTAATGTGTTTGCTAACTGGTTGCTGTTTGTATTTGGTTTATTTTAGTTCCTGATAGATTGACTGTGTGACTGTCCTAAGCTAAGCTTCAAGGTAGCTGTAGTACATCTTTTGTTATTTTTAGTATTAGCAGACGTAGGTTCTTTCTCATTTAAATAATAGTAATTTAAATTCTAGTTAACCCATTTTTTAAAAACACTAACATTTTCTAATAATAAATTTTTTCATACTCTGTTTGCAGTAGTCGAGCATGGAGCACTTGTTGGCAGACTGCTCACGGCAGACAGTGCAGTTTTGCATAGTTTCTCAGAAAGCACTAAGTGAAGAAATCTGCCTCAGTACTAGTCTCTATTTGTTTTTACTGTGTTGATCTATATATCAGCATAGTTCAAAACTTCAAATAATAAGTTTTTATAAAAATATAATCTTTAGTTTCAAAACACTACTTTACCTCTTTATTTTCTTCAATTTTTTCTTTTCTTACTATTTTAAAGTTCTAAATGGATCCTCCTAAACGTTCATCCGCTAGTAAAGTGAGGGACGGTCAGTCAGCCACCACCACCACCACAAGTAGTGGTAGTTTGAGTACGCAGCCTATGTGTCAGCTTAAACGGTCAAGTAGTGCCGCTAGGTCAGACCCACCACTTAGGATGCCAAAGTCTTTGTCTCGCATATCAGGCCCGTTGGTGCAAGATCCTGGTCAAGGAAAGGCACCAATAGCAGGCAGTAGTGCAGCAAGGCCCAGAACCGCAAGTCTTTTCTATGGTAAAGGGAAACCAGCAGGGCTTTTTAGGGTGAGCACTATGGCTTGTACTACTAAAAACACAACTAGTAGTAGGAGTAGCCCAATAAGTAAGAGGAAGCATGTTTTGCCCCCAGCGTCTTCCTCTACCACAAGCAGGCCTGTGAGTCGTGTTGCTAAGATGCTTCCTTCTTGTACATGGAGGCTGTTTCCTAATGCCACTCCCAAGACCACCACCAGTGCTGCAGCAACACAGGAGTTGTTGCCATTGCCAATGCTACCCCGTGCTCCTAGTCCTATTATTCCTGGAGGTGATATCATTCTTACCCCCAAAATTGCAGGGATTGCATTTAGTCTGGCTGATGAAGCGCTTGACTATGAGCCTGAGAGTGAGGAGGAGATAGAAGAGAGTCAGAATTCTTCAGCGAGCAGTCCACTTTTATCTCCTGCTACTAGTGCACATTTTTCCCCTTCCTCTCCACTTTCTCCAATAGTAGCACCTGCTAGTACTACTTCAACCATTAGTAAACCACCACCACAACCAATTACCACTACTAGGTCCACTGTTCCTCCTCGCAGTGGCACAGTTACCACCACCAGTGCAGGCAGTAAGGAGGATGGTGTCTCTTTGGGTTGGAGTGGAGGCAGGCACCAATGTAGAAGTGGGGTTTGTAGCTACTGATGGAGCTTCAAATATGGTAAAAGCTCTGCGTGATGGTAACCTTGTTGGTGTGCACTGTGCAGCGCACGTTATCCATCTAGTAGTCGAGTCAGCAATCCCAGAAGGAAATAACAGAGTTTCCAGTGTGATTGAAAGGTGCAGGAGGATTGCTGGGCACTTCCACTGCAGTGTGAAGGCTAGCCAACTGTTGAGGTAGGAACAAGAGAAGGCAGGTCTTCCCAAACACTGTCTACAACAAGATGTCAGTAGATGGTGGAACTCTACTGTGGAGATGCTGGAGAGGATTTTAGAGCAGCATAGTCTGGCATCAGACCGGTACATTGGTATTGGATCTCCACTAGGTAGAGACGATTGGACAGTGATCGCTCAGCTAGTGGCAATCCTGAAACCATTCAGGGATGCCACTAAAAATTTAAGATTGAACACTGCCAATCTGGGACAGGTAATCCCTGTTTTCACCCATCTAGGGAGTAAGATGGGTGTCTTCCTTGAACACCAAGAGGTTGTTCAAGGTGACCCTTTACATCCTGATGTAACTTTGGTCAGGAGGCTGAAGGATCAGCCTACGTGAGCGAATTGATCAGTCTCCCGAACTGATGCTAGCTTGCCTGTGTGATCCAAGGATTAGGGGAAAGCCTGCACTCAGATCCAATAGCCTAACAACTTAGAGGGATAAACTGATCCAGAGGGACACTACCACCACCACACAACTGAGTGGAGCAGCTGCATTTTGGGAAGAGTTGCTTGAGGATATAGTTGGACCGACTAAGAGTGCTAGCAGCAGAGAGTACTGCCTCAGAAATGGTCAGAGCGTACCTCTCTGATCCTCCTTTGCCCCCTAATGTCGACCCTTTTAGCTATTGGGATGAGAAAAGTGTTTGGCCTGCACTCTCATTGGTTGCACAGGAGCTGCTATCATGTCCGCCAACCACTGTCCCAAGTGAGTGTGTTTTCGTTAACTGGTAATATACTGAATCCACAGTGCTCACAAATGTCACCTCATGCCTTTAAATTCAATCTGCCCAAATTGGGGTACCCCGCTCTTCACTTTGACTGTAATTGAGCTTAGGGTTTCTCAACTTTCTAATTATTCTTTCAGTTGATATGCTGGATATCATGTAGAAGTTTGAGAGAAATTAAAAACTATTCTCCACCCCCCCCAAAAAAATTACAAAGATTATTCCCTTCCCTTTCTCCCCTAATGACCAAAAATCTCCTTTAAAGTGGTACTGGTTTCTCCCCTCTGGCTGTATCTGACAGCAGTGTGGGAACGCCTGCTACCTCCACCAGCGCAGTCAGCTAAAGCAAGGGCATTGTATTTGAGCTCTGTAGGTCCGCTCCCCATGCCAAAGACCAAAGGAGTTTGGATGCTTTGCCCTGGGGATGAAACAGGTGAGCTGGTCGCCAGTTGCCCATTCACTCCTCTTTACCATTTGTGGTTACATTTCTATTTGCTAATCTCACTTTTTACTTTTTCTTCTTTCTTATGATTCAAATTAACAACAAACACAGGCACACATAATAGAACACTAAAATTCTTTAACTCACAAACGTTAAAAGTTAGTATAACAAACCACATCCATTTCAGATCTATATTCCACCGACACTACCTCAATTACTCATCTACTAAGGCCAGTAGTGTGAGACCAGCTACTTGCATTTCCGCCCAAAAATAAATTTTAAAAATTGCAAACAAACTTTGTGGGACTTTCTCTGCAATAATTACCTGCTGGGTTAACTCCTCCTCTACCAGACCGCCACTAGAGCAGGGGTTCCCAACCCAGTCCTCAAGTACCCCCTACCAGTCCTGGATTTAGGGATTACCCTGTTGTGTCTAAAGTGTTTTTGTTTTTACCCCAAAACACCTTAGACACAATTGAGTAATCCTTAAATCCTGTACTGTTAGGGGGTACTTGAGGACTGGGTTGGGAACCACTGCAGTAGAGGAACTTCCAGTGTTCTATCAGAAATCTATATTTAGATATCAGGCCTCAAGGTATAGAATTTGATATCAGATTTGTATACCACAGATTTCACTGATGTGGGTGACACACTGGGGATGGGGAGTTAATGGGGTGACAAAGGATGTGGGGTTGTGGAGTGACAGTCAGGGGACCACCATCATTAACCCCACCATCCCTTTGTGTCACACCATTGACCCCCCTTAATTAACACCACATTCGCCTACACTGTGTATGTTACTACACAGTAAAAGCTGTGGTATAGAAATCTGATCGATTTACTGCGCGCACAGTACATCAGATTTGTATGTCAGATTTATATCTGAAGGATGTGCCATGTGCATGCGCAGTGCATCCATCAGATGTCTATATCTGAAGGATGTGCTGCGCCAACAAATTCTACAGCGCTTTACAGTGGGTGGACGAACAGACATGTAGTTGTAATCAGACAAGTTGGACACACAGGAACAGAGGGGTTGAGGGCCCTGCTCAATGAGCTTACGTGCTATAGGGAGTGGGGTAAAGTGACACAAAAGGCAAGGATAGTACAGAACGGTTTCAGTTCAACAATATTCTTGGGATGTCTGGTGTGAATTGCTTTCTTGAGGTCATGCCACAGCATCTCAATCGGGTTGAGGTCAGGACTCTGACTGGGCCACTTCAGAAGGTGTATTTTCTTCTGTTTAAGCCATTCTGTTGTTGATTTACTTCTATGCTTTGGGTCATTGTCCTGTTGTAACACCCATCTTCTGTTGAGCTTCAGCTGGTAGACAGATGGCCTTAAGTTCTCCTGCAAAATGTCTTGATAAACTTGGGAATTCATTTTTCCTTCGATGATAGCAATCCGTCCAGGCCCTGACGCAGCAAAGCAGCCCCAAACCATGATGCCCCCACCACCATACTTCACAGTTGGGATGAGGTTTTGATGTTGGTGTGCTGTGCCTTTTTTTCGCCACACATAGTGTTGTGTGTTTCTTCCAAACAACTCAACTTTGGTTTCATCTGTCCACAGAATATTTTGCCAGAACTGCTGTGGAACATCCAGGTGCTCTTGTGCAAACTATAAATGTGCAACAATGTTTTGTTTGGACAGCAGTGGCTTCCTCTGTGGTATCCTCACATGAAATCCATTCTTGTTTAGTGTTTTACATATTGTAGATTCGCTAACAGGGATGTTAGCATTTGCCAGTGACTTTTGTAAGTCTTTAGCTGACACTCTATGATTCTTCTTCACCTCATTGAGCAGTCTGCACTGTGCTCTTGCAGTCATCTTTACAGGACGGCCACTCCTAGGGAGAGTAGCAGCAGTGCTGAACTTTCTCCATTCATGGACAATTTGTCTTACCGTGGACTGATGAACAGCAAGCATTTTGGAGATACTTTTATAACCCTTTCCAGCTGTATGCAAGTCACCAATTCTTAATCGTAGGTCTTCTGAGAGCTCTTTTGTGCGAGGCATCATTCACATCAGGCAATGCTTCTTGTGAAAAGCAAACCCAGAACTGGTGTGTGTTTTTTATAGGGCAGGGCAGCTGTAACCAACACCTCCAATCTCATCTCATTGATTGGACTCCAGTTGGCTGACATCTCACTCCAATTAGCTCTTGGAGATGTCATTAGTCTAGGGGTTCACATACTTTTTCCACCTGCACTGTGAATGTTTACATGGTGTGTTCAATAAAAACATGGCAACATTTCATTCTTTGTGTGTTATTAGTTTAAGCAGACTGTGATTGTCTATTGTTGTGACTTAGATGATGATCAGATCACATTTTATGACCAATTTGTGCAGAAATCCATATCATTCCAAAGGATTCACATACTTTTTCTTGCAACTGTAGATGTAAGTGTTCAGCAAAGCACAAGGGCCTAAACGGGACATACAGGCATACCCCATGTTTAAGTACACAATGGGACCAGAGCATGTATTTAAAACGAAAATGTACTTAAAGTGAAGCAATACCTTTTTTCACTTCCCAATGCATGTATAGCATTGCAATAGTAATTTACAGGCATAACTGATACGGCAACTGCAGATTTCCAGTGATTTTATTTCCTGTGGGCTTTTATTCAGTTAAAACAAACAGTAAGAAGAAAAATCTCATTCCAGATTGTATCATTTATCTTTAATGTTTTACTCATCTGACAACGTTAAACAACCTTTGTATTTGTTAGCAGGTTAGTTGCACACTTTGTTTAGAGAAACACCTCTTCATCACTTTAAGCATTTATGGTTTAACTTTGAATCCTCAGAATTGTGGCTAATGCAGCTAAACTGCTAAGCCATAGTTATAGAAAATGGCAGGGTAAACCCTTTCACTAGATGGTGCCGATTGCAGAATATGGACAATATAGGAGCAGAAAAAATAATATATGTTCAGCTAGGAGTAGACATTATAAATTTGAGATGATTAACCTGTGCCATGTCAGAAGGTGTGAGAATTCTTGCCCCAAAGACCCTGAACTGAGCTGCTCCGGGCGAGAAATAGAACCTTCCATTTCCTGTTCACTCGCAGACAGAAGAGGCGCAGGAATGTCTGTACTCGCGAGTGTACTTAAAGTGAGTGTATGTAAAATTATGTACATTATGTAGCGATTTGAATGCAAGAACCAGAATTTTAAATTTAGCCCTATATTTTACAGGAAGCAAATGTAGGGACTGACAGAAGGGTGAAGAAAAAAAAAATTATATATGTACATTTTGACTAACAAATGTGAATTTAACAACGTACCTTCAGATGTTTCAGCGCCATTTGTCCCTTCAATCCCAACAAGGCGGTCTCTTCCCAGGAACTGCAGGAGCTCCTCTTCATAGGGCAGCAGGTCCAGTCCTTGATGTTGCGAACCGCCTCCTGTCTTCCTGGTGGAGGCTGCTGCCTTGCTCACTTTCCTCTTCACCATCCGCCTGATGACGTAGTAACTACAATGACCTGTGTAATTGATGAATTACTGTAAAATTACACCCTGTTCCAAATTATTATGCAAATTATATTTTTCTCATTTACCTAAATAATTGATGTAAATAACAGTCAGCATAATTCTCATGTTATCAACTATTAAGAGTAATAAAGAATAAAAGGAAAAATAAAGGAAATTATCCAATCGATCCCTATCTATAAAGGGATAGATCAGATAGTTCCCAAACTAAGCCCACTTGTTATCCTCTATGTGGGAAATAACCCTCTAACAAACAAGAGGCAGAGAAAAAACCAAAAAAAACAAACAAACAAAAAAAAACCAAAAAAACGGACTATAGGTCCAAATGAGAGGATAACAGGAAAAAGGGTGGGTGGGAAGCCCTACCTTTAATAATACTAGGGAAAACAGTAAAGGGGCATAAACCAAAAAAAGAGTAAGGGCAGGATCTAAGGGCTGCAAAAAGTGTCTAAATATATGACATACCGTAAGGCTTACAGTCTGAGAAAAGGCCAAGATATTAAAACTGCTGATTAAGCTGCAAAAATGCTCACCTGCCTGCACAGTGGTGTATGAATAGGCAAGGTATTCTAAAGGGATGGAGAAAAAAAAAAAAAAACAAGCTAAGGTGGGAGGGAGCCCCCCTACCCTCCTGTAAAATCCCCAAAGCCAAGTACTAATGATAAGCCAGGCTGTCCCTATTGTACCTCGGCACCGTGGAGCACCCACTAATGCCTACTAGAACCTCTGTCCCTTCCTTCACAAAAAAAAAAAAACACACTTAACTAACTAAAATTAGTGCATAGTGCTACCTAGTGATCAAGGTGAGAATAAATAAATAATAGCTCGACGCAAGTTTCGGCGTGTCAGTACGTCGTCGTCAGGAGCATATCTATTAAGAGTACAATTCAAATTTTATTGAGCAAACCTCCTAATGATAACAGTATTTTTTTTTTAATATAAAAAAACTTACAATGCACTGTTCCAAATTATTACGCACAGTAAGTTTTAAAACACTTTATAGGTTGTAAAGAACTGAAAATTGTCATTTGTTGTGTTTGCAGCATATTTCCTGAAATCAAAAGCTATTGCAATCAAACTTATAACAACATTTTAACTTTTTTAACATTTTAACAGGTCACGTTACATTTTAACATAGGACCCCTTATTTGCTAGCAGCTTCACAAGTCTTGCATCCATTGAACTTGTGAGTTTTGGGACAGTTTCTGCTTAAATTTGTTTGTAAGATGTCAGAATAGCCTCCCAGAGCTGCTGTTTGGATGCGAGGACCTCACAATCACATGGCCGGGATAGCTGGCTGCTGCATTGCCAGCAGGGGGACTGCCTGTAATGACAGTTAGTCCCCCTGCTGGCTGGAAATTAAATTTAAATAAAGTTAATGTAAAAAAATAAATAAATATATATATATTATATATATTTTAATATCAAATTACATGTAGACTGATACTGATTATATATATATATATATAAAAATATGTAAATACATAAAAAAAATAAAATTAAAAAAATAATTAAAAATAAATAATTACAAAATATATAGATGTATGTTATTTCGTTCTAACTGTATTGTGAATATATATATATATATATATATATATAAATATATATATATAAAATATGTAAATACATAAAAAAAATAAAATTAAAAAAATAATTAAAAATAAATAATTACAAAATATATAGATGTATGTTATTTCGTTCTAACTGTATTGTGAATATATATATATATATATATATATATAAATATATATATATAAAATATGTAAATACATAAAAAAAATAAAATTAAAAAAATAATTAAAAATAAATAATTACAAAATATATAGATGTATGTTATTTCGTTCTAACTGTATTGTGAATATATATATATATATATATATATAAATATATAAATATATATATATATATATAAATATATATATATATAAAATATTTAAAATATATATATAAAAATATATTTTTTTAAATTATATTATATATACACACACACACACACACACACACACACTAATATTAATTCTACATATATATTTATGTAATATTTTTACATAATTAGGTATCTTAATTACAATTAGCAGGACCTGCCTGACAATACAATGCCGAAAGTAAAGGGTATTTAATTTGCTAGCACTATATTTAACCCTATAGCGTTCCAAGACACTATAAAACATGTACATGGGGGGTACTGTTCTACTCGGGAAACTTCACTGGACACAAATATTAGTGTGTCAAAACTGTACAATGTAAACGTTTTGCCAGTAAAAGTGAAGTTTTTTGCATTTTTCACGCACAAACAGCACTTATACGGATGATATTATTGCTGCGATACTTTTTACTGTTTTGAAACTCAAATATTTGTGTTCAGCGAAGTCTCTCGAGTACAACAGTACCCCTCATGTACATGGTGTTTTCAAAAGTTACAGCGTCAAATATAAGGCTTGTGTTTCATTTTTTTCACATTAAAATTCGCCAGATTGGTTACGTTGCCTTTGAGACCCTATGGTTGCCCAAGAATGAAAATAACCTCTATGATGGCATACCATTTGCAAAAGAAGACAACCCAAGGTATTGCAAACGGGGTATGTCCAGTCTTTTTCATTTAATATCAAATATTTAGCTGTGAAACTTAATTTAATATGAAAAAAATGGGAGAAAATAAGAATTTGTTTTATTTTTTTAGTTCTACATGACATTTTAACTGTCAATGTCATAATACGGTTTGCTTTTACTGCAATAAAATATACATATTTGTATTCAGGAAAAAAATAAGTATAAAAAACGGTGTGTGGGATAAAGTCCATAAATAGTGCAGGTCAGCCTCTCCAAAATATAGACAAATGTATAGGCAGTATAGTTTAAAAAAACATATACCAAGGGGGCGCCACAATCACAAAACGTGCATATGTTTAATATATATATATATATATAGGAGAGAGAATAAAAAAAATACATAGTGAAGTATTTAACAACAATATGGTACACAATAAAAATTAAAATATACACTCAAAAAAGTGATGGCACAAAGAGACATATATCTCAAGTTGTGCAACGAATGCTTGTCAACCCTTCTGGGTAAAGTTCCCTTTATATAAGTCCACTGTCAGTCCCTTCCAGGTAAAGAATCCAGGGCAGAGAAAGGATCAGATCTTTTCAGGGAAGTGCTGCCAAGCCTCACTGCTCAACGCGTTTCATCCACCGGACTTTTTCAAGAGCTATGTTCCTTCAGCTGTTTTCACCTTTTAAATCTTCATTTTCGCGCAGCTTGTTCCGTGTGCGCATGCACATTACGGCAGACGTGATCATACACGTTACCGCGCATGTGTGCAGGCCCAGCTTGACACGCAAACCAACTTTATTGACAATATGCCTATGAGCATTGTGGCAAACGCGATCACTACACGTTACCGCGCAGGACACAAAAAAACTTCATATATTATAAACAGCTAAAACACACTGAATTACATTGGAAATCACTTATAAAATACATATAAAATACCTATAGCAAAATCAAATAATTAGAGCAAGAAGGATATATGCAAAGAGAATCTAAATAAAATAAATAAAGGGAACGTTCTCTTAAAGAGACATCATCTCTTTCAAAATGGCCAAGTATCTCTTCACAAAGAGAACATCCCTTAACAAGGGTACCCCTCATGGGGGTCTCCCAACCGGGGGACATGTTGAAGGCACCAGATTAAATAATTAAAGAATAAAACCTAATCTGCAACAATTTAAAAATGTCAGACAAAAAATACTTAATATTAAAAATTTACTTATAAATAATAGTATTAAAAATATTATTAAAAATAACAAGGATACCCATATCTAAAAAGATAAGAAAAATGAAAAAATTAATAATGGCAAAATATATATTATTAAAGGACCACTCTAGGCACTCAGACCACTTCAGCTTAATGAAGTGGTCTGGGTGCCAGGTCCAGCTAGGGTTAACCCATTTTTTCATAATTATAGCAGTTTCAGAGAAACTGCTATAATTATGAATGGGTTAAGCATTCCCCCTAATCCTCTAGTGGCTGTCTCATTGACAGCCACTAGAGGCGCTTGCGTGCTTCTCACTGTGATTTTCACATGTGAGAGCACGCAAGCGTCCATAGGAAAGCATTGTAAATGCTTTCCTATGCGACGGGCTGAATGCGCGCGCAGCTCTTGCCGCGCGTGCGCATTCAGCCGGCGGGGAGGATCGGAGGCGGAGAGGAGGAGGAGAGCTCTCCGCCCAGCGCTGGAAAAAGGTAAGTTTTTACCCCTTTCCCCCTTCCAGAGCCGGGCGGGGGGGGGGGACCCTGAGGGTGGGGGCACCCTCAGGGCACTATAGTGCCAGGAAAACGAGTATGTTTTCCTGGCACTATAGTGGTCCTTTAAGCAGAAATGACATCAATCCATAAAAACCAACAGATCTATGTCCACATTTAAACCACTGGGGGAGGAGGTTTTTAACCTATGTATCCACTCCGTTTCCTTCATGGCCAAGGTTTTTTCAATATCTCCTCCTCTCCAGTGGGGGGTAACAATATCTATTCCCATACACTTAAAATCCTGGAAACTAAAATGAGGACAACTTAAACAGTGTCTAGGGACACAATGTTTCATGTTTCCTCTTTTAATACCATTAAAATGTTCCAGGATTCTAACATGTAATTTCCTTTTAGTTCGTCCCACAAATTGAATACCACATTTACATTCTAAAAGATAGATGACATTTTTTGTTTGACAATTTATAAAATGTTTAATCATACATATTTCCTTTGTCGCAGTGCAACCAAACTCCACTGTTTTTTGTTTCTGAAATGTACATGTACTGCAACTTCCACACACGTTACCGCACAAAAAAAAGAAGGGTCTGCGGTTTTATCTGAGAATATTGTCTTTTTTAACGTAACGTTTAGTGATCGCGTTTGCCGCAATGCTCATAGGCATATTGTCAATAAAGTTGGTTTGCGTGTCAGGCTGGGCCTGCGCAGTAACGTGTATGATCACGTCTGCCATAATGCGCATGCGCGCACGGAACAAGCCGCGCGAAAATGAAGATTTAAAAGGTGAAAACAGCCGAAGGAACATAGCTCTTGAAAAAGTCCGGTGGACGAAACACGTTGAGCAGTGAGGCTTGCCAGCACTTCCCTGAAAAGATCTGATCTGCCCGGGATTCTTTAACTGGAAGGCACTGACAGTGGACTTATATAAAGGGAACTTTACCCAGAAGGGTTGACAAGCATTTTTTGCACAATTTGAGAAATATGTCTCTTTGTGCGTGTATATTTTAATTTTTATTGTGTACCATATTGTTATTAAATACTTCACTATGTATGTTTTTTTTATTCTCATATATATATATATATATATATATATATATATAAAATATATGCTCGTTTTGTGATTGTGGCGCCCCCTTGGTATATGTTTTTTAAACTATACTGCCTATACATTTGTATTCAGCAAAGTCTCACGTGTAAAACAGTACCCCCTACGTACAGGTTTTATGGCGTTTTGGGAAGTTACAGGGTCAAATATAGCACGTTACATTTGAAATTGAAATTCGCCAAAATGCCAGGTTTTGTTTACATTTTGTTTTGTTCACGACGTGTACATTTGGCTCCGTCCTTAAGGGGTTAAATCGAATTTGCATAATAATTTGGAACAGGGTGTGTGTGTATATATATACACACCATATATATAAATTACACACACACACACACACACACACACATCCCTGTGTGTCACCCCCATTAACCCTGCATCTCCCTTATTTAACACCACATTCGCCTACACTATGTATGTTACTACACAGTGAAAGCTGTGGTATAGAAATCTAAAAGATGCACCACGTGCATGCGCAGTACAACCATCAGATTTCTATACCCCCAGGCCTGCTAGCGCACATCTTATCTAGCATAGTGACGTGGGGTGGGCACCGGAAGTGACGTAGGTATAGAAATCTGATAGAACAGCGGCGTTTTGCAACATGACAGCCTCCCAATGCTTTGCTATGAGAAAGCATTGGATTAACTGATTTAGTCAATTATAAAGATAGCAGCCAAGGAGGCAGAGTGTGGGCGGAGCCAGCTGTGATGGACCTGCACAGCTCTGCTATAAGGATGAGTAATCCGTTACATTGCTGACAGGGAGGCTAAGCTCTGTGTTCACAATTATAGTGACAGGAATACATGTTTGTATTCCGGTCACTATCGTGTTCCTTTAAATCTGAGCTGCACATGGTGTTTTTTTTTTCCCCCTCTATGTGCTTAAGTGACCCAACCCTCACTTTTAAAATACTTTAAAAGCATAGCTGCCAGTGGTGGGTGTGTAGCAAAAGCACATGGAGCAAAAATAAAAAGTTTAAAGAACATGGAATAAAGAAAATTAATTTTTAGGAATATAAGTGCACTTACCGTTTCTTCACCACGTATTCAGTGCGGTTGTTCTCACCAACAGCGTTCACCTCCGCCACAATCTTCACAGAAAATTTTTCTTTGAACCAGAAGTACTTTTGGCTCCTCCCCAAAAATACATTGGTAGTACTGGCACAACTTGGTGATCAGTACTGCATTCTCCTCTGCACCCAAGTTCTCTGCGAACTTTTTTTCCTCCCAGGATCTGCAGCCTTTAAGATCCTGGGCTGCCTCTGCTTTCCCTTACTTCTCCCACTTCTCCTTGCTCCTGGCCAGAGTGGCCTTTGCCACCCTCCACTATATCCATGGTGAGATCACTTGAAGAGCTGGAGGAGGACATGACTGTTGTATAATTCTTTTCTCACCACCAATACTTCTGATTGGTATCCTTTTGAGAGAAATCCACTCTGCGTTGTGTATAACTGTTGTAGAATTATTAGGCCTCTATAAATCTGTAAGGCCCCTTTAAATCCCCTTGCTATACCTCTAAGAGGCCCCCATAGTTTTACAAGAAAGCTTTGTCTATAGAACATAGAATTTGCATGTCAGCAAGAAATAGCTTTGATAAAATGTGTATTTACTAAAAGCCTTGAAACCTAACCTTGAGAAGCTAACAATACTAACTACTCAAAATGGCTGCCAAAGCACCCCTCCCATCGAGTGAACACCTCGTGCTAACAAGATGGCGCCTACATCTTGTGTCCACTCCCGTGTCAAGGATGACATCACCTCTTGATGGGAGGGTATCTAACTAACCACTTAACACCTGGACCAATCAATAGTGTCTATTTGCTGTTATCTTGAATTCTTCAGTGATGTAATAATGCCTTTAAAAGGGTCTGCGCACCCATTTTCTGTCAGAAGCCATTAAACTTCTCTGAAGTTCTTTCATTACCCTGAACTTTGTGTCTCAGTGTGAATTTACTTCTGCGTGCACGCAACTTTATTATCTTTAATTTGGACAGGAACAGATAGTCATTCAAACTAATTGGTTTGCAGTAAATTATCTACTACATAAGTAGTGAATGTAATATCCCTGTGTCACCTCTTCCAAGAACTAACATATCTTTATCCCCTTGTCCAGATAAATATATGACTAGCACTACTAAGGTATTCTACCCGATATTACAAATAAACAGCCAACACCATAGTTCTTACCAGAGAGAAATCTTATAATCTGCCCAGTTGAATATGACAGAAGAAAAATATTAGAGTTATAGTATTACAGAGTTACAATACATTCATAACTCATACATTCCATCTATTTAATAATATCTGCTACATTGTGTATGCGCTGTGAGATGTGTGCAGCGTGTGTCTTACCAACCTAGTCTAATGTGATGTCAGTAACTTCTATTTTTAAAGGAATTTGTTCCCATGTTGTAAATAGCCAATTCCTCATCTCAATTGATATGTAAATGAGATTTCCTTTCCCAAGGCCCAAAGTGTTGTCGATCCTGTTATTTTACGTGTTAACTCTCCCAGCCATCCCCTTGCCTTTAACCTACGGTGTTTTTTTCCTAGATAGAGACTCCTTTGAAGACAGGTTGATATGTAAATGTGATAAACTTTCCTAAGGATGTAGCGGTGCCTTTCATGTGCTGTATCTTTCCAACTATCTAAACAGAAATTCCCTTTGAAGATAACTCCCGATCTCCCATACACACAGACTTAATCAAGCATATATGAATCAGATCTCTCTCTATATCTATATAAAAATAAATCATAATATTTTACCCAACAATGACCACTTCTGGCAGGCTCAGGTTATAAGTGCCTAAGATTGGCTGAGCAGCTGGCCTATAGAATATCTGGATACATTTTGCACTGAAGGACTGCCTTGAGTTGATACTTTTTTTACAGTTTTGTCTGGCAGTATGTAAAGGCCTATTTAATTGGCTACTTTCCCACTCCCTTCTAAAGTGATATTGTGTTGCCAGTTCCCACCTGTCAGAGAAGCATGATTATTCATGAGCCCAAGAGACTAAGCAAAAAGCAATGCAATTCCACATACGAATGCCTATAGTGCGTGTTCGGTAGTTTACGAATGGTGCCAATACATTTTTGTGCGATTGATAGCGTTCGGGCATTTGATGGTTCGGGAGTTATAGGTGTAAATTCAGAGAAATAGAACATTGTTCAATGCCATGTTGTGAGATCAATAGATGAAATTTGAAACAAATGGTTTTACATTGTTCACTTAAGGCTATTTGGTATTTAGGGATTAGGGAACTGATTTTTATGTTATTTTCAATTCATTTGGTTCAATTAAATCGTGCTGAATGAAAGGGTTTATCCAAAACAAAAAAACAAAAACAAAAAAAACCTAACGAATTTCATACGAAAACGAATGGACGAATTTTGGTTCTGCCGAAACAATTTTTTGCGTACGAATCCATTCCTACAAAATGAAAATTTCTCAAGTGCCCAAGTCTCTCTATCTATATATAGTTTGTATATCATATTTTGTAATATTGTATCAATGCAATGTTGTGGAACCAGGACATACTTGAAAACTAGAGAAATCTCAATGCATCCTGGTAAAATATTTTATAAATACATTTTAGATTTCCATACTTCACCGTGTTAAAGCCACTTCTATAGGATGTAGTAGAGTTTATATAATGTCCATGACCATAGTTCTTAAGTCAACTAATGAATATCATGTATTGACTTTAGAGAAGTGGAATTTTCCTTTTATGCATTTATGATGTTTGAGGGTATTTAAATCCAAATCAGGTTAACAGTGTAGGAATTACAACAGTTTGTATATGTGCCTCCCACTTTTTAAGGGACCAAAAATAATCGGACAGATTAACAGTCATAAATCAAACTTTCACTTTTTAATACATGTTTGCAAATCCTTTGCAGTCAATTACAGCCTGAAGTCTGGAACGCATAGACATCACCAGACGCTGGGTTTCATCCCTGGTGATTCTCTACCAGGCCTCTATTGCAACTGTCTTCAGTTCCTGCTTGTTCTTGGGGCATTTTCCCTTCAGTTTTGTCTTCATCAAGTGAAATGCATGCTCAATCGGATTCAGGTCAGGTGATTGACTTGGCCATTGCATTCCATTCCACTTCTTTCCCTTAAACTCTTTGGTTGCTTTTGCAGTATGCTTCGGGTCATTGTCCATCTGCACTGTGAAGCGCCGTCCAATGAGTTCTGAAGCATTTGGCTGAATATGAGCAGATAATATTGCCCAAAACACTCCAGAATTAATCCTGCTGCTTCTGTCAGCAGTCACATCATCAATAAATACAAGAGAACCAGTTCCATTGGCAGCCATACATGCCCACGCCATGACACTAACACTACCATGCTTCACTGATGAGGTAGTATGCTTTGGATCATGAGCAGTTCCTTTCCTTCTCCATACTCTTCTCTTCCCATCACTCTGGTACAAGTTGATCTTGGTCTCATCTGTCCATAGGATGTTGTTCCAGAACTGTGAAGGCTTTTTTAGATGTTGTTTGGCAAACTCTAATCTAGCCTTCCTGTTTTTGAGGCTCACCAATGGTTTACATCTTGTGGGCAACCCTCTGTATTCACTCTGGTGAAGTCTTCTCTTGATTGTTGACTTTGACACACATACACCTACCTCCTGGAGAGTGTTCTTGATCTGACCAACTGTTGAAGGGTTTTTTCTTCACCAGGGAGAGAGTTCTTCGGTCATCCACCACAGTTGTTTTCCGTGGTCTTCCAGGGTCTTTTGGTGTTGCTGAGCTCACCGGTGTGTTCTGTTTAAGGATGTTCCAGACAGTTGATTTGGCCACACCTAATGTTTTTGCTATCTCTCCGATGGGTTTGTTTTGTTTTTTCAGCCCAATGATGGCTTGCTTCACTGACAGTGACAGCTCTTTGGATCTCATATTGAGAGTTGACAGCAACAGATTCCAAATACAAATAGCACACTTGAAATGAACTCTGGACCTTTTATCTGCTCCTTGTAAATGGGATAATGAGGGAATAACACACACCTGGCCATGAAACAGCTGAGCAGCCAATTGTCCCATTACTTTTGCTCCCTTGAAAAGTGGGAGGCACATATACAAACTGTTCTAATTCCTACACCGTTCACCTGATTTGGATGTAAATACCTTCAAATAAAAGCTGAAAGTCTGCAGTTAAAGCACATCTTGTTCATTTAATTTCAAATCCATTGTGGTTGTGTATAGAGCCAAAAAGATTAGAATTGTGTTGATGTCCCAATATTTATGGACTTGACTCTATAGGGTCGCAGAGCAGACCACGGGTAGAGGATCTTCTGTATCCTCTATCAGGTCTGATAGAAAGTGCTCACTGGAAGCAGTTCAATGTCAGAAAAGGTAGTGGATACAGAAGATCATGTACCTGTGGTCTGTTCTGCCATGCTACATGCAAAATGAAAATAGCTTTTGTCTCAAAAGAGGCACTCCCTCCCACCTCCTCTGTTTCTTTCAATTTTATTATAAAAAATCCTAAACCGGAGGGGGCTGAGCCTACGAGCAAACCAACAGGACGCCATTTCTGCCAGCTCCAAATCATATCTGATCAATCCCACAAATATCAGACAACCAGAGCCCGATCCGAACCCCTCACCAGCCGCTCCAGTAAACCAGCCAGTACTGATTGATGCCTTTCTTCGCCACCCAGAGACTCCCCCAAAGGAAACATGTCTCGGGCCTACCACATGCCATCGATCCCGGACCTGGGGGAGCTGCTGGAAAGCATAACGGCAAGAGGAGCCGAACAGGCACATACCTCAATCCCGATGGCACACGCGCAGGCAACGGGCAGACGATCACAAAAACCGCAAGCTGCAACGGAGACCAGGGACATTGGAGAGCTGCTCCAGAGGTCTACTCCTCACAGACCCGCGTCCGTGGAAGTACCGCAAGTGGCGACACCTGAACACCACCCGACCCAGGAACAACAAGGCGAGGAGACCCCACTAACCTCGGTGCAAGCCCCTATGATGACTCTGCCCCGACAACCAAAGGGGACCTTAAAATATTATTAGCAGACATCCACAAACTGCTGGCCGCTGATTCCGCTCTTAAAAACGGAGGTACACGCGGTCACAGATGGGGTGAAAGCCACAGAAAGACGTGATGGCAGTGCAGAGCCAACTAGCTAAACTTGATGAATCAATAATCCAAATGCAAACCACTCAGCAAACCACTCAGCAAACCCTCACACACAAATTAGCAGCGGTGGAAGACCATATTAAAATAAGGGACAATCACGGCAGAGAAACTCTCACATTATATCCGCAGACTCTTACTTACAATCCTGCCTCACACAGCGGCAAACAAAATCACCATAGATGGAGTCTACCGTCTCGCCAGCACCACCCCGCTCAAACCTACTCAGCCCCGGGATGTGATCCTCAGATGCCTTACAATCCAAGATAAGAGCCAAATCATGTTGGCCCTAGGAGGTAAAATGCTCACATTCTACCATGACCTCACAAAGGCAACACTTCTGCAACGCAAAGCTTTTGGCACTGTCACAACTCCGAGCAGCAAACCTGGCCTACAAATGGGGAGCAAACTGTACAATCATACTCACCTGAGATGGGACTACTCATACACTAACAGCAATGAATGAGGCACCAACATTCCTACATAACCTGGGATCTCTACTCTAAACCCTGAGACAACTGGAACTGCAACAACAGGACTTTGGGACCCAGCCACGGTGGTCCCCTTCGTCCCAAGGGAATCCAGACTGCAGAATGCGGCCCCATGACTCTCAGGACAGAGACACACTGCAGCACGAAAGATGGATCAACAGGAGAGTCGGCAGCAACTGACGAACTAACTAAGAACTCACTAACCTCTGGGTCGATCTCTGCATTTAAATTAATTTACCTTTTTTAGGCTGAACAGGCAAAAGATAATTGCATTTTTCTATCTTGTTATACTTCTTATATAATTTGGTTATGCTTTGTTGCTCTTAAAGTTTGTTAGTTATATTACACACTCACCTTATCCACAGCGCTCAGTGATAGACACGACACCAACACCACAATAAGCTAGCGCAGCTACTCATACTTCCACCGCAACCAGCTGGCGTCCTCCAGCCCAACACTCCCACCCCTGCGGCCCCCTTGGTTAGGGGCATCTACCCCAGATGTCAGGGGCCTACTCACAAAGCGGCCTCGGAACAAGCTTTGGCACAACTCTGTCAACCATGAACCACACTCAGACACACAACACAAGGCACCTGTACATCTCGCCCATAAACTCTATGGACTCACGACCACATCACAATAACATGTCGACTAACAACTAGCCACACTAGGAACTTAACCTGCACTAGAGAGACATGTATACGTCGACACACATAGGACAGATCAGGTCTAGAAACTATACAAAGAGATACACATGTCATGTAAAACCTCTGTTCTGCCCAATGTTTAACCATGTTATATACTACCAAAAATGGTGCGTTACATACGACAAATATTTCTTGCTTATACTTTACCTACCTATACTGTAACCCTGTCACATGTTACCAACGTGAATTTCAATGCACCTCAAAAATAAAGAATTAAAAAAAAAAAATCCCAAGCCATCCCAAAATCCCTCCCCTTGCTTGTTCAGATAGCGTGCATTCTTTCTGAGCTAGAAAAATGGTCCAATTACAGGCTCCAGATGGAGGAGGAAGATCAGCGCAACTTCATCTGGTGCTTGATTCAAGCTGAGTAAAAACAATGTATTTATTTTTCATGGGGAGGGGACCAAATAGTAATTCACAGTAGGGCATTGCAAGCCCAAAGAGGCCAACTATGCAAAAGAGTAACCCTTTAAGAAATGCAAGTTATGAGTAACCAGGGAAGTCAAGGTAAGATCTAGAAGACCAAGAAATATCTCCAGTAGAGCTGCTCATAAATCAGGAGTAAAATAATACTTTTATAAATGTTTTGCAGAATGCTGCACCATAAGCCTGCCTCCTGTCAGAAAGACTTGATTATTAAAAACATGCACACAGTCTCCTCCCCAACAGCACTGAGTGCGCTGCTTTTAATTCACAATCTGGCTGCAAACAGCCAGACAAACTATAAGCAGCTAGTTACTATATGTCTCCTTTGGTGCCCTCTAATTCAGACTTCTTTATAGGATAGATCACTCAGCGCTGTCAGTGGCTGAGCTGTGTGCATATCTTTGATAAGGAAGTATTTTTCTGGTGTGAGGTAAAGAGGCAGGGTCATTGTGCAGTGTTCTTCAAGACAGTGATTTATCTTATGCAAAAAACTATAAAGATTTGAAAAAAAAAGTATATTAAGGAGGCCAAAGTCTATCATTAAAGTACTATTGGTGTCTGGAGTGTCCCTTTAAATTTGGAATGAAGGAAAGTTTGTTTAGGTTTTGGGAGGGGTTGCATTTAGGGTCAGGAGAAAAAGGTTGTTTCAGGTACAGGCATGTGGCGTTAGAAGATTTGCAGAGTACTCACCCTCCTATGATAGTAAAACTTCAGGAGCTGTTATTCACTGTGAACCACTCAGTGTTGTCCTGCGATATATGGTGTGTATCACTCAATGTTGTCCATACGTGTGTGAGTGGCTTTTGAAGGGCAAATGGGATGTGATCAGGAAGCAGAAAAAAAAGGTGGCGCCACACAACAATAAAAAAAAAATAAAAATAAAAAATAGTGTGTATATATATATATATATATATATATATATATATATATATATATATATATATATATATATATATATATATATATCTATATCTATATCTATATCTATCTATCTCAAAAAGAGTCCAGTAAAACCTTGGGAAGAGAGAACAATCACAGTTCTATCTGCGGTAGAGACGTCTATGGAGTATTGGGATCAATGGGTTTGTGGGACCGTATGAAAAAAGAAAATCTAATAGTGCAATAAAACCCAAATAGGTAGCAGCCAATTAAAAAAGGCTATATGGTCCTACTCGTGTTTTTGAGAGCTAAAAACTAGCTTCAGTATAAACAGCGTACAGTGGTATAATCCCCACTTACGGGATACGTGAGGGAGTGTTGCAAGTAGATATCTCCTCAGATGGGGACCATGTATAACAAAAAAACAATAGTGCTCACTGTGATAAAACCAGGAGAGTGTATAAAAATAGCAAATGGTTACTCACATTTAATTTTGCAGATGTACTGATCAATGATAGGGCATAAGTTGGATATCCCCACCAAGGATGCTTTGGAGTAGTATCTCTCCAGAACAAGTAAAACTCAGATGCCAGGTAGTAAAATAATAAAAAAGGTAAAGATACAGCTAGAGTTGTAGGAAATGGCTTCGGTTTTGAATGGTTCTTATTGCTAAACGGAACAAGACAAGGGTGTCCCTTGTCTCCGTTACTCTATATCATGGCATTAGAACCTTTGGCTTTAGCCATAAGACAAGAGAGGATAGCAGGTTTTGATTTTAATAAAGAAAATATAAAAATAAATGTATACGCTGATGACGTCATCTTAACAATACAAAAACCTCCACAATCTATAATACAACTCATGGAAACCATTGGGAGATTTTCCCAGGTTTCTGGATATAAAACAAATATAGAAAAATCAACTATCTTAGCTGTAAATGTAAATAAAGAAGAAAAAAAAATAAGATTATGAAGAAATTTGACTTCGCATGGGTCGAAAAATCATTTAAGAATTAATATTTGTGCTGACCCACTGAAAATAGCGATCAATTTTCTCCAATTGCTTATTAAAATGAATAAACTCCTAAAGGGTTGGAAGAATCTAGAATTCTCGTGGTGGGGCCATATTAATATTATTAAGTCTTACATCTTACCAAAATGGCTGTATCTGTTTAGAATGATCCCCTGAGTGTCCCTGATAGTTGGCTGCTATTAATACAACAGGCCTGGTCTAAGTTCATATGGCAAGCGAAAAAAACAAGAATGGCAAGAAAACTCCTCTCGATCAATCAATCTAAGGGAGGGATAGGATTCCCACTCATACAACTATACTATAAAGCGAGTATCCTTTTCCATAGTATCATCTCACAATTGGCTGGGGCTAAACTAGAAAGGTGGTATGTGGTGGAAAAGGAACTTGCAGATGGTAGGGATCTAGTAACACTTTTCTGGTTTACTCAAAAAGGAGAAACAAATAAGAGCCAACCAAGTTCTGATATTGTGGTAATTGAGTCCATTAGAGGAATGTGGAGTAAGATAAAAAAAAAAAAAAAAATTAAAAAAAAGTGCAGGATTTAAAAATCACATTATTAATACCCTGCCAATCTCAATACTGGAAAATAATATGCAAGACCTAAGACTAAATAATTGGAGAAGAGCAGACATACAAACTATAGAAGATATAACAGGACCCAGGGTTAATTTGTTTGAACAAATAATTATTAATTCCGGTCTCCCGGAAACGGAGAAATTTAACTATGAGGATTAAAAGCTATCTGAATAAAACTCTAAAGAGAAATGGGAATTTAATAATAAATTATGAAACTTATTGAAAGGAAAGGACATGAAAAAAAATTATTAAATAAATGTAACTCGGTATTGAGACAACTACAGGGTGACTTGACGTTTCCGGCGATTAAAAAAAGAAAATGGGAGAAAGATCTAAAAATACAAAAAAATTGATGGACAGGACTGGAATAGAGCATGACTGACAGTTGCTAGAGGCATTAAATGCCTACATTTAGTGGAGATACATTTAAAAATCATTAACAGACTCTATTTGGTTCCTAGCTGTCTAAACAAAATAGACCCAAGTAAAATAGATATATGTTGGAGATTTGAAGGGGAAGTGGGAGATTGTGTACATATTTGGTGGAGCTGCCCCCCACTTAAGGAATTTTGGAAAGTGTTCTTGTCCAAAATTGAAATGGTAACCGGATTTAACTTTCCCCTTGCCCCGGAAATGCTTATATTACATTTAAATATTTATCAGTATAATGTAGATTTGCAACACTTTCACCCACGCATTAATAGCAGCAAAGATTTCCATAGCTAGAAGGTGGAGAACTAAAACTCTACCGAATTGGGACATAGTAAAAAATCTACTATTTTCACAATTTAGGATGGAGAGAGGTTTGAATAGAAACCTGAAGAAGAAAAATGTATTTCACATAAATAAGTGATTTTAAAAAAAAAAATTGTCGGCAGTAGATTACTATACATAGAAGAGGAAGGGAAGAAAAAAAGAAAGAGAAAAGAGAAAAAAGGGAGAAAAGGGGAAAAAGAAAAAAAGGGGAAGGGGTGAAGAGAAAAAAAAATGCTAGCTCATATATTAGTACTATGAATGGCAATGCAAAGAGAGTAGGGAAGAGGGTTTCATCATCGTGTGTGAATGCTGTGTATGTCTGCTTTATGTTTTTTGTTTTTTTTCTTTGTTAATGAGTAATATTAATGTTTTTATAAATTTAAGTCATATAAACAGGAAAAAGAGGGGAGAGTAAACATTGATGATGACTAATATACCAATGCGTGAGATGCAGAAAGCTTGAAAGAATATAAGAGACTGGTAACATCTGAAATGAAAGGAAAAACAGAAAAGAAATAATAAATAAATGTAAAGATAAAATGGTTAGCTCTCAAAGAAAGTGGCCAAAATACAGTTAGTTAAAATTTCCACAATGCATTTCTCCCCTTAGGGCTTTCTCAAGTGGATAAAAACCATGTACCTGACAACACTGTCTTTATATAGGCCTCAAATTACTTATTTTGGTGCAAAAATGACATCATGGTCACATTACTTTTTTGTCATAACTTTATTGCAGAACATGTATCAGCCATGTTTGGGAGGTCAATAAAAAAAAAAAAAAGTGGAAGGAGGGGAGCCGCCATATTGGGAGGGGAAAGGGAGAAGGATAAACTAGATCAAATTAAGCCTAGAGAAGTCTTGAATGCAAGCATCAGAGGTGGGATTACAAATAGAGGATAGACGTAGGTCTTCAGCAGAGTGTAGCAGCCTAGACGGAACATACCGGTGTATTAGGGAGGATAGATAGTTTGGAGCAACATTATGTAGAGATTTGTAAGCAATAACTAGAATTTTAAATTTAGCCCTATATCTTACAGGAAGCCAATGCAGGGACTGACAGAGGAGTGAGGCGTGGGAGTTGAGTGCGGACAGGAAGATGAGCCTCACCACTTTCATTTTAGATTGTAAAGGGCAATGTTGGGAGCACATAAGACTACTGAGAAGCAGTTTAGAGAACACCTAGGCAAGTAACCTGTGGGGTGGAGCTGATGGTATCACCGTTAACGTGGAGGGAGACAAAAACGAGAGTAGCAACACTTGAGGGAGGAAAGACCAGAAGTTCTGTTTTGGACAGGTTGAGTTTAAGGAAGTGGGCAGCCATCCAGTTAAAAATAGCAGAGAGGCAGTCAGAGACATGTATCAAGAATAGAAGTCTAACTACACTGCAGAGGACTGTGGATGAAGCTCTTGGTACTTATATACCCTCACTAACCCACCTACACTTTATAAAGCACAATAGGGAGAGGCCTACTCTGCCTAATGGGAAATACAGCCCTGGCCCTAATAGCTTGTTTATACTGTTTGTTACTCTGGAATTTGCCTTGGCTTTCCTTGACTATTCTGTTCTTTGGCATCCTTGACCTGGCTTTGTCTCTCACTTACCTGATCTCTGGCTTCCTTTGCCTCTGGCTTGTCCTTGACCTCTATTACTATTTGCTCATTTATTTATATATTAAGCTTGACCACTCTAAGGAATGGTAATAGGTTACAGCGTGTTGGGGGTCAGGGCCAGTGCAAGAATTTTTGCCGCCCTAGGCAAAATAAAAATTTGCTGTCCTCCCCCCCGCCCATTTGACATCACAATGCCCCATCCATATAAACCAGCAACAGTGCTGCACACAGTGTGTGTTTACATTAAAAAGACTGCAGAAACAGGCTATAGACACCAGAGCCACTACATTAAGCTGCAGTGGTTCTGGGGACTATAGTGTCCCTTTAATGTGAGGTAAATTAGAGATTAGTGCCTACTTACAACCAGATGAGGTTGATAGGCTCTGGCTGCAGTCTGGCTCCACTGGTCTGGTGTAGAACAGGCTCTCTGGCGGCTGTTTGTAACTGGTCACAGAAGTAAATTTTCTGGGGGAATTGAAGCCACTCCATTTTTTGGGGCCCCTTGCACAGCTCAAGGTCTGGGCCCCCAGGGCTTGATGGTGAGTATGCTCATAAGTCCACCTACATGTTCCACCCATGAGTTCACTCACAGGGAGTGTAGTGTGGAGGGGATGTGTTACGTGTTAGTGTAGAGGATCTAAAGTGTGTGCTTATGGAATATAGTGTATATGATTACTAGTTTGTGTAGGTGATGCAGTGTTTGTAGTGGATGCAGTGTGTTTTTATGTAAGGGATAGAAAGCATTGCGTATTTGTGTGAATCTGTGTTTGTATGTGTAAGGGATGTGTTTCTGGTGTGTTTCAAGGTGTGTTTCTGTGTATGCAAGGGATGCGGTGTGTGTCTGTAAGGGGTGCATTGTGTTTCTGTGTGTAAGAGAAGCAGTATGTGTGTGTGTGTAATGGATGCATTGTGTGTTTCTGCGTATGTGCGCAGTGCAAGGGATGCATTGACTTTGTGTAATGGATGGTTTGTGTGTAAGGTAAGTATGGTGTGTTTGTGTGTAGGAATGCATTGTGTGTTTCTGTGTATGTATAGGGAAGCATGGTGTGTGTGTGCAGGAATGCATTGTGTGTTTCTGTGTATGTATAGGGAAGCTTTGAGTGTGTGTAGTGTGAAAGAATTTGTGGGGTAGGGTAAGAGCTGAGTCCTACCAGCCCCTTTGTTCTTTTCCCCCTTCCTTAGCCTCGCTCCCCTCTTGCCCCTTACTGCTCTGCCCTACCCCCCCATAGAGCTCCCCTGCCCATTAGTGGTCTCCTCTCCCCTCAGTGATCGCTGCTCTCCCCCCTTTCCATTAGTGGTCTCTCCCCTCCCCCCCCTCATGGTCTCTCCAACCCCCCACCCTTAGTGGTCTTTCCTCCACCCCCACCCTCCCTTAGTGGTCTCAGTGAGCACTTCCGGTCAGTCTGGACGGGTAAAGGAAACGGATGCTCCTGTACTTCGGACCAGAGCTCGGCCACTCAACACTGAGGGACTGGCAGGAGGGAGTGCTGTGGGCCAGAGGATCTCTATAGAGTGCTCAGGTGGCTGCAGCATGAGAGGGGCCAGTGCTCCTGGCTGCGCCCCTTCCTATGGGGCGCCATAAGCGACTGCCTAAGTCACCTATAGGAAGCTCCAGCCCTGGTTGGGGTATATATAATGGATAGACTAACCAGGTTATAAACTTGCTTCTAATATGCTATAAATTGGGAGTAATAAGGTGATTTTTAAGAATCTCAGATAAAGTATTTGTTTTGTATAGCGGTCAGTCCCTGCCCCAACACATCAGTGCTATACATATTTTATATTCCAGAACTACATGATTAGCAGAATCTAGATATACTTATCTAAAAGTCACTCACAGGTACTGCCATCTTCATCGCCGCACCCATCATTAGCTCCTAGTATTTCATCCACCGGGACCTGTATCAATGTCATGCAAGAGAAAACACATTGGTTGATGGAGGATACTGCAAGACCTCAGGATCATCCAAAGACCAACTCTGGTGACACACAAGAAGTCTGTTTCACTAGAAACAGCTATGGGAATTGACAAAACCTAATGGTGAAAGCTATGCCTTTTGTCAACTTAATCCCTAATTTGTCTAATGATATTTTTTCACTGCATTGCCTTTTCAGTTATAATAAATGGGTGTACAGGTCAGGTGTCTCCCCTATGCATTTGTAGCAGGTTAATGATATAGTAAAGGGATGACATACTAAGTTGACATGGACATCGGGTAAGGCAGGTGGGTATTTCCCTAATAAACCAAAGACCAACACAGGCAGATTAGGAGCTACAGTGAAGCAGAGAGGTGGCTTAAACCCCTATATACTTGCACAAGAAAAAAAAATTGGAGAAAAGAGTAAATTCATTTAAAAATGTGAGAAATAAAGAAGAAAACTAAAAACACGGACACTTTTTATGCTGTAATCTTAAAACTGTCCACAAGAGGTCTCTTTACACAAAAAATAATAATAATTAAAAAAAATAATACATATATGAACCAGGACACAGCTACACTATGTAACATAGGCACCCAGAGTAAAAAAAAATATATACTAAAAGTGGGGAATAAATGAAAAAGTGGAAAATATAAAAACTGAAATATTAGCTTACTGAAACTCCCACCGAGAGTGAAAAATAACTAAACAAATTATCATCTAAATCAAAACTATCATTGGGTAAATAGTTATTCCTCTAAATCTAAAAACTAGTATCAAGGTTAGATGAGAATGAGGGGGCAGTAAAGTTATATATTTTTGTGAGATTAGAGTAACAAAACAATCCTCACCACTTCCAAATACTAGGTAAGTTTACAATTACCAAATAAGGGAGCTACCTGCTAAATAGTGCCCTAACAGGTCTTAATTTTGTACTCTCAGTTTAGTAAATAAATAATTTCCTTCTTTAGTATCCCTGATTATGGCAATCTGAAATAAAGATAATAAAATAAGCAGTCATCTACTAAACAGCTGAAAGATCAACATTACGAAAAATCTGATGCAAAGTCAGACAAGGAGGTAAAGGTTAGCATTATCAGTCAGAACAATGTGATTAATTGATTTAGAAACCAGCCAATCACAGCACTGTGATGGCCGAATCACATCCATGGTCGGACCGAAAAAAAAGAAAAAATTGGTTTGGTTATTTCTTAATCATAGTGGACCAATAAGAATGGGCAGGGGCCAGAGAGGATGTGTTTTGTTGTCACTAAGGACAAGCACATCCCCTCTCAAAGTGAGCTTGTTGACTCAATGCTCTTTCAGGGCAGACCATGCACAGAGCCCTGCTTTAGCGCTCTTGCATGTTCTGTTGAGTACATGAGTGCTCTGTGTTTGCTTGTGGCTGGTGTCTCCATAAGGGAAATACTAGAGGACAAAATGGCTAGGAAAGTGTACTGTGCATGTGTTTGGAGGCTGCTTGTAGGATTCCGTGTGTAGATTGAGCGGATTGTGGTGTGGTGATTTGTGCAAATAGGTCAGTTTCAGTCAGGTTTTTGTAATGTAAAATGCGTGGCTGTAGAAAGCAAAAGAGAGTGTTTATAGAAGATGTTAAAAGTGCCTAGGGGCTGTAGTGTATGTGTGAATGGGTGATGTAATGTGTGTGCTTGCGTACAGGGTGATTGTGTGTGAGGGATGCAGCGTGTGCGGGATACAGTGTCAGGGCTTACCTTAGTTGGGAGTCCAGTAAGCAGAGATATATGCTCACCCTTGCAAATAAACAGAGACCAAAGTGGTCAGGTAAGAGTTCACATGTCCTGTGAGTCTGTGCACGGGTGCTGTACAGGGATATACTCCAAGTCGCAGTACAAGTGAGGACAAGCAGAAGAATAGTCTTGGAAAGCCAAAGTCAGATGTCAGAGAAATTGAAGAAACAAGCCAAGGTCGAAAGCCAGAATCAGTCTGAAGAACACTGATCAGGATACAATAACAGGAACCAAACAGCAGAACCAGAGTCAATGAACTGAAAAAGGGCAAAGCAGTGCTTAAATACCCAGCTAATACTTATTAGATTCAGGTGGTCTTAGATAGGCAGGTGAGAGCCACTGGTGAAGTCCAGCCCCCTAGTGCTGCAGATAAGACTAGATCAGACTTCATGCTAATACATGAGCTGAAAGATTGGCATAGAGGGAGGAACACAGACTTGGGATGCATAAGGCCTCAGGTTCAAATCACCTGTTGGGCCCTTCTGGGTTGACCACGTCTGGCTGTCACGCACTCTGGGCGTGAATAGACTCCTCATCATGTTCACTATCAGAATCAAGAGAGTCTTTGTAGTTAGAGTCCCTTTTCAGCATGGGGCTCCTTGGGTCAGGATATTCTTTCATCTGGGTGCAGGTGGTAAGTACTTTATGTATCTCAGCAGGAGCAGAGTTCGCGGCTAGCAATGACTTTTCGAAGATTTATAGGTCCTTTATGCAGACTTTCGTACCATTAGAGGCATAGGTACAATCCACAGGTAGGTCTTCCATGGGCTGGCAGGAAGTATGGATGGTGTCAATGGAAGTATTTACAGGTTGAGGTGCAGAAGTTTCAGGAACAGAAGGTAGACACTTCTCAGGGATATTGGTTATATTGATTACCGTGGTCTGGGTACCCTTTTGCGTCACGGAACGTGGCTAGGGCTGGCAGTAACCTTGGCAGTTTCCAGGCTGTGATGCAGGGATAAACACTCACTTTGCCACTGATCTCTGCTTCTCTCTCCTCTGTAGCGTTTTGTGAGGCGAGAGAGACAGATCAGAGCGGATAGATTGTTGCCAGTGTGAAAGAGTTGCTAGAAGTGTCAAAAACCTGTTAAAAAGTTTTTTAAAAAATCAATTTTAACCCCTTCCCTACCAAGTCCTGTTACAGCAGTGCATTAGTACTGTCTCTAATTTTTTTGCCCTTAAGGGTTTTTTTTTGTCAAAAAGCTGCTTTAGTGTGTTTTAGGGTGTTTTAGGGTGTTTTAGACTTTTTTTTTTAATAAGTGTCAAACTTTAGTTAGTCAGTTTCCTTCCCCCAAATCTCCATTAGATTCTCTTTGCAAGAGTTAGTTTAGGGATTGCCGCTAAAGTCTGTTTTAGTCTATTTAAAAAAAAAAAAAAAATTAAACTTAAAAAAAAAAATTTGTGTTAGCAATTTGTTAGTTTTGTGTCAGGTACTGTGTTGGCGAAACATGCAGCACATGTATAGCTTGGAGGAGGCATATGCCTTCTTGGCGTCAGACTCTGACGCCACCGATACTGCGTCCGATTTTGACCCAGGTCAGTTTAGCGACACGTCTAGTGACACGTCATCTGTCTGTGAGCTGGCTGCAAAAAAAAAGCTGTGCTTCATCTGCTACGCCGAATGTGGAGGAGGACTGGGTACCTCGACAGTTAGTTGAGCCCAACATCCCCCCTTTTAGTGCCAACGCAGGCATTAATGTCAATGTGCAGGACTTCTCGGCTATGCAATATATGGAGTTATTTTTGGAGGATACCATCTGGGAGTAGATTGCTTCCCAGACTAATCTCTATGCTACCCAATTTTTTGCTGTAAATCCAGGTAGCTATGTAGTCAGGGAGCATGCTTGGCATCCCACAGATGTCCCTGAACTCAAAAAATTCTGGCCTCTTACAATGCTCCTGGAGATAATAAAGAAGCCCTCAATCCTCTCTTACTGGAGCACCAACCCAATCTGTTCTAGTCCTGTATACTCCCAAACAATGTCTAGAGCAAGATATGAGTTGGTGCTGTGATACGTGCATTTCAATGACAATACCCTCTGTCACCCCAGAGATCACCCCCAATATGACAGGCTTCACAAAATACGCCCACTAATAGACCATCTGCAGCAAAGATTTTCTGACGTTTATACTCCCCAGCAAAATGTATCTGTTGATGAATCCCTTATGAAATATAAAGGGAGATTGGGTTTCAAACAGTACATTCCCTCAAAGTGCCCTAGGTATGGCGTCAAGTTTTACACATTGTGCGAGAGCGAAAGTGGCTATACATTTGCCTTTCGCGTATATGAGGGGAAAGATGGTCAACTGGACCCTCCTGGCTGTCCTGACTCTCTGGGGACAAGTGGCAAAATAGTTTGGGACCTACTGCTCCCCTTGTTCAATAAGGGTTACCACCTTTATGTAGACAATTTCTATAGTAGTGTCCGTTTGTTTAAATCGCTTTATAGTTTGCAGACACTGGCCTGCGGCACGGTTAGAAAAAATTCCAAAGATTTCCCCAGACCTCTCATAGAGGCCAAATTAAAAAAAGGTCGATGCAAAACTCTGCAAAAAGCTGAAGTGCTTGCAATTAAATTTAAGGACAGAAGGATGTTAACATGCTAACCACCATCCATGATGAAAGCATGTCAGACGTCACTGTCCGAGGCAGAGTAAATTCCAAACCTAAAGATAAAGCACTGCACTTACAGCAGCAGTAGCTTAGTATCCAACAGCTCAAAATACATAGTAAAAACAAAGAGATCGTTACCTGTGCTCTGGCCAAAACCCTATGTACATTTAAACAAAATAGAGGCTATTTAGTTTTATTCCAATGGCCATTTTAATATATAAGCTCACCTGCCACGTCAAGGCAAGCCTCAAGAGGTGAGTCCTACTCTAGCCATTAGATATGCTGATATCAGCCAAGAATCTCCAATAAGACAGGAAGGGGTATTTTATAAACTCTTTCACGTTTAACCCTTTATAGGGCTTCTACACATACAATAAACTTTGCTGGTATCAGACAAAGTGTAAACATCTCTAATGAGACATGAAGGGGTGTTTTATAAACCCCTACATACCCTGAATAGGGCTATAACATATAAATCACCTTCAGCTCAAAATACATAGTAAAAACAAAGAGAACGTTACCTGCACTCTGGCCTAAATCCCTATGTACATTTAAACAAAATAGAGGCTATTTAGTTTTATTCCAATGGCCATTTTAATATATAAGCTCACCTGCCACGTCAAGGCAAGCCTCAAGAGGTGAGTCCTACTCTAGCCATTAGATATGCTGATATCAGCCAAGAATCTCCAATAAGACAGGAAGTGGTATTTTATAAACTCTTTCACGTTTAACCCTTTATAGGGCTTCTACACATACAATAAACTTTGCTGGTATCAGACAAAGTGTAAACATCTCTAATGAGACATGAAGGGGTGTTTTATAAACCCCTACATACCCTGAATAGGGCTATAACATATAAATCACCTTCAGCTCAAAATACATAGTAAAAACAAAGAGAACGTTACCTGCACTCTGGCCTAAATCCCTATGTACATTTAAACAAAATGGAGGCTCTTTAGTTTTATTCCAATGGCCATTTGAATATATAAGTTCACCTGCCACACCATGTTTGTCTTATTAAGAGTTTATAAGTATTTTGGGGCAAGGTGATTTATTTCTTGTTCCTGAATTTTTTTTTGTTTCTTTTGAAAGCATAACATTTTAGTTAGTTTCCTTTCCCCAAATCTCCAGTTAGATTCTTTTTGCAGGAGTTAGTTCAGAGATTGCTGCAAAGGTGCATTTGATACCTGCACATTTGGTTAAAAAAGTATTGTGGCCGAAATCTAAAAGCAAAGTGTGTATAAAAAACAGAATTCAAAATTTACCACCACACACTTTCTATGAATATTAAGGGGCAAAATGGTTGGGGAAAAGAAGTCAAAACCTTGGATGTGTACTTTATACAAATATATACTTTCAAACCATAAATTCACCTTGGGGGATGGAAAAATGCACCACACCACACAATGTCTACTTGATAAAAAAAATATACACTTTCATGATGGTAACACTAACTGGGAGATGCAAAAATACACCAAACTGAAGATAGGCCAAGCATACATATCAAGTTGAAAAACTGACATGCACAAGTCTCTATCGTGGCCTTTTAGCCCCCAAACAACCCAGCAAACCTATGCATGGGTGGTATAACTGTACTCAGGAGATGTTGCTGAATACATATTGGGGTGTTGCTTGGCAGTGATGCATAACAGGATCTGTTAATTCATGCCTAAAGTACAAAGTAGAAAAAAGAAAATGGGGTGGAACAGTGCTACAGTACTGATCACAGGGGTGAATGGAGCTGCACCCCTGAGGGGAAGGGAAACCCTCAAACCCTTCCACAAATCTGGAAAAAACAGGAAACAGCAAATACAGGGTGCGCTAAGTAGAACAAGGGAAGTACAAAAGTCTCTGAAAATGCGGTGTGGACCTTGGATAGGTATTCTTTGGTTCTTGCTTTGGGTCCTCAGTAGTTAATATGAAATACAAAAGCAGAAACAAGAAGGGACCAATAGTGCAAAACCGTTTGGAAATGGTGTCACGGACAACATAGAAATAGAGAAGTGCCAACTCATAATATAAAGAGCTATGTCCAGCTCTAGGTAAAACGGCATACAGTGGTATTTGAAACTCCCCACATGTAGGATGTAGCTGGACAATAGGAGGTGTTTCTTCAATACTTCTTGCAGTGTCTCAGATACACGTCAGCATATAAAATACATAAAAATAATGGAAAAACCCAATGGTGCAATAACGTATGTCACCTACAACTACAAACAAACACTGATGTTCTAAGAACACTGATGTCCAAAGTTTGGCAAAGACTAGTGGTAAAATGGCTGCATAGAAAGTGTCAAAATATCCTTAGATGAATACCCTGGGTTGTCTACTTTTAAAAAAATATATATACATGTGGGGTGTTTTCTAGAGATTTATGACAGATAATAGTGTTACAATGTCACTATTGATAAATTTTAAAAATGTATGTTTTGAAACCACAATATCCTACTTGTACTTATAGCCCTATAACTTGCAAAAAAAAAGCATGTAAACACTGGGTATTTTTAAACTCAGGAGAAAATTTTGAATCTATTTAGTAGTTTTTTTCATTAGCTTTTGTGGGTGAGTAAAATATTTTTCAAGTAAAAGTAAAAAAAATGTATTTTTTTAAACTTTTCATCATTTTTTTTGAAAAATTAAATTACATGTGATTATAGAAATAATAGTATGTACAGAAAGCCCTTTTTGACCTGAAAAAAACAATATATAATTTGTATGGGAACAGTAAATGAGAGAGCAGAAAATTACAGCTAAACACAAACACCACAAAAGTGTAAAAAGAGGCCTGGTCCTTAACGTACAACATCGCAAAAACAGGCCGGTCCTTAAGGGGTTAAAGATAAAATATTATTGTCTACAAAGTCCAACTGCTGTTTATGTTTTTGTCGTTTTTTGTTTTTTTTGCTTTATGTCTCTCCTTCCTTAACCATTTCAATAGAGGATACAATATGAGGCTGTAGCTGGTTAATAATGGTCGGGGAAGGGGGGCAAATTAACTGAATAGAGATCTTACTGAATAGAGATCTCCTTTGTCTTTTTTTCTGCTGGGTATTAATTAAAAAAAAAGATAAAAAATGAGAAAAATAAATAGATAGGGGGTCATTTAGATTACAAATTGGAACAAATCATTTAAAAAAATATATTTTTTTAATGTTTAAGTGAGGTTTAGAACTCAAAGGTCATGTCCTAAGCCTCTTTGGCAGAGTGATGGGGAGGCGAGATCATTCCTTTCTTTTATTTCTTCCCTTTTCCTCTATTGATTTAATGTTTGTTTTTTTGGTTTCTTTTTGTTCGTTCAGTGTGATACCCATTAGATGTTTAGGTATTGACTCAGGCGTTTTCTTGGGGGGTGGCCTTTATGTTCTTTAAAAATATATCCATAAAAATTAAATACCAAGATCTTGATAAAGAAGGAAGATATATTATCCTGGTGTGTGAAATAAATAATAAACTCTTTATACCTAATAAGTCTACCATAACATTTGTAACAAATATTATGATGAAAATTGATCAAATCAAATGGGGTGCTATTAATGATGAGTGATATCAACTGTGTAATATACCCTTTTAAAGACAGGTAGAACTATAATGGAAAAAGGATCAATAAAGGATCTTCAGATAGACTACAAAATTTGATAGATCAATATAAAATTAGGGACATATGGAGAACGTTTCATCCATTGGAGTCGGAATTCACGTTATTAAAAAACATTCAATTCCTACTCCAGAATCGACCTTATTCTGGAGGATGTGGCCATGTTGTACCTTGTTAAAAAGATTGTAATACAGGATATAACATGGTCAGACTATAACCCAATCATATTGGATTACAAAGACACTTTAGATAAGTTTCGTAAAGACTGGTGATTGAACGATTATATATTATATAAAAATTATAATATTGAACAAAAAAAATATAACCAAACTCTTTTAAAAAAAAATTAATAATAAGGGGACATCAGATACTGTATATGGTGCGCTTACAAAAGCGTAATTAGAGGCCACTTGATAGGGATGGCAGCTAGAATGAAAAAGAAAGAAGGACCCCCACTCTCAGAGCTATGTATAGTGCTAAATGAATATAAGAAACAGAATAAAATAAAACCCAGAAATAGCAAAGAAAATATCAAAAATAGAACAGAACATAAATGTACAGTTATCCAATAAAATAGCAAAAACTTTAGAATTTTTTTTAATCAAAATGGTACCAAAAAGGCAATAAGACTGAAGCACTTATGACTAACAATTTGAAAAAGGAAAAAAAATAAAAGAGTGATATCTAGAATTAGGGATAAAGATACATACACAATGTATCTCCACATAAATATCAATACCTGCCATAGACATAGTTTGTCTTACTCACCTGGCTAAAGATGTAGAGGAGACAGGCAGAAAAGGTTTACGAAACGAGATTAGACGAGGTCGCCCCAGAAGTGCCCAATAAGGGATTTCCCCCATGGCCACTTTGCGGTCCTGGGCCTGCTGTTTCTCCTCTGAGCCATTATACAGCTCAACTCATAGCCTGAAGTTTGGATCTTGCCTTGTATCCAGCACTGGGGGTTGGAATTTACCTGAGACTGCTCCTGTCACTCATGGTTCACCTGTGGCTGCTCACTGATTAGACAGGTATAAGACACTGCCTCTCCCTGAGGGCAGTGTCAGTTCATTGACTCTGGTTCTCGTATTGCTGCTTCGTGTTCCAGTGTTCTCCTGTTGATTCCTGACCTTGGCTTGTTATTTCGTGTATCCTGATTTCTGGCATCCTCTGACCTCTGGCTTACCCACGCCTATTCTCCTGTTTATGTCCTATCTGTACTGCGACTTGGAACATTAACCTGCACAGCCCAGTGCACAGACTCACAGGCCAGGTGAGTTCTTACCTGACCACCTTGCCCTATATTTAATTGCAAGGGTGAGCATATATCTGCGCTACAGACTCCCAACCAAGGTAAGCCGTTACAATTAGTAATTGAAGAAATTAGGATGTCTTATAGGTGAGGTTTTAAGTTCATATATTTGAAGACAATTGACAACAGATAGATGAGGATGGTCAGAAAAAGAAGAATAAAACAAAGAGCGGAGATTAGTTTTGGTACCTCTAACAATTGAAAAATTAACACCATCAGGAATATATTGTCTATTATTTAGGTCTAAAGCCTTAATGTCAGAAACTCTTTCAAAAGAAATGAGGCATAGTAATGCTGATCGATAGACATTAATGGTGCGACAAACTTTGCCTGAGTCAAATAAAGAGGTCAAAAAATTAACAATATTTGCTAAATCTGAATGTCCGAGATCCACAGCACGTTCCACGCACCAATTAAGCCAAATTTCCCAGGCTGATCTGTAATTTGCATGGGAACTTGGTGCACATATCTCTGAGAGAATGTATCTAGTTGAGTTTTAAAATTCACTATAAGATTTGTATGACCCGAGATGAGAGATGCTATTAAAGGTAGTCGGCCTGATATTACTAGAGGATGAGGATTTCCATCCGGATTGCGAAGAGCATCCTGACCCATCTATATAAGTAATGGGTAATCTATCAGCATGCTGAGAAACTGAGGGAAACACGGTTGTAAAGGCCAGAGAGGATTTATTTAACACTTAGGTTGATTTCTGAGACCATGCTTTCAGGAGTACACGAGATATCACTGCAAATAGGGGAAATGCATAATTGGTAGAGAAAAGGTGGGGATTAGGCGGCGCCAATAAATAAGTACTATAAACAGATAAAACACATATAGTATATAGAAATATAAAAAAAGTGAAAATAGAATAAAATAAAATTGGACAGTTCCAAAGATAGAGTTCAGGGGAGTCTTTTGAAAATTAGCGTAAAGCCAGCGATAATTCTATGGATGGGAAGCCGCTCTATGAGGTAGAGGTGTTCTTAATGTCCGTATGTGGAGATAAAAGAAACAATTAATGATACAATATATTCAACAAGCAGGTAGCAGCTGGTAAAAAGTCTGATATGATCCTACTCACGTTTTAAAGAGCTAATGTACTAGCTCAGGTATGAAGTGCGTACAGTGGTATAATTCCCACTTATAGAATGCATTTGAAGGAGGGTCATATGAAATATAAAAAAAACAGGAGTACAGAGATAAAATATAAAGTGGTTACTCACATTTACATGAGCAGGCGGACTGCTCAATGTACAGGGCTTGAGTGGTATAATCCCCACATAGGATTCTTTGGAGAAATGTCTCACTGGAACAGGATAAAAACTCAGAAAACAAGTAAAGTATTAAAATAAGATAAAAAAGTAAAATGGCAACTCACAGAAAGGAAGTGACCAAAATACGTTTAATAAAATACAATACAGTTATTTAAAATGTCCACAACCCATTTCGCCAGCAGGCTTTATCAAGTGGAGAACTAGAAAACATAACCTGGCAAGCATGGGTTTATAAAGGAAATGAGACAACTTATGTAATTTAAAAAATGGCGCCAAAATGACATCATAATTAATTATTAATATATTTAAAACAAACTTAGAATTTCTTATACACATATATGTTAAGAAGCAGGAGTGTATGCATGTTTTGAATAAATAGGCAATGATGTAAAACGAGGGTTAAAAAAATATATCTTTTATAAATGGAAAGAGGTCATGTGGTCCACGGCCATTTTCGCTAAGGGGACTGTAGTATAGTCCTAGTGCCGAAAAATGTGGGCTCGTTTATCATGAAGTTAGAGGGCGCGTCCTAATGGCGCGACCCTCCTATTTGTGTATCTGTGTATCACTATGAGGGTGTGTCTTAGTGACACGGACCTCCTAAGGGAAACACCAGTATCGTCGTGAATGCGCTTACTAATGATGCGGGAAAGGGGGCGGGTGCGTTCTCATCACGCGAGTGGCTGGGAGTGTGTGTATGGAAGAGGGAGGGGAGAGCAAAATGCTAAGATAGGGTAGGGGGCGGGGTAAAAGCAAAACAGTGTAAAAGCATATTTGCAGAGTATGGTGAATCAAGCTGTTTGCATATAAATAGCTATATATTTACACAATATCGTTACAAGTAAAATACCTATTGACAATACAACTGAGAAAAATATATATAATTGTAAAATACATTAAATAAAACATAAGATCAAAGCAGAATACATATATCAGTTGGTCCTGGGATATATAAGTGGACAGGTTGTTGTATAAAATGTCTCTAATATGACAAACTGTTAATACAATTAATGTGAGCAATGCATATTTCTAAACTGTTAAAGAAAATTAAAAAGATCAAAGTCAACATTTAGACCGTCTGGTGCAAGGGGTTTTAAAAGAAATACTCAATTCATTTCATTTTTGCCTAAGAGTTTTTTTTAAATTGGGGTTTTGCATTTTTTAATGCTAATACATTTCAAGTATTTGGGGTTTTTATTATGTATAATGAAATGTTTTGAGACAGAGTGGTTAGGGTATCCTTTAGTAATGTTACGGCAATGTTCGGCCAGTCTGATTTTAAGGCATCTGGACCAGGTCATACCCACATATTGGAGACCTCATGGGCACTCCAGCAAATATATAAAAAAAAATTGTATTACAGTTTATGAAATCTTTAATGGGGTAAGTAATATGGGTGTTATTGGAAGTGAAATGTGGGTCTGTTGATCTGCAAACTATACATTTGTTACATTTGTAGAAACCTTTGGATTGAGAAAAAAAGATGGATTATTAATGACAGGATCTTTAGTGTAGTTTTTTGTGAGTATTGATCTGATATTTGGGGCTCCTCTAAATATTACACTAGGTTTATCAGGGAGTAAATTTTTTTAAATGTCATCGTGTTTTAAAATGTGCCAATGTTCCCCGCACATCACCCACGACCAACCACTAAACGAAAGGAACACTCCCGCTTACAACGCACAAGCAAACCCGTAACACACGGACCACATGACAACGCCACTGTTACATTCTACAACAACCAACACCCCGAACATGGAGGACTGTAGGGGTAACCTTCCCTAGCTACAAATCCCAATTGATAGATCACATAATAACCAGCTTGTACTTGGAAGCTTTAAATATAAGATAATAAATACCTAGGTAACCTCTTATACGTAAGAGAAGACACAATACTTTGTCATGGCACAAATCTTGAAATATCAAGAATCTATTGAGCTATTTGTAGCCCAGACTCAGAGAGAGATCTTCATCATAAGAGATGATTTTAATGTGAACAAAGCACTGTGAGTTCAGGAGCAGGAACATCGTAATTAGCATACAATGCTGAAATTGTGGATCTTAATTAATATCATATGAAAATAAATATACATATTTGGTAAACTCCCTGATATGCCTAATACACCAGCACAGCATGGCCCATTAGTTCCAGGACAGTGGATTGCAGACAGTGGGATATGTTCTCTTTGTAGCTGCTTAGTATGCATGCGCAGGAAAAAGATTAATGCAAAATGTTGTCAAAAGAAAAGTAATAAGACAGAGCGATGAAATTTAAAGTCTAATTCCAAGAATGCAAAGAAAATTGCATTATGGCTTAATGAAAACATTCATGCAACAGACAGACAGGATTTTTAATTATTGCATTACTGCGTTCTGGATTCTAATGTCCACTATATAAGAAAAGTTTTATAAAACAGTGATAATTTCCATATTGTCAGTTACGCTAGCTGTTGATTGAAAATCAGGAATTATAACAGCATAACTATTATTGGAGTCTGGAATTTCCAGCCAAGGTTGCAGAGATAGAGACATGTAAACATTGCTTCCATTCCAAGGAATTGAGAAGTCGTTGTTTTTATATTCCAAATTATGAACAACATTATTACATACAGCCATAAAGAGAAAGACATGGATTTAAAATACATTCAGTGCAGTACAATGCAGTACACTGCAGCATGTATTTTATATAATATATGCTAACTAGCTCATATTTTTTCTTAACAGAGTTGAAATTATACTATCCTCCTAGAAAAAAGGGCAACAGGTGGTTATACATCCTTTGCTTCTCTAAATCCTCTGCAAAAATAAATATTTATAAAATAATTAAAAATAATATATATGTAAGATAAATCAGGGCAAAATAAAATGGCAACTATACAGGATCTCTGATAACTTTTAAACTGAAATTATTAAAGGCTTATTTAAATAAAATGTTAAATACATTTACAGCTTTAAATGTGACTAAAATATACTAAATGATGTGTTAAGCAGCCAGCCCAATTCACTAGAATAGCATAAATATTCTACTATTTAAAGTGCACAATTCCTGCACATAATGACTTTGCTTACTCAGACACAGTCTTTAGTCTATTGCAATGGCAGTAAAGTCCACCAATTTTAAAAGGGAAAGCTTACTTAAATAATGGTACTATCCCACTGTACCTGTAGTGCTAGCAGTAAGGAAATTAGAACAATTATATTGTACTACTGACTAATCAGATCAGACACATGTAATCTCAGTGAATTTCATAAACTAGGTTTTCATAAGATAAGATTAAATATCAAAGTTGTTTATATATCAATATATCAATGTTGTTTATAAATAAAAGTATATAGACTAGGCAATAACAGCATTTACATGCATTCAGCAGCCTGCTCTCTCAGAGCCAGAACTGGATTTATAAAAAAAAAAAATAGGTTTTAAAAAGTCCACAGTCAACCACACATGAAGGGTGAAATAATTGCTTATTTAAAAGCTATATGCTGCCGCAATTATGTATATAAATACTGATTAGGGCACAGAGTAGAACTAAAAATACAGTTTTAAATCTCATATATGGGGATTCAGTTCCACCACATATTCTACAATTCTGAAAGAGGCTAATTTTAATAATATGTTGTAAGAGCACTGTGAATATATATACTGCTAAATTAATGTGATATTGCAAAGCCTGCAATATTCTAAACAGACATTAAACTTAAAAAAAAAAAGAAAAATAATAATGCATAAAGAATAATGCATAAAAAAATGCAGTGTCAATTAAAGTGATAATACTCTGATATATTAAATCACATTGCATATCACATATCTGCTATATGAAAAGTATAATTAAAGTGACATTACTGTCCAAAGCCCCCTCACATCTATTTTATAGAATCTATACTTTTCTGTGGTCACCTCCAAAGAAGCCTCTGAAATTGGGGGACTCAGAGGGGTGCTCATCCCAAAAGGAATCAGATTCCACACTTAAATTTTTTTTAAATAAATGATAGAAAAGGAATCACAGGAACACCCAGAATATGCATTTTTGTATATAATCTTAATTTGGAGATATTTTATGCCTTAAAGACATATAAAGGATATTTAATTAAATATGCAGGTATCTTTAAAAATTAAACAAAGTAAAAAAAATAAAAAAAAAATTATAATAATAAAAATATATATATTTTTACCACAATATAAACAGTCACAATATAAACAGCTTTGTTAAACAGATTTAAGTACAAGTACTTATGTCAAGAAATATACAGAATACGTTTATAACAGGCAGGTTTAGCATAAATGCAAAGTTGTTGTTTTTTGGGGATGTATTATTGCCCAAGAAATCTCTGAACATATTCAGAATTTTTCAGAGCAGCAAGTAAGACAGCAGATTGCAATGGACACCATTACAATATTGCTTTGCGGATTGAGGTCAGAGCTTTAAAGAATAAATAAATAAATGTTATATAGCTCACTAGACCACTGGCTTTTAATGAACAGTTTGCACAACACTTATAAGTAGTTTGTAATACTGCACATTATAGCTGTGACAACATAATACACAGGGTAACAATGCTATGTCACTGTTTAATAGACTTACCCAGTATTTAAGGACGACATGTTTCTTGAAAAGTCATCGGGACTTTGAGGGAGGTTCTAACTACATTTAATTAATTGACTTACTAAAGAAAAAGAAAAAGAAAAAGAAAAAATGATTTTGTTTTTTTTCCCCTGCAAGTGAATTTTCAGCGCAAGGTCATTTTGTGTTCACAGACTATTCTGTTTTTTAAAAAGCTGTTCTTTATCTCACATTATGAACGGCCTTGTAATTCCTATGCACACTAAAAGTTGGCTTTTAAATGGTATTGTTTTAACTTTAATATTTTATAGTTAATACAGAGGATAAAGTAATTTAAAGGAAGTATATTGAAAGTATATTAATTGATAGGATTTCATTTATCTATTTTGGTCCACTGTTCACTGATCTCGAGTCTCAGTCTGGTGTTCAAACAGTTTTTCTTACGATACGTCGTGAGTTTATATCCACAACTGCATTTTGCTTTGTGGAAACAAATTGAAAGCCTGGCATTGTAATACGTGTATGGACATGCTTATAACAAAGCATGGTCCCTCTCCTCATGTAGTTGGTCATTAACAGGCACTTTGATGCAATGTGTCTACCAACGCTTTTCTTTGGTCACTGGATCACATCGCATACCCTATCTCTCAATCATGATGCAGAGTTTATGCTTGCAAGGATATCCAGAAATAATCCACCTGGTATCCGTATAAATACTCCTATCGTTTAGAGGGGTTAATTACATAATAACCATTGAAGGTAATATGTTGGTTGTTCTTCCTATCGAGGAAAGATAGACTTGCCCTAAAAACTTTTTTATGGCTAGGACAAGCTCTTTTAGAGAGAGGTAATGTACTTCTGACTCCTGAAAGGAATATTGGTGGCCCAATATGGGAAATACTGTAATTCATGTGTTTAGTAATCATAAGCTTATTTGCCACATTACTGATGTACTGTTTATTGAAATATTAATATCTAACATACTTTTTGGATTACTATATATTGGAAGTTTGCCAACATCTCATGGTTATAAATACGTTTTTGTATGTGTTGATGCATGTACCAGGTTTACTTGGATATATCCTGTGCGAAGTGCAACCTCTGATACCACGTTTTCTAGTCTCACTTCCTTAGTATGCATTTGATAATCCCAGGACCATCCATTTGGATGGTGGTCCTGCAGTTACTGCAAAGGAAACCTAAAACTGGGCAACTACATTTGGGTTACTTTGGGATTTCAGTGCGCCAACCACCCCCAAAGAAGTGGGGTTGTGGTCTGGGAAAATGCTGAGGTTAAATGATTATTAACCAAGTTACTAGTTGCTTGCCCCACACAGTGGTATCTATGTATTCCTATGGTACAGATGAGCATTCACAACATACCTCATGATACAAATGGTGAGACACCATATGAAATGTTGCATGTTTTTCACTGACAAACATATTTCTGCACCAGGGAGAGCTTAGAACCATTGGTTCTATTAGAGAAATTTAGGGAATTTTTTTTTTCAGCCCACCTCGCCTTGCACAACCACCTATTTCCTTCTGTTGGCCAGCCATTCACAGTTAACATGGAATGTATGAAAAATTAATCATCAACATCATTATAAGAAAGACTCTGGAGAAAACAGACTGAACCTGAATTATCTTATACAGTAAGAAAGAAATGCAAAGATGGAAGCAAAAGGATGCTAGAAAATTGGTTATGGTGTCTCCTTCTTACAGTCTGCAGCATTATCATAATATCAATCCTAGCTGTTGTTTTAAAACTGCATTGGGATTATGTTAACAAGCAGGAAGCACCAGAACTGAATTGGACTGCACACTATACAAGTTCTGTGATCGTGAGGACTACCTCCAAGAACTATCTCAAAAGGAAAGACATAGCTCTCAGTGAAATGATTGCCCACACTGGTATTTCACAAGGAACCTATTGAGATCATTCCAAAAAACAGATTATACTTGGACTATTTCAAATCCTTATAATGGACTCAACGATGATGGCGAAGCATGCTGAAAACAGAAAAAGATGGGACAGATGATTGTGAAAGACTTTGGGTGCACCTATGAAGGTGATTAAGAAAAGACTTTGCAATATAGTTTATCATTGAGTGACTATGCTGAAAAGAAGTGCTATGCTAATTCTGGACATTGCTATTATGTTTCCAGACAGAAGATGACCGGAAAAAGAAATAAAGGCTGATAACTGTCAACACCCAGCTGTTTCTCAAGATGGAACATGGTACTGACAAAACCTGACTGACTATCAATGCACCTCACAGTACAAGACCCAGATTGTTACTTACAAATCAGAAAAAGTGGTTAATAGGAAGGAGCAGAAGAGGAATATAAATTTCCTACTGGAGTGAAAAACCATCCTAGAACAATATTCAGTAACAATGAACTTTACAATGACATTTGGTGGCATATGAATTTGAATTCGGAAGAAACACATCAATTAACGAAAGAAACCTTGATGCAATTAATAAATAATAACAAGACCGGCTTACTAAGAGCAGATGCCCTGCCAAGAGAATGGAATATAAAAGACCAGCAAAATCTTTCAGAAATTTGACATCATGGGACACTTGTACTAAAGCACGATTTGCAGCTTTTCTTAACCCCTTAAGGACACATGACATGTGTGACATGTCATGATTCCCTTTTATTCCAGAAGTTTGGTCCTTAAGGGGTTAAACTCTACATATTATGTACATACATGCAAAGTAAGGAACTCCTGTAAACATAAACACAGAGACATTGGTACAACAAGGAATCTGTAATGGTTCTGTTGCAGATGTGATCTACCAATGTACTCCTTGCTCTTTTGGTATAACTATACCAATCAAAACGTTAAATGGCTCCATAGAATCAAACGACAAAGGATTCTTGCTATATTCTGGACTTCCAGGAATGTGGTGCATGGACAGAAAAATTATAATCACTAAAGCAATCGTGCTATTTTTTCCCTGTATCAGAAATGTGTCAGTGACAATGTGTAATATAATACAGATACTATAATTAATGGTATAAGAAACACATAATGTGTTAATTACAAAGGTGGATAGACTTTGGAATATCTGAAACGCAATTGAAGATTATTGCTAAAATGCCATATGCAGCTGGACTACAAACAAATATATTAAACATACGTATAAGAGCATAGTAGCTGATTACCCAGATAAATAATTGAATCATGATAGTTAAAGATCATATGATTACAATAACAACTGCAATAATTAATAATGTTTAAACTTTAGAAGAAAATGTAAAATGTTTTTATTAAATCAGAAACTACTCGATATTCGTTTAAGTTTGCAGAGTGGTATAATTAATATAAGTGAAATACTTAAACAGTTAAAATTTAACTGAAAGACAGGCAGAAACTTTGCTTCAACTATCACAAAGTTTATAATGATAAAAAATATTCAGTCTTCCAGAGCTAAGGCCAATAAATGGAAAGTAAAAGAGTATTATGGATTAACCCGTCCAGGTGAAATACATGATTATTTTGGAAATTGATCATTTAGGTCACCTATTGCAAACTGGTGAAAAGATGTCAAAGATATAAATTAAACATCCATACCACTCTATGTATATATATTAAAAGACACGTAATCAAATATTTTATCAGTTTTTCAAATACCAAGAAAATTTTATTTGGTTTGTGATGGTTAAAGGTACATAAAACCACCTAAACAAAGGTAGTGTTAAAATATAAATACCTTCAATACTGTATCTGAGTGCTTTCTTAACTCACTTTTAGAAATAATAAAAAAATCCAAATCATCTTAAGCTACACCCAACAGCCGCTGGTAAATATACTTAAACATTTAAGATTCACATTGTTAAGCATCCAATCTCACGAACGTAACCTTCCACAATGGCTGTCAGATCTTGGCAAAAAAAAAATGTTTTCTAAGACAATTTTTGGGGGTTTATGGTATTTTAAGCCAATAATAACTAGGGAATAAGTTGTCTTCTCCCTAACAGGACAAAGAAAGATAATTAAAGGACCACTCTAGGCACCCAGACCACTTCAGCTTAATGAAGTGGTCTGGGTGCCAGGTCCTTCTAGGGTTAACCCATTTTTTTTATAAACATAGCAGTTTCAGAGAAACTGCTATGTTTATAAATCGCAGGAGTTAAAGCCTTCACTCAGTGGCTGCTCGGTGAAGGCCGAAAGCCGCACAGAAGTGCTTCTCGCCTTGATTTCACGGTGAGCAGCATAGCGTCAACAAAGCTTTATTTATGAAATGCTTTCTATTAAACCGGGCTGATCTTGGTATTTGCCCGTGGCGATGCTGGCGTCCCGAAGCGGGAGGGAGCGGAGGAGGAGGAGGAGAGCATGGCGGCTGGAAAGGTAAGTTTTAGCCCTTTTCCCCTTCCAGAGCCGGGCGGGAGGGGGTCCCTGAGGGTGGGGGCACCCTCAGGGCACTATAGTGCCAGGAAAACGAGTATGTTTTCCTGGCACTATAGTGGTCATTTAACGTCATATTTCCACTTAGCAATTATTCTAAATAGATTGAGAGATTTTGAATAAAAGAGTATTTTTTACATTTAAAGAGTGTAATTTTACATACCATTGTGAACAAAGGCGGTAAATACTTTGCTGCTTCAAATTATCCTTATATATCTAAATCATATACAAGGGTGTTTATCTTTAATACAAAACACTAGAAAGATTAACTATGTTACTATTTCATCTATCAATATTATACAAAGTATAACAAATGTAAAGATTTTTCCACAGATTTTACCTGTTAACATTTTTAGCACAACAGCACCTGATGTCAGTGAGATGTCTATCACTGAGATGTTACAAAGATTCCAATACAGCAAAAAGAGGCATTCTTGAGAAGCCACTTCAATTGCTGTATCAACATAACATTTACTATAACAGGATCCATGTCACTTAAGACAATGTCTTGGAAATGGTGTCAATTAATTTATTCCGTAAAAGAATATCGGAGAGTATCCAAACTATATACATCATAAACGGTGTAAAAATGTTTCATGGAAAAAACTAAATAAAAAAACAAAGACAAAGACAAATACCAACGCCATCACCACGGTGATAACAGATGATGCCGATTCAATATCTGCGACCAATTCTAGCCAAATATTTGGAAAGCTGGACTCTACAACCTATACTCTACAACAAATATCCGGGTATTCTACAAACACAACCTCCAGCAATGTATCTAAGGGATATAAACTTCTACAGGCCTTTAAAGACTTTAGATTACAAACACAATTACTACTATTAATTTTGGATTACAATTCGTATTTGGATCTATCCAAGAATATCTTACTCTGGAACCTGGTGTTCTTTTCAATTCTTTCCCAGACAAAAGCTTTGCTCATTTTAATCAACCACCTTTACAGGCAAAGATCACACTACAAATGTTTTACTGTTACAATAATGATCAAAGATGCTGGGAGCACAAAAAAACCTAAAGACAGTTGGAGAACTTTGGTTCACTAATTTAAGGAAGAAATGCTTTACAATGCCCACAGTTTAATGGAGAGGGTGTTATGGGCAAATGCAAATATTACAAGTTTTAGAATGAAATGTTGTATTTTTTTAAACTGTGTACTTTGTCTTTAAGAGATATTGCAAACTGACAAGGTGTTAGAAATGGAACATATTGTTTTTCATAGATGTTTCTTTAAGCAATAACCTCAGTGCATAATATGTTTGCGCCATTTTGTCCCAGACGAATTACAATAACAATAATGCATAAACAAGCTTCAAGGCTATACTTACGTAATTTTTCTGTAATGTAATAGCTATACTGTGGTAACTCTGTGTATAAGTGATGTTCGTAATTTTAAGATGCCATCTTGAACTAAGTCAGGAAAATTTCCATGACGTATACACACTTTAGTTATGGCCTTGTATGTTTGCCAAGTTAAGGGAGGTCCTAAATTGAATAAAGTAAAAGAAGTGTTACTTTTCATATTTGAACTACAGTAACCCTAAAATGGAGACACCTAAGGTATAAATAGGTGTACTTTTAAATGTTAAGACACAGAGGAGAGACTTGGAGACAGACGCTGCTCCATCTTAAAATGACAGAGAGGCTGACATGATGACATGTTCAGAAGGGTATGTTAACCTATTAATGATATTTGCAAGCATTTAATTTAATCTTATAAACTCTGCTATAATGGATTTTTATATTTTTATATAATAAATATCCAAAAAGACAA
>OW240915.1:184737743-184812302 GCA_933207985.1 Pelobates cultripes | reverse complement strand
GGTAGGCCGCGCTCTGTTTTTGCAGCCACGGCAGCCATTTTGTTGGAGCTGCGGTGGCCATTTTTCAGAGCCACATGGGCTCTGTGCGTTGTGAACAGGCCTGCTGGCCATGTGGCCACCCTCCCCTCTCCCTATATCAGGGGAGATAGCCCAGTTTTTCAGCTATCCCTCTACTTACTGTGCCTGTCTCACATGCTGCATATGTAACAGATCCTGGATAGCAGGATCTGTCCCAGGCACACTCACAACTGCAGCTTACTATGTCTGATGCAATGTGACTAGGTTCTCTATCTTAGCAGTAGACTTGTCACACTTTTTTACTATTTCATGTGAATCTCAGATTTAAAGGGACATGTTACTGCTCAAATAAAAATCTTTGTTTAACAGGACTATGCCACATGTGTTATATGCTAATCAAGTCTTTCTCTAAGGTTCAGTCTTTTTCTCATAAAAATTAAATGGCCTGTTTTTCAGCACCTAGCTCCCCTGCCTAGGATTTGCTGCCCTTCCTGCAAGGGACTTAAATTTTCCACTACACATACACTTCAAAAGTGTATCCTAATATAATACCTGAGTGGTCTGTGAGCCAGCTTCTCGCTATATGGACCCTCCTACCCCTCAGGGGGGCTACTGGCCCCACATTCAGACCTGTTATTACTGGGGGGTGAACCCCCCCCCCAATCCATATTTCTGGGGCTCTACCCGCTACTGGACCATAATAATGGACGTGTGACACCATTGTGGGCTGGGTGACCCCCTCCCTCTGGCAACATGGCTACCTATGAGTACCCTGCTGGCTCTACGGCGTCCTGTAAGATTAATGCTGAGGATGACCCCCTCCTGCTTCCTATACTAATGCTCCGGCAATGTCCTGCTATTATCATACCGAGGGGGTACCCCTCCTGCAGTCTGCACTGCTGAACCTGCAGCGTCCCGGTATTCCCATAAAAGAGGGTACCCCTCCCACTGATTGAGCTTCTGTTCTTACAGTGCCCTGCAATACGCAGATACTGAGGGTGACCCCCTCCTGTGGACTACTCTGCTGGACCTACAAGGTCCCGTTATAACCATAATGAGGGTGACCCCCTCTCGCTGACTACACTGCTGGGTGTACAGACCTCTATGATACCACACTGAGGGTGACCCCCTCTTACCTACAGCACTGCTGGATCTGCAATGCCCGGTTCTGGTTATATGAGGGTGACCCCCTCCTGCCATCTACACTGCTGGACCGGCAATGTCTGGTTACTTTATTATACGGCTAACCACTTCGGCACTACTGTACCTACAGTGTCCGATTATGTTCAGACTGAGGGTGACCCCCTCCCCTGCTGGCTTATACTGCATGGTATGCTTGTGCTTGTTGGGTGACCCCCTCTTGCACGCTGGGTGACCCCCAGCTGGCCGCACCACTGTACCTACAGTGTCCGATTATGTTCAGACTGAGGGTGACCCCCTCCCCTGCTGGCTTATACTGCATGGTATGCTTGTGCTTGTTGGGTGACCCCCTCTTGCACGCTGGGTGACCCCCAGCTGGCCACACCAGGTATCATTCCGACAGTGTTACCTCTATGGCAGTTGTGCAATCACGGCTGAAGGACAAATCTCCCATACCCAGAAGGTCACTTGGCCTGTCCTCTTGCCGCCCCGCTGACCTCACTGCCAGAAACCATCGGTACCCTACGGGGTCACTCCACCGGCCAGCCTAGACGCTACACCAAGCACCCCTGGTACCCATTGGCTAACGGATGGATTCATCAAGTGGATCAGTCTTCATGACGGAGTCCGGAAAGGACACCGCAAACACCTGACACGGGGTTTGCACTCTATCTGGGACTAACCAGTGGATGTCGGTGACACGCGGACACAGATGTTTCCTTGGGACGAGCGGTGCGTTACCGCTTGGAAAGCGGAGGAGACTAAATTCCCACTGGGAATGGACCGATATGACTTATAGGTATCGCCTAGTTGGTTTCCACCCCTGAGAACCACAAAACGGCCCCTGTCCAAGCTGGACATCAAACTGATGGATTTAGCATCCAAGTGCTGGGTCTGCTCTCCGGAGTTACCCTCGTCTACAAATTGAACTGACACGTTTCTATTCATAGGGTTCCCCCTTAACTAGCCCTAGAGGTCTCTCGGACCGTGCCCGGACTCCAGATTAAGGTTGCGGAATCTTGGACCGTTCCATGAGCGATACGCATGACCAAAAGAGGCATCCATTCCGACTCATTCCGCAGTTGCCCTGCTGGGCAAAGGGTGCGGTGGAGTGGACTCCCGCCCAATCCCCACGCTACATGCTCCCAGTGCATATGTCGTCTGTTGACACATTTTGAGATGGAGGGCACTCATCCCCTCTGAGAGCTGCTCGGTGTTGACGATTAGTTCTCTCCCTCAAATGCACATGAGAGAAACCCGCATGGATTTTGCCATCAACATGGACATATTGAATCTGACTCACTCCCAGTCAACCCAGTTTCCGGTCTTTCATGGAATATTCGGTCCAGGCGGTGCTCCGCCTCCCGAGGACCAAGATGTCCGTCTTCAAGGAAAATACCAGGTATATGCTCCGCAACCCGCGGGTTACACTTAGGGGCCCAACCCGGTTAATTGACCGGTGCCTATTCGCCATGGAAGCCATACCTCCTGGATCCGGTACTATCAGCCGCTCCAACATGGCGCTTTCTCAGGTCTTCGGCCTGGTATGACCAAATCATGTGACCTTCGGATGAAGCTCATCTAAAACTTAATTGATGACTCCGGAGGAGGGACTCCTTTACGCCAACTGCATGGAACTACCTGCAGGTTTGTTCAACATTCACAGTATTGCTCGCTACCTTCCGGCATGGACTTCTCACCGGTTGCCCACTACGGACTGCAGTCGGATCTCACATAGGATCGCTATCTATAGCTTCTGGACAAGTATTCGTCATTTGTGACAGAATGTATACGGGACGAGACACTCATGTGGCGGACGGCTTCACCCGACCATGGAGAGACCCAATGATTGGTTGCCTCACCCTCCGGGGTCTCGAGTACTGGCATGATTACATTCGGTGCGAACCGCCATACGGAGCGGTTCTCCAACTGGCTGCCGTACCCTGGGCGAGGGACGAGTTTTCCAAGCTTGGTCTGCTTCGGGGCGTACGCATCCCGTTTACCTACAGGATACTTTGGGTTTCGCTTCAGACCGAATTCCTGGAAGTGTCGTTTCGCCTGGCCAAACCACTTCGGAGGAGTCCTGCGTGCTTTCCTCTTTTTGCTGGAGTTTGCCATGGGAAGGCAATCTACGACTCCCTGTCTCTTAATGTTCCATGTGGGATCCACATGGGTAGCCTGCCACGACTGGTGTTCGGGTCCCAATGGCGGTCCTTATCATGGTTGTCCCCATTGTCTGGCTGAGTTGCCCTCTCAGGGTAGGATCGTATGGGGCCATTCACGTCCTATGTCAGCTAGTGGACGACTCGTGCGTTTTCTTAAGATTCTGGCATTGCTAAGGATCTCTTGGTCTGCAGTCTACCAAGAGGAGTATACCGTACGGGAGCCCTATCTATCGCTATTCCTCAAGTCTAGTGGTATTGTGTGTTCTGCATTTCATTGAGGAATGACCTGATGACAAGGTGCACCAGTTTTTTCCGCTTACGGTTTCCCCCCAGTACATCTTGTATTTCATCGCGTTCTGACGCCATGGTATCGACGTGTCTTCTTCCTTCTTGCCGTTCAGTACATCGGCTTCTGCTCCACACATATTTCATTTTTATTCGTCCTCTGTGTCGTACCCCTATTCTCCGGATAGGCCACAGCTCTGTTGACAGATTGTACACGACCATGTAGATCCAGGATCTGGTTCTTTCGTCCGTCTACTCATGGACAGCTGTTTATTTCTGCGTAAGGCCATTTTGGACTGTTTCTGCATCTTCGCTTGCCCGTTGGATTTGGTGGATCCTCTCATTGACTGACCTTGAGTTCCTCTGGGACACTTTTGGTTCGGGGTGCTGTCACCTCAACAATTTTGGAAGCCGTTGGGTCCCTTCTACATTTTCTCTACACCGCTGCTTGGTTTAGGGAATCAGTTTTTCCATTCTCCTTTATTTCAGTCCTCTATCTCATATTGCTTCTGGTTCTACTATTTGGGCGTTAAAATTGCAAATATGAAGCCTCCTGTCCTGCCATAAAATTAGGGATTATTCTAGCCTCGGTGAGGGAATAATCTAAATTTTATTAAAGACAGGAGGCGAATATTTCCACCCCTTTTTTTTTACGTTCCCTCCCTGGATCTGGGTTTTATTCTATTATAAATAATTGGGGATATTGTTATGTTTTGTGAATTTTACATAATAAAGGTTATTTCTAATATTCATTGATGGTTGTCCGTGTGCGTTTATTCATCATGTTTGTGTTGTAATTATGTTTAGTCAATGCCTTTTAGCTTAGGTACATACAAGGTCTTCATAAGATCTGTAGACTTTGTTTATTCATCAGGTATTATGATGTGAAAGTGATATTGTATGGATATGACATCTTGCCTTGACAGTTTACTTTCACAATGTTTTCTGTTTTCTTGCAGTGTAATCTGTTTTCTCTCTGGGCTTGACGATTGTTTCTCTGGATGTGTCTGCTACAAGGTGGATTCGTTGGTTTCCTTGCTCTCCTGCTCGACCTCATCAAAGAAAGAGGAAGTGGAAGAGCCTGTTTAGGGGTTTTATACTACTGTTGCTTTGTTCTGATTGGTTGTTTTGAAAAGTTCTGTTAACTGTTTCTTTGCTGCTGGAGGTTTCAGTAAAGAAGGTAAAGCAAATATGAAGCAAATATTCGCCTCCTGTCTTTAATAAAATTTAGATTATTCCCTCACCGAGGCTAGAATAATCCCTAATTGTTCTTGAAAGCTTGTACATGTTGTTGTAGCAGTACATGCCTGTCTGTTACTCTATGCACAGAAAAATAAAGAATTATAAAAAAAATAAAAAAATACACATATTTGTATTCAGCAAAGTCTCACGTGTAAAAGAGTACCCCCTATGTACAGGTTTTATGGCGTCAAATATAGCACGTTACATTGAAATTGAAATTCGCCAGATTGGTTACGTTGCCTTTGGGACTTTATAGTAGCCCAGGAATGAAATTTACACCCATAATGGCATACCATTTGCAATAGTAGACAACCCAAGGTATTGCAAATGGGGTATGTCCAGTCTTTTTTAGTAGCCATTTGGTCACAAACACTGGCCAAAGCAAGGTTAGTATTTGTTTGTGTGTGAAAAATGCAAAAAACGCCAATTTTGGCCAGTGTTTGTGACTAAGTGGCTACTAAAAAAGACTGGACATACCCTGTTTGCAATACCTTGGGTTGTCTACTATTGCACATGGTATGCCATAATAGGGGTAATTTTCATTCTTGGGCTACCATAAGGTCTCAAAGGCAACATAACCAATCTGGCGAATTTTAATGTGAAAAAAAATGAAACACAAGCCTTATATTTGACGCTGTAACTTTTGAAAACACCATAAAACCTGTACATGAGGGGTACTGTTGTACTCTGGAGACTTCGCTGAACACAAATATTTGTGTTTCAAAACAGTAAAAAGTATCGCAGCAATTATATCGTCCGTATAAGTGCTGTTTGTGCGTGAAAAATGCAAAAAACTTCACTTTTACTGGCGATATCATCGTTGTAATACATTTGACTGTTTTGAAACACTAATATTTGTGTTCAACAAAGTCTCCCGAGTAGAACAGTACCCCTCCATGTACAGGTTTTATGGTGTCTTGAAAAGTTATAGGGTTAAATATAGTGCTAGCAAATTAAATTCCCTTTACTTTCGGCATGGGTTGTCAGGCAGGTCCCGCTAATTATAATTAATTAAGATACCTAATTATGTAAAAATATTACATAAATATATATGTAGAATTAACATATGTATATACATACGTATGTGTATGTATATGTATATATATATATATATATATATATATATAATTTTTTAAAAATATTTTTATTTATATATAGGTATATATATAGTGATATATACGTATATATGTATGTATAAACCAAGGAGTTGGCTAGACTCCCAAATATATATATAAAACACCCCCATTTATGCATGTTAAGGTGAGTGCAGCCAACCCCCTGTTGTTTTATATATATATTTGGGAGTCTAGCCAACTCTTTGGTTTTGCACCCCTCCCTGTCACAGGTGCCTCATCCCAGGGCCCTATTTAGCCTTGTACTGCAGAGAGCCCCAGATGGAATTTTTTCCCCCAAGTAGGTTAATCTCATAAGAGCAGACATTAGGCTGTTAGTGTAGGACCTGCCAAAGATGGGGTACATTGACGTTGTGGCAGGCTTATGCAATGTATGATCATATAATGTAACTAAACCCCCATTATTTTTGCCTAGATTAGGTGTTTTAAAAAAAAACAAAATCTTTCAACATTGAAGTTGCTGTTTAGTGGATAGGTGAGTGCGCTGGATCTTGTGTATTGTATTATTTGGCCCCCAGCAGCACCCCCCATTTATGCATGTTAAGGTGAGTGCAGCCAACCCCCTCTTGTTTTATATATATTTGGGAGTCTAGCCAACTCCTTGGTTTTGCACCCCTCCCTGTCACAGGTGCCTCATCCTAGGGCCCTATTTAGCCTTGTACTGCAGAGAGCCCCAGATGGAATTTTTTTCCCCAAGTAGGTTAATCTCATAAGAGCAGACATTAGGCTGTTAGTGTAGGACCTGCCAAAGATGGGGTACATTGATGTTGTGGCAGGCTTATGCAATGTATGATCATATAATGTAACTAAACCCCCATTATTTTTGCCTAGATTAGGTGTTTTTAAAAAAACAAATAAAATCTTTCAACATTGAAGTTGCTGTTTAGTGGATAGGTGAGTGCGCTGGATCTTGTGTATTATATATATATATATATATATATATATATTTATTTATTTTACACCACAATATAAACAGCTTTGTTAAACAGATTTAAGTACAAGTACTTATGTCAAGAAATATACAGAATCCGTTTACAAGAGGCAGGTTTAGCATAAATGCAAAGTTGTTGTTTTTTGGGGATTTATTATTGCCCAAGAAATCTCGGAATATATTCAGAATTTTTGAGAGCAGCAAGTATAGATGGCTACTAAAAAAGACTGGACATACCCCATTTGCAATACCTTGGATTGTCTACTATTGCAAATGGTATGCCATTATGGGTGTAAATTTCATTCCTGGGCTACTATAAAGTCCCAAAGGCAACGTAACCAATCTGGCAAATTTTAATTTCAAATGTAACGTGCTATATTTGACCCTGTAACTTCCCAAAACGCCATAAAACCTGTACATAGGGTGTACTGTTTTACACGTGAGACTTTGCTGAATACAAATATGTGTATTTTATTGCAGTAAGAGCAAACAGTATTATGACATTGACCGTTAAAATGTCATGTAGAACTAAAAAAATTTAAAAAAATCTTATTTTCTCCCATTTTTTTCATATTAAATTATGTTTCATAGCTAAATATTTGATATTAAATGAAAGCCCTGTTTCCCCTGAATAAAATGATATATAATAAGGGTGGGTGCATTTAATATGAAAGAGGTGAATTACGGTTGGACAGACATGTAGCGCAAATGCCAGGTTTTGTTTACATTTTGTTTCGTTCACAACGTGTACATTTGGCTCCGTCCTTAAGGGGTTAATAGACTTACCCAGTATTTAAGGACGACATGTTTCTTGCAAAGTCATCGGTACTTTGAGGGAGGTTCTAACTATGTTTAATTAATTTACTAAAGAAGAAAAAGAAAAAAGTGTTTTGTTTTTTTCCCCCCTGCAAGTGAATTTTCAGCGCAAGGTCATTTTGTGTTCACAGACTATTCTGTTTTTTAAAAAGCTGTTCTTTATCTCACATTATGAACGGCCTTGTAATTCCTATGCACACTAAAAGTTGGCTTTTAAATGGTATTGTTTTAACTTTAATATTTTATAGTTAATACAGAGGATAAAGTAATTTAAAGAAAGTATATTGAAAGTATATTAATTGATAGGATTTCATTTATCTATTTTGGTCCACTGTTCACTGATCTCGAGTCTCAGTCTGGTGTTCAAACAGTTTTTCTTACGATACGTCGTGAGTTTATATCCACAACTGCATTTTGCTTTGTGGAAACAAATTGAAAGCCTGGCATTGTAATACGTGTATGGACATGCTTATAACAAAGCATGGTCCCTCTCCTCATGTAGTTGGTCATTAACAGGCACTTTGATGCAATGTGTCTACCAAAGCTTTAAACATACCCTATCTCTCCGTCATGATGCAGAGTTTATGCTTGCAAGGATAACAGGCCTAATCCACCTCTTTATCCGCATACCTACTTCTATACTTTAGAGGGGTTAATTACATAATAACCATTGAAGGTAATATGCTGGTTGTTCTTCCTATTGAGGAAAGATAGACTTGCCCTAAAAGCTTTATCATGGCTAGGACAAGCTCTTATAGAGAGAGGTAATGTACTTCTGACTCCTGAAAAGGAATATTGGAGGTCCAATATGGGAAACACTGTAATTCATGTGTTTAGTAATCATAAGCATTTGCTTATTGCCACATTACTGATGTTCTGTTTATTGAAATATTAATATCTAATGTACTTTTTGAATTACTATAAATTGGAAGTTTGCCAACATCTCATGGCTATAAATATATTTTTTGTATGTGTTGATGCATGTACCAGGTTTACTTGGATATATCCTGTGTGAAGTGCAACCTCTGATACCACGTTTTCTAGTCTCACTTCCTTAGTATGCATTTGATAATCCCAGGACCATTTATTTGGATGGTGGTCCTGCAGTTACTGCAAAGGAAACCTAAAACTGGGCAACCACATTTGGGTTACTTTGGGATTTCCGTGCCCCAACCACCCCCAAAGAAGTGGGGTTGTGGTCTGGGAAAATGCTGAGGTTAAATGATTGTTAACCAAGTTACTAGTTGCTTGCCCCACACAGTGGTATCTATTTATTCCTATGGTACAGATGTGCATTCACAACATACCTGATGATACAAATGGTGAGACACCATATGAAATGTTACATGTTTTTCACTGACAAACATATTTCTGCACCAGGAAGAGCTTATTAGAGAAATTTAAGAAAAAAAATTTCCAGCCCACCTCACCTTGCACCACCACCTATTTCCTACTGTTGGCCAGCTTGTCCTGGAGAGGGTGACTCTGAGAACGTTTACTACAGAGAACAATCAGAGCCAACAGAGAACAGTAAGTTTTGATATTTTACAACCTGCTAAATACTAACAGGACGTTCACAGAACCACTGACTGACACAATGGATGCTGTTAAAGATGGCAAGATAAAACAAACAGAAGACGACAGAAATGCCACCAGAATCATTGCCACGTAACAGACTGAATCATGACCTGACATCTGAACCTGCAAATGTGAAGTAGAAGGATGAACAGACAGACGTGATACATTCACAGTTAACATGGAATGTATGAAAAATGAATCATCAACATCATTATAAGAAAGACTGAACCTGAATTATCTTATACAGTAAGAAAGAAATGCAAAGATGGAAGCAAAAAGATGCTTGAAAATTGGTTATGGTGTCTCCTTCTTACAATCTGCAGCATTATCATAACATCAACCCTAGCTGTCGTTTTAAAACTGCATTGGGATTATGTTAACAAGCAGGAAGCACCTGAACTGAATTGGACTGCACACTATACAAGTTCTTTGATCGTGAGGACTACCTCAAAGAACTATCTCATAAGGAGAGACACAGCTCACAGTGAAATGATTGCTAATGTGACCTACACTGGTATTTCACAAGGAACCTATTGAGATCATTACAAAAACCAATTATACATGAGAAAGATGTGATTGGACTATTACAAATCCTAATAATGAACTCAACTAAGATGGCAAAGCATGCTGAAAACAGAAAAAGACAAGACAGATGCTTGTGAAAGACTTTGGATGCACCTATGAAGGTGATTAAGAAAATACTTTGCCATATAGTTTATCATTGAGTGACTACCGCAAACAGCCTTCTTATGCTGAAAAGAAGTGCTATGCTAATTCTGGACATTGCTATTATGTTTCCAGACAGAAGATGACCTGAAAAAGAAATAAAGGCTGATAACTGTCAACACCCAGCTGTTTCTCAAGATGGAACATGGTACTGAGAAATATAATACAGCTAAATGAAAGCTTTGTTCGCCAAAAACGCCCCAATAGTTGGACATCGGGGTGTGAGAGGCAACACAGAGCCTTTTGGTCAGCTGGTGTTGTCAGCTCCACCAAGGGCTTGGACCCTTATAATTTACAAAATAATAGGTGTCATCTCCGTCTAGGGAGATCTTGAAATGCTGACAAAAATAATAAATGGACAAATATGAGACACTCATGCACAAAATAAAAATAACCATAACCAGTGTAGGGATCTTATAGAGGGGAAGGAAAAAACAGGGTCTAAGAGCATTATACCATATCTATTCAACAGAAGACCCTTAAATTATCTAAATAGGCTAGATCAAAAAAAGTAAAAATAAAAAATCTTTATTAAGTCATAAAAAGAGAACTAGCCAAAAAAGTGAGCCACCCCAGAAGCAAGAGGGGGAAGGCTCTATTCAAAATCCCCTTAATCAAATCTCATGGTAGAGATAAGGCTGGAGTCTTGGTATAAACATCCCAATTGGATTGTGTAAATATAGCTCAATAATATTAGCGACAGGATTAGTAGGGCTTAAACCAGTGGCAGATCCAGAGCCTGATCTCGGGAGGGGCACTTGTAGATTATTTAAAGAAATAATCCAGACACAATAACCACTACAGCTCAGTGTAGTGGTTATGGTGTCAATAGTGCCGGGACCCCCTCCCACAATAAGTAGTCAAACCGTTTAAGAACAGTTTGACAACTTACCTGAGATCTGCTGGGAAATGGGGCTATAGTAGGGTATAGGAGCAGTGGTGTGTGTGAGTGGTGCAATGTGTAAGGGGTGCAGTGTGTGTGTGTGTGAAGGTTGTAGTGTGTGAGTGAGGGCGGCAGTGTATGTCAGGGATGCAGTGTATAGAGGATAGAGATAGAGAGATAGAGGAGCATTGATCCCTATTAAGGGTAGAGATAGAAGGAGAAATATAGTGGGTCAGAGACAGGGGGTGAAATATACACCCTTCCTAGTATACTAGGTATATAAATCAGCCTCAAAAAGTAAGTCTGTCCCTAAACTCTGTGAAACACCTTCGTGGGTGTTCTAATCTGAATGCTCATTCTAAAAAAGTATCGCCCACTGCCTATTACTACGAGATCCCCACTGGTTAGAGTTAAATAAAAAGAAAATTACTCTAAGTGTACATCCCCATTGTGCCTAACCCATTAGTGGAAAAAGAAAATAAAGGTGAAAAGCAATCAAGGCATGTCGGTCGGTTCTCATTCTATCTCTACTCTTAATAGGGATCAATGCTCCTCTATCTCTCTATCAGAGTGTTTAAGCCAGTGGCGGATCCAGGGGGGGGGGGCATCGGGGCAACTGCCCCCACACACACACTGCCCCCCATACACACACACACACTGCCCCCCATACACACACACTGCCCCCCATACACACAAACTGCCCGCCATACACACACTGCTCCCCCATACACACACACTGCAATACTCACACACATTGCAACTGTTACACAAATACACTGCATCCCTGACATACACTGCCGCCCTCACTCACACACTACAACCTTCACACACACACACACTGCACCCCTTACACATTGCACCACTCACACACACCACTGCTCCTATACCCTACTATAGCCCCATTTCCCAGCAGATCTCAGGTAAGTTGTCAAACTGTTCTTAAACGGTTTGACTACTTATTGTGGGAGGGGGTCCCGGCACTATTGACACCATAACCACTACACTGAGCTGTAGTGGTTATTGTGTCTGGATTATTTCTTTAAATAATCTACAAGTGCCCCTCCCGAGATCAGGCTCTGGATCTGCCACTGGTTTAAGCCCTACTAATCCTGTCGCTAATATTATTGAGCTATATTTACACAATCCAATTGGGATGTTTATACCAAGACTCCAGCCTTATCTCTACCATGAGTTTTGATTAAGGGGATTTTGAATAGAGCCTTCCCCCTCTTGCTTCTGGGGTGGCTCACTTTTTTGGCTAGTTCTCTCTTATGACTTAATAAAGATTTTTTATCTTTACTTTTTTTGATCTAGCCTATTTAGATAATTTAAGGGTCTTCTGTTGAATAGATATGGTATAATGCTCTTAGACCCCGTTTTTTCCTTCCCCTCTATAAGATCCCTACACTGGTTATGGTTATTTTTATTTTGTGCATGAGTGTCTCATATTTGTCCATTTATTATTTTTGTCAGCATTTCAAGATCTCCCTAGATGGAGATCACACCTATTATATGGTACTGAGAAAACCTGATTGACTATCAAAGCACCTCACAGTACAAGACACAGATTGATACCTATAACTCAGAAAAAGTGGTTAATAGGAAGGAGCAGAAGAAGAGGAATATAGATTTCATACTGGAGTGAAATATAAAGGATATTTAATTAAACAATTGTAACCGCGGCTGGTTCCCTTATTTACCACTATAATGTCTTAAAGCATAGAACTTCGTAGGGCTAACCATACAGATATGTTAGCCATAATTGTATATAGTTAGTGTAAGAGATCCTCTATTTAAAATATATAAATAATTGAGAATACAATATAAAATAAGGATTGTCTTGGAAGCAATAGTTTTGTCTTTTAGATATTTATTATATAAAAATATAAATATAGACATATAAAATCCATTATAGCAGAGTTTATAAGATTAAATTAAATGCTTGCAAATATCATTAATAGGTTAATATACCCTTCTGAACATGTCATCATGTCAGCTTCTCTGTCATTTTAAGATGGAGCAGCGTCTGTCTCCAAGTCTGTCCTCTGTGTCTTAACATTTAAAAGTACACTATTTATACCTTAGGTGTCTCCATTTTAGGGTTACCGTAGTTCATATATGAAAAAGTAACACTTCTTTTACTTTATTCATTTAGGACCTCCCTTAATTTGGCAAACATACAAGGCCATTACTAAAAGGTGCATACGTCATGGAAATTTTCCTGGCTTAGTTCAAATTTTCCTGGCTTAGTTCAAGATGGCATCTTAAAGTCTGAACATCTTTATCTACTAAGGTCTACTAAGGTTACTACAGTATATTACGTACTGAAAGAGTCGTAGGATAGCCTTAAAGCTTGTTTATGCATTATTGTTATTGTAATTCGTCTGGGACAAAATGGTGCAAAAATATTATTTACTGAGGTTATTGCTTAAAGAAACAGTTATGAAAAACAATATGTTCCATTTCTAACACCTTTTCAGTTTGCAATATCTCTTAAAGACAAAGTACACAGTTTAAGAAATACAACATTTCATTCTAAAACTTGTAATATTTACATTTGCCCATAACAACACTATACAGAGGCGGCGGAGGAACAAGCCTGCACCTCGCCCACGTAGGGCAGTGAAGCGACAGAAACCAAGCACTGGCTCACCCCGTCCACCCACCACCCGGAGGGCGACCCCACTCAGGCCCAGTGGTATTACTAACTGATCACAGCTACACCTGCTTACCCAGCTACACCCGTGCACTCACCACACCACAGCGGAGTCCCACGAGAATCCACAACGTGGCTCTGCACAGCCGCAATGCAGCATCGGGTGAACCGCCGGGGATCCATCGGCACCACGGTCCAGGAGCAGGGGGACCTGACACGGCACACAATGCCACATCATGATCCTGAGAACACGATCCCCCATACACCAACTTACCCGGAGAGGGACTCACACCTGGGACTTTCGCACGTCCAAACAGTTATAGTGATATATCTTTTGGACACTACCAGATAAGGGGTATACCCACCTACCATGTTCAGGATCATATAGTCACACCATACGAGTAACACACAGAGGCATGTTTTAACCTGTTAAATAAGCATACCGTATACCCTTCTCGAAACTGCAATACCACATACCTTATCATAACTTTAAGCGTAACTAATAATCTCATAAGTCTATCTAGCCTAGCATTCATATAGAAAAGTTAATTTGTTTAGCGTGCAATTTGTTTAGCGTGTAATTTAAATAAGAAATGCAACATGTACTAATGTCACAGATGAATAGAAAAGGCTTGAGTACTATAATATGTTCTGACAAAACCTAGTTTCATTCGACCTTTAAAAAAAAAAAAAATGTGCACAGTATTTTCTTATGCCATGTTATGTTCTGCTATTGAAAGGCTTCCTGCAGCTATTGAGGCGTAGCAAGCCAGATTGTTCAATTCATGCACAAACAAAAAATAAAGAATTTTCAAAAACAAACACAGTAAGTTGAAGATTTTTCATTTATATGACAAATATTGAGTAGATGTATGTACAGCTCAAAGCAACAAACAATGAGACTTAATATCTCTATGCTGGTACATTACCACACTCTCGTTAACTTGCTGCTTGCTATTTCTTTGAGTCCTGCCAGCCTTTTGGAAGGCTTGGTACGTTATGCTACACATCAATTTCATCAGCTAACCCACCACAATTTTCGCACCGTTCGTATTCCCACCTTTTTTCCTTTTCTTCTTTCAGTTTTCCTCTTAGTCCTTTCTGCTCCTTACTTGTATGAGATTTTCTGCCCGCAGCCTATTTCATTTTCCCCGTTGTCTCCTCTTCCCAAAATGCCGCTACCACACTGTTACATAAAGCCACTGGTCCGTCAGCTCAGCAGACCCCGCCTACCGATGTTTGTACACGTCCACACGTCATCGCCATGTTTTAAGTAGATGGATTATTTATATGCATTACTTTCATATTTATTGTTTGTAAGAAAATGCCTGCATTGGGTTTACCAGCATGTTGCAATAAAATATTTTTTTGCAAGTAATTCTTTAATAAGTGAGTAATTCTTTAATAGATACATCTGATATACCCCAAAAGGGTATTGTGGGTTGTCTTACTTAAAGAAACAAACAAAAATCCATGTAAAATAAATATAGCAAAAAATCTAAATATACGTGGGCACTCAACTGTGATTAGGTGCTGGTATCGAGCTTGACTAAACCTCAACATCCAAACCATAAACCATAAGAATAGATACCGCACTCAAAAATGTAATGCTCAGAATAAGTCTTTATTTTTTAGGGTAATGTATGTATGATAATACCAGTAACTTTAGAGTAAACTTTTAAATCAATATGACAATCTTTGTAAGTAAAAAAGAAAAAGAAAAAAAAGGGGAGAAACACTATCTTATATACACACACAAGGGTGATACTGAACGTCATTCCAAGCCCTAGAGGAATAATATATCCTGACCCAGTAACAGAAGAACATCACTCAGATATGCACAAGACAACCAATGCTATTTGTGAGTGCTTATTAGATGATCCACTAGGGATTTGCTTTCTCTTACATATGAATCAAATCACAGTCCATGTGTGTATATATGGGGGGGGGAATGCAAAAATTGAGAAAAAGAAAAATAGAGAAAAAAATGGTAAACAATTTGCCTGAGTACTCCGTAAACAAATATTGTGTATGGATAGGTCTCACCCATTTAGCTGTCAAGATATGAGTTCCTTGAAGTCATGCAGAGGGAGTCCAAGTTACTATTATGCTGTAGATTTGTAAGCATTCTTGCTATCTACATGCCATTACATCCTCAAGGACATCACAGGCGCTACACCTTTTTCTGCTTTAGCTATACACCCAATATATATACCATACACAGTCTTCCTAAATACTTCCTGTAAAAAGTAATCCAATGTTTACACTTTCTTTATTGCAAATTCTGTTTAAGCAATCATTTCTTATCTCCTGCGCTGTTAATAGCTTGCTAGACCCTTCAGGAACCTTCTGTATGAAATTAAAATTGAATTTGTAGAGCAGGAAAACCAAAAATCTGTTTTTGTTTGTCAATCGAAAAAAAGACAGCAAAAACAAAAAACAAACAACTCAAAGGGACACTATAGTCACCAAAAAAACCTTTAGCTTAAGGAAGCAGTTTTTGTATATAGATCATGCCTCTGAAGTCTCACTGCTCAATCCACTGCCATTTAGGAGTTAAATCACTTTTGTTTCTGTTTATGCAGCCCTAGCCACACATCCCCTAGCTGTGACTGACACAGGCTGCATGAAAACAAAATGGTTTAATTTTCAATCAGATGTAACTTTCTATACAGTTTTTATCTCCTGCTTTATAAATTGAATTTTAATTACGTACAGGAGGCTCTTGCAGGGTCTAGCAAGCTATTAACAGAGCAGGAGATAAAAAAAACCCATAGATTAACCCCTTAAGGACCAAACTTCTGGAATAAAAAGGAATCAGCACATGTCACACGTCATGTGTCCTTAAGGGGTTAAACAGAATTTGCAATAAAAGAAGTGTATACATTAGATTACTCTTTACATGCAGTATTTAGGAAGCCTGCGTAAGTCACATGCAGGGAGGTGTGCCTAGTGATTTAACTCCTAAATGGCAGAGAATTGAGCAGCGAGAATGCAGGGCTATGATCTACAAACCAAAACGGCTTCATTAAGCTTAAGTTGTTTTGGTGAGTAAAGTGTCCAATTAAGTAGTTTTTTTGTTGTCTGTTTTTTTTTTCTGGTTGACAAACAAAAAGAATAACAAGTCTAAAAATGAATATACTAAGGCTATTTACTAGTTCAGAGTGAATTCAAAGTCTGTTATTATATAGACCCAAGTACTGAACACCCTCAGACAATCTAGAATTCCCACAGACTGTTATGAAGACTTAAACTATGGTTTTAAAAATATTTGTTTTTTAAAAATATTTTGTTTAAAAAAAAAAAAAATTGGTATTAAAGAATTTGTTTATGACAAAGAGAAAAAACATCTTTTATATACAAGATTAAGGATTGTTGATAATTTATGAATAAGTCAATTTGTAAAGGTTTTCCAATGTTTTTTTTTTTTTAAATAATACTTTATTAAAGAATTTTTTAGTATATCATATATGACAGAAATGAATAACAATACAAAGAAGTATTCAATTAATGTGTTACAATCAGACAGTTGATATAAAATCTTCTTATTTATGCAAAATAAATCGAATACAAAAAGAAAAACAAAGATAAATACAAAAACCAAGACAACATAAGTAAACCACCATCTATACAGAGCAGGACTACTTTCTTACTAATATATCAATATTCCCTTCTTTTTCTCTCTTTTTCCTTTCCCTTCCTTTTTTCTTTTTTTTCCTGTTTCTTCTTTTCTTTTTTTCTTCTTTTTTATATTTAAATGAGAAAAATGGGGAAAAGGGACCAGAAATATATTACCATTAAATGTTGGAAAGTTTTTGAAGCCAATTTGAATACCATATAGTTTTTTTTGAAAGAGCAGTAGTATTAGTTATAATATCTTTTTCCATAGTTAACTGAAATATAATTTGATCAATCAAACGGGATTTCTGGAATAGATTAGAAGACTTCCATTGTCTGGCTATAATAATTTTGACAGCAACAAAACAATGTATAACAAAGCAGATATGTTCGTGCGACTTTAATTGCCAATTCAGATGTAAAAGGGCGATGACCGGATTTTGATTAAGTTTAATACGTATAGCTGTATAAATGATGTTAAACGCCCATATCCACAACGGTTTGACTAATGGACAGTCCCACCATATATGCATATATGTGCCCAAACACGAGCCACACCTCCAACAGGTGGAATCGTATGTTTCATACATTCTTGTTGGAGTAAAATACCATCTGTGTACTACCTTAAAATGGCATTCAGTCAGAGTTAAACAATGTATATATTTATTTACATTAGTTAAAGAAGTTAGCCAGTCCTTAAGGGGGATCACTAGATTGAATTCCTTGTCCCAGATATTAATCAATTTATGAGGTATTATCCTAGATTCATCAAGCAAAGAGATAGCAACAGAGGTAACCTTAGAAACCGTTCGATGGCTAAATAGAGTTTCCAATTTCTTAGCCAACGGAAAAGAAGTTGGAATAACACATTTCTGTATGAAATGTTTGATTCGCAGATAAGTAAATATCTCTCTGGGAGAAATATGTATATTATCAACAATCTGTTGAAAAGACTGAATATTATCTCATTGCATAATATCTGAAATAGTTAATGAATCAATATTTCCCCAAGAAGACAATGAGAAGTCCTCTATAATACACTCCAAAATGTTAAGATTAGAAGATCTAGGTATTAGTTCTACAATATTCAAAATTTTCTTAATTTCTGCCCAGTCTTCTATAGTATAAAACAACGTGGATGGAATCCAACTATTTGACTCTCAGAATCTCTTTGAGATCCATCCACATATAATGATACAATCTAGAAGAGTGGGCAGCTTCCGACTCTAAAATATACCATGGTTCCCTACGAACCTGAGGATCTTGGAGAATGTAAATATGACGGATATATTAGCAAAATAAGTATATGTAATACTAGGAAAGCCAAGGCTGGGGATAATTTTGTAGATAAAATGTTTTGATTAATTCTAGGTCTTTTGTTCTTCCAAATAAATTTATTGAAACATGATTGAATCATTGCTAACCAAGGCTTAGGCATTTTTAATGGGACCATAGAAAAAAGATATAACCATGTAGGTAAGATATAGGAATTTATAATATTAATTCTACCTATCCACGACCTTTCCAAATGTTGCCATTTTTTTAATTTAAGGTTCATATCTTTCATTAAGATTAAAACATTTCTCTCCATTATAGTCGAAACACTTACAGGGATTGTTAGACCCAAATAATTTAATTCCATAAAATTATAATTCTGGGATAAATTATCAACCAAGTCTGAAGGCATATTAATGGTTAAGGCTATTGATTTTGAAATATTTAACTTGAAATTAGATATACTGGAGTATCTCTCAATTTCAAACATTAAGGGCCGGAGAGATTTTTCAGGGAAAGACAGGGTAATTAAAGCGTCATCCGCATATAAAGAAATTTTAGCATCACATAGTTTTATTTTAACACCGCTAATTAATAAGTTATTCCTAATATTAGTGGCTAAAGGTTCAAGCGATAAGATATATAATAAGGGCGAAAGAGGACACCCCTGTCGAGTTCAATTTTTAAGATCAAACCACCCTGCAGTTATATTCGGACCCACTGTTCTAGCTGAAGGGGAGGAATATAGAGCTAAAATAGCACCATATATCCATCCCGTAAAACCGAATGCCTTCAAGACTTCGCTTAAATATCCCCACCTGACCCTGTCAAACGCTTTTTCGGCATCTAATGACAGGGCCAGGAGGGGAATATTATGTCTGTTTGACCAGTCAATGCTATCAATCAATCTCCGGGAGTTATTTGATGCCCATCTTCCAGGGATAAACCCAATCTGGTCAGGATGGATAAGTTTCGATATAATAACTTTAATTCTCTCAGCAATAATAGCTGAATATAACTTCATATCTACATTAATTAACGCAATCGGTCTATAATTGCACGGGTCGGTACCATCCTTATTCTGTTTCAATATGGGAACAAGATTAGATTGTAATAATTCTTTTGGAATGGTTTTATTTTCAGCTAATTGATTAAAAAATTGAGTAATAGGGTTTAATAAATGTGGCTTCATATGTTTATAATATAAATTTGTGAAGCCGTCAGGCCCCGGAGTTTTATTTATGGGAAGTCTATCTATTTGGTATTTAACTTCCTCCATAGTAATTTTCTTATTTAAAAGTACCAGTTCCTGTGAAGTAATTTTCAGAATTATTGTATTATGTAAATAATTTTGAATATCCTTTATTTCAGGGTATAAATTTAAATTATATAAGTCCTGATAAAATTGATTAATTTTTGCCCTTTAGGGAAGGGGTAGAGTAAACTATTTGGTCAATGACCAGTTTTTCTACTCTATTCCTCGCATATTGATTTCGAAGTCTTTTTGTTAAGTTTTTATTAGCTCTGTTACCCGTATGATAATTATTTAAATGTAACTTATTTATGTTAAACTTAATCTTTTCTTCCTCCTTCAAATTAATTTGTTGTTTTAAATGGTTTAAACGAGTCCTCAACTCTAAATTAGAGTATTGTTTATTTAAATGAGAGCATGAATAAAATTCAATATATAAATCCTTTAAATTCTTACCATTCTTTTTCTTGTAAATACAACCCATTTTAATTAAGTAGCCCCTCATAACAGATTTGTGAGTACACCAATTAATCATAGGAGAAGTGTCGGCTGGATTATTTTCAGACCAAAAATATTCTAATAACTTAAACAACTCCTCCCTATTGGATTCATCTTTAATAAGGGAGTCATTTAGTCTCCAAGTGGTGCGAGACAATGATGACCTTTTGCCAAGATCAAATAATAAAAAACTATGATCAGACCAAGGATTATCCTTAAGATCAATAGATTTAATAAGAGGGATTGTATTTGAGTCAACTAGACAATAGTCAATCCTTGAATAGGTACCATTAACACTAGAAAAATGGGAGTAATCTCTTTGGAATGGATGTAATAGTCTCCAAATGTCATATAAATTAAGTTGTTTACAAATATTCTGTAATTTTTTGGCCTGTTTATTAATTCTTTTATTATTCGTAGTTTAAGATATTGTTGACTTATCCAATTTGGGGTCATTAACACAATTAAAGTCGCCAGCAATAATCAAGGAACCCTTAGAGATCTTATCAACTTTATCCATAATTAAAGAGAATTTGGCCATAGGGTCAACATTGGGGAGGTATACATTAACCAAAGTATAGGTCCTATCATTGATGTTACAAACCAAAATAAAAAACCTGGCGTCCGGATCCATTTCCAAATGTATAACATCAATTTTAAGATCTTTATTAAATACCAATGCTACCCCTCTTTTTTTTTCTACCAAAGAGGCGTGAATAATTAATGGGTAGTTATCTCCACCCCATTTTTGTCTGGAATATTTTTTCTTGTAAAAAAGCAAGTTGTATGTTATGATCTACCAGAGAATTATACAAGCGATTTCTTTTCTTATTGGTATTAAGCCCCTGAGTATTTATCGACAATATCTTCAACATAGAAAAGCATGGATAATATCAGATAGAAAGCTCCTGCTCAGAATAAGAAACAACACATAAAAAGAAAAATAGAAACAAATTGACATAAAAACGCTTTGATAAGAGAATGTATGCCAGTCCATCATCAAGGCACAACAAACAACTATAAATAAATATAAAACTAATGAATCCATTAATGCCCATGAGGGCATAATGAAAATAATGTAGTATTACTACACCAGAGGGGAGACCCTGTATCGTTACCGCGGAGCCTACATTCGGGGCAATCTCCCGTTAATATATACATTAAATATCTAATTGAAATCCATGAACAAATCACAGATAATCAAATAGTTCTAAATAATTCTAAATCCAGACCTTATATGTCTTTTTTCATAGGTTAACAAAATTCCCGAACACTGCTTAACAGTACAAACGTTGCATAAAAATATCTAATGGCAAAAATAGCCAGAGAAAAAAAAAAAATATATATATATATATATATAATTAATTTTGTAATATATACTGTGATACAGTGACATTTTCCTTTGTTACATTTATTTTGCCCATTATTATCACACTTCTTTTACTATATCGGTGCATTATTCACATTATAACCCGAAATTGTACACATATCTTATATAAATAATCCAATGTGTGTGCCATCAGTAAGTTCACTAGTATTAAAATGTGTTAAATTTTCCTTGAAGCTTTCTCCCATATTTCTGCTTATCTATATCATAGTGCCCTATCAAGCACTCAAAAATTGGTTGCTTGATTATTTTACAGTTACCAAATTTTATACATAAATCTTTCAACCTAATTTAACTTGTTGGTGTTCCTCGGACACCATCTCCATTATTAAAAACTAGTGATCATCTTATTAAAAAAAAATATATATATATATATATAATTCATTTTGTAATATATACTGTGATACAGTGACATTTTCCTTTGTTACATTTATTTTGCCCATTATTATCACACTTCTTTTACTATATCGGTGCATTATTCACATTATAACCCGAAATTGTACACATATCTTATATAAATAATCCAATGTGATCCAATGTGTGTGCCATCAGTGAGTTCACTAGTATTAAAATGTGTTAAATTTTCCTTGAAGCTTTCTCCCATATTTCTGATTATCTATATCAAAGTGCCCTATCAAGCACTCAAAAATTTGGTTGCTTGATTATTTTACATTTACCAAATTTTATAAATAAATCTTTCAACCTAATTTAACTTGTTGGTGTTCCTCGGACACCATCTCCATTATTAAAAACTAGTGATCATCTTATAAAAAAAGAAAAAAAAATATATATATATATACACATAGCTAAACCAAAATTTTGTTTCTTTTCAACCAATCTGTCAATTTCCCATTTGAATCAAACACTTCCCTTTTGCCCTCATACGATAGGCTAAATTTTGAAGGAAAAAGCCACCTATATCTTATATTTTGAGTTCATAAAATTTGGGTAGCAAAGCCAAACTTTTTACGTTGGGCTTTAGTTTCGAATGATAAGTCCTGAAACACCTTGACATTCTGGAAGGGACCTGAAGAGACCGGATTTAATCTGGCAGCTTTTAAAATCGTTTCCTTGAAATCAAATGCAAAAAAACAAACCATAATATCTCGAGGTAAATCATTCTGAGGAGATTTCGGTTTGAATAGTCTATGACACCTTTCAATTAGTTGATCTGAAGGATTGTATGTAATCCCCAGGGCCGATATATATTCTATCACAATTTGTTTGGCATTGTCCTGGGTTCCCTTCTCCGGCAGATTTCTAAAACGTAAATTTTTCCACCTCGATCGGTCTTCCAAATCACTTACTTTGAGTTCGAGGTCTGAAATTTTACGAAGTGCCAATTGATAGTTATCATTCAGGAGATTTACTTGGAAGTCCATATCTTTTAATTTAACCTCAAGACCCTCCAATTTTGTTGTCAAGATATTTATTTCCTTTTTTATATCTGCTTTGATTTCTGTAGCCATTACGGCCAGTTCAGATTTTATCTCTTCTAAATTGGCATTTAAACTTGTATGCAACAGTGAAATAGTAATCGGTTCCTTATCAGGCTTTTTTGTACCTTCTGACTCCATACTCTCTGAACTGAGATCCATATCAGTCGTCCTATACTTTAGAGTCTGATGTGGCTGAGGTGAAAAATATGTTGTTAAAGACTTATCCTGTGTCTTTTCTTGTGGTTTGTCTTGTAAAGAGTCTTTTTTGTCTTTCCTCGTAGAGGATTTTGTTTCATATGATTTTTTCATGGCCAAATAGTTATTTAGCCCAAATAGTTGAATGACTTTCAAATACACTCAGTAGTCTCAGCGGCTAACAAGTATAAACAATTGCAGAAAAAAGCCAAAAACTAGGCACAAATAATTAGGGCTATAATAACCTAGGCCAGTATATAGTATACATAAGTTATCTGTCCACAGCTGTGTTAAGCCTAATACCTCAATAGCAGCAATGAGCCATCATGGTGGGTCCATCAACCGATTTCGTATATCTACAACAGCAAGGGATACCAACCGAACCAGACCTGAGCCGGCAGTACACCACCAGATAAGGTAATCTCTTTGCGGGGGTCCAACACGCCTTGAACGGGTTCTTCCAGGTAAAACAGAGTCTGGATCAACAGCAAGAGTGAGCCATCATAGTGGGAACATCAACCGTGTTCATTATAACTGCAGCAGCACGAGATACAAACCAGACCGGACCAGACCGGAGCCGGCTGCAAAATACTCGCAGTACACCGCCAGGTAAGGTAATCTCTTTGCAGGGATCCTGCACGCCTCAAACTGGTTCTTACAGGCAAAGCAGGATCTGGCTAACGGAGAAAAGCCAGCGAAGACTCCGCTCACGCTAGGTCTTGGCGGGTACCCCCTCCTCTTCCGTCATCACGGGGCACGAGCACAAGCATCAGCACGTACGCACATCATGACGTTTTCCAATGTTTTTAATGTTAGGTCACTTTACCTCTAAATATGAAAGTTTACCGTATAAAAAAGTTTTACACCTTTCTATGTATATTTTTGTAATTTATGAATGTACAATTCTCATGAAATGTTTATGCAATGTATGCATAGGCTGCTTGAACCCTAATGAGATTAAGTCTTTAGTTTCTCGTCATTATGGTAATGAGGTTTTTTATACAGCCAGTAGGAGTAACTTTTAAAATGTATCATGCCCTCTGGGTGGATTTAAAAAGGACTCTGTGTGTGAAGGTAGTCAGATCTGAAGAAGCCGATCCTTCCGCGAAACGCGTCATCTGACCAGGAGTAGACGTCATCACGTATTCTCTGTCTCCCGGAAGTATCCTGGCTGAAGACACAACCTTATCCTGAGCGTGTACGAATACTACCAACAGCCGGCGGCTACACGGACTCAGGGCAGGACTGTCGCAACTTAGGATCTGGTGATATTTGCTACTAAGCATTTTTATTCATATGTGTGGAAATAAAGCCGTTCATTTATCCTTACTGGCTACAGTGGAAATCTCTTTATAGATTTGGGCTATTCAAGGTAGAGCAGACTCATCTGCTCTATGTTTGTGAATTTCTTATCTCACTATTAATTCAGTACTTTTTACCCTGCAATACTATACTATATATGTTTTGTATTCTCTTTTATGTACTGCAATTGGAGCTGTGACTTACCTCAGATATAGTGTTAGTGTACGTTAAATTAATTTATGCACTATATCACTTTGAAGTGTTATAATGCATTTTGCACTTTTAGATCATATGTGTTGATCGTTTGTACACACTTTATCACTTGTGAGTGAAACAATGTATTGCACTTTATTTCACACAGCTGATGCTGCTAAATGAATTTGCACTTTAAATTTTAGCGCACCTTTTTTTCTGTTTTTATCATGTCATTAATTCCCATACACCAAACTTTACAGCTGGCACTACACCAGTGGCGAACTAAAGGGGGGGTGGGGGGGGCGGTCCGCCCCGGGTGCCAGCCGGGTGGGGGGTGCCATGACCAGCTAGAGCATTTGGCACCCGGGGCGGATCCTGTGCTTGGCACCCTGCTTGGCACCCCCCTTGGCACCCCCCCCCCACCCCCCCCAAAAAAAAAAAACCTGTAAAAAAATGTTAAAGGTTTTATTTCTTTTATTTTTACAATTTGTAAACTTTGCAAAACTTTGCATGACCCTGACACTGCAAAAATTGTTCAGGAATGTTTGAGGAACATGACAGAGTTTAAGGTGTTGCCTTGGCCTCTAAAGTCCTCAGATCTCAAGTCGAATCAGAGAATGTCTGTTGCTATCATGCAGTGCATGCTGACAAGAGACATGAAATATGCACAGAATTCCCATTAGACTCTATTCTGGGATACCAAAGTAACGTGTGCTGGGGGTGTAGCTAGTCCTCGACGCTTAAGTACAAAACACTCTAGATGTGCAGTCTTTTAAGCAGAAAAAAAAAAACACATATCCAGATGCCAACCTCCATGACCACTTCGAAAAGCAGAAATGGTCACAAATGTTGGAGTAACTCTTTAAGTGCTCAACATGATTTTAACATAAAAATAATGAAAAAAGAAATCTGCAAACATATTCTCACAACTAACAAAAATGATTATAGTTTTTGCAGTTCTAAGGCAGAGATGTTCCTATGGCTCTACCCAGCCTATAAAGAACTATGTAACCCAGGATGTACATAAAAAAATGGAGAAAGTAAGTGAGAAAACCTACATACGAGACTCAACAATATCAACAACATGTAAAACATGATCAGGGACCCACGCGAACCGCAGGCTCTGCCACAAGGATTGGCAACAATACCCACAGCAAGCATATCAGTGAAACAAAGACTAAGGCATCTCACACACAAACTACTAGCCAACACACGGAAACTGTGACGAAGTGCCCTTCGCCACTTGGTCCTGGAGAGGCCTACTTGCCAGCCTCCTCCCCTGTGACTATGACTCTTTCATCTATCTGGCTTTAAAGCCCCTAGTCTACCTTCAGACAGACTATTTATGTGGGCTGCTTTATTTATCCTATGTTTTAGTCACCCTGTACCCATTATAGGTGCAGGGTGTGTGTAATGTAATTGTTTATAGTGTGTGTGTGTGTACTGTGTAATGTATTGCCTGCTCTCTTGTATTGCTGAGGTTTGCTACCAACTAGGTGGGTTTGGCTATGGAGCTGGTCTAGTGCCCTCTGTTGGTAGCAACAGCAATATGCACTACCTGAATTGCAAGACTGGTTCATTTGCATATTCGGGTAGATTTGCATATTGCTAATTCTGCAGGCAGGTGAGATATTTACTGTTAAATATTGTCTCCCCCCACCCCTTTAAAAATGTGCCATTGTGTTGTGATAAGTCACTGTGTGTTTCTTGATATGGTTTGACTGTTTGTGATTTTATTGAGGTTTCACAACAATGTTATTGTGGTGACTGTATTGGCTGGTCCCAAGGGAATAAAGGTTTTGACAGTTCTTCTTGATCCCTCTAAACGTAGCCTTGTCTCGTTATTGGAGGGAGCTGTTATAATCACACTGGGGATTGCTATGCTCTGCATGCTCCCCTGAGCTTGAGTCACTTAGCTCTTTTAAGAGCTTGTTCCTGACACGCTCTCCTTGGAGGAGGGGTCTTCACCACACAGTCCTGGATGCTGGAGGTTCATACAGGGTGGAAGGAAGAGTTCTTTCCCACACAGTCCTGGAGGACAGAAGCTGATCCAGGGTGGAAGGAAGACGGCGAGACTCCAGTCAAGATGCGGAGTCTGCGGTGGTTGTGGTGTCTGCTGCAGCGCTTGGAGTCCTCAGGAAACGCTAGGAGCATCCGTCAACGGAGGGTACTCGGTCGGAGTACAAAGGAGCTCCGTTACAGAAACTATTTCCCACAATAATAGACCAGAGAGAGATTCTGACCCGAAAAGCAACGCATAGACAAGCAGGTGAATCTCTGCTACATATATTACTAGTAACAAAACATGACCCAATGAACACCACCACATCCGCATGGCAAATGCATACCCAACAACACCAATGTGGACCTGCGAGTCCGAACTAAGTAAGCCGCCTTACTTGCAAACACCTAGATATCCCTTCAGTCTGTACACATAGCATATTGTTGAACCGTATAAATACTATGATTGCGGAAACCTGCGAGTCTCACTGTTACACTCAGATACCCTACGCAAATAACAAAACCACGCTTTGAGAAACAAACAAAAAAACAAAAAAAACACATAAGTTTAAATGTTTGAAACACCGTATTAGGATACTGGTTATGGCTTGTATCATACCTGATTTATTGTACACTGGTAAAATATTGTAAAGATGTAAAGCTGTAACTTTAAACTCTTGCATAATCAAGAGATTTACAAAAAAAAAATGGAGAAAGTATAATGTATACTTACTTTTTAAAGGAATTTCAAAAATGTGCCTTTTCTTTTCCTCATTATTGAGTTTGAAACATGAAGAGATTTTGTTTTGTAGACAGCTGTCATTATTTACCTCATGTGGTTAGTTTGGTTTCTTTGAGCAATCTTTTTTAACACTTTGTTAGGTTTACCACATGTTTTAGATTTTGCTGATAAGGTTACACAGAGCCCTTTGGAGGCACAAAGATATTTCTCTGACAAATTCATCAGAGGATTCTTCTGTGAAGGTGCTCAGTCCTTGGCGTCCTTTTTCTTCGTCTTAAACTTTGAACACTTTAACTAGTATTCTGTTTTATTTTACATACTTTATATATCCATACATTTGATTTTCCATGCTTCTTTTTTTTTAGCTTCATAGAATACTTGATGGACTTGGAGATACATTTTAGGATGAATTGCAATTCAGCAGAGTTTGGGCTGATCAGATGATGAGCTGGATTCCCAAACTCTGAGCCAAAATGTACCAAACTCCCAGACCATGCAGTGCGTGCATTCCATTTTGGGTCGTGAGATGATTGATGGGAAAAAAGGATGATTGATGGCTACAGTTACTAAAACATTAATTTTAGTTATAGATGAAGTGAGAAGTATAAAGGGAAGCAAGGAGGATCTGTAAAAAAAACAACCTATATTTATATAGCTGAGGACGCTGGTGTAAGGTATGTGTGAAGAAGGTGTGCCTGTCAATTCTTTTAAATCAGGGGAGTTAATGGAAGCAGGAAGCTAGGTCCATAATCAGGAGAGTTAATGGAAGCAGGAAGCTAGGTCCATAATTTATTAAATAAAGTACAGATTTCTGAGAGATATCGTCACTTTCTTAAACTGGTGTTGACATAGGATACTGCCACCCATAAATCACTTTAACAAGCTGACGTGCTCAGGGCCGGCCTTAGGCAATTAGGCGCCCTGTGCAAAAAGTCTACACGGCGCCCCCCCCCACCTCCCACCAAGTTGCCTGAATACAGTAACACACACAGGCACCGGGGACGTGTGTATCACGAGGCAAACAAGGCATCTGCCTTGGGCGCCACTTTGCAGGGGGCGGCAAAAAAAAGCATCCCTCCAAACCCCCAGGCAGATCCCTTGCTTGCCTCGCATCCTGGGGGGCTCAAGAGCTGACCGGCTGGCCACTTTTGAGCCCCCCCAAGGCTGGCAGCGGGCAGCGAAGGAGCATACTCACCTGAGCTCTTCCTGCTCAGCTTCCTCTGCGCCGCTTAATGAAGCCGGGAGCCAGAATATGACGTCAGTCCGGCTCCCGGCATCACTAAGCGCTGCTTACTCAGCCTGTGCGCCCCCTGCCTGCCTGCCCAGCAGCCACACTGGACTGCTGGTAAGAAATCCACTCCAGCTTTCCCAGGGAGGCTGGGTGGATTTAAAATAAATGTAAAAAATATTAGTTTGTGAGTGTTAGTGGAAATGTCTGTGTGTGTGTCTGTGAGTGTTTATTTTGAAGTGAATGTGTGTGTGTGTGTGTGTGTGTGTGTCTGTAAGTGAATGTGTGTGTGTCTGTGAGTGAATGTGTGTGTTGGTCAGTGAGTGTATGTGTCAGTCAGTGAGTGTGTATGTGTCGTCAGTGAGTGTGTATGTGTCGTCAGTGAGTGTGTGTCGGTCAGTGAGTGTGTGTCAGTCAGTGTGTATGTGTCGGTCAGTGGAGTCGTGCATCTTTCAGTGAGTGCTTGCGTCTGTCAGTGAGAGTGTGCATCTGTCAGTGTGTGTCCAAGTAATAGTGTATGTGTGTATGTCATTGTTTGTCAGTGTATGTGAGAGTGTGTGTCTGTCAGTGAGTGTGTGTCTGTCAGTGAGTGTGCGTCTGTCAGTGAGTGAGCGTCTGTCAGTCAAAGTGCGGCCTTGACAGGAAGGGGTGGGGGAAATTTAAACTCGGTTACAGGCGTGTACACACACACTCAGTTAAAGGCAGTCACACATACAGGCACAGGCACAAACAATGGCACAGCTACAGCGACACACACAGACAGACAGTCACATAGGCAGTCACACACACAGACAGACACACAGTAACACACACATAGACAGTTATACACACACAGGCAGGCAGTCACGCAGATAGAAAGTCACACACACAGGCAGGCAGTCACACACAGACAGATAGTTACAGACAGACACACACAGGCAGGCAGGCAGTACAGGCAGTACAGGCAGTCACACAGTCACACACACAGGCAGTCACACACACAGACAGACAGTCACACACACAGACAGTCACACACAGGCAGGCAGTCACACACAGAGACAGTCACACACAGAGACAGTCACACACACACACAGAGACAGACAGTCACACACACACACACACAAGGACAGGCAGTCACACAGACAGTCACACACACACACAGTCACACGCACACAGGCAGGCAGTCACACAGACAGACAGTCATACAAACAGGCAAACAGTCACACACACACACTTACCTCTTTCCAGTGGATGCAGTTGGCTGATGGGGAAGCATCTTTCCCTCTTCCTGTACAGCAGGGGCTTCGGGAGGTATTAGCCCCGTCTCCGCCTCTCGATAAGCCCCGCCTCCGCCGCTCGGTAAACCCCGCCCCCTCTGCCGCGATTTTTTTTTAATTTTTTTTTTTAAATAGACCTGGGTGGAGAATAATTAATCCTCCAGCCAGGTACCTCTTTTAGCTCCCCTGCACTCCGGCCATGAGTGAGCTGTGTCGGCCACAGGGCGCCCCCTGTTCCATGGCGCCCTGTGCGGTCGCACAGCTCGCACACCCCTAAGGCCGGCCCTGGACGTGCTTTATGGGTGTGAAGTGGTCCTTTAAGAAACACCAGAGTGTCTGATTGACAGCTAGGGAGGTATTATAGGGTTCATTTGTAAAAGTGCCACTTTTTATTGAAATGCCACTCTTATGAAATTAAATAAAAAAGACAAAATCTGCACACTCTACACCAGGGGTGCCCAAAAGGTAGATCAGCAGATGTTTAAAAACTACAACTTCCATTATGCTTTGTCATTCTAAAATCATGAAAAGCATCATGGGAGTTGTAGTTTTACAACATCTAGGGATCTAACTTTTAGGCACCCCTGCTCTACACAGAGCAATCTGAGGTGTTTAGAGAATAGTATTAATGATAAAGTGGCCAAGGAATTTAGATATTACATGAACTATAATAATACTTAATCCATGCTAACACCTTTACATTATACAAAAGCGATAGCATTGGGAATGCAAACTTGTATTTCTAATGCTATAGTGCTCCTATCCCTGGCCCTTTATAGGTTGTCTGCCCATTCCCATTTGCGCTAAAACTAAAATACATTAGAAAGGCCTCCATCGCCAAAACATCGTCGGAGACGCAATTTAACTCAATCAGTGCAGTGGAGCAATCCTACTTGCGATCAGTGTGACAGCCACTAAAGGAGACTTTAACCCTACAATTTAAACATTTGAACTAAGAATCAAAAAACATTGTAAATAATAGCAGCCAAAAGAACAGGACCACTGACTCTAGTGGTCCTTTAAATAAATGATAGATCTCACAATGCTCATGCAGCCTATGCTAATAGACACATACAAGTATTATTATTTTTTATTATTTTAGTATTTATATAGCGCCAGCAAATTCCCTAGCGCTGTACAATGGGTGGACTAACAGACACGTAATTGTAACCAGACAAGTGGACGCAAAGGAACAGAGGGCTTGAGAGCTCTGCTCAATGAACTTACATGCTAGAGGGAGTGGGGAATAGTGACACAAAGGGTAAAAGTAGGGGTAATTAAATAGGTTGCTATTAAAGTATTCTGAGAACTTAGTAGGTTATTTTTGACAGTTGCAGGAGAGGAGTCATGGGGGATAAAAACCTGCTAACAGTTTAATTGATACGCTTTCCTGAAGAAGTGTGTTTTCAAAGATTTTTTGAAGGAATGGAGACTGGGTAAAAGTCTAACGGAGAAGGAAAGAAAGTTCCAAAGAAAGGTGCAGCCCTGGAAAAGTCTTGAAGGCGAGCATTAGAGGTGGGAGTACGGACAAAGCATAGATATAGCTCATCTGCAGAGCGAAGGACATATTTGTGTATTAGTAAGGATAAATAGGTCAATGCAGCATTATGTAGGGACTTGTAAGCAAGCACCAGAATCTTAAATTGAGCCCTATATCTAGACAGGAAAATGAGCCTCGCCACCGCATTCACTATAGATTGCAGCTGTGCAAGCTGGGAACACGTAAGACCACTGAGAAGGGAATTGCAGTAGTCAAGGCGAGAGAGAACAACGGTATGGACCAGCACCTTAGCCGCGTCTGGTTTTAAAAAGGGGCGGATGCGAGCTATGTTTTTGAGATGAAAGTGGCAGGATTTGGCGATTGACTGGACATGAGGGATGATGGAGAGGTCGGAGTCAAAGAGAGTACCTAGGTAGCGAGTCTTCGAGGTAGAGGTGATGGTGGTGCCATTGACTCGGAGAGAGACAGACACATGAGTAGCAACACTTGAGGGAGGAAAGACCAGAAGTTCTGTTTTGGACAGGTTGAGTGTAAGGAAGTGAGCAGCCATCCAGTTGGAAATCAGAGAGGCAATCAGAGACATAAGTAAAGATGGGCAGAGAGATATCAGGAGAGGAAAGGTAGATTTGCGTGTCATCTGCATATAAATGATATTGGAAGCCAAAGGTGCTGATGAGTTTGCCAAGGGAGGCAGTATATATAGAAACCAGTAGGGTACCAAGCACAGAACCTTGGGGATTGCCAACAGAGATGGGTTGGGGAGAAGAGGCAGAGCCAGATAAAGAAACACAGAAAAAGCACTGGGAGAGGTAGTAGGAGCACCAGGAGAGAGCAGTATCCCATAGACCAAGATTATGGAGAATGAGAAGAAGCTGTTGATGCTCAACAATGTCAAAGGCAGCAAAAAGATCAAGGAGAATTAGGATAGAGTAGGAGCGAGATTTAGCAGCGATTAAATCGTTGGATACTTTGGTCACAGCCATTTCGACAGAGTGACGAGCGCGGAATCCAGATTAAAGCTGGTTAAAGGACCACTATAGTGCCAGGAAAACATGGTAAAAAGAATAAATGGTAAAAACTAAAGAAAAAAGTTACCTGCGCTCTCTCCTAAATCCCTATGTATATTTAAACAAATGGAGGTTATTTAGTTACTCAAATGGTACTCCAATTACTCCAAAGTAAATAAATGGAAAAACATTTTTTCTCACAAATGTGTATCTGTATACTTTATAGTGTTTTTTTATTGCTAAAGACACAAACTTACCAACTCACAATTAGCTATAGCCACACAATCAAAAAGACGCATATATACAGGCATAAGCACACAGTCGTACAGGCAAACAGTCATACAGGCACATGCACACAATTATACAGACACCAACATGCAGCCATAGACAAACTCACAAATGCAAACTCTAAGTGCAATCAGGTCCCATTCATGAGACTTACACTTTTCTCCTGTCTATATTCTAAGTTGTGGAAAGCATATGTGCTGACTCCTTGGGCACAACCGATCCTTTCAACATGTCCCAATCGTGTGCCCTGAGTGCAACCCCAACTGTTCTGGTCTACAGTGGGGAAAAAAAAACTGTTTTAGATAGGCAGAGGCCAGAGCCAAATTTGGGGGGGAAATTGGGCACGGGAATTTGAAGGCAGTGCAGCCCAATCGAAGGGGTAGAGCCAGAAAGGGGGAATGTCATGTAGTGCTTGTGTGGGGAGGCTGCCTGTGGTGTGTTGCATTAGTTTTTAGGCTACTGGTGGGATTGCATGTGTGTGTTTAGGGGGCTTTATGAGGTGTAGGGCCTTTAAAAAGAGGTGTGTTTGTGGTGAACTATGTGCAGATGGGGATGTAAAGTATGTATGTGCCTACAGGCTGTAGAAAGTGATGAAGTGTGAGTCTGTCTATGGGATGTACAGAGAAAGTGTGTGTTGGAGCTGTAGGTGTGTGTATTAGAGCATATAGTGTATTAATGTCTAGCGGCTACAGTGTGTGTGAATAGGGGTTGTGGAGAGTGTGTGTATAGGGACTGTACTGAGGTATCTGTGTGCATAAGAACTGTACTGCAGTGTAGGATAGGGGCTTAAATGTGTGAGGGAGGAAGGAATTTAAACAAAATTTGTGTGTGTGTGAATAGGGGTTGTGGAGTGTGTGTGTATAGGGACTGTACTGATGTATCTGTGTGCATAAGAACTGTACTGCAGTGTAGGATAGGGGTTTAAATGTGTGAGGGAGGAAGGAATTTAAACAAAATGTAAAATAATAAACATGTGTGTATGTCAGTATGTATATATGTGTGTGTGTGTGTGTGTCAGTATGTATGTGTGTATATATGTATATGTATGTCAGTATGTCTGTATGTATGTGTGTGTGTATGTCAGTATGTATATATGTCTGTATGTATGTATCGCTGTTTGTGTGTGTGTGTATGTATGTCAGTATGTATGTGTGTATGTATGTATCTATCTATCTATCTATCTATCTATCAGTATGTATGTCAGTATGCATGTATGTCTGTGTGTGTATGTCAGTATGTCTGTATGTATCTGTGTATGTATATATCTGTGTGTATGTATGTATATCGGTATGTATGTGTATGTATGCCATTTTGTATGTATGTATATATGTCAGTATGTATTTATGTGTATGTATGTGTGACGAGACCAATCTCGCCACTGTCCATTGGAGGAGCCTGGTTGCCTGCCTGCTGCCTTTTGACTATGGACCGGCATTTAAATACTTTATTTTCCTATGCAGAAAGGTCTATTCATGTATTTCTGCCCTGGCGTTCGGTAGAGTATCGGATTTACTGAATGAACTCATTTAACCCAGATAGCTATGCGAGCCTATTCGTGTAATAAAAGACTTTGGCTCCATGGAAATTGAACTGTATGTGTGTGGTCTGAGCGCCATTCAGTAATAATGTGCGCTCAGACCTAAGCTATCTGGGGATATGTTGCATGTCTGTATTTTATGTAATAAATGTAACCTTGTGTATTTTATTGTACTTTACTGTATTTTGCTACCATGTGGCTAATGGAGTTTTGCCTCTGTCCTTTGAGATTATTGGATTACTTCTCAATTATCTCCAGGATAGAAGACTCTGTGGAACTGGTTTTGGGCAGAAAAAACATGCTTCATTTGCTCACAAAGGACTTCGATCTATCTTTTGAACCAATGGACCAATTTGGATGATTTTGACATATGTTTGTATTCGGAGTAAGCGGATTCTGAAAATGTGAATGTGATGCATACTTTTAAAGTTATGAATAATGTGGAAAAACTGTATTTCTCTGCCTGTGATAATTACATTACCCATTGTGTAAGGTAATTGTATCACAGACAGAGGGGAGGATTTTGTGTGGGAGTGTCTGAGTATTGTACGTCTTTATTGGTTGTTTTCCAAAACCCTGTGGGTGGTACTAATGTGTAAGAATGTGTATATAAGAACAATAAACCCACAGCTCTGTCTGTTCCTGCTTGACCCTCAAAACGGAGCCTTGTCTCGTTCTTGGGGGGATTTACTGTATGCTGTTAGAGACTGATTGCCAGGAGTGTAAGCCGCTTGGGTGCTTTTCCTGTTCAGCTGCTAGCAGCTAGTCATGAGGTTCCAGTTCGGGAGTTTGGAGTGCTACTTTGTATCCTGTTCAGGAGTTTGGGGTTCTGCGGTAGCTGTGCCTGTGTCTCTGGAAGAGGAAGATCTTCTAAACAGCGGTTTAACCCCTTTTATGTCTGGGGGTACCGTTACAGTATGTATGTCAGTTTGTATGTCTGTATGTCAGTTTGTATGTATGTCTGTTTGTCAGTATGTATTTATGTCTGTATGTATGTGAGTATGTATGTACGTTAGTGTGTGTGTCTGTATGTCAGTATTTGTGTGTGTGTGTGTGTGTGTGTATATCTGTATCTGTGTATGTGTCTATATGTCTGAATGTCTGTTTCAGTATTTGTGTCTGTTAGTATGTTTGTATCTTTCTGTGTGTGTGTCTGGGTCCTTTTGTGTCTGTGTGTGTGTGTATTCCTGTGGGCGGGATTTGGAGGCGGGCACCCGGGGGCCCAGACCTTGAGCTGGGTTAGGGGACCCACAATTTCTGATGGCGGCCCTGTACACACTTATGACATTACAGCCCTCTGTAACAAATCACAAGTTAGTATTGGATATACTATATTGGTTGTCTCTTGTGGTTGGTTTTTGCTCTGCTGTGGTTTGTGTGTACCAGAGCGCACATTATAGTCTAGTAATTTACTGGTTATCGACCTTGGCTTGTCGGAGTATTCTTGCTCTCTGTAATTCTGACCTTGGCTTGTATCTTTGAAACCTTTGACTTCAGCCTTTTTCTGGTCTTCTCTTTGACTACTTAACAAATCAGCAATAAACTTACCTGAATCCAGCAATGGATGAAGCATGCCATGCTGATTCCTTACCCTGTGCAACATCAGTCCTTACCACCCCGTGGTTCAATCAAATTCTTCTCGCAGAAGTGGTTATTATCTCTGATGTTTTTCCTTCAAGAGTTCCTTTGGAACTCCCTTCCCTTCTCCATTATATTTTCACCCAGTCTCCATTCTTTAAAAAAAAAAAAAAAATTAAAAACTGACTTCTTAGCGGGTAGGGCCTGGCAGCCGACCGAGACAGCGGCATGGTGCTTGAGCTCCTCGGGAAAAATCGAATTATTGAGGCCAAGATTAGACCTTATTGTTTTGTTATTGACAACAAGCCCATTATTAACCTTGGGGACCACTCTGCTGCTTAAATGGCTCAATCTTGTCTGCAACTAGCAGTCTCAGCTCATGCAAGGCTTCTCTGCGGCCTATGGAGGCACTCAACGTTGGGGAGGCGGCCAATCCTCGACCTTGCTTTGAAGTCTGTGGACACTGTGCCCTTTCCCCCCCCCCCTTTGGACCGGTGGGGGTTATCCCGATCCCCACTGGTGATTTGGATGAGGCGCCTTCCCAAAAACCATCTACCCACCGGCTATTTGGAGAGTCAAGGCCTACCTATAAAAATGGCAACCCTGCAAGTGTCTGCAGCCACGCACGCAGAGCTGCTGCTCCAGGCATTTGACAGAGTCTGCGCAGCCTTCTGGTCAAGGCTCTATGATCGTGAGCTTACTTGTAATCCGGATGACCCGGTAGCGGCCCCCCAGAGCCATCCAAGGAACTGTTGCAACATGTACAAACATCGCCCACGTGTTTCCAGAGAGGCACGGTGGAAGAGACAGTGCAAGAGGTGACCGCAGCGAACGGCTGTATCCCATCGATCAGACAAGCATCCTCGCTACCACTCACCCAGAGAGCAGCAGCACAAATCTCCTCACCCCCAGTGTGGCCAGCATGGTCCAGAGGTAGCTGAAGCTAAATGGCGAGCCTGCAGGACTGGGACACCGTGGATTCTGGCCAGAGATTTGTTGACCTCAAATACCGACATGGAATTTAGGCTTAGTGGGGGGGCCTCACTGAGTTAGCTGATGGCGGTAAAGGTTGGGACACTCCATTAATCGGCATAGGCTAAGAGTCTCTTGAGCCTTGCCTGCAGATAGGATGCATCATTGCTATGATCATCACAATATAGTTCATGGCTATTGATGTTTTTCTCTATTCCTGTGCTTTTGCCCACTTATCCCCTTAATGACGGGTGACGGACGGGGTCCTTCATTATGGGGAGACCCTTAACGACGGGTGACGGACCCCATCCATCATGGGTTAAAATTAACCCCAGATCGCGGGGTTAACAATACTCCGGTCTGCCTCCGGTTTGCCTCTGCAGCAGTGCTGTCAGAGCGAGCACCTGTGCTGCAGGGACTCACGATCCGCCTCCCAGCGCTTCCGGGTTCAGTGTGAAGTGCAGGGAGATGGATCATCAGTAATCTGCTTCCCTGTGTAAAAAAAATAAAGTTTAATTAAAATCCCACCCCCCTTTACCCATTTTAAATAAAAATTAACCTCTTCCCTGCCAATTGATCACTGACTTCAGTGATCAATTGGCAGGGTATACATTTTACTGTGATCTGATTTTATTATTAACCACTGAGGGTCAACTTTTATTTTTTGTAACCCTCAGGGGGTAATTTTATTTTATTAATTAATTTAAAAAATCTTAAAATGGTTTATTTAGCAAGCTGGGGTGGGTGGAAGTTAGTGGGGAATTGGGGAATTTGGTGTTAGGCTAGCTAGGGGTTAACGTTAAAAAAAAGGTTTTTAAAAAAGTTTTAGAAAGTAAAAAATGTTTTAATAAAAAATTTTTAAAATGTAAAAAAAAGCCCACCCTCCTTTACCCAGTCCTAATAAAAATTAACCCCTTCCCTGCCAGTTGATCACTACCTACAGTGATGAAAATACAGATCACAGTATTATACTGTGATCCGATTTTTTTTTAACCCCTTAGGGTTAACTTTCTTTTTTAACCCTCAGAGGTTCAATTTATTTAATTTATTAATTTAAATATTTTAAAATGATATATTTTGCTAGCTGGGGTGGGAGTTATGGGAATTTACTGTTAGTACTGCTTACTGCTAGTTAGGGGTTAATGGTAAAAAAAACTTAGAAAAATGTTAAATCTGTAAAAAAAAAAGTTTTAAAAGAAAGTTTAGGAAAGTTTAAAAATATGAATAAGCAAAAAAATAGTTTAAAAAATAGTTTTAAAAAGTAAAAAAAGTTTTAAAAAGTAAAAAAATAAATGTAAAAATGCTTATTACCACTACACCTGGAACAAACTAGAGAAAAAATGATCCCCCGCTAAGGTTCAAAATATGCCTTTTGAATTACCCCGGGGTATATTCTTTAATAAATGTGTTTGTGGGGAAGTTTCAATAACCAACCATCTAAACTACTCCAAAATGGAACATGGACACAGCGTAAAACTTCAAAGTTAGAAAAAAAACTGAATGGCTGTGTCTCAAATGTGCCCCTTCAACATCCACATATACCTGGCAAAGGTACATACGGGAGTATTGCTGTACTCAGACGACATAGCCGAGCAACATATGTAGTATTATACAGTCATAGCACACATAAGGTTTGCAAAATATACTGTGCAAACTCACTTTGTGTGTCAAAAAGGCAGAAAAAACGCGTTACCACTACACTACAAGCAAGCGGAAAAATTATCCCACGCTAGGGTTCAAAATTAGCCTTTTGAAATACCCTGGATGTCTTCTTTAAGAAATGGTATGGCTTTATGGGGTATTTGGATTAAATAGCCTGGTAAAATACTCTAAAATGGGATATGGCTACTGCGTAAAAATGTAAAGTTTGAAAAAAACTGGAATGGCTGTGTCCCAAATGTGCCCTTCCGATGTCCCCATATACCTGACAAAGGTACATACGGGGGTATTGCTGTACTCAGCCGACATAGCTGAGCAACATATGAAGTATTATAAAGTCGTAGCACACGTACAATTTGCAAAATATACTGTGTCAAAAAGGCAGAAAAAACGCTTATTACCACTACATTTGGTACAAGCTAGCGGAAAAAGTATCCCACGCTAAGGTTCAAAATATGCCTTTTAAAATACCCTGGGATGTCTTCTTTAAGAAATGGTATGCCTTTATGGTGTAGTTGTAATATGTAGCCTGCTCAAGTGCTCCAAAGTGGGACATGGACGCATCAAAATCCTCCATGAAAATTCACACTTAAAAACCTGAACTTGTCATTAGTTCGCCGCGGACTCATCATTGAGTAAACTTTGACCCTGTACCTCACAGTCAGCAGACACATTCCAGCCAATCAGCAGCAGACCCTCCCACCTCCTGGACAGCTCACTAAGAATGCAGCTTCACAATGGATGTTTGTTTTCCTGGCACTATAGTGGTTCTTTAACTTTGCTTACCACTAGAACTATGTTCCTTCTGTTTCACTCATTTTCTAACTTAAAAAGTGATGTACTATTGACATTTCATAAATGGATTGCATTGCTCTCTTGACATTTACAATATTATGAATTGTTTGCACATTCTTGATTGTTATCCTGTGCACTACAAAAATAAAGAGGTAAAAAAAAAACTCACTTCTTCAGGAAAGCATATCAGTTAAACTTTGATTCCTCTCCTGCAACTGTAATAAAAATAAATAAATAAATAAATAATAAAAAAAACACTAATCCCTCAATGAGTACTATTCTAACTTTTGTGTTACTCTAACCCACTCCCTCTAGCATGTAAGCTCACTGAGCAGGGCTCTCCACCCCCTATGTTCCTGTGTGTCCAACTTGTCTGGTTACAAATACGTGTCTGTTAGTCCACCCATTGTACAGCACTGTGGAATTTGCTGGCGCTTTTTAAATAATAATAATAATAATTGGAGTAATCTTTTAGCTTCCAACAACCATAGCCAGAATATCCCCAACCATGAGAGGAGTTGTAGTACAGCAATGTACAGGCAAATTCTTGCGTCAAATTACAATGGATGTAAATTCTCAAAAGAATGCCTAGTGATTTTCCTCTAATGTTGGTACTTTGAAAGGACAAATGTAAAAACAGAACCGATTTAAGTTTTTTCTTTATCAGTAAGTTAGAGAGTTAAATTGCCTGAGAGCCAGGAAGTGGGAGCTTTGACACTGTGCGTGTAACTCACAAAATAAAATAATAGCTGCAGACAATCCGCCTCCATCCTCCCGCCATGCTGCTCATTCTCATCTGCAACACGGAGCCCCGGCCAGCCGGACAGGAACAGCATCGCCCGCAGTTGTAGCCTTGAAGAATCCCATCCTTTTTGAACACCATGTTTCTTGTTTGTACGTCGCCTGCCTGTCTCAAAATGTTTCTTTATAACATCACCCTTCAGAGAGCTACTGACATCATCTTTGCCATCCATGGAAACTCAGGAACCAAGTTGCAGGAGATTGTGGTTTCCCTGGGTAAGATTATGGAGTTACTCTGTCCAGATGCTAATACTGGCAAGGTGCACACTCTCCTGACGGTGGAGGTTTTCAGGATTATTCGCTCACTCATGGCGTTTCGTCTGACCGGAGAAACCAAGGATTATATCGTGGTGGGCAGCGACTCCGGGCGTATCATTATTTTGGAATATCACCCCTCTAAGAATATGTTTGAAAAGATCCATCAGTAGACCTTTGGAAAAGTGGATGCCGTAGGATTGTACCAGGTCAATTCCTGGCTGTAGACCCTAAAAGCTGTGATGATCAGTGCTATTCAGAAGCAGAAGTTGGTCCACATTGTGAATCGAGATGCTGTGGCCTGGCTGACCATCTCCTCTCCACTGGAAGCCCACAAGGATAATACCTTGGTGTATCACATGGTGGGTGTGGACGTGAGCTTTGAAAATCCGATGTTCGCTTGTCTGGAGATGGATTATGAGAATGCTGACAATGACCCCACAGGGGAAGCAGCCGCCAACATGCAGCAAACACTAACTTTTTATGAGCTGGATCTTGGGCTGAAACAAGTGGTGCGCAAATACAGCGAGCCACTGGAGGAGCATGGGAATTTCCTGATCACAGTTCCTGGCGGTTCTGTCAGTCCTGAAAGTAACAACCTGATCATTATAGAGACCTATCATAATGTGTACACAGAGGCCACCAAGGCCCAACGCAAGCATCAGATGGCAGAGGAAATGGTGGAAGCGGCAGGAGAATATGAGAGAGAGCTTGCCGCAGAGATGGCTGCAGCATTCCTGAATGAGAACCTGCCAGAGTCCAGCTTTGGTGCCCCCAAGGCTGGAAATGGCCAGTGGGCATCGATTATCTGTGTCATGAACCCCATCCAAGGAAACATTTTGGACCTGGTGCAGCTTGAGCAGAACGGAGCTGCCTTCAGTGTGGCTGTCTGTCGCTTCAGTAACACCGGGGATGACTGGTATGTTCTGGTGGGTGTGGCCAAGGACCTTATCCTGAATCCATGCTCTGTTACTCGCGGGTTGGTTTACACCTATAAACTAATAAACAATGGAGAAAAGCTGGAGTCTGTGCACAAGATATCGGTTGAGGAGGTTCCCGCTGCGATCGCTCCATTCCAGGGGTGAGTCCTGATCGGGGTAGGAAAGTTACTGCTCATTTATGACCTGGAGAAGAAGAAAACGGCGGAGAAAATTTGAAAATAAGCACATTGCTAACTTTATTGTTGTTATCCAGATCATTAAGCAGCGGGTAATTGTGTCTGACATACAGGAGAGCTTTATATGGGTGTGTTACAAATGCAATAAAAACCAGCTGATCATTTTTGCAGATGATACCTACCCTCGCTGGGTCACTACTTCCTGCCTTTTGTACTATGACACAGTAGCTGAGAAGTTTGGAAATATCTGCGTGGTATGATTACCTCAGAATATAAATGATGATGTTGATGAAGATTCCACTGGTAATAAAGCCTTGTGGGACAGAGGTCTTCTCAATGATGCTTCCCAGAAGGCGGAGGTGATCAGGAATTACCATGTGGGAGAGACTGTGCTGTCCCTACAGAAGACTTCACTTATTCCTGGCGGCTCTGAATCGCTGGTCTACACTACTTTATCACGAGGGATTGGAATCCTTGTTCCCTTCACATCACATGAGGATCACAACTTCTTTTTACATGTCGAGATGTACCTGCGCTATGAGCACCCCCGATCTGTGGTCGAGACCACCTTAGTTTCCGCTCTTATTACTTCCCAGTCAAGAATGTTATAGACGGAGATCTGTGTGAACAGTTCAATTCAATGGAGCCAATAAAGCAGAAAAGTGTTGCAGAGGAGCTAGACAGGACGCCCCTGGAGGTCTCCAAGAAGCTGGAAGACATTTGCACACGCTATGCCTTCTAACCAGGGTCAATGACCTACATATTGCTTGAAGATCTGTGTTTGCTCTGATGCCCAGCCATGGTTGTAGAGCCATTGATTTGATGATGTGGATAATGGGCGCACTTATAAATCCAGTGTGGATGTACGGATGGTAATAGGCCAGAGGTCACAACCTGGAGAAGACTGGTTTCCCTTGTGACGTTGGACGCATTCTGTCTCTTGCTCTGCTCTTGGTGAGCAGCTTTTGGTTAACCCCTTAAGGACACATGACGGAAATATTCCGTCATGATTCCCTTTTATTCCGTACGTTGTGTCCTTAAGGGGCTAAACAAATCATTTTTATTTGCCCACCCTTTCAGGCTATAAATATAGTTTTGTATAATGTTTTGTTTTAAGCATTGAACCTGTCTGAATAGACTTTGCAGGTGGATAATATTGTCTGAATCTGATGACTGAGTAAGAATAAATATATATATAATTTTTTTTATATAAAAAAATAATAATAATATATAGACTGTAACATCTTGAAGAAAAAAAAGGCTGTAAAAGGAGAACTTTGCACTGTAACCTTTCAGTAAGTTTATATGATTAAGGTTCTTAAAGTGACCCTTAAAAAAAATAATTTCTTAATATCATGTTGCAATGAAATCAAAGCAACATATTTCAGTCTGTATATAGATGTATGGACTGAAGAATGCTACAAAATGTTCTGAGCTCTTTTTCATAGGGGATAAAGAATAATAATTTGGAATCACAGGTAGTCTGAAATCTGAGAAAAAAATGTCTCCTTCAACACAATAGAAGGTAACTTGTTGGACACAAGATCCATTGAGTGCAGCTTCTGTTAATAATAGGTACAGTCAGTTTCATTTCTTGAGAAGAGAAACTTTACATGCTGGATAAGCAATAGTGTCTCCAAGGCAGCAGCTGGGCTTAGTCTAAACTGATTAGTTTACACAATACTAACAAAAATGCTTGTTACATTCCTGTGGGCAGAAAATGCAAAGAATTAACAATTGTGAAAAATAACCTTTAGCCTATGATATGTAACTTTATGTCAGTCAATAGGATGGGCAGATTTGACTTAAATGAACAGTCCAATGTAAAAATAAATATATTTGTCTTAACATTTACTTTTTATTTTAGATTTAGGCAGGGGTGGTACAAGGATGTTTGGCTACACGGGCAAAGCTGCATTCTGGCATGCTCTTTCCCCTCCCTCCCCCTGCCTTCGAAGGATACCTACACTCAATTTACATAGAAGCACAACATCAAAACACAATGATTACAGTTATTGCACAGTGCTGGTGAGGGAGGTCTTTGATTTCTCCACCAGTTCATAAAGGCACTCCACTGCATATGAGCATATTTTGAGCACCCCCGTCCCCCTGGCTTTGGCATCTTAAGACAGCTATCTGTGCGCCTTAATGTAGTGTCCTTCCTGGATAAAGGGCCCTTTCATTTTTAATTCAAAAATAAAATAAACTCACCTCAAATCCAGCACTAAGACCCTCCTTATGTCACAACTCCAATCACCCCCAAAAGATGATCAGTTTAATATTGATGTTTTCCAGGCCAATCCAATGCTTCTCATACAGATGTCATTGGGAGGTACTGCGCATGCACAGCAATTACTACGATCCACCAATAGAATGCTTTTTTAATAAGAGGCACTCACTACCTCTTTGAATGGTCATTCAAAGCAAATGAGCAGGAAACCTTCCCAACTGCCTAGTTCTAGCAGCATTTATACAAGGGCAGATTTTCTTTTTCTTTTTTTTTACATCATTACTTTTAAGAATTAGGACAAATGGGATCTTAAGTTAACCCCTAAAATCCTTCAGCCTGCTTCAATGGAATGACTGGAATGTTCCTTTAACTGAAAATAAATCTAATGCAATTCCATTTTTCAAACAAACATTAATGATTTTTTGCAGAAAACAATGCTTGTCGAACACTTATTTGTTTTGCCTTTTATACATTTTAACATTTTGTTCATTTTTGCCAAACACCAAAAACTGGAAAAGAGAAATAATTAAATAGAAGCCATTTAACATATAACCATTACAAAATAGCATCCAGGAAATGTTCCATGTATTCATAATGATATTACCTTTTAATTCACCAGTCATGCAACCACTTAGTGGCAGACTATGGATAAAAAAAATCAGCTGCAAATTTTCTGTTCCTGAGAAATGAAAGTGAAACTGACTATCTATTAGTAAAAGGAATCTCTGGGCATCATAACAATATCACTTAAATGAAACTTTGATAATTTCCTTGTCCTTGGTTGTTTTACACTTTTCAGATGCTACCTATTGTTTTAAATAGGCAAGATATCAAACTGAAAAATGGAAGTGTCCTTATACAAATTATAACAACTAGACATCTGCATTAGTTAGTCAGAAAATTCTGTTTTATTCGTATTCGTTTACTAAAATGTAACGAATTAAAATAAATTAAACGAAAGAATGCATTACCTTTTTGTTTTGTTTTGTTCATTTAATAGACTCCGTGCTGCAGGGGAATTAACCCCCACAGCATGGAGAAATAACAGTGCGCATGCGCAAAAAAAAACAACAAGGAGAGAGCCGGCAGCGCTACCAGCTCCCTCCTTGTAATAAATAAGCATTTCTACCCCTCCCTCCATTTTTATCAATATGGGGGTCATAGTGACCCCATACTGAGTTATATTTAGTTTTATGACAGTGAGCAGCCAGTGCTGTTATTTAAATAAATGGATCCTATATAGAAGTGTTAGAGCTACGGTAAGAGTATGTGTGAAAAGTAGCTATTTAGATCTAAATAGCTATTTTTTCATATTGCAACATTGTTATAGTTTTTGCTATAACATTTGTTACATGACTCTTACCGTAGCTCTATATCACTTCTATATAAACTACTGATTTCTGTGACAAGAGCAATCTCACCACATTGCATTGGAGAAGCCTGGTTGCCCGCCTGCTGCCTTTAGACTATGGCCCCATGTTGAAATGCTTGATTTTCCCCTGCAAAGACATGAAAGCCGGGTCATTTGGTGCTTGCCCTATTTGAGCGGTGATACCCCAGATAGCTATGCCATGGAGCCCATTTGTATAATGAAAGACTATGGGAAAGACTTTGGCTCCATGGCAATTGAACTATATGTGTGTGCTCTGAGCGCCATTCAGTAATAATGTGCGCTCAGATCTGAGCTATCTGGGGATATGTTGAATGTACCTGTTTTGTGCAATGGCTGCACAGTTATATGTTTCTATGTGTTTTATTGTCTTTTGCTGCCATGCGTTCAATGGAGTTTTGCCTCTGTCCTTGGAGATAATTGGATTACTTCACAATTATCTCCAGGATAGAAGACTCTGTGGAACTGGTTTTGGGCAGAAAAGCCATGCTTCCTTTGGTCACAAAGGACTACGATCTATCTTTTGAACCACTGGACCAATTTGTATGATTTTGACGTATGTTTGTATTTGGAGTATGCTGATTCTGAAAATGTATGTGAATGTGATGCATACTTTTCAAGTTATGAATAATGTGGAAAAAATGTATTTCTCTGCTTGTTATAATTAAATTACCCATTGTGTAAGGTAATTGAATCACAGGCAGAGGGGAGGATTTTGTGTGGGAATGTCTGAGTGTATTGTATGTGTTTATTGGTTGTGTTCCAAAACCCTGTGGGTGGTACTAATGTGTAAGAATGTGTACATAAGCACAATAAACCCACAGCTCTGTCTGTTCACTGCTTGACCCTCAACACGGAGCTTTGTCTCGTTCTTGGGGGGATTTATTGTATGCTGTTACAGTTTGACTGCTAGGAGTGTAAACCTATTCATATGGTTTTTCCTATTTGGCTGTTTACAGCATTCATATGGTTTCCTGTTCGGCGGATTGGTGTTCTGCAGTAGCTATGCCTGTGTCAATGGAAGGGAAGATCTACTAAATGGCGGTTTAACCCTTTTATGCTGAGGGTGCCGTAACAATTTCTATATCCAGTTTTAAATGACAGCGAGCAGCCACTGACTGCTTGCTGTTTAGGCGACATGCCCCATTACACGGAGGGACCTGGCACAGGTAGTGGCATGCGGCAGGATTTAACCTGTGCCAGGTCCCCCCTTATTGCACTAGTGACTGGGCAGCAATAGCTGCCCAGTCACTAGTACTGTTAAATTTGTTTAGGTGACATGCCACCACTCACGGCATGCCGAAGAGTTGTAGACACGCAGGCCCCACCACATACATATATGCAGATGTTACACAAATATACAGCTTGTATGGATCCATTTGCGTTATCAGGTGTTGTCAGGGCCGTCTTTAACGCGGGGCAAACGGGGCAGCTGCCCCGGGCCCAGTTTCTCTTGGGGGGCCCGAGGCACCTGCCCCGTGGGCCCCGCTGACCCTGGCGGGCGGGCGGTCGGGCAGGAAGGCGGGCGCGTGAGGGAGCACTCAGTGCTTCCTCTTCAGCTCCCTCGCGCACCGCACTGATGCCGGAGCCGGAAGATTCCGGCGCCGGCATCCTCACGCCGCTGAGGGAGCTGAAGAGGTCGAGTGCCTCTTCTGCCCCCCGACCGCCACCCACCCAGGAGCCCAGCAGCACCACTACCCTGAATCCCCCCAGCACTCCAAAAGGTAAGGAGGCTGGGGGGATTACATTTAAAAAAAAAATGTGTGTTTGTGTGTATGTGTGTGTTAGTGTGTGTGTTTGTTTGTGTGTGTATGTGTGTGTTAGTGTTGTGTGTGTTAGTGTATGTGTGTGTTAGTGTATGTATGTGTGTGTTTGTGTGTGTTGGTGTATGTGTGTTAGTGTATGTGTTTGTGTGTTAGTGTATGTGTGTGTTAGTGTATGTATGTGTGTTTATGTGTGTTAGTGTGTGTGTGTGTTTGTGTATGTGTGTTAGTGTATGTGTGTTAGTGTATGTGTGTGTTAGTGTGTGTGTGTGTCAGCATGTCTGTGTGTGTGTCAGTATGTCTGTCTGTCTGTGTGTCAGTATATATGTGTGTGTATATCTGTGTGTGTCAGTATGTGTATGTGTCAGTATGTCTGTCAGTGCGTCAGTATGTCTGTTAGTGCATGTGTATGCATGTGTCAGTATATCTGTCTGTGTGCCAGTATGTCTGTGTGTGTGTGTGTCAGTATATCAGTCTGTGTGTGTCAGTGTATGTGCCTGTGTGTGTGTGTCAGTATTTCTCAGTGTATGTGGGTGTCAGTATATCTGTCAGTGTGTGGGTGTCAGTATTTCTGTCAGTGTATGTGTGTCAGTATGTTGATCAGTGTATGTGTCTGTGTGTGTGTGTCAGTATGTCGGTATATGTGTCTGTGTGTCAGTATGTCTGTATATGTGCCTGTGTCAGTATGTCTGTCAGTACGTCTACCAGTGTATGTGTCTGTGTGTGTGTCAATATATGTACCTGTGTCAGTGTGTCTGTCAGTGTATGTGCCTGTTTATCTGTATGTAGTCTGTGTATCTGCTTGTGCGTCAGAGTGTGTACCTGTGCATCTGAGCCGCAACTTTAAATACAAATACACCCCTCCATTCAAACTTCAACACTACATATAAAACACACTCCTGCATTGAAACGTCAACACTACATACAAGCACACTCCTACATTCAAAAACAAACACTACACATAAATGCACACTTGCATTCAAACTCCAGTACCACATACAAACACATTCACACAAACATACTCCATACAAACACATGCTTACATTCAAACATACTAACATGGCTCAGTGCTAAATACAACCCTGCAAGCATTGGTAGAGTCCCAGCTGTCAAAGCATTGTTGGAGTTGCACGACAGATGGGGTTCTACCTTTAGTCCAACCTTGCAATTGGGGGTCCCAATAAAATTCATTCTACTTTAGTACCGCCACTGCGTTGGGATGGATGCCGTGATTGCATACCAGGGAGTGAGGGGCGAGAGCGGCAGGGCACAGGGGGCCCAAGAAAACACTTGCCCAGGGTCCATTCGTTATTAAAGACGGCCCTGGGTGTTGTATAATTGCGGGCAGTGGTACTCATGTTTCATTCTAAGTAAAATTATAGAGCCTTCCCCATTAATATCTTATGTCTATATCTGCCTGTGGTTCCATAAGGCTTCCTGTATCAGTTGTGAAAGTCAGTCCTTCCCACCTCCATGTCAATGTAGTAAGGTTTGCGAGAGAGGACAGCGAAGAAAGATGCAAGAGATAAGTAAGTGAAGAGTAAAGGAGCAGAGAAAGTCCCCTACAGGCCCCCATGTCTCCCATCTGTGTAATCATTCAAAATCTGAGATATGTACTAACATATTAAACAGCGCATGCGTCGCAACCAAGTATCATTCCTAAAAGGTTATTATGAAAATTATGAAACTGTTATTACATGTTACACATGTGGCTTCCTGGACAATCTAGTATCGTTTTCCCACCACAACCTTAGGATTAAGTAAACCACAGTGGCTAACAAGTTATTCCCGGTTCATAATCATTATACGTGTATACGGAACTCTGCGTTGTACAATGTACATAGTGGAGCATGGTGCGCCAAGTGCACCCCAGCAGTAGCACCTGCCAAATGTTTCCCTTTGCCGATTAGGCTGATATAAGTATTAGGAGAGAGTGTCAATCCTTTCCTGCTCTGGTCATGAGAATAAAATCGAAGAAAGAGAGCAACCTGAATATAGATAGTGGAAGAAGAAAAGAAGCCAGAGAGGTTCCCGTGTCTGGGCGGGCGAGAGTCCCTGGGCAACCCCCACATCATCCGCTCATGCAAGCATTATAAGTCACGCACCATATGTACAAACCATGGTTGCCAGGCCTCGGCGTGTCTGTGACCTGTCCCAAGCAGAGAGGTGCATGCAGGAGAATTTAACCTCCCTTTTATTAATGTGGGGGTAATAGTGACCCCGATAGGTTTTAATGTGGGGGGGGGTAGAAATAGTTATTTATTACAAGGAGGGAGTTGGTAGTGCTGCAGGCTCCCTGCTTGCTTTTTTTTTGCGCATGCGCAGTGCTGTTTTTGTCCTAATGGATGAAAACGAATAATGTTTTTTCGAATTTCATTCGAAAAAAACGGATGAAATTCGGGATTCACTGATTACATTTTTATTCAGTACGAAATCATTCATACACACAAAATGAAAATTTCACTGGTGGACATGTCTAACAACAACCACGCTAACAGGGAGGAACTTCCCAAACATTGCGGTGTAGAATTGGGAGTCCATTAAATGCTTGGAGATAGATTGGGTCCAGTGTCAGTCTACCTACTTAAAGTTGGAGTTAGATCAGGTTTTTACTACATTTTATATTTACCTTTGTTGTGGAATCCTCCTTTTTTGAATGGGACCATCCCCTCCAATATTTTACCCTCTTAAAGAACAACTATTTGCTTAAGTTCAAGATTTTATAAACTCAGATACTTCTATCCCTCACATCTCTTAATCCCTTCTGAATTTACTAACATCTTGGACAGTTCTTACAATCTATAATAACCTCCCACTCTATTGGAACTATATTCCAAATTTTCCGAAATGTTATTGACTGAACTTCTCAGCTGAGGAGTCTGGCGGCCTAGACCCAGACTTTTAACGACCTTACCTCAGTGGACCTCAAATCTGCCACGCAAACCCCTAATACCTGTACCCCATCCACCTCTTATTAGAAGATGTAATTGTTCATTTTAGATAGGGCCTATTTTACGTCCTTATTACATTTTAAAGCAGGGCTGTCCCCATGCAGTACATTTTGTAAATGGCTGAGGTGGATCTGCTTCATTGTTTATGGTACTGTCCTAAATTGTCCCCCTTGTAGACCATAGTACCTTCCTTTAGCAGGGACATCATAGAGCTTGACTTCACACTGACAGCAGAGTGGGTACTATTTGCCATTTCTTCTGACAATGAGAGGGCTAGATGTCAAAGAAGCCCAGGGCTTTGCTGTTAAATTTGGAGGCTGCTGGCTGCAAAGCTATCCTTGACAATTGGATTGAGGAGGACCCCCCTTTTTTTCTCATGTATTGGCTGTTTTTCATAGTGATTGGATGGAGATGACTCACGATAAGCATAGGAAGGTCACTCTTTTTTTTGCTAAGTGGTTCCCTTTTATCCCACATGTTCATGAGGGGATTTAAGATGCTTTACGTGAATCTCTTCAGTGGTGCAGAGTCTCCAAGCTTAAGAAATGTCCATGTATCTGTAGTTGTATTGTAATCTGGTCCATGTTTCTGGATTTGTATTTTTAGTAATTGTGATGATGGACTGACTATTGTACTCTCTAGTTTAGTTGTATTTTATCTATGACATGTTGCTATTGTGCGGTCTAGCTTTAATAAAGCTGTGACTATGGCCCCTAGGGGGTATAGCCATTTAAAAAGTCTATTTGGGCTTATTGGATTTTTAAAAATTTTTTTCTTCTCCTTTAATTCCATGGGAAAATGTGCCTCTTCCCCACCCCCTTTTGCTGTCCTATTGTTCTCCAGCAGGACGTTGTCCCAGGTACACTGCCAGAACAGTTGAAACTGGCTGCTTTGTCCCTCCTCAATCTCTCATCAGCCCTTGCTATTGTTTAACCTCATGGCGATCCAACTGTATTCGTGGGATCTGAGCGCTTTTTGGACACAGTGAGCGCTCAGATTCAAGCCATCTGGGGATATGTTGGACATATAGGTTAAACATTGTATTATATGAGTTATGTATTTTTATGTAGTTTTTGTAACAGTTTTTGGACTTAGAGATAATTGGCTTACCACAGTCACTTAAGCCAATTATCTCCAGGACAGAGAAGAAGATAGACCTGCCGCACTGCCTAAATCTGTGGAACTGTTTTGGGCATGAAAGCCATGCTTGCGGTCGGTCAAATATGACTTCTATAAAACTTTTGAACCCCTGCTCTGATCGGGGTGATTTTTTGATATGTGGTTCACCCCGACCAGGGCTATCCAGGGATGTAGGATGTAGTTTATGGGGATATGTTTGTGTTTTGGGGTGTTTCTGGACTTTGGGTAAAACTGTATATTTTCTGCCTTTGATAATTACGTTAGCCCATTGTGTTTGTTAATTGTATCACAGGCAGAAGGGAGGGTTTGTGTGCCTTAGCTGGGAGTGTCTGACTGTCCTGTACTGTACTGTGTTGATTGGCTGTTGTAACTTTGTGTCCTGTGCTCCACAAGGTCCACGTGGGTGGTAACCTTGTGGGAAATTTGTGTATATAAGAAAGCCCTGTGTGCTCATTAAACCAGTTCTACTTCACCCTCAATTTAGAGTCCTGTCTCTTATTGGGGGAAACAGCTACAAGGGGTTGCTATGCTCTTCATACTCCCTTGGATAAGCACTAAGTTCTTTTAAGAGCTTGTTCCTGCTTCACTCTCTGGGGATGTTTACCCACTGGAACCTGGAGCCTTGTCGTAGGTCCAGGTTGGGTAGGAGACAGCGAGACCCCAACCAAGCTGTGGCGGCTCGTGGGGCCTGCGGTGGTTATGTTCTCTGGTGGAGCGCTTGGAGCCCTCAGGAAGTGCTAGGAGCATCCTTCAACGGAGGTACCCAGTCAGGGTGCCAGGTGATCCGTTACAGCATGTATTAACCATAATGCTCAGATTTCATATTAATTAACACCATAGGCATCAAAACCACTATGCAAATGTGATGATCCAAAGCTTTTCCTATAGGAATGCATTGGGGGGTTATTGGTGCACGTGCAACAAAATTCCACACAACCAATCAGCATCTCCTCATAGACATGCATTGTTCAGCACCGCCATGCAATGCACAGAGACGCTCAGCGTCAGTGACCCAGGAAGCACCTCTAGAGTTGTTCCTAGACAGTAATGTAAACACTGCCTTGTCTTGGAAAATGCATTATTTACATTAAAAAGCCTGTAGGGATAGGCAAACCAGACACCAGAACAACTACATTACGCTGTAGTTTAATAGATCTTTTTTTCTGGTTCAGCTATTTTGACCTTTAATTTTAATTTCACTTTGAATTTTCAATTTAGTAAAAATACTTATAACTCTCAGTAGAAAACTGCTAATGCTAAAGAAATGTGGATGCTCTGCTTGCATGTGATATTTCCATTGGATGTTCCCAGACTAACACCAAGAGAAAATTGGCATTTGGTGCTAAAATGCAGAACAAAATCATATATAAATTTGAGAAAAGTGGCATGGCTGGTACGTGTCAGAAAAAAAAGGTCTTTTTCTCATTTCTTTTTGGAAGAAAATACAATGCTTTAACAAATTTATATTTTCAATATGTGCAGGCCCGTACTGGCCATTGTGCAAACTGGGAAAATGCTCGGTGAGCCACAATAGCCATGAGCTGAGGCTGGCAGGGGAGATCAGAGAATCACCCTGGCTAGCCAGTGCAGGACCAGTGCTACTGATCGCCCAGAGAAGGGGCTCCATGCAGGGCTGAACTAGCCCACCGGAATACCGGAAAATTTCCCGGTGGGCCGCGTCACCTGGGGTTGCGCATTACTCCAATTCTTCCCTCCTATAGCGAGGGAGCCCACTGGGTCTTGTGTATTGTATAAATTGCTCAGCAGAACCCCAATTATGCATGTTCAGGTGATTGCAGCCTCCTGGTTTCACATATATATATATATATATATATATATACACATACACATACACATACATGCAGATACATACAGATACATACATACACACACACACACATACAGATACATACATAAATATACATATACTGACATACATACATACTGAAATACATTCACATACATAGATACATACATACATACAGACATACATACATACAGATATACATACATACAGATACACATACTGACATACATACATACACATACTGACATACATACATACACATAGCTAATTTTTCTTACCTTTTCTTTGCAGGAGGGTGGCTGGGGCTGATGGGAGTCAGCTGGCTCACCCGTCCTTGCAACCTGTCTCTTCTCGCGGCCTGTCTCTCTCCCCTCCCGCGTGGAGGGAGCTGGAATGAAGTGACCTGCCATCACTTCCTCCAAGCACTACTTGAGGCTGCATTTTTTTTAAAGGGGCCTGGTTGTGCTATTACACGGCCAGAGTGCTGACCGGGCCCCTGAAGATTTAAGGCCCATCGGGTGGCCGTAAATGCTTAGGCCACCCGGTGGGCCCTATCGGCAGTTCCACTGCTACACGTGGGGCCCGGGCCCCCCCGGGGCCGCTGGGCCTGTGACAACCATCATGGTTGTCACCCCCTGATGACGGCCCTGAATACAGATATATATATGCATTAATGTGTGTATTAGTTTTATATATATATATATATATATATATATATAATGATGCCAATAATATTTACACATGTATTAATATACATTTATTGGTAGTCGGGGCAATATAGCCGTAATGAAAGTAACCTAGCATATTATAATCATAGACATTTATGACTTTTACACCAGCCGGTTGTGGTGTGCCGGAACCGACAAAACAGTAGGCCTGTAATAAAAGTGGGCCCACCTTAGAGGGTGATATGATTAGAGGGAGTGGTGGGAGGGATGACTCGCCAGACCATCAACTGTAAGTTGGGAGAGGATTGGCAGCCCTTTTAAGGGGATTCAAGCCCCTCCCACAACTACAGGCCAAGGCCTTAACATTTGTAGTCGGGGCAAAATAGCCATAATATTATAACCATAGACATATATGACTTTTAGAATAAATCACTGGTTAGAATGATAAATATACCAGGAGCTGGTTCACTAGTAGCAATAAGTATAAATGCAACAAATCAGATACATCAGCCTAAATAGATACTAAGTGACTCATCACCTAAAGATGACAAGTAATTCATATAGTAGGAGTCCAAATATACAAGTTCATAAAAGCTAAAATCAGATAAAATAAGTCCTCATATAGTCCACATATGTAGCAAAGGGGGAGTACACACACTACTGTGTATATAGAAAATACACAGCTGTGGAACCCTATTGCAAAAATGATATAATTTACTAAAGATAAGTAAATACAAATAAAAATATATATAAAAATGAAAACTAAAATAAAAAGTAGAAAAACAAGAAGCAAATACAGTACCTTGGACAACTGTATGCTAAAGAGGAGATAATAGATGGGTAACAAAAAAGGAGGGAAAATGCTTCTGTATAAACAGTTCCAAGTCTTTAATAGAATTCAAATCAGTAGATCAAATAAACATAAATAGTAAAAATAGGAATAAATAAAAATACCAACAGGATGCTCTAACACCACTGAAAGCTGTCTCTTGCAGTTGTTCTCCTGATGCTTGGGATTTGTGGGAGCTTCAGTCTTTGTTGTAGGATACCTGGCAATGAATTAAGCGTGCGGTTCAGCCAGCATTCCACCGAAGCCTCACTCCCGATCTGAATCCAACCGGTAGTCAGGAGGGACAGTTCGTGCTGTATCTGCCGTATAGTGATCAGCTTAGAATGAAGGTGAAGTAGAGCGTTGCCGTGGTACTTGACTCAGCAGGCGTGTGAGATTCAGTCCTGTAAGGCACTGTATCAGAGTGCCGTCTTGCTTGACGCGTTTTGTGAGGAGTTGCCTCACTTCTTCAGAAGCTGTAGTCTTCTGAAGAAGTGATACGTGAAGTGTCTGAGGTGAATTGTGGAAATAAAGATAGTAAACGAGAAATGAAGGATCTACCTTGTGGGATGATTCTCATGGCAAAATTGAGCGACCCCAGCAGCAATTAAAGTTCTTTGCGGTTTCAAGAACCTAGTTGTAAGTAGTGTTCAATGCTTGGTAGGGTGCGCTCAATCTTATCCTGTGGGAGGCTAGCTTGCATGTGGATAGAGTCCAATTGGATCCCCAGAAATTGCACGCTAGGGTCTGGACCTAAGGTCTTGTGAGGGGAGACTGTGATAGTCAGGGATTCAAAAAGAGCCAACATATGTGTAAGGCTACTTGGAGGGAGTGTGTTATTTTCAATCGTGAGTGAATAACTCAGAAACCTCATCACAATACCCTGCCCTTTACCCTCACTTACCAAAATGAATTGTGCACTCTGGAATGCCCGCTCCATCTGCAGTAATTTAAAATCAACAACCATACACGACTTTTTCATCTCAAAATCACTCACACTGCTTGCACTTACAGAGACCTAATATAATATAAATACTGAGTTTCAGCGGGTGACCTCAACAAACACCAAGTAACTCACAAAACACCTATGTGGTAACCCCTCAATCCACATAAAAGTCAAAGCACATACATACATACAGAGTAGGTGGAGTATCTTGGTTCGTTGTAAAGTAGCATATAGTATACAATAAGAACTGTAAAAACAGAGAAAACAAAATCTAGTGCAATATCGTAGAGCACAAAGGTGACTTTAAGTATAATTTGTGGTTAGTACTCACAAACCAAGAGCCAAAGGAAACTGGCTCAATTCAGACGCCTGTGGGATAGTTGTAAGGGTTCCCACTCCCTCTCTGTGCGTCAGCTGTTTCTATGTTCCTTATGATAGTTGAGAAGAAGGGACCATAACCATTTCAATAGAAGGAAAATCTTCTTTAATGAAACATAAAACTACAACTCCACTTAGGCAAAAGTTGAAATTAAAATATATTAAAAAACAAGTAAAAGTCTCTTAATATAAAATAGTCCACTATGGGACAAAAAAATCAATAATCCACTCTGGGAAAATCAAGCAAGACGCGTTTCGCCTAATATATGGGCGTCCTCAGTTGCTCCTAAAGACGTTCTGTTCACTCTCATCATTTTATACCCTTTTGTGATGGGGGGATGCCGGGCACCTGTTCTGTCTTCATTTCTTCTGGGTTCCGTCGTCACTTCCGGTTGGCGGATTTCCGGTTTTCATTGTGTCCAAAGGTGGAACGCATATGCGTTCCACCTAGTGCTGACGTATTTCCGGTTCTCTCCGAAAATGGAACGCACATGCGTTCCACCTACTGCACAGGATGGTATTCGTTTTTGCAAAAGCCCAGAAAGTTGCTTTACATTTATGTCCCTATTCTACATTTCTTCCAAAAAGAAAAAGTGCACAATATAAATGTCCTCTTTGAGTGCCTGGCTGTCCCCCTCTGATAGCACTACTCCTGCCTCTTTATGTTTTAGTGGGCTACAAATCTCTCACACTCCCAGACTCAACTGTAAAGGAGGCGGCGTAGGCATCCTTCTCTCCCCTCAATGTACCTTTCAACCAATCATAACTCCTCCTGCCCTATCCTTTTCTTCTTTTGAAGTTCACACTGTCCGCCTATTTAAATCCACTCCTTTAAGAATTGCTATTATCTACCGCCCCCCCGGTTATCCTAGAATATTCATTGAGCACTTTTATTCCTGGCTTCCCCACTTCCTCTCATCTAACACTCCTTCCCTTATACTTGGGGATTTCAATATCCCAATCAATAACCCCAATTGCACTGATGCCTCTCGTCTGCTCTCTGTAGCCTCCTCCTTTGGCCTTACGCAATGGTCCAATCTAGCAACCCATACAGCGGGAAACACTCTTGATCTTGCCTTCACCAACCTCTGTACTGCCTCTAATCTCTCCAATATTCCCTTTCCTCTATCTGACCACCATCTGCTGACTTTTGACATTGGCATACCTAAGACCCAATTGACACCACCGTCTGAACATCACTCTCACAGAAACCTCCAATGTCTTGACCTAGTGCATTTCTCCACTAATCTCCAAACTTTCTATTTACCTATCTCAAACCTCACCTGTCCTAGTTCTGCAACCTCCTTCTACAATTCCACCCTCTCCTCTCAACTAGACATCATGGCACCTTGTAAATTTAAACGCCGCAGGCCCCCCAACAACAACCCTGGCACACCAAGCTCACTCGATGCCTCCAAAAATGCTCCAGAACTGCTGAACGCTGTTGGAGAAAGTCTCACTGTGCATCTGACTTTCTCCACTATAAATTTAAGCTGAGCTCATACAGCTTTGCTCTGTTCCTGTGTGTCCAACTTGTCTGGTTACAACTACATGTCTGTTCATCCACCCACTGTAAAGCGCTGCGGAATTTGACGGCGCTCTATAAATATCATAATAATAATAACAGATGGACATCTGCACACATTAAGCAATAACCAACACAAAATTTCCGCATACGTTTAAAAGAATTTGCGGCTGCTTTTGAAGCCAAAAGTGAGTCGTGTGAAAAAATAATACAACCCCAGCCACTTAATGCTGTGTAGATGCCATAGTGAAGGGTGAATGGGAAGTAACTTGAAAGCATTTACTACGTCAGTTTTACTGAGCCATGCACCTGTGCCAGCCGTTAAAATGGCCTCGATGGCATTGTCGATAGTGGCATACTGTAAGGAAAATTCTTTAGAGGGTAGGTGGGAATTAAGGCTGGGAATAGTGGAGGAAAGTAGTGCCGGTAAGTCAATTATCAGTCTGGGTTTGAGTGAGGTTTTCTCCGTGACAACCCCTATAGGGCTGGTTCTCCAAGATGTGAAAGGTGGGGAAATGAAAGGTCCCAACAAAACCCTTGCTCTACCTCCGTCCTAATAAGTGTACATACTAACTCTGTATCATTTAAAGTGATTTGTAAATTGTTACATTCTAGTGTACCTGTTGGCAAATGTACTAAACCCGTGTAGAACCCTTCAGACAGTCCAGTGATAATAAATTTAACCAAATGGTGTGATGATGGGTGTTGTTGCAACAGTGCAGCCAATAACGTGACGTTGATGCAAGTGTGATACGGTTTAGGGAAAACCTAAACCACATGGACTTTGAATGAGCCCTGAAATAATGGGAACACAGGTGCAATAACCTACAAGAGCTAAAACCACAAGTACCCGCATTAAAAATATTGCAAATCTGAGATTTGCCAAGGAACACAATGTCCCTACCCAGTTTATCCTTTAAGCTTCTGGTAGGTCTTGGGAAATTAGGGACAGAGTGGCCCTGTTCAGTTTCTGCCGTATTAGGGAAGAAGTTAGTACTATGAGCCGTAGATGCACACACTGCACAAGCCGGGGGTCTGAGGCCTGCAAAATGTCTGCAGAATAACTCAGTGCCCAGCTTACTCCAATTTATGCTGTAATTGAACTGAGTCAGAGCTGCAGCCACTTTTGCAGAGAAGGAACGGTGGTAATCATAAAAATCAGTACCACCGTATTTGTGCCACAGATCCACCAGCTTGTGCATATATACGTCTAATTCTTCTCTTTTCTCAGGTTATACCGAGCAATACACATCCCTATAAATGCCAAAACCCAGTAAAAATTTCGGAGTGGATAATTTTTTGTTCAATCGGGGGTCTCTTGCCCTTAGGACCACGGAAATATCCCCGGATGCAAATGTCCTATTCTCAAGAACATCCTGGGAGGCAATTAGAAGTCAGACCAGATTAACATCCTTGCCTTCCAGAATGTTCTTTTTAAGGTGAGCTGGGACCATGTGCGAGGGGTTGATACATTCAGGGACTGTAAACTGATGCCAGAGTATTACCGGGCATGACATCAGTGCCTGTGTGATTGGGAATAGCTGGGTTTTCAGGAACCTGGGGAGAACATACCGTCTCCAATTTCACTTCCCGTGCTGGGAAGTGATTGCTCCTCAGGGATATCAGGAACTTGAGACATAACTGAAAATATAAAAGGCAAGTTAATCATTATCCTAGGATGAAGTGGTCGGGTACTGGCGAAGCTAGTTAGATATCAAGCAGCGAAACAATTATGCTATTTGAAAACATCACAGGTGAGTCCTTGCTAATTGCCAAGCGGCGTGAGAGGCTCTACCAACGTTTGGCCCGAAGGGGAAATATGAGGCCACCGAAACGTTGTGGCGGGTGTTGGCCTCTCGGTGATAACTAAAGCATGAGATAGAATGGGAATGACATGGGAGGCCCTCTCTATGCGACCATGCGAGGTGTCTAACTATGATTTCACCCGATGGGCGTATACCTCCGAGTATGAGGATGGGTGTTGGCCTCGCGGGACCTCTAGCCTATGGATTAAGACAGGAAAACAGATCCTAGTTGGGCAATCTAAAATCCTAAAAGCCAGTACCACTCTAAAACTAGAAAGGTACTGGGTTCTGGTGTCGTACCTGATAAAAGTTGAGTCAGGACGAGATGTTATGTAGAGTTATGAATTAGCCGGTGGCAGTAGATACGGGTTTGTCGTGCTTGTAAAGCAACCGTCTGTAAACTCAGGTACCTAAGGAAAGTAAAAATGTTACATGCCTGCTAAATATCAACATATAACTTAATCAACATATAACTTAGAAATTAGATTAGTAACTGTTTATTAAATTACCAACCTAAAAGGCAAACAGTTTTGACACAGTTGTAACAATTCAAAGTTGTTTGTAATCCGTAATCAAAGTTTAATTCCCAAAATGAAACCTGTGGGAATGATATCAGGACAATATCAGCTATAACAATCCAGTCTATCATTACATGTAATTTATCCTAATTCATGAACATAACCTATGACTGTAATATCCTTTGTTACCAATAGGGGCATATGACTTATTATAATTAGGCTAATCGAATGAAATTAGTGAGATAGACATACCCCAGGATATTACCGCCGAAACCACAAACAGGAATACATTGTAGAACTTATTAATTTGTTCGTATCATCTGGCATATTAAACAACCGAACACATATTGCTGTAAAAGAGTGAAACAAATAGTTGCGTTCGTGCAGTTAAATTTATACGAAACAAAGGGATGCCTGTTATTTTCAAATGAAAGTTGTGCCGAAAGGTGTGTACGTAACAAGTCAGAGGGTTTAACCGAATGCCCATGTGTAACAAACGAAAACCCCTACCGCGAAAGCGAGCAACGTTTGCGACTGATGCCTTATGGTAGGGGTTTGACTTACGGTTTTATTTTTTTTATAATTCTTTATTTATTGTCAGACAAATAGTATATCAGTACATTATCTTTGCAAATATAGGCTTCGCAGAAGCCTGGTGTATAAGCTTATATATTTTCGTTTGTCTGTTTTTTTGGGGGGGTTTTTTCCAAGAAAAAGAAAAGAGCTTCATAGATGTAACATGTCATACATTAGTAGGTATATAACTTGAACTTGTAACAAGGTGTGTACAATGATGGGTACAAGTGAGGTTTTGTGAGGTGTGGTTCGTTTTGTCCGTGGTATCTTTGCTTTTTAGTGGGGTTTGTCATGGTCTGCGTTATTCGGGCCTCGAAGGAGGGTGATCTGTCTGCTCCCTCAGGGATGTGGGAGCTTGTTGGTTATTCTATGGTGGGTATGAGCATCCGCTTCCTGCCCCTTATCTCTAGGATGGAGTTATATGTCATATTGTTCCCAAGGTGCCCATACCCTGTTAAAGGTTGCCATTGTATTTCGGACCTGGGCAGTCATTTTATCCATTAAGTAGTTGTCTCTGTCCTTGCTCATTACTAGGGATAGAGCCAAGGCTCTGTTGAGCCAAGGCTCTGCAGGCTGCTACGTATAACATGTTTAGTAGTCTCTGTTCGTACCTGTCTAGTCCGTCTGTGGGTCTGGAGAGGAGACAAACCCAAGGGTCCGGTGTGAGTCTTTTGTGTAGGAGATGGGAACCTACCACCACTACTTCCCTCCAGTATGTGGTGACCTTTGGGCAGTGCCACCACATGTGTACGTACGTGCCTTTTTCCCTGCATATACGCCAGCAGGTGTCTGTGGGGCTGATTTGCATGTGGTGTTGCTTGATAGGGGTTGTGTACCACCTAAATAGTGTTTTGTATGCTTGTTCCTGTAGGGAGGTGCAGATGGATGTTTGTATGCATGCTTCCCAGATATTTTGCCAATCTATCCCCTCCAACGTGTCCCCTAAGTCCGCTTCCCACCTGTTTGTGTATGTTATCATTCCCCATGTTCCAGACTCTGTGCAAATGTGGTTGTAGAGTAGTGAGATAAGCTTTGTCGGCATGGTTTCTTTAAAGCATATGCGTTCGAAGAATGTTACGTTTTTGGTTGTCGCAGCTTTAACCGTGGCTGTTTGTGCGAAGTCCCTGCTGGACGTATCGGAAAAAGTCCCTGGTTTGCAGTGGGGCAAGGGATTTTAAGTGGTCGTACTTCACTAATTGCTTGTCGATGTATAGGTGTATGTAGCGTTGTAGCCCTGTGGTATCGATGCCTTTGAAATCTCGTGCCCTGAGTCCTGGTGGGAATGCTCTGTTCCGGAGTATTGGAGTCATCGGGCTTGGGGTGTTTATGAGTTTATATTTCTGGGCTACCAGGTCCCAGAGGCTAATAGAGTTGAGGATAGCTGGGCAGGTAGTTCTAACTATCCTCCTGTGTTCTCTGGGTGTCCATATTAAAAATTGGGGTAGGTCTGTGCCAGTCACTAGTGATTCTATGTCTACCCATCTGCGTTGGTCTTTTGGGCAGTGCCAGTGCGCTATTTGGGCTAGCTGTGCTGCTATGTAGTAGTTGTGTAAGTGGGGCAGTCCGAGACCTCCTCGTGGTTTGGGGTTATATAGTATGGCTCGGGCTATTCTAGGTCTTTTTCTCTGCCATATGAAGGAGTCTATAGCCTTCTGGATATCTGCCAGATCTGTTCTAGTGATCCTGATTGGTAGTGCTTGAAAGAGGAATAAAAGTCTGGGCATGACATTCATTTTTACTGAGTGTAGGAGACCGAGCCATGTAATGGGTTTGTCTGTCCAGTTTTCTAAGTCGTTCTTTAGAGTGTGTAGGAGGGGTGTGTAGTTGTGTTTGTACAGTGCAGTGGGATCAGCTGTTAGTTGTATTCCAAGATATGTGAGCGATTCTTGATTTATCCTAAGATGGTGTTTGCGCCTGATGTATGTTACATCTTGTTCTTGTAGGTGGAACGGCATGGCTGTCGATTTGGTGAGATTGACTTTGTATCTGGAGGCTTTTCTGTATTGTTGTAGGAGAGTGTCTAGTCGGGCCATGGAGCGTATCGGGTCAGACAGTGTTAGTAGAACGTCGTCGGCATATGCCGCTACTTTCAATTGCTTGGTCCCTATCTGTATGCCTTGTATCAGTGGGTCTGCTCTAATGGAGTGTAGTAGGGGTTCTAAGACTATCGCAAACAATAGTGGGGATAGGGGGCACCCCTGTCGTGTCCCATTTCTCACTGGGAAGGGAGTCCTGGGAGCTCCAGGTATGATTGTTTGTGCATGGAGGTCTGTGTATAGGGCCCTAATTGCTGTAATGAATGTGTCCTGGAAGCCTTGTGTTTCTAGTAGCTGAAATAGGAATGGCCATTGGACTCTGTCAAAGCCTTTTTGGTGTCCAGGGAGAGGGCGAGGGAAGGGGTGTCAGAGTTGGCCATGTACCAGACCAGGTTGGCCCCACGGCGGGTGTTTTCATACAGCTGTCGTCCCGGCATGAAGCCGACCTGGTCCGGGTGCACTAGTTTGGTCAAGAGAGGTGTTAGTCGTATAGATAAGATTTTTGAGAAAATTTTTAAGTCCGAATTGATTAGGGAGATTGGTCTGTAGTTCGTGGCTAGGGTGGGGTCTTTGTTTGGTTTAGGTAGGAGCACTACGTTGGCGGTAGCCATGTCTCGGTCTGGTGTCCCTCCCTGGAGGAAGTCGTTATATAAGTTAGTGAGGGGGGATACTAATTCGTCTTTGAATTTTTTGTAATAGGACATGTCGTAGCTGTCAGGTCCGGGTGCCTTGTTGTCTTGTAGCGTGGTAATTGCCGCCGCCACTCTTTTTGTGTTATGGGCTCCTGTAGAGCTTCTGCCTCTTCTGGTGTTATCCTAGGTAGGTCTGTGTGGATCAGGAAGTCTTTAATATGTGTCAGAAGTTGGGCATGTGCTAGTTCGTCCCGTGGGGTATGATCGTATAGTCTGCGAAAGTATTCTGTGAAGGTTAGGTTGACGTCTCTTGGTGTGTTAACTATTACGTCAGAGGAGTTACGGATTGTAGTGATGGGTTTGGATTCTTGTCGGGGCCTGAGTGTGCGGGCTAGTAGTGTGTCCATCTTATTGGCTTTCTCGTAGAAGAGGAGTCGGGATCTTAGTACGGAGTGTGCTACGTCTGCTATTGATATTTCTCTGATGGAATGTCTTAGTGTTTGGAGTTCTTCAAGTTTAACAGTGGTGGGGTTATGTTTGTGTTGGTGTTCTGTTCTCCGTAGTGTAGTTTGGAGTTCTAGGAGGCATTTAGTTTTTTCTTTTTTAGCGTGGGTGGCTGTTCGGATGAAGTGGCCTCTCAGGACTGATTTGTGAGCTGCCCATATGATTGTCGGGTTTGTGTCTCCTGTGTCATTGTTGCTAAAATAGTCTGTGATTGTTGCTCGGGTGGCGAGGAGTATCTCCTCGTCGTTGAGCAGGTTAGCGTTAAGTTTCCAAGTCCAGTTTAAGTGATAGTGTAGTTTCCCCCGGGCTGTGTCATGTTGCCATTATTGTTGCTGCCCTAGGGGCAATAGCCGTGGGTAATTGTAGGTCCACGGTTGGTGGTGGGAAGGAGAGTGGGGAGAGTTCTCTGATCGGGTGGTATTGGGTATCATGGGGGTACAACTTGTATCTCGGGGGACACCCGAAGTATGTTTACTTAGCCTTCCATCATGAGTGAGAGGGCCCGTGTTTTGGGCAAAGAGAGCTTTCTGCTAGCTACTTAGCGGACACCATGTGGCGTGGGGATCCGGGTACCGTGAGTCGGTTTGTGTGATCCCCGTCCCCAGTGTGCGCGGGGGGGGAAGAGGTAGTCCCCCGGCTCAATCCCCCCCCCGCAACAGCCCAAGACCCCCCCAGATCCAGTGGTGCGGCCGGTCCCCAAGTTCATGTGGGAGGTACCTATTAGCTGGTGAAGGATATGGTAGCCCGGAGGGCTTTTATGTGTGTCGGTCAGCCGCTTCGCCAGCCGTCAGCTAGTCCCAGGGGAGCGAACGGAGCTCCGGTAGGTTGTCTCTTGGTAGGGCGAATCCCGGTGGGGGGTCCAGACAGAGGCCACGGAGAAATTTTAAGGGGTCAGTCCCGGGCAGGAGGGTGTGTGTAGCTCCCGACCTGTACGCCACTAGCTTGAACGAGTGCCCCCATGTATACCGGATCTCTTGGTCCTGGAGCAGCGAGGTTAATGGCTTCCATTCTCGGCGGCGTTGCAGTGTTGTAGGTGATAGATCTTGGAAGAGGGTGATGTTGGCGGATTGGTAGGTAAGGTCGTGCTGTCTGGCGTATCTCATCACTGCTTCTTTTGTTGTATAGAAGTGGAAGCGGATGATATCATCCCTGGGTGCCATCCCTTCAGCTCTGCGGGCCCGGAGCGCCCTGTGCGCACGGTCGATCGTGCATTTTTCCTCCGGTATTTCTGGTAAGAGGTGCTTAAAGTAGTTTTCCAGCTTTCCAACTAGTGCCCCTTCGTTAGGTGCTTCTGGGAGGCCTCTAAGCCGGATATTGTTGCGCCGTGAGCGGTTCGCTAGGTCTTCGACCAGCAGTTCCAGCTCGGTTATCCTTTGCTCTGCGGCTCTGGTATGGGTCACTGTTGTATTGTGGGCCTGAGTAACTTGTTCCATCCTCTCCTCCAGCACCGCGGTCCGGGCGCCCAGCGCCTGAATTTCCATTTTGACCTCTAGTGTGCTCTTGGAGATTTCTCCTGCTAGATAATTACGGAACTCTAGTAGCTTGTTGAGGATGTGTGTGGTGTCAGCTTGTGTGGGCTGGTTGCTGCCCTCCGCCGGCAGTTGGGAGATGGGGCTGTTGGAGTCGCGCTGTCGGCCATCTTGCGCGGCCTGCAAGCCGTGTGGCGTGGTAAGCATGTCCATGACGGATGTGGAGGATTCTCTCCTGTGTCCTTTCTTTCGTCGTTGCTGTTTGGCACCGGTTTGCGTGCTGTGCATTGTGCGTGCTAGGGAGATAGGTTAGGAGTCTCAATGCTTATGTTAGGTGCTATATTGTTGGTGGATTTAGCGGAGCTCTTGGACTACGCGGCCATTTCGGTCGGCAGTCAAACCACGCCCCTTGACTTACGGTTTTAGACCACTAGCCATGCCGAGAACTGGCTGCGCGGACACTGGAAGGAGGCCGTGGAGCAACAAAACTGTTTGGAAGCGGTTAGGTAAGCGAAGAAACAGAAGACCATGAAGGAACACAGGTACGAGAATTAAAATGGCAGACTGAACCAGAAGTAAAAAATTGATCCGTGGGCCCCCCCTCCGCGCTTACTCTGCGCGGGCCGGAACACATGGCGGCGGGCACCTGGTCGCAGGGGTTGCAAGGCTGCGACCCCTGCGACCGCGGTATGCACACCAGTGCATGCAGATACACACACACTTAAAGGACCACTACAGACACCCAGATCACATCAGCTCAATGAAGTGGTCTGGGTGCCAGGTCCCTCTAGTTTTAACCCTGCAGCTGAAAACATAGCAGTTTCACTGAGGGTTAATCCAGCCTATAGTGGCTGTCTCACTGACAGCCGCTAGAGGCACTTCCGCGATTCTCACTGTGAAAATGCGGAGCTGAGAGGCGGATTGGGGCGGAGGGATCCCCAGCGCCAAGGAAGTCCGGCGCTGGAGAAAGGTAAGTGCTGAAGGGGTTTTAAACACACTCTCACGAACAGACACATACACACTAGCTAACAGACACACACATACACACCCACTTACAAAACATACACTCTCACTGACAAACACACACTCACTAACAGACATCAAACAGCCTCACTAACAGACACACACAAATTAACACACTCAGTAACAGACACACACACCCACTTACAAAACATACACACTCACTGACAAACACACACACACTCACTAACAGACATCAAACAGACTCACTAACAGACACATACAAACTAACACACTCACTGACACACACACACTCACTGACACACAAACTAACACACACACTGACACACACTAGCAGACACACACTCAACAACAGACACACACAAACTAACACACACACACAAACTAACACACTCACTGACACTCACTAGCAGACACAAACTCAATAATAGACACACACAAACTAACACAGACACACAAAAACTAACACACTCACTGACACTCACTAGCAGACACACACACAGTAACACACACACTGACACAAAAACTAACACACACACACACTCTAACACTAACACACACACACACACACATGTTTCTTTAAAATGTAATCCCCCAACTACTTACCTTTGGAATTCCCTGGGGTCCAGTGGTGCTGCTGGAAGGCCGGTCACTGGGCTGGCTGGCTGGCGGGTGCACGAGGGAGCACTCTCCCCTGAGCGCTCTCAGCCCAGCTCCCTTGCGCGCCGCTTACTGATGCCGGAGCCGGAATATGACATCATATATGAGCTGGGCAGAGAGCACTCAGGGGAGAGTGCTCCCTCGTGCGCCCGCCTGCCCGGTGACAATTCCCTGGTCCAAGCTAAAACACAGGGAGGGGGAAATAAAGGTTAGTTTCTTTTTTTAATTAAAACATAATATATTTTTATACTTGCCCCCTCAGCACCTGTTCCTGACCCCCCACACTACAACCCTTAACAGACATATATAAACCCATCAAACTATATCACAGCCCTTATAACCCACATACACTACCCTAACACTACACACCAGGAACGTATTAGCCGTGAGGCAAACAAGGCATTTGCCTTGGGCGGCACTTTCCAGGGGGAGGCAAAAAAAGCTGCCCTCAAATGCCCAGGCAAATGTCTTTTTAGCCTGGCGGCGGCAAACTGAGTGAGTGTGTGTGTGTCTGTTAGTGTGTGTGTCTGTCAGTGAGTGAGTGTGTGTGTCTGTTAGTGAGTGTGTGTGTGTCTGTTAGTGTGTGTGTGTGTCTGTTAGTGTGTCACCGGCCAGCCACCCAGCAGCCCAGCAGCACCCCAGGGAAACAAGAATCCACCCCAGCATTCCCAAAGGTAAAGAGGCTGGGAGGATTGAATTTAAAAAAATGTGAGTGTGTTAGTGTGTCTGTTAGTGAGTGTGTGTGTGTGTGTGTCTGTTAGTGAGTGTCTGTGTGTCTGTTAGTGAGTGAGTGTGTGTTTTTCTGTTAGTGAGTGTGTGTATATGTTAGTGAGTGTGTGTGTGTGTGTCTGTTAGTGTGTGTGTGTGTGTGTCTGTTAGTGAATGTGTGTGTCAGTGAGTGAGTGTGTATGTCTGTTAGTGAATGTGTGTGTCAGTAAGTGAGTGTGTGTGTGTCTGTTAGTGAGTGAGTGTGTGTGTCTGTTAGTGAGTGAGTGTGTGTGTCTGTTAGTGTGTGTGTGTGCCTGTTTGTGTGTCACCGGCCGGCCGCCCAGCAGCACCCCAGGGAAACGAGAATCCACCCCAGCATTCCCAAAGGTAAAGAGGCTGGGGGTATTGAATTAAAAAGAAATGTTAGTGTGTTGTTAGTGTGTGTGTGTGTGTTAGTGAGTGTGTGTGTCTTTTAGTGAGTGTCTGTGTGTCTTTTAGTGAGTGTCTGTGTGCCTGTTAGTGAATGTGTGTGTGTCTGTTAGAGAGTGTGTGTGTGTCTGTTAGAGAGTGTGTGTGTGTAGTGTGTGTGTGTGTGTTATTGTGTGTGTGTCTGTTAGTGAGTGTGTCTGTTAGTGAGTGTGTGCGTGCATGTGTGTGTGTGTGTGTGTGTCTGTTAGTGTGTGTGTGTGTCTGTTAGTGTGTGTGTCTGTTACGTGTGTGTGTGTGTCTGTTAGAGTGTGTGTGTGTGTCTGTTAGAGTGTGTATGTGTCTGTTAGTGAGTGTGTGTATGTGTGTCAGTGAGTGACTGTGTGTGTCTGTTAGTAAATGAGTGTGTGTGTCTGTTAGTGAGTGTGTGTCTGTTAGTGAGTGTGTGTCTTTTAGTGTGTGTGAATGTCTGTTAGTGTGTGTGTCTGTTAGTGTGTGTCTGTTGAGTGTGTGTGTGTGTCTGTTGTTGTGTGTGTGTCTGTTAGAGTGTGTGTGTCTGTTAGTTAGCGGTCTGTTAGTAGTGTGGTGTGTGTGTTGTGAGGGGGGGGGGGAGGCTGGGGGCATCTGAGTTTTGTCATGCCTAGGGCAGCACAAAACCAGGCTACACCACTGCTACACACAATACTGATCTTATCATACCCACACACTACTGCCCATATACCGTTACGTATAAACTACAGGTCCTAAATCCCCTACACATACACTACAGCTTCTATCCCCGCCACACACACATCAACCCCTATCCCTTCCACACAGACGACAGTCCCCATCCTGCACAAATTGATGTACCAATTACACCCACATACCCTAAACCCCACTTCTCACGCAAAGTCACACCACACCATCAACCCTCTCCAAACATACTGCACTGCAAAAAACCCTAGTTACAGACATTCAAGAAGCCTACCCTCTAATACAACCTTTGAACAATCAATCCTACACACCTGCCTCCTACACACACAATATAACAGGTAGTCTACCTCACACACTGTTTCCACTGCCCTAACTAAAAACATGGTATTTTCCCTGTGATAGCTGTACAGCAGGGCTCTGCATGTGATGGTACCAACTGGGTTAACTACAGCTTAGCACCGCTGTAGCTGTAGTTAAAAAGTAAAAAGATAAAGTAAAAAGTATTAAATATGCCATTCCAAGCAGGGATGCTTGCACTATTATCACTAAAATACATAGTAGTAGTTATGGTGCTTGGAATGTCTTTTATACATATAAATCAAAGGTTAATTAAGAAAGGCATATTGTGTTAAAACTATTTCATGGGAAAGTGTCTGAAGCATAGCTCAGATAAAATGTCTGTGTCACTGTTTCTCCAAGAATGTCTGCAGAACAAAACAATTGCTTTTGAAGTTTGATGCAAAACTAAAGATGATTAAACGTTATTCCAAGTATCATAACCATTATAGCCCATTGTGATGATGTGAAAAATACCCGGGCCCTGTTTCTTAGTAATGGAACAAATGTTTCAGCAATGATTTGCCCTCTTACCTGGGTACCCTCCAGGCAGCGACGTATCTTACACGAGGCAAACAAGGCATTTGCCTTGGGCGGCACTTTGCAGGGGGCGACAAAAAAAGCCCAGATGCATAAATTGTTTGCCCCCTGTCTTGGGGGGCTCAAGAGCTGGCTGGCTGACCACTTTTGAGCCCACCAGCGCTGGCAGCTTCTATTGCAGTCGGGCAGCGAGGGAGCATGCTCACCTGAGCTCTTCCTGCTCAGCTCCCTCGTGCGCTGTTTAATGAAGCCGGGAGCCGGAATATGACGTCACTCCGGCTCCCGGCATCACTAAGCAGCGCGCGAGAGAGCTGAGCAGGAAGATTAAAGCTCCATTGCCGCCTACTCAGCCTGTCCCCCCCGCCTGCCCACACAGCAGCACCACTGAACCACAGGTAAGTAATCCACTCCAGCTCTCCCAGGGAGGCTGGGTGGATTTAAAGTAAAATTAAAAAAATAATAATAATGTGTGAGTGTTAGGGAAAATCTGTGTCTGTGAGTCAATGTGTGTGTGTCTGTGAGTGTGTGTGTCTCTCAGTGAGTGTGTGTGTCTCTCAGTGAGTGTGTGTGTCTGCGTCTGTTAGTGTGTGCGCATCTGTCAGTGAGTGTGAGTCTGTCAGTGTGTATCTAAGTAATAGTGTGTGTCAAATCAGTGAGTGTTTGTGTATGTCATTGTTTGTCAGTGTATATGAGAGTGTGTGTCTGTCAATGAGTGTATGCATTTGTCAGTGAGTGTGTGCGTCTGTCAGTGAGTGTGAGTCTATCAGTGTGTGTCTGAGTAATAGTGTGTGTCTGTCAGAGTGTGTCAAATCAGTGAGTATGTATGTAATTGTTTGTCAGTGTATATGAGAGTGTGTGTCTGTCAGTAAGTGTGTGTGTGTCTGTCTGTCAGTGAAAGTGTGTGTTGGTTAAACAGTATGTGTGCCAATGACTATCTTTTAGTTAGTGTATGTCAGTGAATGCATTAGTAAGAAAGTGTCTGTCAGTCAAAGTGCGGCCTTGACAGAAGGGGTGGAGGGGGACGAGCACCGTCTGGCCTAGGGCAGCACAAATCCAAAATACACCACTGCCTCCAGGAGCAGAGGAATCTCTATGCCTGGTGATGTGCATCTGACTTCTGTAAAACTGCAGAAGCAATATGCCAATCCAGCTGTTTTTTTCATTGGTTGAGGGCATCTGCTGACCGCTCGCAGCCAATGAATGACATTCTTTGCATACAAAAACATATAGAATTGGCATTAGCCGACCCAGAACTCTTGTTTCTGGCCTCCGTAGTGAAACGCTGCACCTACAGATTCCAGGCACCATGTCAACTTCAAAATCCCTGAAGGGTCCATAGTGCTTGGAGTACCCGTTAAGCAAGTTTTACAGTTATTTATTTTTCCATGACTGAGTCCTCTAGCTATGTAAATGCAGCATACACCTGAAGAATAGGGGTCAGTAAACTGTATTTTCCCTAATTTTACTTTCTACAACATAGCACCTCATCACTACTTGTAAAAGTACATGTGGACATTTTGTGTTCAGTAAGATGTTGTGGAAAACCTTCTGGAATCATTTATATGGTTTTCCAGTTTTCAATCACCACCTGTATGTTTTCAGATAGGACGATATTTCCTGCTATCATGTGATAATTTGTTGCCTTCATACAGGATAAAAATATCAGTATTTGAAAAACAATGAATGCTAGGAGTCATCGTATACTTTGTATTTGACTTTTTTTTATCGGAGCAAAAAACCTATGCAACTACTCAAAAACTAAACCAGCCTCAATGTATCTGATTGGATTTTAAATGTAAAACAGAGCTGAGAAGGCTTGGTGCATGACTATGTTAAATAGTTTTATTGCATAGTGATGGTATGTATGTTTAACTTGGGTTGTCATAACAGCTCATGAGCCAGATGCAGCCGTTTTCAGCTGATATTTCTCTTAGTGCATCAGTGCTTAACAATGGACACATTAGAAATTGTGGACTACATATTCTGTAATGCTCAGTTAATCTTAAACCAAGAGAATGTAAAAGCTTTATATGAGATATGGTCCACAACAGACTGATTGCCATCAAGTTATAGCAAAATGAAACATTAATAAATTGTATCTCACAATAACTATATACACAAAATATACAAAGTGTATCTCACAGCAATGACTAAATAAACCAAATATACAGTAATTGTTCAAATGCTATCAGAGCAACATAAACTAAACAGCATTTGTATTGGTTACTTGAAAGTTTTCTTAAATATTATAGCAACATGAAGGGGCTTGAGGATCTAGATCAGGGATAGGCAACCTTCGGCACTACAGATGCTTTGGACTACATCTCCCATAATGCTCTTAGACCCATAATGCTGGCTAAGCATCATGGGGGGTGTAGTCAAAAACATCTGAAGTGCCAAAGGTTGCCTATGCCTGATCTAGATTTTATCCAGGAAAAGACAATTGCAAATTAGGAGAGGAAACAACAAAATTCAGGTCTATTTACTAAAGGGAGAATTATCAGGAATTCAAAGTGAATGTAAAATTTAAGTCCAAAGTAGCGTAAATGGAAGCATAGCTAAATTAAAGAATTCTTTCAGTGTTTGACCTTAAAGGGACACTATTAGAGCAACATGAAGGGGTTTGAGGATCTAGATTTTATCCAGGAAAAGCCAATTGCAAATTAGGAGAGGAAACAACGACATTCAGGTCTATTTACTAAAGGGAGAATTATCAGGAATTCAAAGTAAATGTAAAATTTAAGTCCAAAGTAGCATAAATGGAAGCATAGCTAAATTAAAGAATTCTTTCAGTGTTTGGCCTTAACCCCTTAAGGACCAAACTTCTGGAATAAAAGGGAATCATAACATGTCACACATGTCATGTGTCCTTAAGGGGTTAAAGGGACATCGTAGTCACCTAAGCAACTTTAGCTTAATGAAGCAGTTTTGGTGTATAAATCATGCCCCTACAGTCTTACTGATCAATCCTCTGTCATTTAGAAGTTAAATCATGCTGTTTATACAGCACTAAACACACCTCCCTGCATGAGTCTTGCACTTTGTATTTTCAAGAATTATCACTTTAGTGATTAACCTTGATTGTTTAATTTCTCCTCTTCTCTGTATGCTTTCTCTATGCTGACTGCCAGGTGCATGACAGAGCTTATAACTACTTCACAGGGAGCTAAGATGAAGGGTGTCCATTTCTACATTTAATTTTATTTTTTCACATATCACAAATACATTTCATTAAATGGACACTATGTGTTAGGAATACAAATCTCATCTCACAGTGTCAATCTCCACTGTTAGTTTTTGTACCTAGTTTGTTTTGTTCCTGCCCCTGTCTGCACTGTAAAAAATAAAATTAACTTTGTCTCACTCCTCCTCATGTGCCCCTCATAGAGGAGCATTGGGGCCGCATTCCCCCATTGATTCTCTTGTTATAGAGAATCATTGCATGCAGTGATTCTCTGTGACAAGCTGTGACAGCACGGCGCATGTTTGTGTATATTGGTACATTTATTAAAAACATTAAACAGCCTCCCCTCAAGGGGAGAAGCTATCTACACACACATAACATAAAGGAAAATAAGTAACGGGAGCCAGGGCCGTCTTTAATAACGAATGGACCCTGGGCAAGTGTTTGCTTGGGCCCCCTGTGCCCTGCCGCTCTCACCCCTCACTCCCTGGTATGCAATCACGGCATCCATCCCAACGCAGTGGCGGTACTAAAGTAGAATGAATTTTATTGGGACCCCCAATTGCAAGGTTGGACTACAGGTAGAACCCCATCTGTCGTGCAACTCCAACAATGCTTTGACAGCTGGGACTCTACCAATTTCCCATGCTTGCAGGGTTGTATTTAGCACTGAGCCATGTTAGTATGTTTGAATGTAAGCATGTGTTTGTATGGAGTATGTTTGTGTGAATGTATTTGTATGTGGTACTGGAGTTTGAATGCAAGTGTGCATTTATGTGTAGTGTTTGTTTTTGAATGTAGGAGTGTGCTTGTATGTAGTGTTGACGTTTCAATGCAGGAGTGTGTTTTATATATAGTGTTGAAGTTTGAATGGAGGGGTGTATTTGTATTTAAAGTTGCGGCTCAGATGCACAGGTACACACTCTGACGCACAAGCAGATACACAGATACATACACTGACTACATACAGATAAACAGGCACATACACTGACAGACACACTGACACAGGTGCATATATTGACACACACACAGACACATACACTGGTAGACATACTGACAGACATACTGACACAGGCACATATACAGACATACTGACACACAGACACATATACCGACATACTGACACACACACACAGACACATACACTGATCAACATACTGACACACATACACTGACAGAAATACTGACACCCACACACTGGCAGATATACTGACACCCACATACACTGAGAAATACTGACACACACACACAGGCACATACACTGGCACACACAGACTGATATACTGACACACACACACACAGACATACTGGCACACAGACAGATATACTGACACATGCATACACATGCACTAACAGACATACTGACGCACTGACAGACATACTGGCACATACACATACCCCAGCACACACACACGGATATACACGCACATATATACTGACGCAGACGGACGAGACATGCTGACACACACCCCAGACGTACTGACACACACGCACATACACTAACACGCATACACTAACACACATACACACACACACTACTTACACACACTAACATACACATACACTAACACACACACACACTAACACACATGCACATACACTAACACACAAACACACACACACACACACACACACACACACACACACACACACACACACACACACACACACACACACACACACACACACACTAACACACACACACTAACACACACACACAAACACATACACTAACACACACATACACACAAACACACATTTTTTTAAAAATGTAATCCCCCCAGCCTCCTTACCTTTTGGAGTGCTGGGGGGATTCCCTGGGGTCCAGTGGTGCTGCTGGGCTCCTGGGCGGGTGGCCGGTCGGGCAGGAAGGCGGACGCGCGAGGGAGCACTCAGTGATGACGTCATCTTCCGGCTCCGGCATCAGTGCGGTGCGCGAGGGAGCTGAAGAGGAAGCACTGAGTGCTCCCTCGCGCGCCCGCCTTCCTGCCCGACCGGCCACCCGCCCGCGTCAGCGGGGCCCACGGGGCAGGTGCCTCGGGCCCCCCAAGAGAAACTGGGCCCGGGGCAGCTGCCCCGTTTGCCCCACGTTAAAGACGGCCCTGATTATGATAGCAATATAGCTAGATGTCCACAGGGGCGTGGGGGTTGGAGCAGCTTTGTGGTCCACAGCTATTTCATAGTCACTAGTTTTAACACTGCTGCATAGTTTTTAACACCTTCATTATAGTAATATGGGGATATTATTGACACCCATAGGCTTTTTAGATAGATAGATAGATAGATAGATACGAATTTGAAACATATTTAAAGCATTTGGTCTGGAATTCAGTCATTCAGCAGCATTCAGTCTGGCTGAAATCTGAACCAAATTTAGGCCTATTCAGGCCCAG
>OW240915.1:184713581-184728065 GCA_933207985.1 Pelobates cultripes | reverse complement strand
AATTTTTTTTAAAATACTTTCATTAGTCCCTGGCCTTATCTTATAGTTTGGATAGCCTTATGCATATCCCACGCATGCTTAAACTCCTTTACTGTGTTAACCTCTACCACTTCAGCTGGAAGGCTATTCCATGCATCCACTACCCTCTCAGTAACGTAATACTTCATGATATTTTTAAAACTTTGCCCCTCTGATTTAAGACTGTCCTCTTGTTGTGGTAGTTTTTATTCTTTTAAATATAGTCTCCTCCTTTACTGTGTTGATTCCCTTTATGTATTTAAATGTTTCTATCATATCCCCCCATCTCGTCTTTCCTCCAAGCGATACATGTATGTAACGGACCGTTTTGCCCACAAGAGGTTAAAAACCGTTTAGGTGATATTCCCCTTTTTCAGCTGCACAGACAGCTACTGCAAGCACCAATCTCCCGAACTGCAAACCCACGAATTCACCAACTCCCGAACTGCAACCAAGGGAATACTCGAAACTCCCGAACTGCATACCAAGTAGCACTCCAAACTCCCGAACTGGAGACACACGAATAGCTGCTAGCAGACGAACAGGAAAAGCCCCCAAGCGGCTTACACTCCTGGCAATCAGTCTCTAACAGCATACAGTAAATCTTCCCCCAATAATGAGACGACACTTCACTTTGAGGGTTAAGCAGGAACTCTCTGTAATGGCCACACACTGGCTTTTATGCAAGTCCCCATGCAAGGGGACATCTCACAGGGTGGGACACAGTACAACCAATCGTTTACAGGGGAACCGTAAAACACACCCACAATTACATCACAATCCCTCCTCTCTGTCCTGGAGATAATTGTGAAGTAATCAAATTATCTCCAAGGACAGAGGCAAAACTCCATTAACCACATGGCAGACAAAGGACAATAAAAGACATAAAATTACATACAGTTACATTTATTCCATAAAACATAGACATTCTACATATCCCCAGATAGCTTAGATCTGAGTGCACATTACTACCGAATGGCGCTCAGATCACATACATACAGTTCAATCGCCATGGAGCCAAAGTCTTTCATACAGTCTTTCAGTATACGGCTGGGCAGTATATGGCATAGCTATCTGGGGTAGCATGGCTTTAACAGTCCCCAGAAAGGCACGAATAAACCTTTCTGCTGCTAAAATAAAAGTTTAAAATGCAGGACCATAGTCTAAAGGGAGCAGGCGAGCAACCAGGCTTCTCCAGTGTACAGTGGCGAGGTTGGTTTTGCCACAATGTAAAATTAATTTAACCTTTTCTTGTAAGTTTTATCCTGCAATCCATGAACCAGTTTAGTAGCCCTTCTCTGAACTCTCTCTAAATTATCAATGTCCTTCTGGAGATACGTTCTCCAGTACTGCATACAATAATAAGTGAGGTCTCACCAGAGTTATGTACAATGGCATGAGCACCTCCCTCTTTCTACTGCTAATACCTCTCCCTATACAACCAAGCATTCTGCTAGCATTTCCTGCTGCTCTATTACATTTTATGCCTACCTTTAAGTCATCAGAAATAATCACCCCTTAATCCCTTTAATTAGATGTTGAGGTTAGGACTCTATCAAATATTCTGTACTCTGCCCTTGGGTTTTTGCATCCAAGATGCATTGTCTACTGTACCACCCGGATCTATTATTTTAGTTACCCAATCAAAAAAATCAATAAGATTAGTTTGGCATGATCTCCCTGAAGTAAACCCATGTTGACTCTGATCTTGAAATCCATGTGTTTTTAGATGTTCAACAATCCGATCCTTTAACATGGTTTCCATTACTATCCCCACTACTGAAGTAAGGCTTACTGGCCTATAGTTGCCCAACTCCTCCCTACTATATTTCTTGTGAATGGGCACAACATTCGCTAACTTCCAATCTTCTGGGACTACTCCTGTTAACAATGATTGGTTAAATAAATCTGTTAATGGTTTTGCTAGTACACCACTAAGCTCTTTTAATAACTTTGTGTGTATTCCATCAGGTCCCATTGACAGCTGAAATAGAACCTCTTCCTCTGTAAACTTACATGTAACAAATGACTAATTTGTCCTTTTTCCTAACTGAGGCCCCTTTCCTTCAATTTCATCTGTAAATACTGAACAAAATTTTTAATTGAGGCAGTCAGCTAGACCTTTATCCTCTTCTACCTTCCTTCCTTCCTTCTTTTTTTTTATTTTTTTTAAATTCTTTATTTTTGCATGCTGTAAACTCACAATAGGTTTACCGTATGTATCATATAAGAAGGTAACAGGTTTCAACAATGATTAAACAATGCATATGTCAAACCTCGGCACAATTTTTGTTAGTTATAGCAAGCATATAATCCTAGGTGATGGGTGAGGTCTTGAAAGAGTGTAATTATACTAATTGGTTGTTGGTTTGTTGCCTAGGTCATGGGTCGGTAATGGAGGTGTGACCCTATGTGGTCAACAGGTTATGTATGGTCGTAGTACATTACTTAGGCCCATGACGGTTTAATAAGTGTTGTGGTGTCAGTCAGTTAGTTGGTCAGTCGGTATGAATGTTTCCGAGGTTGCTGGGTTCCAGGCATGGGTGCTGTTCTGATCGGGCATGTTCGGTAGGTCTAGCTTTGTTAGGAGTGCAGGAGCATCAGTTCCTGAGGTGAGTTTTGTGTGGTCCCCTGATGGGTGACGAGTAAGGAGCGTGGGTTTCCCCAGTGATATGGTATCCCCGCTGTGCGCAGTTGATTGGTGAGTTCACTGAGTGATTTTCTCCATTGGAGAGTGGTTTTAGTTAAGTCCTGAAAGAAAGTCAGTTGGGACTCCTCGAAATTAAGAGGGGTTTTGCCTTTGATTGCATTCATGATGTGCCCCTTGTCTTGGGGTAGGAAGCAGCGGACGATGACATCTCCATCAAGCGTTGTAGTGGCTCTGGGTGGAGTGGGCAGGTGGTAAATTCCTGCAAAGGTGAGGTTCTTTGTCACTGCAGGAGGTAGTAATGATTGCGTGAGTCTTCTCATATAGTGCGGCAGGTCCTCTTTGCTCACTGAGGCTGGTATGCCTCTGATTTTGATTGCGTCTGTTTTTATCCTCTTGTGCTGCTAGTTGTATTGTCAGGTGTTGGTGGTTGTGTTGTAGTTGGAGGAATGATTCCTTCAGCGTGGATATTTCTCCCTGGATCGTCCTTACTTCTCCCTCTGTGGTGACCACTTTCTCAGTGATCTGTTGCATGCTCGTTTTGAGTGCGGGTAGGTCTGCCGCTAGCAGGCGTTGTATGTCCTGCAGCATGGTCTGCATGTGCTGCAGGTCCTGCTTGGTGGCAGGGTCTGTCGTTCCATGTTGGGTTGTGGGTTTGGGAAGTATGGGCTGTTTGGGTTGTGTGGCTACCTGTATTGCACCCTGAGAGGCTTGATTCGGATTTTACTTTTTGGCTTTGGCCTCGGGGTGTATCTGAAGGGCATCGGGCAATGCAGGATGGTCTCCCCTGTTCAATGCAGGTATTTTTGTATCTGGATGGCATTTAGTTTTTTTGATTTCAGGTGGATTCTGCTCGTGGTTGTTGGAGCTGCCAGATATGGCGTCTGGTCCGTCTCACCGCCAGGCTCCGCCCCCCCCTTCTTTTGTTTTTAATCTTACTAATCCTTGTTTTACTTTTGCTTTTCTCATTTATGTATCTAAAAAATGTTTTGTCCCTTTTTTACTGACTGCTATTTTCTCTTCTGTGTGTGATTAGGAAGCTCTTATAACTTGCCTAGCCTCTTTCTGCCTAATCTTATAGATCATTCTGTCTTCCTCACTCTGTTTTTTTTTTATAATTACTAAATGCTAACTTTTAGTTTTTTTACTATTTTGGCCACATTTGCAGAGTACCACAGTGGTTTCTTGAATTTGTTGCTTTTACTGACAAGCCTAATACAATTTTCTGTTGCCCTCAGCAGTGCAACTTTTAAATAATCCAATTTCTCTTGGACTCCATTTAAATTGCTCCAGTCTGATAATGACTCCTTTACACATATTCTAATTTTAGAAAAGTCTGTTTTTCTAAAGTCGAAAACTTTTGTTTTTGTGTGGTGTGACTCAGTCACTGTTCTTATAATAAACCAAACTGACTAATGATCACTGGATCCTAAACTTTCACCTACAGTAATACGTGATACCAAATCTCCATTTGTTAACACTAAATCTAGTATGACCTCCTTACGAGTTGGCTCCTCAACGACTTGTTTTAGAGACAATCCCAGTAGGGAGTTTAGAATATGCGTGCTTCTGGCACAAGCTGTTAATTTGGTTTTCCAATTCACATCAGGAAGATTAAAGTCATCTATAATGAAAACTTCCCCCTTTATTGCCATTTTAGCTATTTTTTCAACTAGTAGATTATCTAACTCTTCAATTTGTCCTGGAGGCCTATAAATCACACCTACACAAGTTACTGTGTGATTACCAAATTCTAACGTAACCCAAACGGACTATGTTCGCCTCACTAACTTTTATTAGGCTAAATTCTATGCTATCCTTCTATCCTTCACATACAGGGCCACCCCTCCCCCTTTCTTGCATTCCCTGTCTTTTCTATATAAAGAGTACCCTGGTATTGCTATGTCCCAGTCATTTTTCTCATTATACCATGTCTCAGTAACAGCGACTAAATCTACATTATCAGTTGCCATTATTGCCGCAAGTTCATGGATCTTATTCCCTAAACTGCGAGCATTTGTAGACATGACTATAAGCTTATAATTTTTTAACATGCTTGCTACCGGCACCTTCTGTCCATGTTTTTTTTTTGGGGGGGGGGCAATTGGATTGATGTTGTATCAGCCTTTTGCACCCCTTCCTCCCCTCCTAGTTTAAATACATCCTAGCAAAACCTCTGAACTGCTCACTGATAACATTTGTTCCCTTTTGAGAAAGATGCAAACCATCTTTTTTGTACAGTTTATTTCCATTACAAACAGAGCTACCATGAGAAATAAAGCCAAATCCTTGCTCCCGACACAATTCACCAAGCCACAAGTTAACGTCCCTAATACGCATCCGCCTGTCATTCTGAGTGTTATGCACAGGCAGAACTTCAGAGAATGACAGTGTGGAAGCAACCTGCCGTATATCATTGGCAAAAACACTAAAAACTTCCTTTACCTCTGAAACCTCATTGCAAGTCAAGTCATTTGTCCATAGATGGACAAGTACATCCAATTCCCCCTTCAGCTTTGTTCGCTTAACAATATTACACATACGTTTCCTGTCTCTGTGAGCAGTAGCTCCGGGAAGACATCTCACAAGACCACCATTGTCCATCTCCACAACTCTTATGATAGAATCCCACAACAACAACAACTGCTTTCTATTAGGCCTCACCATAGTCTCCAAGCCTGTCTCCACAACACCACTACCCTCAGTGCCTGAGCCTGTCTCCACAACACCACTACCCTCAGTGCCTGAGCCTGTCTCCACAACACCACTACCCTCAGTGCCTGAGCCTGTCTCCACAACACCACTACCCTCAGTACCTGAGCCTGTCTCCATAACACCATTACACTCTGAAAGTGCAGAAAATGAATTACGTAGAGCAACAGACTGTGCAATATGTAATATGCCAACTCTAAGTCTACCAGATCCTACAGTAATCCATCTGCCATTCCCTGTACGTCTCTGCGGCAGTGGCTTTGCAGCAGTTCCAGCCTGAGTTTGTTTACCAGATAATTTACAAATCTCAGACTTCAAAAATACAATCTCCTGCCGCAATATAGAGAACTGTCTACAGATTAGACAGCATCCAAGTCTCCAAAAAGTGGAACGTGAAATAAATGCATAACAACTATTACACTGAACAGTTGTCAACATGTGGAGTACCAAGATCACAGATTTTTTTTTTCTTTTATTTTAGGTATATTAATATGTAGAAGCATCAATTATGCTTTTAAGAGTATTGGGCTCTTCAACATTTTTTTTTTCACCCCCACCTCTTGCCATAATTCTTTAAAGGACCACTCTAGGTGTTATGGGCAAATGCAAATATTACAAGTTTTAGAATGAAATGTTGTATTTCTTAAACTGTGTACTTTGTCTTTAAGAGATATTGCAAACTGACAAGGAGTTAGAAATGGAACATATTGTTTTTCATAACTGTTTCTTTAAGCAATAACCTCAGTGCATAATATGTTTGCGCCATTTTGTCCCAGACGAATTACAATAACAATAATGCATAAACAAGCTTCAAGGCTATGCTACGACACTTGCAGTACACAATGTACTGTGGTAACCCCAAGTTAATGGAACTTCCCCAAATCCGGGAATCTCCCGCGACTGTACACTTACGACTTAGTATAAACAACAGATAACCTATTCAGACTTTAAGATGCCATCTTGAACTAAGTCAGGAAAATTTCCATGACGTATACACCCTTTAGTTATGGCCTTGTATGTTTGCCAAATTAAGGGAGGTCCTAAATTGAATAAAGTAAAAGAAGTGTTATTTTTTCATATTTGAACTACAGTAACCTAAAATGGAGACACCTAAGGTATAAATAGGTGTACTTTTAAATGTTAAGACACAGAGGAGAGACTTGGAGACAGACGCTGCTCCATCTTAAAATGACAGAGAGGTCTGACATGATGACATGTTCAGAAGGGTATGTTAACCTATTAATGATATTTGCAAGCATGTAATTTAATCTTATAAACTCTGCTATAATGGATTTTATATTTTTATATAATAAATATCCAAAAGACAATCTTGCTTCCAAGACAATCCTTATTTTATATTGTATTCTCATTTATTTATATATGTTAAATAGAGGATCTCTTACACTATATAAAATTATGGCTAAGATATCTGTATGGTTAGCCCTACTAAGTTCTATGCTTTAAGACATTATAGTGGTAAATAAGGGAACCAGAGGTTACAATTGGCGACCACGAAGGGACTTTGTACTTGGAAGCTTTAAATATAAAATAAATACCTAGGTAACCTCTTATACGTAAGAGAAGACACAGTACTTTGTCATGGCACAAGTCCTGAAATATCAAGAATCTATCGAGCTATGTGTAGCCCAGACTCAGAGAGAGATCTTCATCATTAGAGATGATTTTAATGTGAACAAGGCACTGTGAGTTCAAGTGCCAGGTACAATGTAATTAGCATACAATGCTGAAATTGTGGATCTTAACTAATATCATAATAGAACAAATATACATATTTGGTAAACTCCCTGATATGCCTAATACACCAGCACAGCATGGCCCGTTAGTTCCAGGACAGTGGATTGCAGACAGGGGGATATGTTCTCTTTGTAGCTGCTTAGTATGCATGCGCAGGAAAAAGATTAATGCAAAATGTTGTCAAAAGAAAAGTGATAAGACAGAGCGATGAAATTTGAAGTCTAATTCCAAGAATGCAAAGAAAATTGCATTATGGCTTAATGAAAACATTCATGCAACAGACAGACAGGATTTTTAATTATTGCATTACTGCGTTCTGGATTCTAATGTCCACTATATATGAAAAGTTTTATAAAACAGTGATAATTTCCATATTGTCCGTTACGTTAACTGTTGATTAAAAATCAGGAATTATAACAGCATAACTATTTTTGGAGTCTGGAATTTCCAGCCAAGGTTGCGCAGATACAGAGACATGTAAACATTCCAAGGAATTGAGAAGTTGTTGTTTTATATTCCAAATTATTAACAACATTATTACATACAGCCATAAAGAGAAAGACATGGCTTTTAAATAAATTCAGTGCAGTACAATGCAGTACACTGCAGCATGTATTTTATATAATATATAACTAGCTCATATTTTTTCCTAAACAGAGTTGAAATTATAGTACCCTCCTAGAAAAAAGGGCAACAGGTGGTTATACATCATTTGCTTCTCTAAATCCTCTGCAAAAAATAAATATTTATAAAATGATTAGAAATATATATGTAAGATAAATCAGGGCTAAATAAAATTGTAACTATACAGGATCTCTAATAACTTTTAAACTGAAATTATTAAAGGCTTATTTAAATAAAATGTTAAATACATTTACAGCTTTAAATGTGACTAAAAGATACTAAATGATGTGTTAATCAGCCAGCCCAATTCACTAAAATAGCATAAGTATTCTACTATTTAAAGTGCACAATTCCTGCACATAATGACTTTGCTTACTCAGGTACAGTATTTAGTCTATTGCAATGGCAGTAAAGTCCACCAATTTTAAAAGGGAAATCTTACTTAAATCAGTGGTACTATCCCACCGTACTAGCAGTAAGGAAATTAGAACAATTATATTGTACTACTGACTGTAATTGGTCAGACACATGTAATCTCAGTGAATTTCATAAACTAGGTTTTCATAAGATAAGATTAAATATCAAAGTTGTTTATATATCAATGTTGTTTATAAATAAATGTATATAGACTAGGCAATAACAGCATTTACATGCATTCAGCAGCCTGCTCTCTCAAAGCCAGAAACGGATTTATAAAAAAACTAAAAAGTAGGTATTAAAAAGTCCACAGTCAACCACACATGATGAGTGAAATAATTGCTTCTTTAAAAGCTATATCCTGCCGCAATTATGTATATAAATACTGATCAGGGCACAGCGTAGAAATAAAAATACAGTTTCAAATCTCATATATGGGGATTCAGTTCCACCACATATTCTACAATTCTGAAAGAGGCTAATTTTAATAATATGTTGTAAGAGCACTGTGAATATATATAATGCAAAATTAATTTGATATTGCAAAGCCTGCAATATTCTAAACAGACATTAAACTTAAAAAAAAAAAAAGAAAAATAATAATGCATAAAGAATAATGTATAAAAAAAATGTAGTGTCAATTAAAGTGATAATACTCTGATATATTAAATCACATTGCATATCACATAACTGCTATATGAAAAGTATAACTAAAGTGACATTACTGTCCAAAGCCCCCTCACATCTATTTTATAAAATCTATACTTTTTTGTGGTCACCTCCAAAGAAGCCTCTGAAGCTGGGGGGCTCAGAGGGGTGCTCATCCCAAAAGGAATCAGATTCCAGACTTAAAGAAAAATAAATGATAGAAAAGGAATCACAGGAACACCCAGAACATGCATTTTTGTATATAATCTTAATTTGCAAATATTTTATGCCTTAAAGACATATAAAGGATATTTAATTAAATATGCAGGTATCTTTAAAAATTTAGCAATGTTAAAAAAATAAAAAAATAAAATAAATTAATAATAATAAAAATATATAAACAGTCACAATACAAACAGCTTTGTTAAACAGATTTAAGTACAAGTACTTATGACAAGAAATATACAGAATCCGTTTACAACAGGCAGGTTTAGCATAAATGCAAAGTTGTTGTTTTTTGGGGATTTGTTATTGCCCAAGAAATCTCTGAACATATTCAGAATTTTTGAGAGCAGCAAGTAAGACAGCAGATTGCAATGGACACCATTACAATATTGCTTTACTGATTGAGGTCAGAGCTTTAAAGAATAAATAAATAAATGTTCTATAGCTCGCTAAATCACTGGCTTTTAATTAACAGTTTGCACAACACTTATAAATAGTTTGTAATACTGTACATTATAGCTGTGACAACATAATACACAGGGTAACAATGCTATGTCACTGTTTAATAGACTTACCCAGTATTTAAGGACGACATGTTTCTTGCAAAGTCATCGGGACTTTGAGGGAGGTTCTAACTATGTTTAATTAATTAATTAACTTACTAAAGAAAAAGAAAAAAAGAAGGTTTTGTTTTTCCCCTGCAAGTGAGTTTTCAGCGCAAGGTCACCTTGTGTTCACAGACTATTCGGATTTTAAAAAAGCTGTTCTTTATCTCACATTATGAACGGCCTTGTAATTCCTATCCAGACTAAAAGTTGGCTTTTAAATGTTATTGTTTTAACTTTAATATTTCATAGTTAATACAGAGGATAAAGTAATTTAAATAAAGTATATTGAAAGTATATTAATTGATAGGATTTCATTTATCTATTTTTGGTCCACTGTTCACTGATCTCGAGTCTCAGTCTGGTGTTCAAACTGTTTTTCTTACGATACGTCGTGAGTTTATATCCACAACTGCATTTTGCTTTGTGGTAACAAATTGAAAGCCTGGCATTGTAATACGTGTAGGGACATGCTTATAACAAAGCATGGTCCCTCTCCAGAAATACAACATTTCATTCTAAAACTTGTAATATTTGCATTTGCCCATAACACCCTCTCCATTAAACTGTGGGCATTGTAGCGCATTTCTTCCTTAAATTAGTGAACCAAAGTTCCACAACTGAATTTTGCTTTGTGGTAACAAATTGAAAGCCTGGCATTGTAATACGTGTATGGACATGCTTATAACAAAGCATGGTCCCTCTCCTCATGTAGTTGGTCATTAACAGGCACTTTGATGCAATGTGTCTACCAACGCTTTTCTGTGGTCACTGGATCACATCGCATACCCTATCTCTCAGTCATGATGCAGAGTTTATGCTTGCAAGGATATCCAGACCTTATCCACCTGGTATCCACATAAATACTCCTATCGTTTAGAGGGGTTAATTACATAATAACCATTGAAGGTAATATGTTGGTTGTTCTTCCTATAGAGGAAAGATAGACTTGCCCTAAAAGCTTTTTCATGGCTAGGACAAGCTCTTATAGAGAGGTAATGTACTTCTGACTCCTGAAAAGGAATATTGGTGGTCACAATATGGGAAATACTGTAATTCATGTGTTTAGTAATCATAAGCATTTGCTTATTGCCACATTACTGATGTACTGTTTATTGAAATATTAATATCTAACGTACTTTTTGAATTACTATATATTGAAAGTTTGCCAACATCTCATGGTTATAAATATGTTTTTGTATGTGTTGATGCATGTACCAGGTTTACTTGGATATATCCTGTGCGAAGTGCAACCTCTGATGCCACGTTTTCTAGTCTAATTTCCTTAGTATGCATTTGATAATCCCAGGACCATCCATTTGGATGGTGGTCCTGCAGTTACTGCAAAGGAAACCTAAAACTGGGCAACCACATTTGGGTTACTTTGGGATTTCAGTGCCCCAACCACACCCAAAGAAGTGGGGTTGTGGTCTGGGAAAATGCTGAGGTTAAATGATTATTAACCAAGTTACTAGTTGCTTGCCCCACACAGTGGTATCTATTTATTCCTATGGTACAGATAAGAATTCACAACATACCTGATGATACAAATGGTGAGACACCATATGAAATGTTACATGTTTTTCACTGACAAACATATTTCTGCACCAGGGAGAGCTTAGAACCATTGGTTCTATTAGAGAAATTTAGAGAAATTTTTTTTCCAGCCCACCTCGCCTTGCACCACCAACTTTTTCTTACTGTTGGCCAGTTCGTCCTGGAGAGGGTGACTCAGATAACTTTTACTACAGAGAACAATCAGAGCCAACAGAGAACAGTAAGTTTTGATATTTTACAACCTGCTAAATACTAACAGGACGTTCACAGAACCACTGACTGATACAATGGATGCTGTTAAAGGACCACTCTAGGCACCCAGACCACTTCAGCTTAATGAAGTGGTCTGGGTGCCAGGTCCTTCTAGGGTTAACCCATTTTTTCATAATTATAGCAGTTTCAGAGAAACTGCTATAATTATGAATGGGTTAAGCCTTCCCCTATCCCAGTGGCTGTCTCATTGACAGTTACTGAGGGCGCTATGCGTTTCTCACCGTGAAAATCACAGTGAGAGTTAATGCTGCGTTCATAGGAAAGCATTGTAAATGCTTTCTCCTAGAGATCGCTTGAACGCGCTACAAGAAGCCTTGCCGCCAAGGCGGCGCATTCAGCCGGGCGGGCGCACCGAGGCGGAGGGATCGGAGGAGAGCCTCCCCAGCTGGAAAAAGGTAAGTTTTTACCCCTTTCCCCCTTCCAGAGCCGGGCGGGAGGGGGTCCCTGAGGGTGGGGGCACCCTCAGGGCACTATAGTGCCAGGAAAACGAGTATGTTTTCCTGGCACTATAGTGGTCCTTTAAAGATGACAAGATAAACAGAGGACGACAGAAATGCCACCAGAATCATAGCCACATAACAGACTGAATTGTGATCTGACATCTGAACCTGCAAATGTGAAGGAGAAGGATGAACAGACAGACGTGATACATTCACAGTTAACATGGAATGTATGAAAAATGAATCATCAACATCATTATAAGAAAGACTCTGGAGAAAACAGACTGTACCTGAATTATCTTATACAGTAAGAAAGAAATGCAAAGATGGAAGCAAAAGGATGCTAGAAAATTGGTTATGGTGTCTCCTTCTTATAGTCTGCAGCATTATCATAACATCAACCCTAGCTGTCATTTTAAAACTGCATTGGGATTATGTTAACAAGCAGGAAGCACCTGAACTGAATTGGACTGCACACTATACAAGTTCTGTGATCGTGAGGACTACCTCCAAGAACTATTTCAAAAGGAGAGACATAGCTCACAGTGAAATGATTGCTAATGTGACCTACACTGGTATTTCACAAGGAACCTATTGAGATCATTCCAAAAAAACGATTATGCACGAGAAAGATGTGATTGGACTATTACAAATCCTAATAATGGAATCAACGATGATGGCAAAGCATGCTGAAAACAGGAAAAGACGGGAAAGATGCTAGTGAAAGACTTTGGATGCACCTATGAAGGTGATGCAAGAAAAGACTTTGCCATATAGTTTATCATTGAATGACTACCGCAAACAGCCTTCTTATGCTGAAAAGAAGTGCTATGCTAATTCTGGACATTGCTATTATGTTTCCAGACAGAAGATGACCGGAAAAAGAAATAAAGGCTGATAACTGTCAACACCCAGCTGTTTTTCAAGATGGAACATGGTACTGACAAAACCAGATTGACTATCAAAGCACCTCACAGTACAAGACACAGATTGTTGCCTACAACTCAGAAAAAGAGGTTAATAGGAAGGATCAGAAGAAGAGGAATATAGATTTCCTACTGGAGTGAAAAACCATCCTGGAACAATATTCTGTAACAATGAACTTTACAATGACATTTGGTGGCATATGAATTTGAATTCGGAAGAAACACATCAATTAACGAAAGAAACCTTGATGCAATTAATAAATAATAACACCGGCCTACTAAGAGCAGATGCCCTGCCAAGAGAATGGAATATAAAAGACCAGCAAAATCTTTCAGAAACCTGACATCATGGGACACTTGTACTAAAGCACGATTTGCAGCTTTTCTTAAACTCTACATATTATGTACATACCTGCAAAGCAAGGAACTCCTGTAAACACAGAGACATTGATACAACAAGGAATCTGTAATAGTTCTGTTGCAGATGTGATCTACCGTCGTACTCCTTGCTCTTTTTGTATAACTATACCAATCAAAACATTAAATGGCTCTCTAGGACCATAGACCAAGGATTCTTGCTATATTCTGGACTTCCAGGAATGTGGTGCATGGACAGAAAAATTGTAATTACTAAAGCAATCATGCTATTTTTTTCCCTGTATCAGAAATGTGTCAGTGACAATGTGTAATATAATACAGACACTATAATTAATGGTATAAAATAAACACATAATGTGTTAATTACAAAGGTGGATAGACTTTGTGAAATCTGAAACACAATTGAAGATTATTGCTAAAATGCCATATTCAGCTGCAGTCTGGCCTACAAACAAATATATTAAACATACGTATAAGAGCATACTAGCTAATTAGCCAGATAAATAATTGAATCATGATAGTTAAAGATCATATGATTGCAATAACAACTGCAATAATGAATAAGGTTTAAACTTTAGAAGAAAATATAAAATGTTTTTATTAAAACAGAAACTACTCGATATTCGTTTAAGTTTGCAGAGTGGTATAATAAATTAATATAAGTGAAATACTTCAACAGTTAAAATTTAACTGAAAGACAGGCAGAAACTTTACTTCAACTATCATAAAGTTTATTTATAATGATAAAAATATTCAGTCTGCCAGAGCCAAGGCCAGTCAAGGGAAAGTAAAAGAGTATTATGGATTAACCCGTCCAGGTGATATACATGATGATTTTGGAAATTGATCATTTAGGTCACCTATTGCAAACTGGTGAAAAGATTTCAAAGATATAAATTCAACATCCATACCACTCTATGTATATATATATATATTAAAATACACGTAATCAAATATTTTATCAGTTTTTCAAATACCAAGAAAACTTTATTTGGTTTGTGATGGTTAAAGGTACATAAAACCACTTATACAAAGGTAGAGTTAAAATATAAATACCTTCAATATTGTATCTGAGTGCTTTCTTAACTCATTTTTAGAAATAATAAAAATCCAAATCATCTTAAGCTACACCTAACAGCCACTGAAAAATATACTTAAACAATTAAGATTCACATCCATTTTACATTCATTGTGAAGCTGCAGTGTAGCTGCTGATTTGATAGGGAAATTGATAGCTAGGCTAGTGTATTCAGTGTCCA
>OW240915.1:184691623-184702990 GCA_933207985.1 Pelobates cultripes | reverse complement strand
GTGTTGGACTTCCCACGACTCAGTTTCTTTTGCACAGGTTGCAATGGTATCGCTGTTAAGCCAGAGGTGACACACAAAAATTCTACTCGCGAGCTCTGCAATGACGGCATTATAGTGGTGGACACAGCATGCTGATTGGCGTGCTGTCGGGCTGACCCCGGGTGCCGATGCATGCTGTCTGACTGTGCCACTAGCTCCTTGCGACGACCTCCCCCTGCTTCCAACTCGTCTCCTCCTCCTCCCTGTCTCCCCATCTGAACTTTCGGCCTGTTCTTCTTCTTGACGAGCGGGCACCCACGTGACATCCATGGACGCATCGTCATCATCAACCGCTTCACTTGTATCTGACAACTCAGCAAAGGAAGCAGCAGCGGGTACAACATCATCATCATCATCACACCGCACGTCCATGTGTGTAATGCTGCCTGCCTGAGACATATCCCTGTTATCTACATCCTCTGGCAATAATGGTTGCGCATCACTCATTTCTTCAAACGGATGTGTGAATAACTCCTCTGACATACCAACTGAAGCGGCTGTGGTGCTAGTTTTGGTGGTGGCGGCAGGCGGGTGAGTGGTATCTTGAGAGGTGCCTGAAGCTAAGCTGGAGGAGGATGGTGCGTCAAGGTTCTGAGCGGAGGCTGTAGAAGATTGGGTGTCCTGTGTTAGCCAGTCAACTATGTCCTCAGAACTTTTCAAGTTCAGGGTACGCGGCCTCTGAAAACTGGGCATTATTCTAGGGCCAAAGGGAATCACAGCACCACGACCACGATGGCCCCTGCGGGGTGGCCTGCCTCTGCCTGTCATTTTTTGGGGATTAGTGGTACTATGCATGCAAGCTACTGTGAGACCAGATATGAGTGGCAATGTGCACTGACACAGTTGTGCAGAGCACAGGCTGTAGGCCTGACACAGCCGCTTGAAGGACACTGACTGGCTGCTATTAGCTTACACTGGAAACCTTTTTTTCTTTGTAAAAGCACGCTACAGAGACACCAGATATGAGTGGCAAAGTACACGGGCAAATGTCTGCAGAGCACACGCTGAAGGAGGCCTGACACCCGCTTTAAGGACACTGACTGCTATTAGCTTACACTGAAAAAAAATTTTTCTTTGTAAAAGCACGCTATAGAGACACCAGATATTAGTGGCAAAGTACACGGGCAGAGGTCTGCAGAGCACACGCTGAAGGAGGCCTGACACCCGCTTTAAGGACACTGACTGCTATTCAATCTATAACAGTGAAAAAAGTTTTTTGTTTTTAAAAGCAAGCTATTGTGACACCAGTGAATGAGTGGTGGCACTGGGCACAGTATCCACTGTGGGCCTGACACACCCGCTTTAAGGACACTGACTGCTATTCAATCTATAACAGTGAAAAAAGTTTTTTGTTTTTAAATGCAAGCTATTGTGACACCAGTGAGTGAGTGGTGGCACTGGGCACAGTATCCACTGTGAGCCTGACACACCCGCTTTAAGGACACTGACTGCTATTCAATCTATAACAGTGAAAAAAGTTTTTTGTTTTAAAATGCAAGCTATTGTGACACCAGATATGAGTGGTGGCACTGACTGGGCAAATGGGCACCGTATCCACTGTGAGCCTGACACAGAAGCTGGCAGCAGTGGCAGACAACTAACTGCAATTACATTACACAGAAAAAAAAAAAAAAGCAGACTGATGTTCTAGCCCTAAAAGGGCTTTTTGGGGTGCTGTCCTTACAGCAGAGATCAGATGAGTCCTTCAGGACTGTAGTGGACACTGTATACCCTAACCTAGCTATGCATTTCCCCATCTAATCAACAGCAGCTACACTTTCCCTCCTCTCACTAAGCATGCAGCTTGAGAATGAATCTAAAATGGATGCTGTCCAGTAGGTGGGAGGGTCTGCTGGGGAGGGTGTGCTGCTAATTGGCTGGAATGTGTCTGCTGACTGTGAGGTACACGGTCAGAGTTTACTCAATGATGACGAACAGGGGGCGGATCGAACCGCGCATGTGTTCGCCGTCCGCGGCGGACGCGAACACACTATGTTCGCCAGGAACTGTTCGCTGGCGAACCGTTCGGTGCATCACTATCTGCTATGATAAAAGGAAAAATAAAATAAAAAGAAATATAAACTATGGACAAATTTGTATGAAAGCTGTACAGAGACTCACTATACTGTTTTGTCACTTATATTGGTGGATATAATCCTTGCTTAATGAACTTGAAATAGTAGCTTATTACCAAATAGTAGAAACTAGACATGTGCAATTCATTTCGTTCCGAATGTCAATTCGGAGGAATTTCAGGCAATTCGGATACTTCAGAATAGCTGAATTGCTGAAGTGCTGAATTTTGGATTTGCCGAATAGCCGAATTGCCAAAGCACAGAATGTCCGAAGTACTAATATACCCAGTGGAAGAATGTTACACTGTATACCAGTTTAAATTACAAAAAAAATTCACACATAGCCAGGATTCAGCTGTAAGCATTTGTAACACTTACAACAATCAAGTAACACGTTCATATAAAATGAATGTAAGTTACTTAGCCAGTCAATGGATGGGAATGAGTAAGTAGATAACTCCCTAATTCCCACGGTATTAGGGAGCAATCTATCAAAGGGCTGAAAGACCTAAATTGGTCTTTTAGCCAAATTTACTAATACTAAGTAAAAATTACTTAGTATTAGTAAATTCTGCTCCTACTCACTATACCGGGAGTAGGGGCATGTTAAAAAAGAAATAAAACTAAGTGTCCCTCCTCCCGAGCCCCCACCCCCTTAATTTAGAATAAGGGGGAGGACCTATTGTCCTCCACCCCTCCCCTCTGAGCGGCGGCCCTAAATTACTTCAAAGGAGAGGAACTATTGTCCTCCCCCCTGAGCGGCGGGTGGGAGCCCTAAATTACTTCAAAGGGGGGACCTATTGGACTCACTCCCAGGTGCCCACCCCTGAGTGGCAAGTGGGGGCCCTAAATCAGAATAAGGGAGGGGACTTATTGTCCTCCCCCCACCCCTGAGCAGCGGGTGGGGGCCCTAAATAAAAATGTTACCCCCTCCCAAAAAAAAAAGAATAAACCCCTACCTATCTCCCTCACCCTCAAAATAGTGAGGGGGAACAATAACTAAGTACCTGTAAAAAAAGAAATAAAACTTAGCATTTGATATCTTTTTTCTAAAATCTTTTTTCAGCCCCAAAAAAGGCCAAATAAAAAACCAAAATACCCATCGCACAAAATAAAAAAACAAGCACAAAAAAAATCAGATGGGGGGAAAAAAAACCCTGACAGGTAAGTCTCTACATTTACCTGTCACAGCACTCTGATTGGTTGGCTTGAAATCCAACCAATCAGAGTGCTCTGTGTCATTTTACACAGCATGGGAAAGTTCTTTCCCCACTGTGTAATTTGACTCATAACACTGTGATTGGTAGTTTTTAATCAAATGTAGAGGGTGGGGGCTGGGGGGGAGGACAATAGGTCCCCCCCTTATTGGTATTTAAGGCATCCACCTGCCGCTCAGGGGTGGGGGCCAGGAGGGAGGACAATAGGCCCCCCTTATTCTAATTTAGCACCCCCACCTGCCGCTCAGGGCACGGGTGGGAGCTCGGGAGGGGGGGACACTTAGGGGGTATTTTTTTGTTGTTGTTTTTTTTTTAACAGTGAGCAGCCTCAGGCTGCTCACTGTTTACTAGACATACCCCTACTCGCAGTATAGCGAGTAGGGGCAGAATTTACTAATACTAAGTAATCTTTACTTAGTATTAGTAAATTTGACTGAAAGACCAATTTAGGTCTTTCAGCGTTTTGGTAGATAGCTCCCTAATACCGTGGGAATTAGGGAGTTATCTACTAAGCGTCTGCAAGAGAACATATCCAAAGTGCTGAAGTCCCGAATTTCGGAAAGCCGAACCGAATATTTTGCCCATGCACATCCCTAGTAGAAACATTGTTCAAGTTATTAAAAACTGTCCCAAAAGATTGAAAATTAGTTGTTAGGGCTAAAGATGATAACTTACTGTGGCATACAGTAAAGACCCCTAAGGTTTTATTTCATCTATGCTCAAATGGCGATATATAACCTCTTCAATACAATGATTGGTGCCAGGAAATATTAATACTGAGGAGACAAAAAATTGATTATTTAGGTTATAGTTGTAACCTACTAAAAGTGCCAACTTCTATAGTATTACTTGGGAACCTTTTGGATGTTCAACTCTTATAGTTGTTATTTAATGGGGGGCCAGTGCAATGGCCAACCTTATCCATCCTTAGAATAAAGATAATTTCAAAATAGTTAATCCTGGGACATTATATATATTTAAATATGGCATCAAGTAAATATTCCTATACCATGAGTTTAAAATGGGCTGAACAATGAGACTCAATTGTAGGTACAGTTCTTATTTAATATGGTACGGAAATGCTGAGTTTTGAAAATTAGTCACGAATGAAAGGAGTGAAATTGAACTCCTCATTTAGACCATGAGGTGCTAATGTCTGGAATAAATGTATCCATTTAGATTTGAGTTTCAACAGTTTTAAATTAAAGTTGCCCTTTCTGGAGTTAAGACAGATTGACTCAAGGGCTTGAATTTTCAGATTGGAGCCATCACTATTATGTAGACATGTGCAATTCGTTTCGGGCCAAATATGTATTTGATCGAATTTCGGGCAATTCGGACATTCGGGTGCTTCTGAATGTCCGAATAGCCGAAGTGCTGAATTACCGAAGTTCTGAAATTACCGAATTGCTGAAGTTCCGAAGCACAGTATTGCCTAAGTACTAATATACTTACCCAGTGGAAGAAGAAGAATGTTACACTGTATACAATTTTAAATAAAAAGTATACAAACATAGCCAGGATTCAGCTGTAAGCATTTGCAACACTTACAACAATCAAGTAACATGCATTCATATAAAATGTAAGTTACTTGGCCAGTCAATGTAATGACAGGAATGAATAAGTAGATAACTCCCTAATTCCCACGGTATTGGGGAGCTATCTACTAAAAGGCTGAAAGACCTATATTGGTCTTTCAGCCACATTTACTAATACGAAGTAAAGGTTACTTAGTATTAGTAAATTATGCCCCCTACTCGCTATACCGCGAGTAGGGGTATGTCTGTTAAACAGCCTGTGGCTGCTCACTGTAAAAGAAAAAAAACACGTCCACCCTCCCCCTCCTAACCTGAAGGGGGGGACCTATTGTCCTCCCCCCGGCCCCCACCCCTGAGCGGTGGATGGAGGCCCTAAAGTAAAGTAATGGGGGGGTACCTATTGTCCTGCCCCCACCCCTGAGCGGCCGGTGGGGGCCCTAAATCAGAATAAGGAGGGGGACCTAATGTCCTCCCCTCTGACCCCCACCCCTGAGCGGTGGGTGGGGGCCCTAAATACCAAATAGAAAAGCTACAATTTCTGGGGAAATTGTGTGAAGTGTTCTTGCCTCCACCAGTAGTCTACAACTGGAGTGGGCGGAGTAACTGGATGGAGTGGCTTGAGTAACTGTGGAAAGGTTGGACTGGGCAGAGTAACTCTTTGGAGTGGGCAGAGTAACTGTGTGGAGTGAGTAAAAATAGTAAACATTACACTAACCAATTGATCAAATTTAAAAAGTGCACATGGCAAGCTTGATGAGAAATGCATTTCAACTTTTATTTATTTATATCGCACATTTATTAGCAATCCAATCAGGAACAATCCGCACGTTTCGGTATATTACTGTCTATGTAGTGTAAAAACTGTGGGAGGAGTTAGGGTGGTAAATTTGGCAATAATAAGAATAATAACTAGAAAAGCTACAATTTCTGGGGAAATTGTGTGAAGTGTTCTTGCCTCCACCTGCAGTCTACAACTGGAGTGGGTGGAGTAATTATTTATATAGCACATTTAATTGCAACGTTGTTGCCCAAAGTGCTTCACAGTTACATTAAAACATACATTTATAAAAACATTAGCAGGTGTACAAAAGGCCCTGTCTATGACATCACTTGCTGCTCCAGCCTGGCACAGGTCAGAGTATTTTGGCAGTTGCCATCTTCAAACAGTCATATTTTAAAAACTATAATTCCTACAGTGAAGAGCTTTATACTGTGAGAATCACAAGAACCAGACCTACATTTTGATGTATAGTATGTCTCTGAAATATTGTGAATGAAGGCACGGTCGCAGTTTAGAAATTGCTCTTCAAATTTGAGCTGGCTAGAGTGGAGTTTCAGTGAATTTCAATGGACGGCGTGAGTTGCAAACAAATGGTCATATTGTGAAAACTATCAGGATTAGTTTCCTCTTGGTCTGGTGGGCAGCTTTCCAGCAACGACGCGCGAGTGGGGGCTTTTAACCTAAAGGGGGGCCTATTGCCCCCCCTGGCGCCCACCCCTGAGCAGCCGGTGGTGGCCCTAAAGTAAACTAATGGGGGGAACCTATTGTCCTCCCCCCGGCCCCCACCCCTGAGCGATGGGTGGGGGCCCTAACTACTAATTAGGGCGGGACCTAATGTCCTCCTCCTGGCCCCCACCCCTGAGCGGCGGGTGGGGGCCCTAAATAAAAAAAATAACTCCCCCACTCCCCCGGGTGACTAGGGGTCCCCAAACCCCTAGTCACCCCCCTACCCAAAAAAATTAACCCCTACCTACCCCCCTCATCCTAAAAATAATGAGGGGGGACTATTTAACTAAGTACCTGAAAAAAATAAAATAAAACTTTTGTTTTATTTCTTCTAAAATCTTATTTTTTCAGCCCCAAAAAAGGCCAAATAAAAAGCCATAATAACCGATGCACTAAAAAAAAAAAAAAAAATCCATCTTCACCCGGCGAGAGCTCCGCGCAGACTGAGCTCTTGCCCCGCCCTGCAATTAGGCTGATTGGTGGGTTTAAGCCATCCAATCAGAGTGCTCTGACAGGTAAATGAAGAGACTGACAGATAAGTCTCTACATTTACCTGTCACAGCACTCTGATTGGTTGGCTTGAAATCCACCAATCAGAGTGCTCTGTGTCATTTTACACAGCGTGGGAAAGTTCTTTGTAATTTTCCCACGCTGTAGAATTTGACTCATAACACTCTGGTTACTTAATCCACCAATCACAGAGTTATGAGTCAAATTACACAGTGTGGGGAAATTCCAAAGAACTTTCCCACGCTGTGTAAAATGACACAGAGCAATCTGATTGGTGGATTTCAAACAACCAATCAGAGTGCTGTGACAGGTAAATGTAGAGACTTACCTGTCAGTGTCTTCATTTACCTGTCAGAACACTCTGATTGGATGGCTTAAACCCACCAATTAGAGTGCTCTGAGCCTAATTGCAGGGCGGGGCAAGGCTTTGTAAGCCTTTCCCCGCCCTGCAGAGCTCAGTCTGCGTGGAGCCCTCGCCGGGTGAAGATGGTGCGTTGGTTATTATGGATTTTTATTTGGCCTTTTTGGGGCTGAAAGAAGAAGATTCAAATGGTGTTTTTTTTTTTTCCAGGTACTTAGTTAAATGGTCCCCCCTCATTATTTTTAGGGTGAGGGAGTTAGGTAGGGGGTAATTTTTGGGGGGCAGGGAAGTCACCCGGGGGGGTTAATTTTTTTATTTAGGGCCCCCAGGACATTAGGTCCCCCCCTAATTAGTATTTAGGGCCCCCACCCACCACTCAGGGGTGGGGGCCGACATTAGGTCCCACCCTAATTAGTTTTTAGGGCACCCACCCACCGCTCAGGGGTGGGGGTCAGGGGGGAGGACATTAGGTCCCCTCCTAATTAGTTTTTAGGGCCCCCACCCACTGCTCAGGGGTGGGGGCCAGGGGAGAGAACATTAGGTCCCCCCCCAATTAGTTTTTAGGGCCCCCACCCACCGCACAGGGGTGGGGGCAAGGGGGGAGGACATTAGGTCCCCCCTTATTTTACTTTAGGGCCCCCACCCGCCGCTCAGGGGTGGGGGCCAGGGAGGAGACAATAGGTCCCCCCTATTATTTTACTTTAGGGCCCCCACCCGCCGCTTAGGGGTGGGGGCCGGGGGGAGGACAATAGGTTCCCCCCATTAGTTTACTTTAGGGCCCCCACCGGCTGCTCAGGGGTGGGCGCCAGGGGGGGCAATAGGCCCCCCTTTAGGTTAAAAGCCCCCACTCGCGCGTCGTTGCTGGAAAGCTGCCCACCAGACCAAGAGGAAACTAAAAGGTATTTACCTTATTACAGCCCCCTACCCACCATTCAGACCCCCACCTCACAGACAGTCCCCCTACCCACTATACAGCCCCCTACTCACTATACAGCTCCCGTACCCACTATAGAACCTCCTACCCACTATACATCTCCCTACTCACTATACAGCCCCTACTCACTATACAGCCCACTATACAGCCCCTACCCACTTCTGCAACCCCCCTACTCACTATACAGCCCCCATACCCTATACAGCCCCATCTCACTATACAGCCCCCTACCCACAGTCCCCTTACCCACTATGCAGCCCCTACTCACTATGCAGCCCTACCCCACCTCACAGCCCTACTCACTATACAGCAACCCTACCCACCTCCACAGCCCCCTCACTCACTATGCAGCCCCCTACCCACTATACAGCCCCCTACCCACCTCACAGTCCCCTTACCCACTATACAGACCCCTACCCACCTCACAGTCCCCCTACCCACTATATAGCCCCCTACCCAACTCACAATCCCCCTATTCACTATAAAGTCCCTCTACCCACTATACAGTCCCCATACCCACTCACAGTCCCCCTACAAAGCTTACAGAACACCTACCCACCTCACAGTCCCCCCATCCACCTCACAGTCCCCCATCTACCTTACAGAACCCCTACCCACCTTACAACCCCCTACCCACTCACAGTCCTCCTAGCCGCCATATTAGAGAGATATGTCTTGCCACCCCAGATGATTGAGTAATATATATATATATATATATATATATATATATATATATATATAAATATATGTGTGTATATTAATCAATCATCTGGGGTGGCAACACATAGCCATACATATTACATGTGACAATACATGGCGCAGTGACTTATGGGGCTGGCATCAATTTTTATTCCAGGGCTGCTTTGTATCCCCAGTCCGGCCCTGGTTCCATATGGCTATGTACCGGCATGTCTTGTAAATTCTTCAGTCTGCGTGTAGTGATATTGGGAAAAGGCGACAAATGATTAGCTAGATCCGTATTGTGTGTGAGGATTGGCCAATGATTGCAGTAGATCTGTTTTATTGGATCCCACAGTTGATCAAATGTGCCGATGCATCGTATTTGTAGTTTCTCTTGTTTTGGCCGGCTGGTTCTCAAACATGCAGTTCTTTCCATGGAGACCACCCTTTAAAATGCTCTTTTCAGTACTTTATTAGGGTATCCCTGGGCCTTGAAGCGTATTTTCAATTCTCTTGCTTCCTTAAGGAACGATTCATCGTTGCAGCAGTTTCTTCTAGCTCAAAGGTATTGCCCACACGGGATTCCTGCTTTTATATTATGTGGATGGTGGCTGTGCCAGTGGAGCAAGTTGTTGGTTGCAGTAGTCTTTCTAAACAATTCTGTTTCTACTGAGCCGTCTAATCCCAAGGAAATTTTTAGGTCCAGAAATTCTAACTCTTTGTTGTCAATAACGTAAGTACGTTTGAGCCCCATGTCATCCCACCACCCTAGCTATAAGTTGGCATAGCTTGGAGCGCATGCAGTGCCCATGGCCGTCCCCCTGATTTGAAGATAATATACTCCATTGTACACAAAATAGTTGTGTGTTAGTACAAAACAAAGTGGTCTCAGAATAAATTCTTTTTGACAAGGTACGAGCTTGTCCTGTCTGTTTAGAAAGTATTCTGTTGCTTTGAGACCCACCTCATGGGGAATATTGTTATAGAGGGACACCATGTCCAAGCTTGCCAGTAGAGTGTAGGGTGGAACCACCAGATCTTCCAGAATTAGTAATGCCTGCTTTGTGTCCTGAACATAGGATGCTAATTTTGTTACATATGGATGTAATCGTTTTTCGATGAATCTGCTTGCCTTTTCAGTAAGTTAACTATTTCCAGGTACGATGGGGCTCCCCGGTGGATTTTGTTTATTTTGTGCACCTTAGGGAGACAGTAGAAGGTCGCAATCATTGGGTTGTGGTTAGGTAAAATATATTTAAATTCCTCATTGGTAATTGTTACTTTCTAAAGCCTTGTTCAGAATCTGTTTCAGTTCTTCCATATAAACCATGGCAGGGTCTTTTGAAAGTTGCTCATAACAGGAGATGATCCATACACGTGGATATATACATATTTTAATTAAGAAGGACGGTGTTGCCACCTTTGTCAGATGGTTTTAGAAAAACATCTACTTCCATAACTTACCACAAGATTTGGGAAGTTTTTGCATTATAGACAAAATCTAGTGTCCAGGATTTGAGTACTCCTTCCATATCTCAAGTTCTTGGCTTCTTACAAGCAGACCTAGAACGGGGTCTTAAACGCAACACCCTTAAGGTACAATGTTCTGCCATTTCAGAACATTTTCTGGAATTAGATGGGCCATACATCATGTAGTTGCTTGCTTTTGCAAAGCCAAGATTAGAATTAGACTTCCCATAAGGAAATTATTGGCTCCATGGAATTTACCTCTGGTCCTTCAGGCTATGAGGAATCCTCCCTTCGAGCCTATTGAAGAAATTCCTATGCCTATTCTCTCTCAGACGACTCTTTTGTTATTGTCATTAGTCTCTGCGAGAAGAATGTCAGACATTAGAGCATTATCATCTGAAGAAACATGCAAACGTATAGCCACTAAAAGCAAATTATAGAAAAACCTACTAAATAGTGTGCTCTCCAAACACCCCAAAAATGGTGAAATAGATATTTGAGTAGGGATTTCAATCAATAAGAGTAACACCTCCCAAGAGAAAACACTAAATGGGAAAGCAATCATGGTCTGTAGTATCTATGAAAACAGGGCCGGACTGGCCCACCGGGATACCGGGAAATTTCCCGGTGGGCCGCGGCACCTGGGGGCCGGCCGCGTTCCTGGGCCGGCCCTTTAAATGCTGCAGCCGCCCAAGCGCTCTGTTAAGAGCGGTCAGGCGGCTGCAGCTTCTCCCCTTCCCCTCCCCTGTAGCGTGGCCGAGCTGCACTCCGGTCCGCGGTGGCCGGCCGGCCGGAGTGATAGGAAGGGGCACACTGAGTGTGCACTTCCTGTCAGTCCGGCCGGTTACAGGAAACAGAAACTCATGTTCCGCGCTGAGTTTCTGTTTCCTGTAACCGGCCGGACTGACAGGAAGTGCACACTCAGTGTGCCCCTTCCTATCACTCCGGCCGGCCACTGCGGACCGGGTGCAGCTCGGCCAAGCTACAGGGGAGGGGGTAAGAAGAGGGGAGGGAGGGGGTAAAAAGAGAGAGGGA
>OW240915.1:184590356-184691523 GCA_933207985.1 Pelobates cultripes | reverse complement strand
GGGGGGGAATAAGAAGAGGGGAGGGAGGGATAAGAAGAGGGGAGGGAGGGAATAAAAAGAGGGGAGGAGGGAATAAGAAGAGGGGAGGGGGGAATAAGAAGAGGGGAGGAGAATAAGAAGAGGGGAGGGGGGAATAAGATGGGGGGGAATAAAAAGAGGGGGGGAATAAGAAGAGGGGAGGGAGGGGAATAAGAAGAGGGGAGGGAGGGGAATAAGAAGAGGGGAGGGGGGAATAAGAAGAAGGGGCAGCTCTATAGGACAGGGGCCAAGACAGGGAGCTCTTTCACACTACGCGCGCACACACACACATGCATCCCTATACATACACAGAAACACAACATGCTTCCCTTACACACAGAGAAACACACAATGCATCCATTACACACACACACACAATGCAACCCTTACACACAAAGACAATGCATCCTTTGCACACATACACAGAAACAGACAATGCAAACCCGCACACACGCATGCAAACACACACACTTCTTTTCTTACATACACACAGAAACACAATGCATCTCATGCACACACATACAGACACACACCTTGCATCCCTTATGCATACAAACACAGATTCACACAATCAGAAACACATAATACATCCTTTATACACAAATACACACTGCTTCCACTACACACAAACACACTGCATCACCTGCACAAACTGGTAACCCTAAACACTACATACCATAAGCACACATATTAGATCCTCTACAATAACACATAACACATCCCCTACACACTCCACTCCCTGTGAGCGAACTCATGGGTGGGTGGAACTTATGAGTGGGCCTTATGGGCATACTCACCGTCAGGCCCTGGGGCCCAGACCTTGAGCTGTGTAAGGGGCCCCCAAAAAATGGAGCTGCTTCCAATTCTCCCAGAACATTGAATTTTGTGACCACAGTTGCAAACAGCCTCCAGAGATCCTGTTCTACACCAGACCAGTGGAGCCAAACTGCAGCCCATCATCATCCTCATCTGCTTGTAAGTAGGCAATCTAGTATATTATTAGTGACACTAATCTATAATTTACCTCACATTAAAGGGACACTATAGCTTAATGAAGTGGTTCTGGTGTCTATAGCTGGTCCCTGCAGGCTTTTTAATGTAAACACACACTGTGTGCAGCACTGGCGCTAGTTCATATGGCAGATCATATGGGTGGGGCATTGTGATGTGACATGTGGGGGCAGCAAATTTTTATTTTGTCTAGGGCGGCAAAAATCCTTGCACCGGCTCTGATCCTGGGCAAGTGCACCAGTCTACTTGACTGGTTTTGCCCCCCAGGCCTAAGGCTGCCAGCCCTCCCCTGGCCTTTTGGCGGCCGCTGGCGGACTTGTCCTGGCGGCCGCTGAGGGAGCTGCGCGAGCTGCGCTGGCTCTGCTCCCCAGCACGCAGCTGAATGAGACCGGCGCCGGAATATGACGTCATATTCCGGCGCCAGTCTCATTCAGCAGCGCGCGAGGGCTGGAGGGCACTAACACAGGAAGCACCTCTAGTGACCGTCTGAGTGACTGTCACTAGCAGTGTCACTTTGAAGCAATGTAAACACTGCCTTTTGTCTGAAAAGTCAGTGTTTACGTTGAAAAGCCTGTAGGGACATGCTATAGACACCAGTACCACCACATTAAGCTGTGTGTGTGCATCTGCTAGTGAGTGAGCTTGCTTGCATGCATGTGTGTGCCTGCTAGTGAGTGAGCTTGTGTTTTTATGTCAATGAGCTGATGTATATCAGTAAGATTGTTTGTCTATGAGGCTGTGTATCAATGAGCTTGTGTGTGTCACTGAAATGTCAGTGAAATTGCCTGTGTCTGCATGTGAGTATGCTTACTGTATAATTAAACGTTTTACCCTGAAAGGACCAATATTTTATATTAGAAAAAGCAATATATATATATATATATATATATATATATATATATATTACTCAATCATCTGTCCTGGCAAGACATAGCCTTACATATTACACGCGACAATATATGGCGCAGTGACTTATGGGGCTGGCACAAATTTTTTTTCCAGGGCTGCTTTGTATCCCCAGTCCGGCCCTGTATGAAAAGTACAGACTGAACATACTGTAATTCAATATTATGAGGATAGACACACAAAGTAGTAAAGAATACTCACAGGAGAGTAAATGATATCTGGCACATCATCCTTAGATGGAATATGAGGGATGAGATGGCTGTGAAAAATGACAATGGTATTCTTGCACTAAAACAAAAAAAGCCAAATCGTGCAGATGGAAATTATAACCGCAAACATTTATTAAAGTTGCACTCACAAGACAAAAGTTCTCAAGAGCATGTCTCCACCTCCAGTGAACCTGGATACAGTTGTGATGGTGATCCACAGTACTGGAACCATAAAAAGGGGAGGGGGAGGGGGGGATAAACAAATTGCAAAATTAAAGTTTCCAGAAAGGTAGGTATCCAACGTGTTTTGTCCTGTGGACTTCTTCAGGTATATCTGTCCTTTCCCTCTTGATCCTCCTTTATACATGCCACTTTGATGTACTATGCTGTTCAGCTGGAGCTTAACTGAATCTTACAAATAATAAAGCCCAGAGGACTCTATAATCACCTGGACCAGACAAAGGCATATTTGATGATCTAATAAATATTTAAACATATAAAAATACAAAATAATGCTTTCTTAGGGAACAGTTTGTTTGGACACATAGTTTTTGCATGTGCTCTGAAACAGATCGAGCAGACGTGTAGTAATCTGCAAGCGCTGTAATTACACCCCCCCCCCCACGCGTTGAAGTTGTTACAAACTTGTGATTTTCCGAGAAACACTATAGGTCTCCCTAACTTGTCTTTCATTTCTCTTTGATTAGGGAAATAGTCTGGACTGGCGTTGCTAGTAGACGGGCCACCTAGGTTACTCGGACAAAAGTTTGCTGTACGAGATGCTGAGGAACATATTGCACATGCTGGTGTTTTAAGCCCCGCAAAATGTCTACAGAACAATTCTGTATCTAATTGACTCCAATCGGTGGGAGCGTTGTATTGGGCCAATGACGCAGCTGACCTGGCAGAAAAGGACTTATGGTAGTCGTAGAACGCGTAACCTCCATATTTGTAAGCTAATTCCACCAGTTTGTGCAGATACAGATCCAGCTCTTCTCTACGGTGTGGGAAAGAAGTGCAAATTACATCTCTATATAAACCAAAAGCTAGCACAAACTCAAGGATATTTAGCTTTTTGTTGAGCCTAGGATCTCTAGCTTTCATTACCACGGATATATCGTCGAAAGTATAGGCTCTGTTTTCGTTTATATCCTGTGAGGCAATGAGGAGAGAAGCTAGATTAACATCTTTCCTTTCTAGTATATCTCTTTTCAAATTTTGTGGTATCAAATGTACTGGGTTGATGATATTAGATGTTTTAGCGCGAAATGGATTGGAGTTACCTCCTGAGCTTGTTTCGGGTAGTCCTAGTGGAACTTGTACTTCAGGAATGCTAGTTTGACTAGTGGCTTCCAGGTTATCTAACCTGTTGTTTATATTAGCTACTGAAGCCACCAGAGAGGTCATCATATTTTGTAATTCTGACAAACTATTTTGAATTGTACACTCAGAACTAGGGCCTGGTAACTCATCAACGTTTTGGGTATTTAATAAACGGAAGAGTTCGGCTTTCCTGGCAGCAGCCGGAAAGGGGATGTTTCTTCGATTTAGTTCGGCTCTGATTTTTGGAACCGTCCAGGATCTGTAGCTGGATATCGTACTGGAATGTCTTGGCTGATTGCCAGGTCTGGAGGGAGTGCTGGCAAGTGAAAGCTCTTCATCTCGAACTGAAGCGTTAGACATGCTATGGGCGTGAAAGGAGATTTTATGTTAAATATTTTTTTTAAAATTATTATTTATTTATTTATTTTGTGTGTGTGTGCGTAAATGTGAGTGTGTGTGTGTGCTGGCTGAGTAGCTTGTGCCGCTCTGCGGCGAAGCAATTACACTAGGTTGGTGACAGGTGAGGCCCTACTAGGTGCCAAGTGGCTTGAGAGGCTCTATCTATGAGTTGGCATGAGGGGATTTCGTGGCCCCCGAACGTTGTGGTGGGGTGTTGGCCTCTCGGTGAATAGTAGCCATAAGATAGAATGGGAGTGACAGGTGAGGCCCTTTCTATGTCACGTGCGAGGCGGCTACATATGATTTGGCGCAAGGGGCGTAGTACCTCCGAATTGAGGATGTGTTGGCCTCGCGGGACCACTAACCTAAGGCGAAGAAGCCGGAAGGAGATTATCGCTATTGGGCTTCTAATTCCCTGACAGCCGGCCACGACTAAACTGGAATGAAAATAAATGGGAGACTGAACGTATTGTTTGAATTGCTCATTATCCTTACCTGTACATGAATTGTGCCCAGTACTTGAAATGGCCTAAGGATCTAAAGAGTCTGTAAAACCGGGTGGCTTTACTCAGGCTCACGCCCCTAGTTTGCGAAGAATGTACACAGGAGGAGGGAGGGGGGAGAGAAAGAGAGAAAAACAAATAGGTAGTAGACTGATTAATTATTATTTTATTTTTTTTTCAACTTATAAGTATAAATTATGTGATTAATTGTGCTTCTATTAATACGATTTGTGACTTGGCTGTGGTTCTGAATATTATGAACCTGTTGAAACTATATTATTAGTTTAGCGGAGTGAAAGAAGGAAGAAGGAGAGAAAGAAATCTAAAAAGGATTATTACTAACCGAACCATACTTGTGTAACTCAGCGCAATTGATACCAAAGATTTTCCGTGAGTTTTTATCCCTAAAATGAAATGAGAATAATTTACGAGGAAACTCCTTGACTTGATACGTAAGTAACAATTTGAGCTGATATACGAAATGCATATATATATATAATGTATGAGCCACTGCATGAGATCTTTACAATACCGCTTCACAAGTTCATGGAAAGTGTTGAGGATATTGGCTTGAGATATATGGAGATAAGAAGAAAATGAATTTTGAACCTTGGACAAATAAATGATTTTAGTAAGTTTTTGTTCTATGGACAGTAGAGGATTGTGAGCTTATTTCTTAAAGACAGTGTCTATTGTCTGCAGAAAAAGGGCCATCATTCCTCTCCCACACAAAATAAAGCTTTTAAAAACATATATTATCATGTTGAATTGCAGAAAACCGGTGCCCTGCTAGTCCTACATTTACATCCTGCTTTTAGTTAAACCCAGAAGCATAAGAGTGATATACAGGGAGTGCAGAATTATTAGGCAAGTTGTATTTTTGAGGATTAATTTTATTATTGAACAACAACCATGTTCTCAATGAACCCAAAAAACTCATTAATATCAAAGCTGAATATTTTTGGAAGTAGTTTTTAGTTTGTTTTTAGTTATAGCTATGTTAGGGGATATCTGTGTGTGCAGGTGACTATTACTGTGCATAATTATTAGGCAACTTAACAAAAAACAAATATATACCCATTTCAATTATTTATTATTACCAGTGAAACCAATATAACATCTCAACATTCACAAATATACATTTCTGACATTCAAAAACAAAACAAAAACAAATCAGTGACCAATATAGCCACCTTTCTTTGCAAGGACACTCAAAAGCCTGCCATCCATGGATTCTGTCAGTGTTTTGATCTGTTCACCATCAACATTGCGTGCAGCAGCAACCACAGCCTCCCAGACACTGTTCAGAGAGGTGTACTGTTTTCCCTCCTTGTAAATCTAACATTTGATGATGGACCACAGGTTCTCAATGGGGTTCAGATCAGGTGAACAAGGAGGCCATGTCATCAGATTTTCTTCTTTTATACCCTTTCTTGCCAGCCACGCTGTGGAGTACTTGGACGCGTGTGATGGAGCATTGTCCTGCATGAAAATCATGTTTTTCTTGAAGGATGCAGACTTCTTCCTGTACCACTGCTTGAAGAAGGTGTCTTCCAGGAACTGGCAGTAGGACTGGGAGTTGAGCTTGACTCCATCCTCAACCCGAAAAGGCCCCACAAGCTCATCTTTGATGATACCAGCCCAAACCAGTACTCCACCTCCACCTTGCTGGCGTCTGAGTCGGACTGGAGCTCTCTGCCCTTTACCAATCCAGCCACGGGCCCATCCATCTGGCCCATCAAGACTCACTCTCATTTCATCAGTCCATAAAACCTTAGAAAAATCAGTCTTGAGATATTTCTTGGCCCAGTCTTGACGTTTCAGCTTGTGTGTCTTGTTCAGTGGTGGTCGTCTTTCAGCCTTTCTTACCTTGGCCATGTCTCTGAGTATTGCACACCTTGTGCTTTTGGGTACTCCAGTGATGTTGCAGCTCTGAAATATGGCCAAACTGGTGGCAAGTGGCATCGTGGCAGCTGCACGCTTGACTTTTCTCAGTTCATGGGCAGTTATTTTGCGCCTTGGTTTTTCCACACGCTTCTTGCGACCCTGTTGACTATTTTGAATGAAACGCTTGATTGTTCGATGATCACGCTTCAGAAGCTTTGCAATTTTAAGAGTGCTGCATCCCTCTGCAAGATATCTCACTATTTTTGACTTTTCTGAGCCTGTCAAGTCCTTCTTTTGACCCATTTTGCCAAAGGAAAGGAAGTTGCCTAATAATTATGCACACCTGATATAGGGTGTTGATGTCATTAGACCACACCCCTTCTCATTACAGAGATGCACATCACCTAATATGCTTAATTGGTAGTAGGCTTTCGAGCCTATACAGCTTGGAGTAAGACAACATGCATAAAGAGGATGATGTGGTCAAAATACTAATAATTCTGCACTCCCTGTACTGTGTTTGTTTAAAACTCGCTCCAATTGTATACTTGCTGAGCTCAGTACTGTACAAGATATTCAAGCGGAGAAATTGCCATGAGCCATTTAATGCGTAAGATTTAGCCGAACCGAATGCAGGTTTTTTTTGAATGAAAGAACATACGAATGGTGATCGAACTTGTTCTATGCCATGTATTATGCGAATGTTCTCGCAAACGTTTTACCGGATGATTAGGTTCGAAAGGTTACATGAATTCTAATTTTTTGAGTCTTAAAGTTACGCTGGCTTGCCGATTGCCGTTCGTGTCTTTTACTCACGAATTTGCGCGGAAGTTCCTGACCGTCGTTTTGGCGCGTCGCTGTAAAATGACGTCAAAGGTCTACGTGAACCGTAAGCGAAGTGAATTTCCGGAATCGACGAAGACAGGTAAGCCTGGGGTTTGCGGTGTTTATATAGGCCTAAATCCCTCCCACAACTACAGGCATACGCCTTCTATATATGTACACACACATACATATATAATTGTACATTTTATCTATTTTTTACATCTACATCACTGGACTAATACAGCTACAATCTCTACTCAAAAACTATATATATATTTCTCCCTGGTTTAACATCTATTCTGACTTATTTCTCAGTGATAGCCTGGCCACTATAAGGACACACAAACCTACCTTGCTTTACCTTAGGTTTGTGTGTTAGGGTCAGATCAGTACTGACATAGAGTCCGAAATGTTGAGGGCTTCTTGTGTCATGCTCATGTTGTCTTCTACAGATACGAGGTATAACACTTTGTGCAGTGTTCTCTGTTGTTGTTGTTGTGGTTTTCATTTTAATTTTAATGTTTGGTTATTTTTCTTCACTATGTATGTACTGTTTTTGTACACTGGTATTATTTCACTTTATGAAATCATCAAATTTGTCATTGATTCTATCTTGTGTTTAAGATATATTTATTTGGACAGAATATGTGTACATATATCAAATATATATTTTTAATGTTATATCTAATAGTTTTTTTTTTTAACGTTTATAGGAGTGTAGCTTGATAAAGACCCAGTAGGGTCGAAATGTTGCTGCTTTTGCCCCAATAAAGCTGCTATTTCTGTTATCCTGGAGTTCCTGAACCTTTATTTATTCTGCATTTGTTGGAAGGGAGTCCAGGCCAGCCCTGGCTTCGGAGCACCTGGGTTATTTGATGAGTGCGGTATCCGGTAGGTCTCGACTATAGGATTGCAGTTGGCATTTATTGATACTTAGTCTATCTGCCAAATCAAGTAACAAGTGAATGTTAGCTTGGCAAGACACAAGGTGGGGGCTTTGAATATACATGTCAGATTAGAATTTTGTGATGTCGATTTTTCTCCCTGCAAACATGTATGTTTTATAGCTGCAGGAGTTAAAGGTACTATCTAGTTCACTCTCTGTTTATTGCATTGTATGTATTCAATTCCCGTTATTCCATTATAACTCTTCATAAATATTCTAGATATGCAAACAGAGACAAAATACTTAAATCCAATCTAAACAAAAATGGAAAAGAAGAATTTTAGGAATCTGTCCACTTTAAAATGTTAATATTGAGAATTGTATCAGTAAGTTAAAACAAAGCTGTATACAGCCTCCTGGATACTCTTAAATTGTGTTCCAACACTCCTCCCTTCTTGATTGATGACCAGGGACAGATTTAGAGCAGATGTCCCTTTTGGGCTGTAAAGACCCAAGGTCCAATATGCTATATGAAGATTTACACAGGCTCGTGGTTTTAGATACAAATTACAGTCCTCACTGATCTTATACTTTTTAGCAAAAGCATGTCCCTGCTAGCCCCATGTTTATAAAACTGATTATTAATTTACCCCTGCTGCTTTCTAGCCTTTCCTGTAGCTTTAATAAACTATAGGGTCATAAAATGAAATCCTGCTAACTAAGATATTGCGTCTGAACATTGTAATTCTCACTATATAACCGGTTACGAAAGCCATGTGTTGTCAACCACACAGCACCTATTTATTGTGACAAAAATTTTTTATACCTCATACAAAGTATGTCACCTATTCTGTACTACTGAACACCCTAAACTACACAACACCCATACTTCACTATAACTTACAATAGCCAATAACCACCTGCACATACAATGCTTTCATACCTTTGATAGAGTAACATATCCTCTAAAATGTTATACACAGATACATCCCCCTCTCACTTACTGGCAGGAATATAGCTTACTATAAGCAATGTAAACAAAAGTGCAAGTTCCATATTGCTCATTAGAACAGTGGTTCTCAGCCCACGTCACATGGCATATCAAGGTAAGGGAATAGAGGTGGAAAATGCCTAAATATTGGACTGATGGTGTGCTTTAGGAACTGGATTAAAAACCACTACAGTAGTGGATCCTGGGAAGGCAGAATATATGAAGAGTGCTGTCAAGGGATTTCAAGCATATATTGACCACGCTTTATGGATGTAGCAGCTCTCCTCATCAACCTCTTCTTCAGGCCTTTAAAGCTCACCTGCCCACGCACTCTGGTTGGAATAGACAGATATCATTTTTCACAGATGCTGCCAATTGCAACAAAGGGAAAATATTGCAGCCTCTTCTTTGAGCCATAGTCCCACATGCATCTTCTCCTATGCAGCTGTGCCAAAGTGGGTGGTTACAGAGAACGGGGCAGTGGAGGCTCGTGGGCAGTGGGCAGCACCCCACCTGTTTTTGTGTGGGGTAAAATATTATTTCTAGTAGTTAGAAACATAATTTTTATTGAGGGGAGGATAGTAAGCCACATTTTTTTAAAGTGTCTCTTTAGTTTTGTGTTAAGTTTCTGTTTTGCAGGGTCCCTCCCCCTCATTGGTAGCTGTTTGGAAAAGCTTACTTGAGAGCATCAATGCAGTCCAAAAATAGGGCTGGTTTGAAATCTGCTCAGTTTCAGCAGGTTTTGCACATGCTTTCCTTTAAGAAGGGATTTCCATTTTGTTTCCATTTGGGCAGGGGAGCCACCTGTTCATGAGTGGTAGCATGCTATTGGCCTTTCTTTTCAGGGACCGTCAGTGGCTCATAGCACCAGGGAGTGGGGTTACAGTGCCCACAGGAGAGAGAAGCAAGAAGCTTTTTGGAAGTAGCACAGGGAGAGCACAGCAGCAGCGCCTGACCCCAGCCAAATGGAAGCGTATATATATATTTTTTCTTTCCCCAAATGGGCCCAGTGACTGCCTCAGAGCTGATTGAGCAAGGGAATTTACTCAAATATATAACATATATATAACACCAGGGGCAGGACCGAACTGGGGATACAAAGCAGCCCTGGAAAAAAAAATCTATGTCAGTCCCATAAGTCATTGCGCCATATATTGCCATATGTAAGGCAATGTCTTGCCACCCCAGATGGTTGAGTAATATATATATTTGGGAGTCTAGCCAACTCCTTGGTTTTGCACCCCTCCCTGTCACAGGTGCCTCATCCCAGGGCCCTATTTAGCCTTGTACTGCAGAGAGCCCCAGATTGAATTTTTTTCCTCAAGTAAGTGGTTAATCTCATAAGATCAGACATTAGGCTGTTAGTGTAGGACCTGCCAAGGATGGGGTACATTGACATTGTGGCAGGCTTATGCAATGTATGATCATATACTGTAACTAAACCCCCATTATTTTTGCCTAGATTAGGTGTTTTTAAAAAACTAATAAAATCTTTCAACATTAAAGTTGCTGTTTAGTGGATAGGTGAGTGCGCTGGATCTTGTGTATTGTATTATTTGGCCCCCAGCAGCACCCCCATTTATGCGTGTTCAGGTGAGTGCAGCCAACCCCCTCTTGTTTAATATATATATATTTGGGAGTCTAGCCAACTCCTTGGTTTTGCACCCCTCCCTGTCACAGGTGCCTCATCCCAGGGCCCTATTTAGCCTTGTACTGCAGAGGGCCCCAGATGGAATTTTTTTTTCTCCTCAAGTAAGTGGTTAATCTCATAAGAGCAGACATTAGGCTGTTAGTGTAGGACCTGCCAAAGATAAGGTACATTGACGTTGTGGCAGGCTTATGCAATGTATGATCATATAATGTAACTAAACCCCCATTATTTTTGCCTAGATTAGGTGTTTTTAAAAAACCTAATAAAATCTTTCAACATTGAAGTTGCTCTTTAGTGGATAGGTGAGTGCGCTGGATCTTGTGTAATATATATATATATATATATATATATATATCGAATATATATTGCTTTCTCTAATATATAATATTGGTCCTTTCAGAGTAAAATGTTTAATTATACAGTAAGTATACTCAAATGCAGACACAGACAATCTCACTGACACACACAAGCTCATTGATACATAGCCTCATAGACTGATATTGCTGGTTGCAATGTTAATAAAGAGTATACCAGTATCTTGCTGCTTAAATCCTGTGTACACTGCGTTAGGGGGCATATCCAGAACCTAATTTCAGGAGGGGCATTGACAGCTTATTTAAAGAAACCGTACAGGCACAATAACCACTACAGCTCTCTCTAGTAGTTATGGTGCCAGGAGTGCCGTGGCACCCTCCCAGAGTAAGGAGTCAACCCGTAAAAAAAAAAAAAAAAAATACAGTTTCACAACTTACCTGGGGCCGGCCGGGATAGGGGCAATATTGTGTGTGTGTGTGTGTGAGAGGGGCAATGTGTGAGGAGAGCAGTGTGTGTGTGTGTGTATATAATATAGGGGGCAGTGTGTATATGCACAGCTCAGCTAGAGTGGGTTAGGAAGATAGACAGAGAGAGTTGGAGCATTATACAGAGAAGTGCACTGTGTGTGGATCTCTGTATTGCAGCTCTGTGTAATCAATCACAGTGATCCTGGCTATGTGGGATAGTGTTGAGTAGGATTATCATTTTCTCCATGTTTTCAGGGACACCTATCAAGTATACATATTGATGGGCAGCACAGGAAAAAGGTTATCCTGTAGTATGTAAAATTTAGAAGGTGCAAACGATTAAGTAATTAGGCAATGAAGAAACCTGCAGAATATGCATTATACAAACTGTAGGGCAACCCTTTTCATGCATATTCATACATTTGATAGAATTATGTGTCCCTGAAAACATGGTGGATTGGATAATCCTAGTTATGAATATCTCCTTATTGTGCCCAGCTCTGTTATTTATCTGTATTTTACTCAGCACTACCTGTTGTATGGGCGTCTCTGTAATCTGCTCAGTTTTGTATAGGCATTTTTGTGTTGAGCTTTGTGTATTATATGTCTATTTTTGTTCTTAGGTCTATTTTATAGATATGTTTATGTTGTGCCCAGCTTGTTTGATATAGCATCTCTGCATTATGTTCAGCACTCTGAGTATCTCTGTACTGTGCGGGGAGGCATACAATTCTGGGGATGAGTCTGGCCCCCCACCATCTTGGAACATCACCAGCCGCCACTGGAATTGGCTTATATAGCAACTAACGTACCCTTGAGAGCTTCCACTTTCCTGATCGAACTGCTCAATTACTATTAACCCCTTAAGACCGGAGGGTGTACTATTACGCCCTATTTTAGGCGGCTCTAAACGCCTTGCGAGGACCTCACAATCACATGGCCGGGATAGCTGGCTGCAGCATTGCCAGCAGGGGGGCTGCCTGTAATGACAGGTGATCCCCCTGCTGGCTAGAAATAAAAAGTTAAAAAGTGTAAAAAATAAATAAATATATATCTAGATCATACATATATACACATACACACACATACAAATATATATATACACATACACACACATACACTGTCTAGGTGTATTTTACTATTAATATATATATATATAATTATATATATATATATATATATATATATATATATATATTATCAAATTACACGTAGACTGATACTGATTAAATATATTTATATAATTACTGTTATATATATATTTATATATAATAAAAAATTAAATATGTAAATACGTTAAAAAATAAAATAATAAGAATAATTCAAAATAAATAATTAAAAAATATATAGATGTGTGTTATTTCGTTCTAACTGTATTGTGATATTAATATATATATATTTATATCAAAATACATGTAGAACGAAATATATATATCTATATACATATATATATACGTATATATCACTATATATATATATATTATAAATGATTAAAAAGAGAGCGCATGTATTACAAAGTAAAAAACCTATGTAATAGTCTATATATATTCAAAAATGAAACTATAAAAAATAGTACCCAATGTACTCAAACAGTAATAGCTGCTAAAACAAAAAGAATATTCCCAATTCCAAAAAACAAATGTAAATAAAAATTTCAGCGCTAAGTAGATAATCCCCTTAGAAATAAAAAAGGTGCATACATATGCAAAAAATGAAAAAATCAGGCAGAGAAAAGTGTCCAAAATATATAGTTCTGTAACAAAGTCCTATAGTGAGAAAGTCCAAATAACGTTGTGATATGTAGAAACTCAAAAGCATGTAGGGATACCTTGAGAAAAAAGAAACAAAAAAAGATACATAGCGTGATACTGTATCAAAATTTATTGCCCAGAATACAAATGGAAAAAATCCACCCCAACTTCAAAACTCTTACATTAGATAAAATTTAGTACTCATCATAGTAGAAGTAGCTGATAAAGTTCTTTCAGAGCCGCTCGTGTTTTTCCCCCGGGGCAGCTCCTCTCCGGTGCACTCAGGAGGGCTGCCTGTGATGTCTTCTATGGAGGAACGCTAACTGAAAGTCCGGCTTCTGTAGATTACTAAAAGTGTCTGCCGCAGATAAATCTTGCAGATAGACAGTAGTGGCACCCTATCAACGCGTTTCGCCCTGCTAACGAGGGCTTTTTCAAGATAGGTGCTCGGAGCATTATTCGGCAGTTTTATACTTGCCGGGTAAAACAAATTCAAATCTCTTAAGGGTATATACCCCTCTTAAATCACATGTAAAAAGAAAAACATATAAAAAAAGCTGCAATTTGTATAAACAAGGACAAAATACTTCCCAAAAATAGATATAAAATACTGCACATAAAACACAATATTGACCTGATACAGTCTATATAAAAACTAAACTACAAAAAAAATAATAATGAATTTATACACAGATCCAAAACATAAAACAATCACTATAACAGTGATTGCTATATACATGTTTATACATCTCACTCCTGGATATCAATCTCCTAACTCTTATAATATCATGGGTATTACTTGATCATGATGTGTAAATAATAATAATTACATTCTTCACAGATGACCACAGAATATATAAATTTATCAGTAGTTTTCATCAAGTTAGAAACCTAATAGCAGACTGTATCTCTAGAACTGTAAAAAGAAGAATGTACTAGCTGGTATAGACTTATGGCATAATAAACTATGTCTAATACAGTAAAAACAAGATAAGGCATCTCATAATAGTATATGTTTCTATATTATAGGAACTCCTAACATATCAATCAAAAATTATATAATTCTCTATAAAATATATATATAAAATTCTTAGTAATATCAGTACTTACAGCAATAGAACAATATAGATCTAGGATTCCCAACCATTTGGGCATATAAATTACTACCTTAATCTGGACACTAAAAAAATAGGGCAATTAACTAAATATTGTATATATGATTTACAGCATGGGCCGGTATTAATGCTGATCCCATGCTATAGTATATTAGCTAGTTCCAGCTCTGCATTAAGACCCGAGGGGATCAGGGTCTTAAGTGTATAGATCCAAAACATCTCCCGGTATGTTAAGGTTTTGCTCAACTCACCTCCTCTCCATGGTACTTCTACCCTTTCTATACCACAATATGAGAGAAGTGTAGGATCTCCATTATGAGAAAATGCAAATCAAATTTTTCAACCCATGGAGGTCTGGATTTGGAGTCACACTCAAAATTAAAGTGGAAAAACACACTACAGGCTGATCTAACTTTGATGTAATGTCCTTAAAACAAGTCAAAATGAGGCTCAGTAGTGTGTGTGGCCTCCACGTGCCTGTATGACCTCCCTACAATGCCTGTGCATGCTCCTGATGAGGTGGCGGATGGTCTCCTGAGGGATCTCCTCCCAGACCTGGACGAAAGCATCTGCCAACTAATGGACAGTCTGTGGTGCAACGTGATGGTGGATGGAGCGAGACATGATGTCCCAGATGTGTTCAATTGGAATCAGGTCTGGGGAACGGGCGGGCCAGTCCATAGCATCAATGCCTTCATCTTGCAGGAACTGCTGACACACTCCAGCCACATGAGGTCTAGCATTGTCTTGCATTAGGAGGAACCCAGGGCCAACCGCACCAGCATATGGTCTCACAAGGGGTATGAGGATCTCATCTCGGTACCTAATGGCAGTCAGGCTACACATGGAGGGCTGTGTGGCCCCCCCAAAGAAATGCCACCCCACGCCATTACTGACCCACTGCCAAACCGGTCATGCTGGAGGATGTTGCAGGCAGCAGAACCTTCTCCACGGCGTCTCAAGACTCTGTCACGTCTGTCACATGTGCTCAGTGTGAACCTGCTTTCATCTGTGAAGGGCACAGGGCGCCAGTTGCGAATTTGACAATCTTGGTGTTCTCTGGCAAATGCCAAACGTCCTGCACGGTGTTGGGCTGTAAGCACAACCCCCACCTGTGGACGTCGGGCCCTCATGGAGTCTGTTTATGACCGTTTGAGCAGACACATGCACATTTGTGGCCTGCTGGAGGTAATTTTGCAGGGCTCTGGCAGTGCTCCTCCTGTTCCTCCTTGCACAAAGGCGGAGGTAGCGGTCCTGCTGCTGGGTTGTTGCCCTCCTACGGCCTCCTCCACATCTCCTGATGTACTGGCCTGTCTCCTGGTAGCGCCTCCATGCTCTGGACACTACGCTGACAGACACAGCAAACCTTCTTGCCACAGCTCGCATTGATGTGCCATCCTGGATGAGCTGCACTACCTGAGCCACTTGTGTGGATTGTAGACTCCGTCTCATGCTACCACTAGAGTGAAAGCACCGCCAGCATTCAGAAGTGACCAAAACATCAGCCAGGAAGCATAGGAACTGAGAAGTGGTCTGTGGTCACCACCTGCAGAACCATTCCTTTATTGGGGGTGTCTTGCTAATTGCCTATAATTTCCACCTGTTGTCTATCCCATTTGCACAACAGCATGTAAAATTGATTGTCACTCAGTGTTGCTTCCTAAGTGGACAGTTTGATTTCACAGAAGTGTGATTGACTTGGAGTTTCATTGTGTTGTTTAAGTGTTCCTTTTATTTTTTTGAGCAGTGTATTATCTATATATATGGCAGTACATTGATTAGCCCATAAATGGATCGAATATGGCACTATATCTGTGAGTGTATTCAGCTGCCCACAGGACATGTGTGCAGAGTTCTAAAAAAGCATTTTTTTTCATGTATAGATAGGCCCTGCTCTGTTCATATACTCCACGTTGTTAGGAAAGTCAAAACCAAGAATTTGTTACTTTAGTTTACACTCCAATTGCCAGCACAGTTAAGTTTCATTAAGGTTGTCTACCGCACTGAAGTTGATCTTGTCATCCAGATCTTTTATGGCTTGCAGGTCCTTTCTAAGCAGGCCCGGAATGGCCATCGGGTATTTTGGGCAAATGCCCGGTGGGCTGCGATGGCCATGAGCCGAGGCTCACAAGGGAGAGCAAGAGATCTCCCCGCCGGCCCATACAGAGCCTGTGCTATTGGAGAGCCGGCCCTGCTGTGTGCCTGCAGGGGCCGGTGGGGTGCCCACAGGCACTTTACAGGACAACCGGCAGGAGGAAGGGATAGTGCAGAGGACCCGGGAGCTATTAGCTCACAGCTCGGCCGGGTTTCTCTCGCAAGGTCGGAGGATTGCCTCGTGCGAGCTCACTCACTCACTCACCACTGTGGCCACCATGGATTTCCCACCACTCTAACTGCACCACACACACACACACAATGACTGCACTCTTCTTACACACACTGCACCCTTCACACACACACACCTCACCCTTCACACACACAATGCCACACTGCACCCTTCACACACACACACTCTGAATCCTCTGTGCACACACTAGATCCCCTATAAGCAAACACACTACATTCCCTAACGCTTTACAACCACTACACACATTACATCACCTACACATACATATACTATAGCCCCAATGCACACACTCACTACATCCCCTATACACACTATGCACCCTATAAACACACTCTTTTTTCCCCACTCTCTACAGCACCTAGCCACACATATTACAACACAACTAAAACCGACCTATTTACATAAAACAACACACCGCAATCGACTCACTCTACACACACAAACCCACAAGCAGACTCGAAGCACATGCACTATATCCTTTACTTTTGTCCTCTGGTATCCCACTTATAGAGACACCAGAGACAAGTCACAAACACAGTGCAAGCATGTTGAGAGGTTTACTTGCGCTGCTCAGACAGTGGCGGATCCAGAGCCTGATCTCGGGAGGGGCACTTGTAGATTATTTAAAGAAATAATCCAGACACAATAACCACTACAGCTCAGTGTAGTGGTTATGGTGTCTATAGTGCCAGGACCCCCTCCCAGAGTAAGTAGTCAAACCGTTTAAGAACAGTTTGACAACTTACCTGAGGTCTGCTGGGAAATGGGGCTGTAGTAGTGCATAGGAGCAGTAGTGTGTGTCAGTGGTGCAATGTGTAAGGGGTGCAGTGTGTGTGTGAGGGGGACAGTGTGTGAGCGTGTGTGAGAGCGGAAGTGTATGTCAGGGATGCAGTGTATGTGTGGGACAGTATGTGTGTGTAACAGTTGCAGTGTGTGTGTGAGTATTGCAGTGTATGTGTGAGTGTGGGCAATGTGTGTATATGGGGCAGTGTATGTGTGTGTGTATGGGGGCAGTGTGTGTGTATGAGGGGGCAGTATGGGGGGCAGTGTGTGTATGGGGGCAGTCATGGGGGTCAGTGTGTGTGTATGGGGGCAGTGTGTGTGTGTATGGGGCAGTGTGGGTGTATGGGGGTCAGTGTGGGTGTATTGGGGCAGTGTGTGTGTGTGTGTGATATAAGGGTATGGGGGCTTTTTTTTTATATATATTTTTTTATTTAAAATATTTTTATGTCCCTCCTCCCTTCTTACCTTTACTGGGGGGAGGGGGGGACATTTCTTAGTCCCTGGTGGTCCGGTGGGGGATTCATTGGTGGTCCCAGTGGGGAGAGTGAACTCTAGCCCACGCTCCCGGGCTAGAGTTCACTCTCGCGAGATTTGGAGCGTTGCCGTGGTAACCGCGGCAATGCTCCAAATCTCGCGAGAGGAGGACCCGGAGGAGCTGCAGGCTGAGCTCCGGGTCCTCCCTCTCCCTCCCCTGCCGGCTGTCAGCACAGTGCCTGCGGACCGGGGAGGGAGATCTGTGATCTCCCCTCCGGTCCGCAGGCACATTGCAGGGCTGGCAGGGGAGGGAGAGGGAGACCGTCGGTATTCTCGGGGGGGGCAATTGCCCCGTTGCCCCCCCCCCCCCTTGGATCCGCCACTGTGCTCAGAACAAATACTGGGCCTTTTTCTCATGCAAGAGCTCTTCACCAAGGTTCTGCACATGGGCTGCCCTGGAAGAGCATTGAACCAACATGCTCACTTTGAGAGGGGGCATGCTTGTCATTGGTGATGACAAAACACACCCCTCTCTGGCCCTTCCCCCTTCTCAGTGGGCCGCTGTTTTAAAAAAATGCCCGGGTGGGATTTTTTCCCCCAGTCCGGCCCTGTTTCTAAGTATACAATAATCAGTTAAAATCTTAGTTTGACTCTGGTTTTTACTTTAGTTGCAACTTAATGTTGTAGTACCTGACCTTTAGCTTGCTTCTCAAACTATATGGGAACCCCACTTAAAAGAACACTTCAAACTCCATAGATTGTTTAAAAGCAGTTTAACACAAGGTAAGAAAGCACCAGTGGATTTTTGACCACAACAGTATTTTGATCTTCTTTATTAAAGTAGTGCTGGGCAAAAGGTAGATCTGCAGATGTTGTAGAACTACAACTGCCATAATACTTTGCCACACTTTAGAATGACAAAGCATTATGGAAGTTGCAGTTTTACAGTATCTGGGGATCTACCATGTTCCAACCCTTACAATAAACTGTTCTGAAAGTGATTAAATGGGACAACTTTCTTCAAAAAAGATTCTGCCAGTTTTCAGAAAACCTCAAAATTTAGAGTGGAGTAACAAATGTCTGAAAATAATTGATTACATTCAAAAATGACAGTTTAAGGGACAACCCACTGCCTAAATACAAAATAAGTCAAATTCACTGTTTAGTAGATATACCCTTGCATGCATTTATTAAAGCATTTTTTGGGGTGTATTCAAAACAGCTTGCAAAACCTGCAGCTATCTTGTCTGCTGCTTTTGCAAAACATCCCCTTCTAACCCTTCCCAGATTATATGTGGCTGTCCAATCACAGACTTCCCAATGCAGTTCAATGAGAAGTCTTTGCAAGGCAGGTGCTCTTGGCAGTTGCTGCCTCTTGATTTTAGCTCCACTGAGCTAACTGAACCATGATGTAACAGGATTGGTTGTCTGCTTGAAACCCAAGGGGGTGTAACCACGTTAATTTATAAAAGTGTAAATTTCTATTGAAATCTGCACTTTTGGCAAAATGACAAAAAGAGGGCATACTCTTCACACAATGCTTTTCAGCAAGCTAAAGTGGGGTCTGGCGTGTTCTTCTAAAGCACAACAGATGGAAAAAAAGATGTGATATATAATGCCAAAAATGTATCGATATTAGACGTAAAAGTGACAGTAACACTTTAATAAATCTCCAGCTACTGGTTCCTTCCTTAAACGTCCTAATACACAGATTTCTAAAAAAAAAAAATAATTACATTTAAAAAAAGTGTTAGGTGGAAATATATTTTGCTTTTCAAAGATATAAAATATAGGTACTGATAAGATTCTCATCCAGAAAGGATTTTAGTTCTCCTCTAGCAGTTTCAAGATACAACAGCATATTTTCCCAATTGTTATGTCATCCATGATGCCACCAAACAGAGGGCACCTCATTGTTCATCATTTGATGTCATCAGCACTGCCTATAAAATTATCTATAAGGCAAAGGTGACTGCATTTAGCTGAAACACTGATTGTGCATGCTGACATTTTTGTGTACTTGGGATATATACTGCTGCATGAAACATGAATTTGAACAACTCCGGGACCAGACACAAAGACTCTGTGCCTTTTTTTCCTAAATTGAAAAATTCAGTCACGATCATGGAGGAAGATCTCACGTGTCCCATCTGCTGTAACTTATTTGAAGACCCCAGACTGTTATCATGTTCCCACACTTTCTGCAATAAATGCTTGGAAAGGATCTGTGAAAACAATTCTAGAAGTGTGATGAATGTGGCATTGAGACCAACATCTGTAAAATGTCCCTTTTGCCGTAAGGAGTCTTTAATATCAGATGTTCATGGATTCCAGGTTAACCATCCACTAAAAGGAATTATTGAAAAATATAATAGAATCCAAGCTTCTCCAAAGACCCCTGTATGCGACATACATAGAGAGCAACCACTGAATATGTTTTGTGCAACAGATCGAAAACTCATATGTGGATATTGTGCTACTAGCGAGGAACACAAACAACATGCCTTTTCTTCTATTAATGACGCTTATGACCAGGAGAAAAGCTCCTTTTTGACTTTGATTGAAGGATTTGAAAATCTATATTGTGATGTGACCTCCAACCTAAGAACTCTGGAAGCAAATAAGCAAGAAGTTCTCCAATCACTATCTATGGAGTGTGATAAAGTGGAGGCATATTTCAAACAACTGCAACATACTCTTCAGAAGAAAAAAACTGAGATTCTCGCTGAGGTTCATTCCATAGAATGTGTAATAGCACAGGCATATGATCTAGAGATCAACAGAATAAAAGAAGGGCTGAATGAGGAGATAAACATCTACAAAATTGCTAAAGATTTTAAGACAACATCTGACTGGCTTCTGTTTCAACATCACATTGAAGAATTTAAGGAGAAGATTGGCTTAATGAAGGAAATACCCTTACCATCTGATGACATAGTCAGCCCTGTTTTGATGAAGTTGGATATTGATATAAGTGCATGGAATAACAGCAAACTTGCAGACTTGGATAAGATCTGTTTGCGAACACAATACCCCACAAGGAATTATAACATGGGGTCAAAAATCCCACACTTATTTTGGATTGTGTCTGCTGCAGGCTTGATTTTTGCCACCATGGGGATGGCATTGTTTTTAGGATATTTCTGTGACATGGCCATAGAAGAATACACTCATGCAGTCATGTTGTATCTGACTAATATTATAGTAACAGCAGCTGGCTATGTTTCACCATACTTGGGAATGGTAACGAATGAAATATTACGCATTCGCAAACAGTGGCAGACCTACGTTTTTGCAAACTGGAGCATGATGGTGAAAGAAATATTACGTGTTGGTGAACGTTGTCAGACTTACTACCTGGCTTTTAAGGAACAAGTGACCAAATTAGCCTTTTCCATTGAATGGAAGTAAGGATATGATTAAAAACCTTGTGCATGCTAAATGTGAGTAAAATCTTAAAACAAAAAATCTTTGTTTATTGAAATTTAATTTAATTTAATACCATTTATTGAAGCACAGTCACTTATTTTTATTTTATTGCGTTAAACTTCACAAATACACACATATTGCACACAACCAGAAAACATCATACACACATTTGTCAGGGCAACAATCAGAGCATTGTCCATGTCCACTCTTCTTCGGATAGCCATTTTTCTACACTTTTAGGTGGGTACATAATGCAGATCCTTCTCTTTATATGTGATGTGCATAGACTTAACTGCCCCTTTAGGCTCTCATGCTGATAAGGAAGGAAATCACTTTTAAATCGTTTTGGACATTAGTTTTTGGGTGAATGAAAAATTAAACTCTTTTCTCCTAACTTGGTGTGGTTGGTTTACAAGGGCTTTTCCTTCTGTGTAAGTTTAGTCTGTGCAGAACCCTCAATAGGCCAACTTTGATATATTTTATTTTTGAGCACTACCATGCACATCAGAGATTTATTTCGACAGGCGCAGAATGCCTATAGGCCCAAGATGGTCGCCAACATAGAGGGCTTTTCTAACTCCTCAGAGCAGCTGACCACGGACAGAGGAAATATCGGGCTGCCACTGCCCCTACAGCCACAAGCTACTCATCAGAGTGGGGACACCACACCAATGACAGATGAGATGCTGAAAGACCTGCTTGGTGCCCTTCAGAAGACCATTCAGGATGATGTGGCACTACTACGTACTGACCTAACAGGCCTTGTAAATCGCCTGGGAACAGTAGAAACCACATCGTAAAAACATGCTCAGTCCCTTGCAGAGCTTCAACAAGAGGTACAAACCCTAAAAAAGAAACAGCAAGCAAACACAGTGCAGCGATTTGCTATACTAGAAGACATGAGGCGCCGCAATAATTTGAAGATCAGGGGTGTCTCAGAGGATGTATCCACGGAAGAGTTCCCACACCTTCTGCAAGGGCTGATAGGGGCTCTCCTGGCATCCAAGCAGGCCAGAAACATTACATTTGACAGCGTCTTTCCAATTCCAAAGTTCCATAGACCACCGGCAACGGCACCCGGAGACTGAGTTGTGCGATTCCGCAATAATGCGGATAAAGAGGCAGTTCAGACAGCCCTCAAGGGGACTGTCATATTCTTTTGAAAATATGAACCTCACGTTCTATGCAGACCTCTCCGGGGAAACACTGCTGTGGAGAAAATCCATGCAGCCATTCACTGCCCTACTGAGGACCAGTGGCCTCAAGTACCGGTGGTGTTCCCCACGCTCCCTACAAATCCAACACAGAGACGTTGCCCACACAGTCCAAAACAAGTTCTACAGGGAGCAGCAGCACTCCTGGGTGCCCTGGGCCTACCAGAGGACTCTTTTCATTAGCAGTAGAAAGAGGGAAGTGCTCATGCCATTGTACAGAACACTGGTGAGACCTCACTTGGAGTATTGTACACAGTACTGGAGACCGTATCTTCAGAAGGATATTGATACCTTAGAGAGGGTTCAGAGAAGGGCTACTAAACTGGTTCATGGATTGCGGGATAAAACTTACCAGGAAAGGTTAAAGGATCTTAACATGTATAGCTTGGAGGAAAGACGAGACAGGGGGGATATGATAGAAACATTTAAATATATAAAGGAATCAACACAGTAAAGGAGGAGACTATATTTAAAAGAAGAAAAACTACCACAACAAGAGGACATAGTCTTAAATTAGAGGGACAAAGGTTTAAAAATAATATCAGGAAGTATTACTTTACTGAGAGGGTAGTGGATGCATGGAATAGCCTTCCAGCTGAAGTGGTAGAGGTTAACACAGTAAAGGAGTTTAAGCATGCATGGGATAGGCATAAGGCTATCCTAACTATAAGATAAGGCTAGGGACTAATGAAAGTTTTTAGAAAATTGGGCAGACTAGATGGGCCGAATGGTTCTTATCTGCCGTCACATTCTATGTTTCTATGTTTCTATGTTTCTCTTTTTCACAAAAGGGTCCCCAAGCGAATACTCCAGCAGCACAAAGATGGGACCCGGCAAAGATCACACAGTTCATACCGAGGAGAGCCCTACTGGACACTGGCTTGACCCCAAACTCTATAGTCAAAGTTTTATGATACTTGAGGTTTGAAGTTTGTTTTCCGTTTGATTTGATTTGTAACTTTATACTTTAAATTGTACGTACCAGGCCTACCCATAGACAAGTGTATCTTATATGTACTTCCCCCCCCCCCACCACCACCTATCCATCCGTTTTAGACCAGAGGCACTGATTTATAGAGTTGAGAGGCGTTAAATCTATAAATTTATAGGCTTTTACCTGCTGCCCGAATCCCTTGAGCTTTCCTGCGCTGCCTACCAGCTTGACAGTGGGCACACTTCCATAATGTACATACTATCAATAATTCAGAGATGTTTTCTCGTAAATCCTGAAAGTTGCTTTGAAATACTGGCCTAATATGTTCAAAGTTTAGGCACTTTCATTACTGACCCTAAAGTATGCCAACCAACAGTAAAGACTAGCATATGGCTCCCTAATCACACGCCCGGTCACTAGACTGCCTAACTCACTGTTCATCAGCTATTTAAAATATAAAAACGTAACTCGCGGGTTAATTTATCGGGACACGGTATATTGATGTCTGCACAAACATTTATATATTGTCCGTCAATGTCTCATGGTACGTTGTTAAACTTGATATCTCACACTCGTAAGTTAAATATAAAGAATTAAAAAAAAAAAAAGTACAATATATATTTATATATTTTTTATTCAATATGGTTTTTACACAATATAAGGGTTTAATAGGAACTTTGTTTATTGCCTCCCCAGGTTTTATTAAGGTGTGGGGAGCTGGTAAGTATTTCATATTGGATGGTGTGGCTAGGGGAGCATTTTTAAGTCTCTACTTGGGTTAATATTTAATAGCCCCACTCGTGGCCCACAGGTGGGAGCTGAGGGCAACATTAGGTCCCTTCCCCTGTATTGTTATAATTGGAGCCCACCTGTCGCTCATGGTTGAGGGCTGCGGGGGACTCAAACTTTACTAATGAGTGAGAGATTTAAAATGTTGCATATTTTTATTGCAAACAAAATTCAGACAAACCAACACATCAATGAATGCAATTTCATTCACCCAAATAGTTTTTCTGATTGAACAATTCAATACCTGCACAAGAATGCAGAGAGACTAGATGGATATATAAGCTTGAGAACACTTAACTTTATGATGTTATAATTTGTGCACTATATATTTTTTTTATTTATGCCATGTGAGTATGTGATTATTAATGACAGCATGGATCTATATTATTTGTGGATTTATTTGCTCTTGGGGTAGGGAGTTATGGAGCTATTGTCCATATCCATTGGAATTCTGTTATTAAACATTGCTTAGCATTTGCTATTTTCAATTGTTGACTAATTTGACTATTTAATATGTGCCGAGTATTTTATTCAGCACATTAATTTTCCACCTGCTATATATGCAATACCCAGTAGAGGGCGTCTATGCTTTACATCTTGATAAAGTCCAACATGGATAGTATGTGAAGATGGCTATAGAATGCATTCTGGATTCTACCTGTTCCCGCGCTGTGACTCATCACGGCCGCTCATACGACTGACCAGTTTAAATACTCGGTGCAAACATTCTATAGTGAATCAGTGAGACTGTTTTCTTGTTGGATTCTCAGACGTTTGTCAGGAGGCTTTGTAATTGAAGATTTTCACCCTTATTGAAGACAGTATTGTTTTAGTTTGTTCTGTTTTAGAAACATGTATTTTTTTTCTGGGGCCTATTATCCTTCATTACTCCACCTTTTACATAGACTGTCTGAACCTCCTTACTTTGTAGTGGTTGTTATGGTACATTTGTGAACTCATCCTTTTATTTATTTATTTTTCTCTAAGGTGGTTCTCTTCTTGATCAATTTTAATATATTTATCTTGTGAGAATATAGACCACCTGTTCAAGTTCTTTTTGCACCCACCCCTTAAAGCGATTCTGATACTTTGCAATATTTTATAAAGATTGTGTTTTGAATTTCATTGAAATTCCAATACAATCCAAAGATACCATAGGACTGTGTAGGGACTACTTTGTCTTGTGGTAAAGCCTGAGGTTAACCCCTTGTGTGACATGTCATGATTCCCTTTTATTCCAGAAGTTTGGTCCTTAAGGGGTTAAAGAACATCTCCACTGATAAATTTTGCCTAGTATTGCAAGTGTGAGGTGATGGAGCGCTGATCTCTGTGCTCTTCTTGCTCTGCTGCCTTGGGGTGATGCTGGGAACCGAAATATGATGTAAAAAAAAGTGTGTGTCAGTCCAGTGTCACTCTTGACAAATTATACAAGTGGGGGAAGCCTGCTTCCTGTTTACTTTGCAGCGAAGGGGGAGAGAGATATGTGTAAATCTCCTGGCAGTCCATTGAGTATATGTTATATCTGCCCCTCCAGCGGGAGCAGTAAGAGCTCCTTCTAGTCCTGTGCTTGGTCAATGATCCAGAATGCTGCTGCTGGGTTACCATGGCTGTGTCTGAATCACTAAGAAACCACTAAAGGCACATGGACTAGTTCAATAAAGTGGTCTGGACATTTTAATCCTTCAATGTAAAACATTTGTAGAAGTAGCAAATGTTACATTGAAGTGCTGAGTACATCTCTAGTGGGGCTTTGGCCTCCAGAACAGAATTAACTCGGTCATTCAATCAAATGCTGCGCAAAGCATTTGACTGGAGTAGCGCTATGTTTTGCTGGGTATGCGTATCTTATCCCCAATGCTTCTCCATGAGGAGTGAATGAGATCAGAGGATGTCGGCAAGCATGCAGACAAAGCTGGAGTGGGCAACTGCAGTAGGTGTTTCAGCCCTGAAAATGAGTAAGCAAACTTTATGTAGCTTAATGGGACACAATAGTCACCAAAATAACCGTAGCTTAACAAAGCGGTTTGTGTAAAAGTCATGCGTCTAAAGTCACACTGCTCAAATTATGCAAAGACCCCAAATGGTGGCAGAGCCACTCTAAGTCAGGCTTTTTAGCACAGCCCCAATTTGACTTCGATGACAAGAGGGATGGAGCAACTTTGATAATGCCTTGACCTGGCCAATTTTTCTTTTTCTTTTAACCCCTTAACGAGTGACAGACAAGGTCCGTCACTCAGGGGAAAGTGTTAATGACGAGTGACGGACCTTGTCCGTCATGCGTTAAAATGAACCCCCAATCGCCGTGGCGCCAGCGATCATGGGGTTAACGCTGTTGCTGGGTGCCTCAGAGTCAGGGCAGACCAGCAGCAGCAAATCCCGATATACCAGCCCATGTGATCGCTGTGACAGCCAATTACAGCGGTCACAATACTGCTGGAATATCTGATCCGCCTCCCTCCACCACGTGTGGGTTTGTGAAGTGGAGAGAGACAGATCAGTGCTACATTGTGTCCCAGAAGAATAGTGAATATCTATAAAAGGTTCCTAATCCCTTTCCCCTTTATTAAAAAAAAAAAAAAAATATTAACTCTTTCCTTGCTGCTTGATCACTGCTAGTAGTGATCAATATACAGGTCACAGTACTTTACTGTGATTTTTTTTTTTTTTACTTTCAAGGGTTAAATTGTTTTTTTGTAACCCTAAGGGCTTAAATTTTATTATTTGATTTTATTAATTTGTGATTGTTATTTTGGTGGGTGGAATTTAGTGGGAATAAGGGAATAAAAAAAAAAAAATTTTTTTATTTTTTTAGTTATTTTGTTAGTTTTGTTAGCTGTGTTAACTGTATTAACAATGTTTAGAAAGTATAGCGCAGAGGAGGCTTATGCCCTGTTAGCGGCCGATTCAGAGGCGACTGACACTGCCTCAGAGAGTGACGCAGGGGACATGTGCCAGATACTGCAGAACCATCGGGGGAAACTGACGATTTCCCTAATGCTGAACATGGCGCAGATGACTAATTTTTCCCCGGACATCCCAGCGTTTACAGCCAATCCTGGCATACAGGCTGACCTGTTTGGCTATAGTGCGCTGGATGTTATGCAGCTGTTCTTGGAGGGATGAGATTTTTGGGGAGATAGTCACCCAGACTAATCTCTATGCAGAGCAGTATCTGGCACGCAATCCAGACTCTCTATCTCCAGGAAAGAGAGAAGGAACCCAACCAGTGTGCCAGAATTGAAACAATTCTGGGCACTGACCTTGTTAATGGGGCTAATTAAAAAGCCCACAATTAGGATGTATTGGTCTAAACATCCTATTTGCAATACCCCCATTTTTGCCGAGACACTGACGAGGGAAAGATATGAAGACATACTGCGATTTATGCACTTTAGTGACAATAACAAGTACCCCCCAAAAGGTGATCCGCAATATGATCTTTATAAAATACGCCCTTTAATTGCCCACTTTAACAGTACATTTGCCACTATATATACCCCCAATAAAAACATTTCCATTGACGAGTCCCTCATGAAGTAAGGGAAGAGTGGGGTTTAGACAATATTTCCCATCCAAAAGATCCCTATATGGGATCAAATTTTATAAACTGTGTGAAAGTGGCAGTGGCTACGTATACACCTTCCGTGTATACGAAGGAAGGGATAGCCACCTTGATCCCCCAGGTTGCCCAGATATAGTAGGGACAAGTGGGAAAATTGTCTGGGACTTAATAATGCCACTACTTAATAAAGGTCATCATTTATACATCGATAATTTTTATAACAGCATCCCACTGTTAAAGATGTTGTACTGCTTCGAGACCATGGCCTGTGGCACTATTCAGAAGAGTCGCACAGGTTTCCCAAAGGCTCTAGCGAACAAAAAAATGAAAAGGGGCAAACAGCAGCTCTCTGCCAGAATGAACTCCTGGCACTCAAGTACAGGGATAGAAAGGATGTTTTCATCTTAACCACCATCCATGGTGAAAACACTCGGAGGGTCGCAGTTTGTGGCAGAGAGGAATGTAAACGGGTGCCAGTCTGCATACGTCAATATAATCGGCATATGGGGGGCGTTGACCTGTCCGATCCACTGATGCAGCCGTATTTGATCATGTGAAAGACCAGGGCATGGTATAAAAAAGTGGGCATATATCTGATGCAGATGGCAATCCACAATGCCTTTGTCATGTTTAAAAAGGCAAATGCTGGGCTGAAAAGCACTTTTCTTTCATTCCAGTTTGAGCTCATTTCTGGGCTGCTTGAGTACCACACAAGGAGACCATCAGTGGAGCCTAGCAGAAGAATGGAGGCAGGTCACTTCTGCTTTAAGATTCCTCCAACCCCTAAAAAACAAAACCCCCAGAAAAGGTGCAGGGTGTGTTACAAGAGGGGCGTAAGAGCCGAGACCAGCTATTACTGCCCTGATGCCCCTCTCAGCCCAGCCTATATATTGGCCACTGTTTTCCATTTTTTCACACCCAGGCCGAATAAGTAGACCAGTTTTGGGGTGTGATTTTTAGTCAACTGTCTGATTGGTTACCGAATCTTGGCTTTTATCTACCGTTTATCCTGTCTTCTCTGATCCTTGACCTCGGCTTGTCCTATCGTTGTTCCATTTCTCTTTACTTCTTTGACCTCAGCTTGTACCTTGACAATTCTCTGCTTGTATAGCCCGGCCAATCTAAGGACAGGTATTACAAGTTTCTCTCTGTGTTCTCTCTCTTTGTGGTCTGTCTGTGTTTTGGTTTCGGAATCCATGACAGCTTTGCCCGGGATGCAGATGACTGGGTACTACCCCCGGATAAGTTTACCCCAACTATTCCCCGTTTTCACAGCAAATAGTATGCACTTTTTCATAATTTGAAATGATGAGCTGCTTATACTTAAAAATATATGTGGCCTTTGAGAGGTAATTTGCATTCCTGAGCTGATAAAATGAGACTTGGGCCCAGCATCCACTTTTGAAAAATATGGAAGTGGTGTGTCTCCAATGTACCCCTTCAACATCCACATAACCCTGAGAAAGGTACACATGGGGGTAGCGTTGCACTAAGATGACATAGCTGAGCAACATATTAGGCGTTATACTGCCGTAACACACATAAGGATAGCAAAATATACAGTAACATCTCCAAGTGTGTGTCACAAAGGCAGAAAAAATGCTAATTGCAACTAGACTTTGTACAAACTAACAAAAAAAATGATCCTATACTAAGGTTTAGAATATACCTTTTGAAATACCCTGGGGTGTCTACTTTAAGAAATGGTAGGCCTTTGTGGGGTAGTTTGAATTTAAAACCTGCTAAGATACTTGGAAATTGCACATAGGCCCAGCGTCAAAATTCAAAGTTTGGTAAAAACTGATATGACTTGGTCTCCAATGTGCCCCTTCAACATCCACATAACCCTGAAAAAGGTACACATGGGGGTATTGTCTACTGTAAGAAATGGTAGGCCTTTGTGGGGTTGTTTGAATTTAAAACCTGCTAAGATGCTTGGAAATTGCACATAGGCCCAGTGTCAAAATTCAAAGTTCGGTAAAAACTGATAGGGCTTGGTCTCCTATATGGCACTGTAGCTTCACGAAATAGTGACAAAGACATACAATGGGGGTGTCATTTTACTCAGAAGACTTAGCTGAGCATAATTTGGGGGGTTTGAACTTAGTGGCACATGTGAAATATACAAAATGCCCAGCAAAAATGCAATCCATATGTAAAAAACGCACAAAATTATTTTTTACCACATACTTTGGCATATATTGGTGAAAAAATGGGGGCATGTTAAGACACAATATGCACCTTATGAGATACCCTGGAGTGTCTACTTTTACAAATGGTAGGCCTTTGTGGGCTTTTTTTGAACAGTCAAACTGTTATAATACCCCAAATGGAAGCATAGGCTCATTAAATCCGTCTCTCAAAATTCTACTGTGAATACTGAAAAGGACAGGTCTCCTATATGGCACTGTAGCTTCACGAAATAGTGCCAAAGACATACAATGGGGGTGTCATTTTACTCAGCAGATGTAACTGAACACAAAATAAAACTTTGTACAGGAATAGCACACACCAACTTTACAAAATACACATGAGAAGTTCTTTGTTATAAGTTTGTGTGCCAAAAAAAAAAAAAACCCCCACAATTTTACTCCAATATTTAGCAGAGGTTGGCGGTGAAATGGCTATGTAGAAAGTGTCAAAACAACCTTAGGTAAATAGCCTGTGATGTCTACTTTATATAAATATATACTTTTGTGTGGCAATTTTGTTTTCTTTTATGGCTATTAAGTTTACAAGACAAACATACCAAATTCTAAAATCGCTCCACATTAAAAGTTTATTTTACTCCTTGTGCTTTGTGACCTGTAACTACCACAAAAAACTTAAAATCCCAGACATATTATATATTCTGTAAATCAGAACTAAATGAATTTATTTTTAATTACTTTCCTTAACCTGCACTAACTATGCACACATTATTGCAAAAACTGTAAAGAAAAAAATTCTTTTTTGTATATTTCTGTATTTTTTATAATAAATAAGCATTTAGATATATATATATATATGTGTTACATCAAATTAAAGCCCTTTCTGTCCTTTAAAACAACTGTATATATGTGTCTGTGCAATAAATTAGTAAAATGCAAATTGCAGTTGAACGCAAACAGCAAAAAAATACTGTTGTCATTAAGTGAAAGACAAGCTTCTGAAGCGCTGTCCTTAAGGGGTTAAGTAGGGATACTTTAGTTTCACACAGAACCAACCATATCAAGCATAGGGTGAAATTCAATATTTTTGTATAAGCTTTTCAAATGGTTTATTTTATTTACCATTAAAGCCATTGAAAATAGCTTTGAACATTTTTGTAACAGATTTAAATCATTGGAAACGCTAATCACAAACAATTTTGGCTTAGATTTAAAATTCTGTGTTACATTGAATTTTATAAAAAGATAGTCTAGTGGAGTGGCTGCTTATTTAATATAGTTTCAATCCAGTGGAGAACACAGACAAATTCCCAAACACATTGATCCATGAATGTGAGCAGACTTTATTGGAGCAATATTTCAGCTTGGTTACAGAGCCTTTATCATAGTGGAGCCAAAACATTGCTCCAATCAAGCCAACATTAATGAATCAGAGTACACAGGAATTTGATTACCATCTGGTTATGTAACATGGACATCCACTATGTTTTTCTTTATTCTACTTAAACTCCAATAAGATGTTTTGTGAAAAGAAAAAACTAATTTGTGTGCAGGTATACTACTGAAGAAAGAAAAGTTTTGCACATGTGGAAGTCCAATGTAAGTCCGGTAGCTCAGCACCTAAAATATTGCAGTTAAGTATTTGGTTTCAAATGTGTAAACTTCTTCAAAAGGATACTCTTAGCACAAAAATAACACTAGCTTAAGGAAGCCATTTTGGTGTATACATCAAGCCCCTGCCGTCTCAATTTTCTGCCACATATCCTCTAAAGTTTTCTACAATCAGTACAGTGTGTTCAATTTAGAAGTTTATCTCCTGCTCTGTTAATTGAACTTTAAATCACACACGATGTCCCTGTAGCTTATTAGCAAAACCGGAAATAACTTCTAAATTAAACAGAATATACCCCAAAAAAGTAAAATTTAAAACATCAGATCTCTTTACAGGAAATTTGGGAGATTGTAGGTCACTTGCAGGAGAGTTGTGGCTAGGGCTGAACAAACAGTGATTTAACTCCTAAATGGCAGAGAATTTCTACTCTCTGCATGATTTTGACATAGTATTAATATTCTTGATGGCCAATTCAGATAAACCAACTGCAGTGGATCGTGGCAACCGTGCGTCTCCTCCAAACATATATGCTCACTGCTACTAAGTATTACATACCTATCTAGCAAAGATGGGCTTTATGGCTGGTGGGGGCCTGTTCCTTCATGTCTCTAGGTCTAATGACTATGCTCCACCGTCTCCCCAAACACAAATCTTCATAACTAGATCAAGATTTACCAGCTGTTTGATCCTACCGGTCTAAGAACATATCCAAATATTTGAGATCAGTATCCTATACCTTATAGAGTAGGCATAGGCAACCTTCGGAGCTTAATGGGGGATATAGTCCACAACATCTGGAGTGCTGAAGGTTGCCTATCCCTGTTCTAGAGGGATGGTCACATACTTCCGAATTGAACATACTCAATGTGAGCCATATAAGTACCAGTGAGACTAATGACATTGTCAAAATAGTCCTGCTAAAGACATAGATATAAACCCTTGTCGACATGCTACCCACAAGCTCCCTTATATGTTGCAATGGGAAAATTAGCTGAAAAAAAAAAAAAGTTTCCTTTTGAAACTTGGCAGATGGCTTTAAATCAAATGCATACTGTATCCAAATGCCTTACACTGGGAAAACAAGTACACAATATACATGAAGTGGCATTTAGTTCCAACATACTTGGCCTCTATCTACCTTTAAGCACACTCACTCTGCTGGAGATGTGGATTGGGAGATGCACAACACTTCACATCTTCTGGCTTGTTCAATATTGTAATATTTCTAGCTGAAGATACAAACTATGATCCAGAATGCAACCACCCATGAGTTTCCTTTAAAACAGTGGTTTTCAACCCAGTCCTCGAGAACCCCCTAACACTCCAGGATTAGGGATTACCCAGTTGAGTCCAAGGTTTTTTAAGAAGGAAAAAAAAACTTTAAACAGGATCTGGTAGGGGGTACTTGAAGACTGGGTTGGAACCCCTGTTTTATAACAAGAGATATACTTGTTGAACATGCTGCCAGAAGCGGTAGAGTTAGGAAATCCCTTTTCCTCCATATTATCTAAGCAGCAATCACAACTATCGCTCACGCATGGTATTTGACCCAACTACCACGTGCCTAAGCTGTGTCTGACATACATTGCATCACTAAAATATACAAAGAGATGTCAAACTCTCAGGAAACTTGAAACAGTTCCAAGCAGTGTGGGCAGATTGTATCTGGGCAAGTAGACAGTAGCAGTGTGGTCACCCCCCCACACCCAATTTAACCTTTTTCTCCCACCTCTTTCTCTATCCTTAACCAGTGTGCTTAATTACTCCTCAGAAATCAGATATCAATGTTTTGTCTAGATGGAGATCGCTTATGATCTGTATTTAATATCCAAGGTGCAAAGCATTTTACACAAATACTATCTTTGTCCCATTGCCTCTGTATTTTCACTTAATTTGTACATTCTTACTTGCATGTCTTTCAAAAATTGTATTTGGTGAAATTATATGGAAATAAAAATATGCATTTTTAATTTGTGGTCAGGGACAATAAGCCAAGTAATAGTGTTAGTATAAATCAGATGTGTGCCGAAAAAGACATTTGGGTAGGCCTATAAATAAAGAGGGCAAATGGTTTAACACTTTAATATGTGTTGACATTACATAATCAAATGCCAGCCTCAAATCACGCTCTGGTTTAGAGATATCTGGTGTATGCAGGTGATTTCATACGTTCTAGTCTTTGATGTGTACTGGGCTATTTACTAGAGGCTCCTGAAGTAGTGCCTATTCTAAAAGAACAACCTGAAAATGCTGAAGGGACATATTCAAGTTAAGGAATAGTGTCCTGACTTACATAATGAAATTCATGTTGTGAGTGGATTACCGTGTAACCTTAAGAGAGGCTTATGCCCATGTAGCACTGGGAGGATCGGATAAAATTGGACTAGAATTCTGACTGGGTTAAAGGATTATCTCAGTAGGATGAGGTTATGAGTTAAGGTTTTTGAGGTTGTGAGTTAATAAACGATGAGATAGCAAAATTATGTGGATGCCTCTAAGGTATCGATAGAGTACGGATTGACTATATGATATACTAAAATGAACGTTACTGGAAATGGTCAGCACTCTGGTATATGAATGGTTGGTATTGGCAGAATGCCATGTGTGCCAGCAACCTTTCATGGCCATGAGATGAGCTTAATCTAGTATGAGGTACCGGAATGTTTGAGGTTTTAGTAGGTAATTTGGCAGCCAGATGGTGTGCTGAAATGGGCATCGAGTCAAGGCATCGGGTGCTATGGTCAGACAGCCTGGTATGTGAATGCGGACAAGGTAAAGTTACTATGATGCTGCCACCAAAGGTAACTCCATAAGTAACCTCATAATTGTGAGTGGGAAAGACCGACCCGAATTCATTTTCACAAACTGCTGTATTGTCTGGTTAGTATTTGACAGATTCCCCCTCTGTAGAAACCCCCAAGCGTGCAGCAGTCACAGTGGTGCACACAACAAAGAACAGACATTTACTAAAAGAGAGTATGTCACAGAATCAGTTGTCCTCGAAAATGGCTGCAAATCCAGTGTGGGCAGCACTGTCAGATAGGGGAAATTAATGTGTCCTTTCCAGACAGGAGACAACCATGAAAAAGTGTAGGATAATGGTACCAAGGTACTAGTACTTGTGAAATGGACTGGGAATTGCATATGGGTAGTATTGATGGCCTAGTGTCCATACGTAATAGCAGGGGGAATATTCATGAATAAAAGTCTGGCTGTAACATGTTGGAAGGCAGTCAAGGAAATGAATTATATAAAATTGACATGATTTAGTATGTCTTAATGTGTGGAAAGTTTGCTCATATGTAGTAGTGACTGAAGCAGCATTATAAGAGGCAAGGTTAAAACGTACAGGGAGTGATTTTGGCAACTGTGGTAGTTTTGGGAGGGTGAGGATGGCATAGGCAGGATTGGTGTGGTCTAGCATAACAGAGTGGTGTACTTTGAACATAGGCAGTTCTATATTGCCATATCATACTAACAGCAGGAAGGCATCCCTACGAAGTGCCTGGATGATGGGGCTGAAATTGGAGTAAGCTTACCGCAAGTCGAATGAAAGGCAAGTTGTAGCGGCCAATGGGCAGTGTGGCAAGGTATAGGCGTCGAAGGCTAAAGGGCACAGGCAAAACTTTAGTGGTGAGGCGGCCACTTATGTCAGTATGAGAATTAGCGGATGTTTGAAATGATAGGACGTGGGTTGATTAATGGTTTTTGAGTTGTGGGGCAGTAGGAACTGATGCTTATCCCTGGAAGCAGGATGGTATGCAAACAACGCCTAGATGAGGGGTCAAAAAAAGGATGAAGGATGTCCACGGAGGGCCATTTGAAGAGTGTGTTGCAAAGGTCTAGTGAGAGTCTTATGTAGGGAATATGCGGATAAGGCAAGTGCGAAAGGGGGGGAACATAGTACCCACTTGAGTCTGCATGGTAATTAATGCGGGGGCGAGATTTGTGATCGAAGTGAGACAGAATAACAGGCAATGTTACTAAATGATGAGTGTATAGGTACTGAATTTTAATTTACACACCATCTCTTATTATGCTCACCTTAACTTGATATATTATGTATCTGCCGAATTAAATGAACTGAGGGCAAACAGAACTTAAATGACAGGAACCGAGGCAGTGACCACTAGAATGCAACAGCGTCAGTACAGGCTTGAGGCTGTGAAGGCCAACAAACTATACTGAAGTGAATTTGTAGACATTAACTTGTAACATTTCTACAGAAGGAAAGCACCAATGCATAAATTAAAATATCAAATAAGGCTGCAAGCAAGCAACAATTTGAAAAGCTAGGACGTAGGTTGCTTATTTGCTACTGCCCTACAACTCAACAAAGCATGGTAATACAAAATGGCAGACCTGCTCAGTGCATATAAACAACTAGACTGGCAAGAGGCCTGCAAGGGCAGGGATGTGAATTAAAGATGAAAGTGCTATTAATCATAAACACACATATATGCCCTAAACCAGTAAACAGAGTTAGAATTAATTTCTAAACAGAGTCAAACATATACCATACATACCTATGGGGCCAAATGTTCAGAGGGTAGAAAATATCAATTTACTGGAACAAAGTCCAAAAACCTCCAACAGACAATTTGGACCCGTATTTATTTTTATTTTTTAATTAGCTTAAATGCTCACATACACCGAAAGATTACTGAATGCAAAAGCTAAAGACAAGAATAAATAGGGAAAAACTTTGATCAAATAACAGGCAGAAACCCTGAATTAAACATACCAAATATGACCTGATGAGAATACAGTAGTGAGTCATGAAATGGTCAGATTGCAATATATACATATATAATTTTTTTGTTTGCTTTAATTTGCTGGTTCCAAACAACCCTGACAACCCTAATGCAATGGTAGCTCTTAGCAACCTTGTCTAGCACTCAAGCACTATAGAATAGTTATTCTTCTCAGACACTGGCATATCTGATACAGCCATGTATTCAGTGACAAAGGATGCAGAGTGGATCCAGATCAGCTATGTATTGTGGGCCTTTTCCACACATACAGCTAGCCACAGGCATATTTTGTTTACATAGAACAGCACGGCACAGATAATTTCTCCTCTTTTTAGAATTTATTGTACAGACAACTGCACATAGTAAATACAATGCACTTTTTTTTTTTTTTTAAATTATTCCACTTTCGACATCCACATAATTATGATGCCAAATTCAGCTTCTTATTTTGGTTTACTTTTAGCTATATTTGAAAGCATTTACAAATTGTAGAGAGTTGAAAGACAAATGGCTGAATACAAACCCTTCACAAACAGCATTCATAAACAACTACTGACATAAAAAGAAGACATGGTCAGACAGATTATGGTTTCCTGTTTTTTATTATTTTTTATTGCTGTTAATTCAAGGAAATAAGTTTGCATAAAATTGAAATTCTTTTCTAGAAATATAAGTAACCTTTTTTCCAGTAGATAATTGAAATATCAAAGTATATGGTAAACATACAAAGGAAGCAAAGGTAACCCCTCGGCTTACAGTACAGTATCTGAATCCTCATTTTAACCTGCATTTTAGGCATGTCTGGCTGATAGATCATACCAATGAGGTTTCATGGTCTACCTTTCCCATAAACAGCTTAACTGCTTTTTAAACCAATTACGTCCAAAAATAATCAAATAAAATATCTTATTCTTAAATTAAAGCTTTGTATAAACTATATTTATATTTTGCACCAACACTTTAACTGCCTTGTAGCTTCTCAAAATGTAGCATAAAATATTTAAAGGAAAATAGTTTCAACTAATTTTTATTTTTTTTCCGTTCAAGTTTTAGAAATCATGAAGTGGCTTTTATAGATGGAAGCCTTTTCCTCCCTACCATACACCACGGATCTGATATATAAATACATATAAATATATATTTGTATAGATAACCCGTCATTAATTGTGTTGTACTGCCATATTTGGCTTCCTGTGAGACAGAACATAGTACTGATGAAGCCAAAAGTATTAAACAGACTGGAATATCCCATAGGAGGGAATTAAGGAATGCATGGGGGAAGGGCATTGTACAGTGCTGGTAACCCACTGCTGTTTGAACACATGATAAAGATATATACGATTATCTCCCGATAACATCAGTGCACAAAAAAAAATAAAAAATAAAATTATAATAAACTGTTATCTGGAAGAAAGACTTAGTGCATGTTGGTTGGCTATTTAAGATATCTTAAAAAAAATCTGAACAGCAGCATTAAACCTTTGACATTACACGGATACATTTTAACAAACAAAACATTCACATTATGTAGCACACTCAGTGGTAGATTGTTAAAGGTTGAAAATAAATTCAGTTGCTCTACACACTGGGCAGAATGTGGGAGAAACTGTACTAAATACTGTTAGAATCTAAAGTGGAAAATATCTTGTATGTACTGTTGAGAATCTATATACAAACTTGTTGCCAAAATTACATTTCTTTTTAGCCACAGACAAAGGTTGGCTTTCACTCCACTAAATAAAAGCCTGTCTTTCAAAAAGGTCGCTCAATTCATAGTTTCTTAAAATATAAGAAATAAATATTTGGAACAGACTAAAAAAGGCTGAGTGAGGAGTTCATAGTTTTACAAGCATAGGCTTGACAAAGTAAAAAAAAGTATTTGTATTTGCCAGGTTTTGCCCTTCTGACATTTAAATCTGATTCTCAAACTAACTAAAAGGTACATATTTCATTCAACATAGATTCCTTCCTCTTACCCCACCCCCTCCCCCCCCACTCTAGAACCATGCTTTTTGCATGAATTAACACCAAGATCAAATGTTCTCAGGGCGGTTCAAGTTGCTGTAGCAGAGTTAGGCTGAAGATGAACCTGTAAGATTAACACGATGCAGTATACCGAACTTCATATTTGCTTGCAGAGTGCTTCCAAGAAAGTAGCACTGGGAATCCAACAACTTTAATTTGTTTATTTCCGTGTAAGGCTGCGTCCAAATAATGCACAGAATCATTAATGTATAATGTTCAATTCAGGATTTACATTTAATGGCACAGTGCTGCGTTTCTTTTCTCCATTAAACTGGTGGCAAACGATTATCTCCTATAAACAGCATCAAAAAGGTAAACTGAAACTTCCACACCGTAAACTGTACAGGTAGACATTGTCATTTATTATATATTTTTTGTGAACTTGTGTCAGTCAGCAGAATCCAAGGTATCATGGGAGGGGGAAAGGGGAGATGCATACCTCAGCCTGAAAAATCCTAGAACAGGAAAAAGAACTGCTAAGTCAATGCTTATAACGGAAACAGATCATGTATAAATTATAAATTGGGACAAAAAAAAAAGAAAGAAAAAAAAAAAAATGAAAACGAGAGGCACTTTTGTTAACTCAGAATTCAAGCCCCATGTTTTGTTATTCAACCAAATCTGGATTTTTATTTTCAATGTATGATTTTTATATATTTTTTTGCATATGTTATGTTGGGATAATTATTTTTTTGCCCCTTTTGTTTTCATTTGGCCACTCAAGGCTAACACTAAGTACCCTCTTCTCAACAAATATAACAGATACCGACAAGATGTTACTGAGGCACACAGTTATGAAATGATCAGGTACAAAAAGGATTAAAAACATAAGGAAATGTATAAGCTATTTGCACACCCACCCTCCCTATAGTCTTAGCAAGGATCTCACAATCAGTGGTGAGGAAATTCCATAAAAGAACACTGCACCATTGTAGACAGTCAAAGAAAGAAAATACTCATTCACACATACATCTAAGTCACGAACAAGGAGAAGGGAAATACTAGCACATTTAGAAACAAGTCCTTTGGCTACTATCACGATTACCTTGCTGATTGGCATCCATAGAGGGCTGTTTACACTCCTGTGCAAAATGCCCAGCTAACCCACAGTTGGAGCAAAACACATTCCCATTTTTCTTAGGCCCTGATGCATTGGAGTTGGCTACTACATTAGGTGCTGTGTACATTGGATAGAATCTTGGAAAATTTGTTATCTGCTGCATGCCATAATTAGCCTGTCCCCCAAGCACAGGGTCATGCATAAGTCCATTTGTGTAGGGTGTTTGTAGGAAGAAGGGAATCTGTGTCCCATTACTTTGATGTGCTTGGTTGAGGTAGGTGCCATTGCAAATAGAGGGCAATTGAAAGAATGGTGGAACTCTGTACACCTGTCCAGGCATGTGGTTGGCATAATAGTAACTTCCCATAGGTGGTACTCCACTGTTTGCACATCCGCATCGGCGACCACATGAGCCACATGTGCCAGGAGCCATCTGTTGAGGTGGTATGAGGGTGCCATTTGTGCTGGTATTGCCAACAGCAGCACTGATAAAGGAAGTGCTGTCACTCTGTGCAGTACTGTGAGTCAATGCAGGGCTTGGACTTGGTGCTGGTCCAGGTGTGTGGGTAGGAACAGCAGGTGGAATTCCAGCCTGTACCTGTCCCATAATAACATTGGCAGGCTGAGAAGAAGCAGCGGTGACAGCAGCATTTAGCACATTGGTATTTGGGGTGGGCAACACACCAGATGCAAGAGTTGCCCCTGACAAAGGATAAGGTACAGATGGTGGTGCTGGGGACAGGTTAGTGGCTGGGAGAACCAATTTTAGGTTAACAGATGGAGGCATGGCTCCAGCATTTCCATCTAAATGAGGCACTACCTGATTAAGGCCTACTATTTGTGAAACAGGTTTAGATATAGGGTCTGATACCATTACAGGAGATGCTTGAAATCCCCCAGGACTATGAATGGGAATGAAGCCAGGGTTGGTAGAGCCTAGATTCAAGCCAGTCTGTGTGGACCCATTCACTGTACTGGTTTCCGACTGCCCCTGAGAAGGCATTTTCAGCCTGTGAACCGGTAAATGCAAAGAATTGCTTGGCTGACAGTTACGTGGAAGGAAGGATGATGGGCCATGCTGAGAGGAAGCCAGTAGGTCCACACGCTTTTCTGAATCTCCTATGGCTGAAGGAACTGGTGACACCACAAGAGAGCACTGGTGACATGTTTCCCTTGCATGAGACATTGTAACTGGACTAACCGGTGTGCCAAGTGCCTTCATAGCAGTGGGTATGGTGGGTGATATTACAGCTTCCAGCTTCTCAGCACCATTTTGCATCAAGCAATGTATGAAGGGAATGTGAGGATACTTGGAGTTCACGGAGTCATCCAAAAGGCTTTCATTGCGGATACCAAGCTGTGCTGATAGTTTGGCTGCGGATGTATTGCCAGTACCAAAAGATGTGAAACTCGGAACTCTGTTTTTTGTGGAATCCTCAGAGTTACTGTCTGTATCTAGAAATGACACAATCAAAATCATATTAGAAAATGCACTCAAAAAATTAAAGACAAATATAGCAGATTCCTTGGGACAGGAAATTTTACAAACAGTAAATAATTTACTTTTATAAATAATAAAATGAAAATTCCAACTCAACATGTGAAATTTAGCAAACTGATTTATAAAGTCATCTAAATTTTGAACTGGCTCATTAACAACAAGGTGAATATATGGTATATATGCAAGTAATTTCATATAGCAACAAATTACACTTGCCTTTTGGCTGATGGGTATTTAATGTATCCAAGGTTAAACACACCATCACTCACATCTGATAACTAAAATGTACTATAGGAGACACTGCACACAGTTATTTAGATAATTGTCACAGATACTGTAATTTTACAGCTGACTGGGGACCATCATTTGTTTTTCCTCATTTCAATATTTTCTAGTCTATGACCAAGATTTGACAACAGGCTGTATGTTGAATGGCTGAATCAAGCATCCAATAAAAACGCCAAATTCAAATTAAGCTGATGTCTTTTCCTGGAGCTGTTATTGTCTATTTTATTTTACAAGTTAGAGAGGAAAAACTAACATTCTGTACTAGCAGAATTGCTAGCAAATGTATAGCTTAAAAAAAAACAAAAAAAAACAAAACCCTTCCATCACCTGTCAATTATTGCAGAGATATTTAGGCAAAGAAATAAGCAACAATAGAATGGTTTACTAGCTCTTCCTCAATGCAAGTACAATGGTGCGCAGCGGCTGCTGTGACTATTGTGATTGCTTGTCACACTTTTCCAAAGAAGTAAAGGAATGCTGTAACAGATGTCACTTGGTTCAGACACCAACATAATAAATTTGTAAGGAAGTCAGAAGTCAGCATCATATATTACCAAGTAAGGTCTATTTAAAAAAAATAAAAAAAATTAAAAAAAAATGTAAGGAAGTGTTTTCACTTCCACGTCCTAGGGACAAGCTCAGGCACATGCTGGGCCAGAGTGCACCTACTTTCCCGCCAACGAAAAAGCCCCTGAAAGTATGTGTTGGGAAAAGAGGGGTAGGCTTGCAAAGATTGCAGACAGATCCACAAAGAAAAAGTAAAAAACAATTTGTAAATAAATACAACCTAATACAATGTGCTTAAACTTTAAAAGACGATACACTAAACACATAATTAGAGGAATTAGAGGAATTAGTCAAAACCATTAAAGATCAGATTAATTTATATATGTGGACAAATGCAAGCTAATCTAATTCTAAATCACAGTATCTAAAACTAGGATTAAACATGAAAACAGAAAAAAACAGAATAGTTTTAAAGATTTCTTTTATTTGCCAAACCTGATGTTCTCAGGATCATCCATAGAATCAAATAGAAGGTGAATTTTAACATAATGGGCTGTTACAAAACAATAATTTTACACTGATAAGAAAATAGAATTAAGGTATATGAAAAAGATTAAATGAACACTATAGTTTTAAGAATACATAACTGTATTCCTACAATACCTACTTGTATTGGAAGTTGTATCTGCCTCTCAACGGAGTAGTGAAAATCAAAATGTAAGTCTCACGCAACCTTGGGCAACTTACTGCCACTGTTGGACTGCAACTGCCTCCTTCACCACAATTGATTGCAAAAGTAGCTAGGAGAACTATGGCTAGCAAAACCTAGGAGAACCAGATGTTTGTTTCCATAAAATTAAAAAGTAACTAAAATAATTAATAGAGTACATGAAAGCAAAATAATTTTCAACAAAATAAGCACCCAGAGATAGTTCAATAAGAAGGCAAATGAGAGCAACATTGCACACACACCAATGATTTTTCAAGGGTTAACCACCGGTACAAGAAATATTCCACTGTGTAATAGGATTTCACACTGACCCATCAGGGCAAAGTTTTTGATATTTGTACACTTTGCAAGTGCTGATCTAACATTATTAGATTGTATTTAAATGCTCCCCCCTCTAGGTGGTCAGTGCCACTGCCAGGGCCTTGAACAGAGCAACACAAAATAGATACGATAGGTGACAGAACAACTAAATAGGTTGTAGAGAAGATGTGCAACATGACAGACATAAATGTTGTTTTGCAGGCAGACCAGGATACAGAACCAAGGACATTTTTAAATCTCATTTTAGAACGCATACAAAACCATTATAACATTTTGTGTTCACAGTGGTAGGCAATGTCACATTTACAAAGCAGACCAGTATAACCACATGAAGAACTCAACTATATTAGTTGCTAATATGATAGGTGGTTTCAAAATAAGAATGCACTCTTTGACTTGCATGTAGAACCTGTTTTTAACATGTCCTAAAAATTCTGGGCACATCATTAACAAAAAGTAAAAAAATATATTTGAAGTGGAAGGGTTTCAATTTTAAATGGAGTACTCTTGAGACACATGAAACACTCTTGCATAGCTTTTTAAGAAGTCTTGTCTACTTGTTTTGACCATCCTAGAATAACATTAGAAAAGAACATTCCCCTGTTATTCCCACAAACTACCCCTTGAAAGCCAACCTCGATCTTTCTCTTCTTCACTTTCAAAGCTCTCTCTCCTGTCATGTCTGGGACTAGAGGGGGAACTGTAGCTCTCCGAAGAGGTTTCTCCACCTGTTTCATGCCCAGACCCAACCTCCAAAATGGGCTCTAGAAACAAGAAAGACAAACATGTTCTTTCAACCATTTATGTCTATCTATTTCTTAAACAAACCAAGCAAATAAAACTTAAGAGGTATCTTACCATGCATCACATTAGAAGAGGCATGTAAAAGGAAACTGCCATAATAACTATAATTTAAAAGATAAAGGCAGAAAACCATTTAAAGTTTTTCAGTAATAATGTTTTGCATGATCTGGGTTATAATGATCCATTTATATTAAGATCACTGATTCATCAGAGTATATAACTGTTACAATGTGTACCCTGAGACTGCACCGCTTTGCTTAGACTATGTTTGGAAATAAAAGTACTTTACCCAACAAGTGTGTGAGAATGCACAAGAATATCATTTTACATTGGTTCACTTACTATGTTAAGAACCACACTTTATGCATTTTCCATTAGTAAGGAGAGACAATTTTGCTGGCAACCATTTACTTATATACAGGCTGTATGTAACAGAGCGGGAGGTACCGAGACAACTAATAATTTATGATGTTGGTATTATCTATTATTTTGACCCGTTTGAAGACTCTGTAAATGTCAACACAGGGGTTTACTGCATATGTAATCAGGAGGTTAGCACCCAAGTATGTCAGGAATGCATGTACTGTAGAATATGGAATATGCTGAAAGCCAAACCCCAGCATATAGGTATGTAACGACTATATGCTTGATTTGTAAATCCCCATTATAAAAAGGTCACTTTAATAAAGGCGTTCTAGACCCTTACATGAATACTTAATACTCAAGTAAAAACTAACATAGCTTAATATGCTGGTTTAAAACAGACTAAAATGTAAATATCTATATAAAAAAATAAATATATACACATACATACATACACATAAAAAAAGCAGCTTGCACTCACGGACTTGAAAAAGTGAAAACAGGAATTTCTTTATTCAAATAGCTGTCACAACATTGTCACACCAATGTTTCAGCCCTCATCCGGGGGTTTCCTCAGGATGAACTGACAATACCACACTAACCTCCAATGCTGTATTATATACCCGATAAGAAAAAGAAAATGACTCAGCGCAGGTGAAGTGAACCGGAGTGTCGGCGTCTCCCACAACCATGTGCGCATGTGCCAGCGTGAGAAACCCGGAAGTGCTGTATGCGGACGTGACTGGTTGTTATAGTTACATTAGAACGCCAAAACACTCCACAGAAACACAGAACAGATCCCAACTAATGTATAGAAAAGACACCAAGTGCCCAATCAAAAAGCACCAAAATGCTATATGTACTAAGACCCAGTATCCATATGCAGAAGGCATCTACCAGTTTAAGAGATCATACATATACTCCCTTAATAACCACTAATATAGAGGCTACTCCTTAAAAGAGAATAATTCTATCGGTAATAGAATCCGACTACTGCCCACATGCAGAGTTAACAGATCTAGACTGCAATTTTAAAGAAATACCATGCTGGAAAACAAGTCTGAACATAAAGACTAGAACAGCCATTTCCAAACTTAAGTTGCTGCTCAAAACTATACATATATACATAATAGTAACATTGCCACCAAATAGTAATTTAGTCAAAGACAAATAGTTTCTCTTCACACTATATAAGTAGAACATGGGATATGGTGCCAAAACATCTTTAAATATAATCCATGGGACAAAAATCCTCAAAATACTGAAAAAATAAAAATGAAAAATAACAATAAAAATCAAAACTTCACTATGAAGGCGATGTTCCTCAAACAAATGTTCAGATGTAGTTTCCTTATATGAAGGGATGGTAAGATATTAATTCATTTAGTCCACGTGGGGACATTGGGTTTAGTTGAAAGATCCAAAATGTCTCTTTCCATAACATCTTACTGCGGTCCCCCCTATGTGGTTGGGGTATGTGGCCAAAGAATGACCCAACTCTAAAAAATGTTTTGCCACTGGCTTATCTGAGTGGCCATCCCGGTAAGCAGTACGTACATTGGACCTATGTCCCCTAATGCGCTCGCATAATGGAGTATCTGTTTTGCCTATATAGGCTAGCACGCGTGGGCAAGTGAATTTATAAATGACAAACGGGGTCCGACATGTTATAGTATATTGTAACGTTTGTTACTATGTGGATGATTAAAGGTATGTGACAGGACCTTATGTCCACATGTCATGCAACTGAGACATCTAACACTTCCCCTAATCTGAATATTTTGTTCCTTCTGGTAGCTCAAAACACGAGCATATAACGAAGGTTCCTATTTCTGCGATAGCAGATCATGGGTGGTTCCTTGAATGTAGATGGTAAAGAATCATCTGCTGACATCAAATTCCAATTTTTCTTCAACATATTAGTAACTTGACTAGCCCTATTATGATAAGTCATAGGGAAAAAAAGGCTGGATGGCACCTTGGGACTTGGTCTGGCGTGTGCATTCTTTGCTTTCGCTAACGCCTTTTCCAAGATAAATTTGTCATACCCACGCTCCAGGAATTTATTAGTAATCTCACTGATCTGCTGTTGCATAACTGAATTTTCAGAGTTTTGGTAATCACACAGTAACTCATGTAGGTGTGATTTATAGGCCCCCAGGACAAATTGAAGAGTTAGATAATTACTAGTTGAGGAAATAGCTAAAATGACAATGAAGGGGAAAGTTATCATCATGGGTGACTTTAATCTTCCTGATGTAAATTGGAAAACAAAAAATAGCTGCTTGTGCAAGGAGCACACATATTCTAAACTCCCTACTGGGATTGTCTCTAAAACAAGTCATTGAGGAGCCAACTCGTAAAGAGGCCATACTAGATTTAGTGTTAACAAATGGAGATTTGGTATCACATATTACTGTAGGTGAAAGTTTAGGATCCAGTGATCATTAGTAAGTGTGGTTTAATATACGAACAGTGACTGAGTCACACCACACAAAAACTAATGTTTTAGACTTTAGAAAAACAGACTTTTCTAAAATTAGGATATGTGTAAAGGAGTCATCATCAGACTGGAGCAATGGAGTCCAAAAGAAATGGGATTATTTAAAAGTTGCACTGTTGAAGGCAACAGAAAATTGCATTAGGCTTGTCAGAAAAAGCAAAAAATTCAAAAAACCACTGTGGTACTCCGCAAATGTGGCCAGAATGGTAAAACTAAAAGTTAGCATTTAGTAATTATAAGAAAATCCAGAGTGAGGAAGATAGACAGATCTATAAGAATAGGCAGAAAGAGGCTAAGCAAGTTAGAAGGGCTTCCAAATCTCACAGATAGATAGCACAGTCAGTAAAAAAATAAAAAGGGGACAAAATAGTTTAGATACATAAATGAGAAAAGGAAAGTAAAACAAGTATTAGTTAGATTAAAAACAAAAGGAGGAAGGTATGTAGGAGGATAAAGGTCTAGCTAACTGCCTCAATGAATATTTGTGTTCAGTATTTACAGATGAAAATCAAGAAAAGAGGCCTCAGTTAGGAAAAAGGACATATGAGTAATTTGTTACATGTGAGTTTACAAAGGAAGAGGTTCTATTTCAGCTGTCAAAAGTAAAGACAAGTCAATGGGCACTGATAGAATACATCCAAAGTTATTAAAAGAGCTTAGTGGCGTACTATCAAAACCATTAACAGATTTATTTAACCATTGTTAACAGGAGTAGTCCCAGAAGATTGGAAGTAAGCGAATGTTATGCCCATTCACAAGAAAGGTAGTAGGGAGGAGTCGGGCAACTATAGGCCAGTAAGCCTTACTTCAATAGTGGGGAAAGTAATGGAAATCATGTTAAAGGATAGGATTGTTGAACATCTAAAATCACATGGATTTCAAGATCAGAGACAACATTGGTTTACTTCAGGGAGATCATGCCAAACTAATCTAATTGATTTTTTGATTGAGTAACTAAAATAATAGATCAGGGTGGTGCAGTATATTCGAAGCATGGGCTTGTCACCAGTGGGGTACGTCAGGGATCTGTACTTGGACCCATTCTCTTTAATATTTTTTATTAATGACATTGCAGAAGGTCTTAATGGTAAGGCATGTCTTTTTGCTGATGATACGAAGATATGTAACAAGTTTGATTTTCCAGGAGGGATAAGCCAAATGGCAAATGATTTAGGTAAACTAGAAAAATGGTCAGAGTTGTGGCAACTGACATTTAATGTGGGTAAGTGCAAGATAATGCATCGTGGACGTAAAAAACCCAAGGGCAGAGTACAGAATGTTTGATAAAGTCCTAACCTTAACATCTGAGGAAAGGGATTAAGGGGTAATTATTTCTGATGAATTAAAGGTAGGCAGACAATGTAATAGAGTAGCTGGAAATGCTAGCAGAATGCTTGGTTGTATAGGGAGAGGTATTAGCAGTAGAAAGAGGGAAGTGCTCATGCCATTGTACAGACCGTTTCTCAAGAAGGATATTGATACTTTGTATAGAGTTCAGAGAAGGGCTACTAAACTGGTTCATGGATTGCAGGATAACACTTTCAAGGAAAGGTTAAAGGATCTTAACATGTATAGCTTGGAGGAAAGATTAGACATGGGGGATATGATAGAAACATTTAAATATATAAAAGGAATTAACACAGTAAAGGAGGAGACAATATTTAAAAGAAGAAAAACTACCACAACAAGAGGACAGTCTTAAATTAGAGGGACAAAGGTTTAAAAATAATATCAGGAAGTATTACTTTACTGAGAGGGTAGTGGATGCATGGAATAGCCTTCCAGCCGAAGTGGTAGAGGTTAACACAGTAAAGGAGTTTAAGCATGCGTGGGATAGGCATAAGGCTACCCCCTAACTATAAGATAAGGCCAGGGACTAATGAAAGTATTTAGAACATTGGGCAGACTAGATAGGCTGAATGTTTTTTATCTGCTGTCACATTCTATGTTTCTATGTATGTATGTATGTCATTTATATGCAAGTTTCCAATCATGTATTAATGGGCCTATAGTATCATGGTGCAATGCTGGAAGTGTTGCAGAGGTTTTTTTTGTTTGTTTTTTTAGCTTAGCCCTGGTGAGTATAAAGCAAAACCTGGAGTGTGTACTATGGCTCACAATGGTGAATAACGTTTAGCCTAGCTGGTAGCATGTAACTTCACATTTTAAACCCTGAATATAAAAAAAAATCTCCAGAAGTAAAGCAGCATCAGAATTCCTTATGACAGGCATGCTTTTAAACCAGAGGCAGACTTAGTCGACTCAACTAGAGAGGCCTTGGAAGTAACAAATGCTGTTGCAAACATGAATGTGTGAATAACTCAAACAAAACCTGAAACCGATCATTACAAAACATGTACCATACCTTTAACAATACTGTTCTTCATAATCTGAGTTGGCTTGACCCCATTCACTATGCAGACGGACTGGCCTTCAATTTTCTCCACATTTCTGATTGGGGGTAAGAAAAACATATAAAAATGTAAAAAGCAAACATACATAGATCAGCTACATAGCACCAAAATACCAGTCTAAAAAGGCATTCACTCTCAGAACAATGCCTGCATGATGCCTGCCAAACCATTACATGCAAAAAGACAAACACCAACATACAGATATGAGCAAAAAACAGTATATACACTACAAATGTGAAATAGAGACGTATAACTGGAAGAATTCCCAGGTGTACCTCACAGACACCCAAGAGACAACATAAAATAGCAAAAAAAGTGGAAAACACCCAGAATACGTATGAGTTAATATATGGATTGTAAAACAACCTGATATAGGATGTGATCCATTTATGATTTCTGTGTAAGAATCAAAATGCTGACATAGCGTGATACAATAAAAAAGGAATAAATGTATAAATATAAGTGATTGTAGATACACTCACAAACGCACGTGAAATAAGGCTTTTCACCCTCTCAGGGGTAATATGTAGTACGATGAATGGACTGGAAAATCACCTCATAGGATATATGCAAATAAAGGAAATCGAAGATAGTGAAGTTTGTTATAAAAATACAAAATCACATTTATTGGTCACACTTACATGTGTGTATATCACAAAGAGCGTATCTCCCAATAACCTGGAACTCCATACAGTGTGGTCATCAGTCCAAAATAGGATCTAACAGGAGTGGTTATGAGTAAACAGCCAGAATGCAAATAAATAAAAAGTTAAAATGCAAAGTAAAACAACAATACAGAATATAAGTCCATATAGAAAGAATCCAACGCGTTTCGTCCTGTAGAAGTCTGGACTGATGACCACACTGTATGGAGTTCCAGGTTATTGGGAGATACGCTCTTTGTGATATACACACATGTAAGTGTGACCAATAAATGTGATTTTGTATTTTTATAACAAACTTCACTATCTTTTTTTTTTTTAAATTTTTCTTTATTTCCGATTATATAAATTTATGGGATACAGAAAAAAGAAATAGGTGGCATTCAATGCATACATAATAGGGTCATATAACAGTTCGTGCAATTGCATATATCGTATCGTTCTGTGGGAAGATGACTGCATGGTCCCTGGAGCGGTTTTAATAATACCGTATATACTCGAGTATAAGCCGACCCGAATATAAGCCGAGGCCCCTAATTTTACCCCAAAAAACTGGGAAAACTTATTGACTCGAGTATAAGACTAGGGTGTGAAATGCAGCAGCTACTGGTAAATTTCTAAATAAAATTAGATCCTAAAAAAATTATATTAATTGAATATTTATTTACAGTGTGTGTATATGATGAATGCAGTGTGTGTGTATGAGTGCGCAGTGTGTGTATAAATGCAGTGTGTATATGAGTGCGCAGTGTGTGTATGAATGCAGTGTGTGTGTATATGAGTGCGCAGTGTGTGTATAAATGCAGTGTGTATATGAGTGCGCAGTGTGTGTATAAATGCAGTGTGTATATGAGTGCGCAGTGTGTGTGTATGAGTGCAGTGTATGTGTGTATGAATGCAGTATGTGTGTATGAGTGCAGTGTGTGTATGAATGCAGTGTGTGTGTATGAATGCAGTGTGTGTGTATGAATGCAGTGTGTATGAATGCAGTGTGTGTATGAATGCAGTGTGTGTATGAGTGCAGTGTGTGTGTATGAGTGCGGTGTGTGTGTATGAGTGCGGTGTGTGTATGAATGCAGGGTGTGTGTATGAGTGCAGTGTGTGTGTATGAATGCAGTGTGTGTGTGTGTGTGTGTGTATGAATGCAGTGTGTGTGTGTGTGTGTGTGTATGAATGCAGTGTGTGTGTGGTGCAGTGTGTGTTTGTATAGGAGTTGCGGTGTGTGTATGGGTGCGGTGTGTGTATGGAGGTGCGGTGTGTGTGTGTGAGTTGCGGTGTGAGGTGCGGTGTGTGTGTGGTGCGGTGTGTGTGTGTGGTGCGGTGTGTGTGTGTGGTGCAGTGTGTGTGTGTGTGCGGTGTGTGTGTGTGTGTGATGCGGTGTGTGTGTGTGGAGTGCGGTGTGTGTGTGTGTGTGTGATGCAGTGTGTGTGTGTGATGCAGTGTGTGTGTGTGATGCAGTGTGTGTGTGTGATGCAGTGTGTGTGTTTGTGTTGCAGAGCCTTGGTGGGGGGTGGGCATTTTTATAAAAAAAAAATATATAATATTATTTATTATTTTAATTTTTTTGGTTATATTATTTTTTTTAATTATTTTTTATTATTATTAATTAATATTATTTAAATTTTTTTGTTTTATTATTATTTTTAATATTTTATTATTATATTTATTTTGTTGTCCCCCCTCCCTGCTTGATACATGGCAGGGAGGGGGGCTCTCCTTCCCTGGTGGTCCAGTGGCATTGGCAGTTCAGTGGGGGGAGGAGGGGGGCTGGCAGAGCTGTTACTTACCTCTCCAGCAGCTCCTGTCAGCTCTCTCCTCCTCCGCGCCGGTCCGTGCAGCTCTTCTGTCAGCTTACCACTGTAAGTCTCGCGAGAGCTGCACTATGACCCCGCGGCTCTCGCGAGACTTACACTGGGAGCTGACGAGGTGCTGACCGGACCGGCGCGGAGGAGGAGAAAGCTGCAGGAGACAGGAGCTGCAGGAGAGGTAAGTAACAGCTCTGCCAGCCCCCAGTCTGTATTATGGCAATGTAAATTGGCATAATGCAGACACTGACTCGAGTATAAGCCGAGTTGGGGTTTTTCAGCACAAAAAATGTGCTGAAAAACTCGGCTTATACTCAAGTATATACGGTATGTTAACTCCTGTATTATTCAATCGGATACGGGGCAGTCTCTGTCATAAGTCATCGGAGAGATCGGAGTGTAACTTAGGTCGGCAACGAGCCATGGGTGAAAACATGAAACAGGGGAGGGGGTGGGGGTTAGGGGTGTCCTGCCTCTTACATCATCATAATATGGTAGTGAGTGTGCCTTGAATGGTGTCTACCATGGTGACTCAAAATGGGGCTGTAAGTCGCTAGCACGTCTGGGCCTTCGGTGCGCTAATCTAAGGGCGTCCGAGTCCTTTGCCCTCCCAAGGGCTTCCCCCAGAATTCCGTCCAGGGGCTCCATCTCTGGAGATGTATGTGTCTTTTCCCCATCAGTGACCAGTGGATATCCTCCATGCATCTTGTGTGTTCTACAAACTTCACTATCTTCGATTTCCTTCATTTGCATATATCCTATGAGGTGATTTTCCAGTCCATTCATCGTACTACATATTACCCCTGAGAGGGTGAAAAGCCTTATTTCACGTGCATTTGTGAGTATCTACAATCACTTATATTTATACATTTATTCCTTTTTTACTGTATCACGCTATGTCAGCATTTTGATTCTTACACAGAATTCATAAATGGATCACATCCTATATCAGGTTGTTTTACAATCCATATATTAACTCATACGTATTCTGGGTGTTTTCCACTTTTTTTACCAACATACAGATGCCTCCTTTTTCTTGAGTAAAAACTGCTATAGTACTTGGTAAACCGCTTAAGAAATTGTGTCAGTGAATATACATGGTCAGTCAGGGAAATTGTTTTGTGTGCACTCATGCTCAGTTTGAGCTTCATAAAGCCTTCGTTTTACATTTGCTAAATTGAACTCAGTAAGCCAACTTGTAAACCTCATCAAGTCACTTACCTGTAATCCAGCTGCGAGAGTGTCTTTTACACTCTGCTTCTGGGAAATCCTTACTAGTGAGGACGTCTTAGGCCAATTCAATGCTTCTCTATGGTGGGCCTCACACAAATACTTTGAACGAGTGTCCAAAGCAAGAGAGGAAGAGCACACTCCAGGCTGACAGTAACTGAGAGGTCATTATTAATATTAAATATAGATTATAATATTTATCTTTTGCCCCCTATTGTGACTTTTCCTACGAAATAATACTATTAAAAAATATTATTTATTTTGATATAATTTACTCACTTTATTAGGGACACATAGTTCACAAATAAAGCACTTCAACAAGCTTAAGTGCTTTATGTGTAGGTAGTAACCCTTCAAGGGGAAAGTAGTCAAATGGTATAAGTAAACCTGTCATTGCTTCCATCCCCCCAATCCTTAACTGATATTTCTACTTTGTACTGTCATTATACAGGAAGCACACTTTTTTTCTTCACACTACATAGTGATACCACATTATGTACAGATACGCCACTGTCCAAATACAAAACAAAAATTACTATTTAGCAGTGTTCATTTTAGCCGACTAAATCTCCAGTAGGCTTGAGCCGACTAAATCTCAAGTAGGCTTGAGCCGACTAAATCTCCAGTAGGCTTGAGCCGACTAAATCTCCAGTAGGCTTGAGCCGACTAAATCTCCAGTAGGCTTGAGCCGACTAAATCTCCAGTAGGCTTGAGCCGACTAAATCTCCAGTAGGCTTGAGCCGACTAAATCTCCAATAGGCTTGAGCCGACTAAATCTCCAGTAGGCTTGAGCCGACTAAATCTCCAGTAGGCTTGAGTGGAGATTTTAGTCAACACAACTAAAATCTAATGACTTTAAATAAAACCTCTGTCTCTTTTACCCCTTCCCCAGCCCCTCTGTGTCTTTAGGCGTCTCTCCCAAACCCTGGTGTGTCTCTTTTGTCCCTTTCACAGCCCCTCTGTGCAGTGTTAATTTTGGCAAACTATGACTAAAACTACATTTCAATTCACTTTTAGTTATAGTCTTTTGACTAAAATGCCATTTTAGTCATCTGAATTTTTAGTCTTAGTCGACTAAATGCCAAAAATGTTAGTCGACTAAAATTGTTAGTCTACAAAATTAACTGCTGTTTAGTAGATATACCCCAAATAAAAACGTGAATTTTTCATAGGAACATATCTGAAACCAATCTGTGACTGTCATTACACAGGCTTCCCAGTGTAGCTCAGTGAAAAGTCTTTGCAAGGAGGTGCTCTTGGCTCTGAGCTAAACAAACCAGGAAGTAACAGCACGTGTCTAATTGACAGCCACGGGTTGTGTAACAAGGTTAATTGATGAAAGTTTTAATTTCTAAACACTAAATGCCATAATCACACATTACATCCTCTACAGTAACACATCCCCCTCCACTCCCTGTGGGGCTTCAGATTTGGGCCCTGTGGGTAAAATCAGGGCCGACCCTCTGAGTCCAGGCCTTGAGCTGTGTAAGGGACTCCAAAATGTCTGCTGGGAGGCCAGGCCTGCAGTATCCCTTTAATTACTGGTAACCTTAATTACTTGGCTAGCAGGACACAGGAAACCACAACAGCTGGGAAATGTGAGCATGTCTAAATCTGAATAACGGCCTGTGCCAAGTCTAAGTGAATAAGTAGACATTACCACCACTCAGATACAAGATCAATGCAGCAAAGACCTATGAATATACGCATGAAATGAGGGTTTAAAGCTGCCTTGTAAAACAGGGGGGAAAAAGTACAATAATCCACTTTTTTTTTTTATAAAAGATAATGGGCAAATTTATAATGCAGTGAATTTTATCTTTTAGAAATTTTAACCTTCATACTATTTCTCCAGTACTTTGACAAGAAAAGGAAAATCAAAAATTACCTTTCGGATGTGGATTCTGAGCCGGCTGGGAATGAATAACATTTATCTGTTGCGCGCTGGAAAGACAGCAACGGTTTTAGTATCTAATTTGTTGCACAAGCATACATTACAATAGATGTATAAAGACAGAGTGCTTTAAACACCATGCCAGGGTCACACATACAACTATAGTTTTTGTAACACACAACACATTCCAAAAAACACTAAACAAAAAAATAAGATTAAATAAATCCAAAGAAATTACCCCCAACCCCCATTTTAACGAGTCAACATTTTGCCTTTTTAACTGGGGTTTGAAAATGGCTGGAAACCTTACAGTGGGGAGGGAGGGCCAGGGCACTGCAATGGTTATGGTGCTTCAAGTGTTCCTTTAAATAAATATATCTATAGAATGTAAAATTAATCTAGAACTTACAACAGACAAGTGATAAAACCAAAGCAATTTAAGGTTGTCAATACAGTTTTTTGTTTTTTAAACTGCAAAATACAGCTCACCTGGTGCCCTGAGTTTCTGTAGTGCTCGTAATGCAGGCAAATAGGACCGTTTTTGTTCCTCCAGTCTGTGCCACCATTTTGTTCGCAGTGTGGCATGTGAAGTCTGTTTAAAGAGCAACTTTTAGGACCCAGGGTGCTGTTGAGACAGTAAAGCATGTTATGGACACATTCAATATACGCCCATCAGAAAAATATCAAATAACAAATGCAATTACAAAAGTACACACCATAAGCGTATGACTGCACATAGCCCTGCTTTATTAAATTGTTTCCCCAACACAGACATGTACTCCGCCTGATCTCGCTTAACGATTATCTACTAAACAGCAATCACACACTACTTCACGGACAAAATCAGAACTAGAGGATACTTGGATTTTGCTAAATATATGATCACCAGTTTCCACTTGCGTCATAAATGAGAAAGAACCATGCAGCCTTAAAACTAAACTTAAAACAAATCTTTTAAACTTTACATAGCACTGCTAAGCTCCTAAAATATCTTGGCATTCCTTTAACAAGTAAAAAAATTTTGACAAGAAAATTTGAAAATATGGAGTATTTTTCAACTTGTTCATGGTGACTCGTTTGCAAATGTTTATATTAGTGCCTTCCTAGGGTCTATCAACTCTGTTAGTGGATCTACTCTTTTAATACAAAATCAGGACCATTTGTCAACAAGAGTTTTGTATCTGAAAACCACTCCATGCTATCCAAGTCCTCCCTCAGCCCGCCTTCTGGATGACCTTCCAGGAAAAGTGACATCAAAGGCTGTAGGGAGAACTTGGATTAATCATGGGACCTGGGATAAGTGTGTTTTTTCTTCTGTTGGGGGATATGCCAGTAAGGGCTTCTCTAACCAAAAACAGTTCTTTATTTAAAAAAAAAAAAAAAAAGGTGATGGAGTAAAACTCCCAGTTGCAGATGAAAGTGAGCTTGTGTCTCCTGACCAGACTCAATATTTTTTTTTTCTTAAATGCGCAATTTCAGGATCCCAACAATTTTGGAATCCTGTGCATATTCCATGATGTTGAATCACAATAATGGCCAGATGAGCAATAGAAAACCATGAAATCCCATCAACTCTGTATTACTATAGCACATTTTTATCACAAGTCAAAAAATTTAAAATGATGCATGCGACTAATGGGCAGTGAGATAGTGAGTCCTGCTTCTCTAGAATTCGATGGATACATTCCACTTCATAGAAACACCAAATTGTTATAAAAACGCTTACTGTGCAACTGGACATTTTCCAGCAGGCTTCTTGTGTGCCACATGCTGCTGAATATCTAAGAGGAAACAGAAAATCATATCAGACAATAAGTGCCTGCCAACAAGGACCAATAACTAATATTCATGTAAAGATTGGGTTTGCCTTTTCATTAAAAGACCAACAGTTCATAGACATTGCCATGTAGATTAGAAGTAGACCTGGAAAATATACAAATTGATTGATTTCAATCAACTGAGGGTATTTTATCAATCAGCTATAAAAGTTTAAAGTCTGTACATAACGCACCTTCTTCCTGACTGGAGGCCTCGGAGCTGTCTTCTTTAAAAAGCTCTGGAGTTTTGCATGACTTGGGAGCGGCCACTAAGTTATCTGTAAAACATCAAAGAGGAACATATGTCAATAATGTTCTCTCATAAAGAAGAGACAAGGATACTTTGAGACATTGAAAGTATTATTGTGTTCATAGTGAGATACAATAAGTGTCAATGACATCCCACCACTGAAAAAAAAATATCTAAGAGCTTTGTTCAACTATCTTCACAAAGTAATTTTAAACAAATGCCACAATTTGCATAATAACACAAATAAAAGTAACTGCCAGTCTTTATCAGTCACATTTTGCTTAAAAGATAATATACAGAAGTTTAAATAAGGCTTCATGTTTTACCGCATTACAGACCTCTTTTTGCCATTCTATTGCTAAACAGCAACGTTGTGTTGAGTGTTTGTAGTGTAGCAATCAATTGTCCACACTTTGATTTTGGAATTTCTACAACTCTCTCAGCTTAGCATAATCAATTCAAAAGGATTAGCTTTGAAGTATTGTGACATGTATGGCATTAACTCTGCTCCTCTAGCTAATCTGGAATCACTGCACGAACAGCCTTGTTGTACAAAAGTGAATGCCTACATTTCTGTTAATGCACTAAGCTCTGATAAACATTACCACATCAGATATGTGGACCGATTGTGTTTTGTGACACCTAGAATCCAAAAAAAACCAGAAGGATTTTAAAAATATATTGCCAGGGGAGGTTTTATGCACCACATGTTTGTGTTATCTGGTTAAATGCAATCTTACATGATATTAGTATCATACAGTCTTTTTGCATTAATTCACATACAACAAACATAGTACACAACCTCAAATAAAGCACAGTAAATATATAAATTTCATATAAAGCACAGAACTATCATGAGCCTTGTAGTGGGTGGAAGTGGCATTATGCACATGTCAGCTAAAGGCAGAGAAAGAAAAGGAGAATGGTGTGTGAAATTCTTTAAACTGTGTGTGTGTGTATAATGAATGCAGAGTGTGTGTGTGTGTGTGTGTGTGTGTGTGTGTGTGTGTATATATATATATATAATGAATGCAGAGTGTGCGTGTGTGTATATAATGAATGCAGAGTGTGCGTGTGTGTATACAATGAATGCAGAGTGTGTGTGTGTGTGTGTATACAATGAATGCAGAGTGTGTGTGTGTATATAATGAATGCAGAGTGTGTGTGTGTATATAATGAATGCAGAGTGTGTGTGTGTGTGTATGTATATAATGAATGCAGAGTGTGTGTGTGTGTGTATGTATATAATGAATGCAGAGTGTGTGTGTGTGTGTGTATGTATGTATATAATGAATGCAGAGTGTGTGTGTGTGTGTGTATGTATGTATATAATGAATGCAGAGTGTGTGTGTGTGTGTGTGTATGTATATAATGAATGCAGAGTGTGTGTGTGTATATAATGAATGCAGAGTGAGTGTGTGTATATAATGAATGCAGAGTGAGTGTGTGTATATAATGAATGCAGAGTGAGTGTGTATATAATGAATGCAGAGTGAGTGTGTGTATATAATGAATGCAGAGTGAGTGTGTATATAATGAATGCAGAGTGAGTGTGTATATAATGAATGCAGAGTGGGTGTGTGTATATAATGAATGCAGAGTGGGTGTGTGTATATAATGAATGCAGAGTGGGTGTGTGCATATAATGAATGCAGAGTGGGTGTGTGCATATAATGAATGCAGAGTGGGTGTGTGTGTGCATATATATATATATAATGAATGCAGAGAGTGTGTGTGTGTGTGTGTATATAGATATTGATAGATATATAGATCTAGATATTGATAGAGAGATAGATATACAGAGATATAGATAAAATATATATATATATATATATATATCAGAGTGTGTGTGATTCGGTGGCATGTATTGAGCAGTGGGGGCATGCAGGAAGCTCTTACCATACCAGCAGCTCCCTGTGTAAATCTTGCGGTCTGTGTGCTGCGCGGAGCGTTGCAATGGTAACCTGTGGCAACGTTCTGACGGCCGCGGGACTCGCAAGATTTACACAGGGAGCTGCTGGTATGGTAAGTAAGAGCTTGCTGTGGGCCCTCCAGGACCGCTGGGCTTGACATGGGCCCAGTGGTCCTGTTATGTATTATTGCCAATATCAGTATCTTTATTGGCCGATAGCGATATTGCCGAAAATACCGAATGTCAGACGATATCCGCAAAACCGATAATCGGTCGATCCCTAGTGTCTACACACTTTGTTGGCTTGTCTTGTTCTATTTACTTAAATTTTACTTCTTTACTTGATTGATTTCTTTCTTTTCTTACTGCAATGTGTTTGTACAGCGCTACGGAATGTGATGGCGCTATATAAATCATAAAATAATAATTTAGGGTTTTATCTGATAGTGGGGAGGCTGGTTTTGTATGGTATAGACTTGGGATGTCTGTGTACCTACTTTATCCCCTTTTATTCCCTGTCAGTTGTGTGTTTATCTTACAGTTTGTCAGTACATGATAAATGTTCTCCTTGTTAACAGACGATCAGATGATACTCACGGATTCCCTGGGGAATCCTCAACCCATGCTACAAGGACAACTCTCTTTAGTGGCCTGGCGTCTTTCGGGGGTGTTTGATGCACCGATTATTTATCGTCAACGGCTAGAGATATACTCTGGGACTCAAGTGGCCCTTGGAACGAGAAAGTGTTACCTCTCAGCTTGGAATTCACGGGTCAATTGGTCGGATTTCAGACATTCGAGAATTCCACGTGGATGCCTTCTCGTATTATCCGGAAGGTGTCACGATGTACAAGATGGACTCAATGTTGTTTTTTTTCCCCATAATTTTTTTTCCATTGGAACCCAACTTTACGAGGTCCAGACACTGCACGCCTACGGCCAGGCTACGATGACCTCTTCCCGACAATTATTGGTGTCCTACGTTAAGCCACATGGGCAAATCTCAGTTACCACCTTGACCCGCTGGGTACGATGGCTTTTATATCTTGCCGGGATTTACCCTTCCTTCGGCGCACACTCTGTTTTGGGTGCGGCGTCCTTTTCCACCTTCACAGCAGGGGCCTCCTTATCAGATATATTGCTCTCTGTAGACTAGTGACAAGAACCGAGTTTTACGCTCACCCGTCCACCATTGCCACTTTCTCTCTATTACCTTAGCTTTAAAAATGCAAAATATGAAGCCTCCTGTCATGTGATGAAATTGAAGATTATACTAGCTATAGTGTACTAATAATCTAAATTTTAATAATGACAGGAGGCAAGTAATTTCCCCCCTATTGAATTTCCCTCCCATTCAGGCGGGTTTGCATCTCCGGGTAGATGATGTAGGTTATCAATATGATACTGGTCGTTTACTTGTGATTATGTAATTGACTCTATTCATCCTAAATGGAAAGTTGGGGTTGTTTTTCATATATAGTTGATATATGTATAGATATTATATATTGGGTAGCTATATTATGATACGTTTGTTAACTTTTATAGATCACGATAGATTGCGATCGTACCAGATTATTGCGCACCTTTTATGTGAGGGTTTACATTTCATATCACTAAAACACACTGTCTCTTTCAGCTTAAAAGACACAAAGAGATCGTCTACATCAAGAGTACAAGGATATTCATTGTTCCCAGTTTTGAATGAATAACCATTCTTCATCGTTCCTGGAATTTGAACCGTCTTCCTTATTCCATATGGTTCTTCAGTTGATCATGTGACTTGTGATGTCGCTGTTATCAAGAGGAAGTGACTCAGTGGAAGGCGTATCTTATACTCCCTGCCTGTCTCTGATTGGTTCACATATACATACATATATAGACACATATATATATATATACATATCTACATATATATATATATATATATATACACATATATATATATATACACACACACATATATACGTCCCAGGTCCCAGCACTCAATGCTCCCGGTCTTTTGATGCTCCGGTGCTGTCTCCAACCAAATTGTATACAATACCAGTAGAGAGCACTCCGGAGTCTTTCAAGGTAAATTTCATCTGTTGCTTTATTGAGCAATTACAAATTCACACAACGTTCCAGTCATATATATATATCTATCTTATGGAGTAGTAAAGGAAGATTATGCAATATACTCTCCTCCTGTCATTAAAATTATTAGTACACCAAAGCTATTACAATCTTCAAATCTATGTACTTGTTCACAATTGACTACAGTAAACCACCACTTGTACACAGTATCTAGTTAGCAAGCAGCCCATTTTGTGGCATTGAAAAGACAGATGCTTACTGTGAAGATGGCTAGATTCCAAGGACGCCTGGAAGAATTTATGTACTCGCGGATTTTGCAGCATAGCCTGCGATGGAGATGAAAATAACTGTCTAAAAGGGAAGACAAAAAGTTAAATTAAAATGGATGGTGCATTCCAAACTGCAGTACTACATTGAAGAATGAAGGAAAAATATTTACAGTATTTACCAACAAATGCATGTTTGTTTTTAGTGAACTATTATTTGTCCCTGTACATTACCATGGCTTGTTCGCTATGAAAATAATGATCTACTCATAATAGACTGATGCAAAACACAACGATCTGGAACACGGACAAAGTCACAGCCCATCAATGTGTGAAACTAACTAAAATCAGACAAAGCATCAAGGAAGATGTAGTCCATAACATCTGGAGTGCCGAAGGCTGCCTAGCCCAGAACCAAATACAGAATTTGGCAACTTCAGTTTAAGCTCAGGAGAGAGAATGTGGAAGATCCTGCTTAAGAGCTTCCATCTCTCAGATGCTGGTAGTGGCATGACAGTCCCCAGGTGACTAGTAAAACAGTTTCATAATTGGTTTGCCTACTTATACTGCAGAGAGAGGGGCTTGGAGTGTCCATTTGATTAACCACATTAATAATGTTTATGGTAAAATTGATTATATGCAACATTCATTACATACAAAATAAAGTCATAACAATCGTATTATTGAAAACAAACAGGTTTCCTTGGTGAGTAAGTTTTCTTACAAATAAACAAGGCTGAATGTTTAACATGAAAAACATGGGTACAGTTTACTTATTTGTCAATATATGCATTTATTAAAATTATTTTACAACCTAAAGCCCCAAATACTTTATTAGATATGAATAAATAGTGTTACTATGAGAAAAGGGAAGGATTGCATTATTGACTAAATAGGGATATTAACATGGGATTTGCAAATGTTAGTATAGGTCCAAATAACCTAACTGGAAAAACTAACTGATATTCTGGTGTAAAATTTGCAATTCCCTATTCATGTCTCCACAAATCCTATTGTGTTGAATAATCCCAAAAATGCATAAAATAATGACTGGCAAGGAAATGGAATAAAAAAAATAAAAAAAACAGCAATGTAGACATTACTCCCTTAAAGGGAAACTTATAGTGCCAGGAAAACAAACTTGCACTACAGCTCCCCCCTCACCTTTTGCTACGTACCTGAGTCCAGCACCAATGTCTCTCAGTCCTGGCTCAGATCTGCCTTCAGTCTGTGGGGGAGACTTAATGCTCATGCGCGGCGCTAGCATTATGATTTCCCCATAAGGAAGCATTATACAATACTTTCCTATGGGGATTTGGGTGATGCTTAGCGCGAGGACATCTAACGTCAGTTAGGCTACTATAAGTTGCCTAACAGCCAGGAAGTCCCTCTAGTGACTGTCTGGTAGATTCTTAAAAATTACATTTGCAGGGTTAAGGGACATGGGACAGTGCACCCAGACCACTTTCAAGGAACAAGAATATATGCTATTAATTTGGCATTGAAGGTTTCTATTGATTTTATTCCAAAACAAAATTACTACTACTACTAAAGCTGAATAAGTTGGAAATAACATGTTGGCATGTGGGGATAGACAATGAGCACTATTGTCAAGTAATTTAAAGATTTTGCTGCAGATTATGTATTTTGGAAAAAAGTAGAATATATTTAGACCTACTTTACTGCACTAGGACACTCTGCCATATGATTCATTGCATTATACGATCAAGTTACAGGGTGTAAATTATATATAAAACAAAAAGGTGTGTTTTATTTATTTACATAAAAAACAACCCATATGGACACCTTTGCAAGTACTAAACAAGCTTACACTCAAGAAAAAGTGAGTTCTCTTTTTTTCTTCCTTACTAAACTGATAATTAACAAAGGAACTGCAACATTTAGGGCGCGCAGCTGGTTAAACAATCGGAGAATGATTACAATGTGGCTACATTAGTCTAAGATATGCAATTCCCTTGTCAATTGTCTACAAGCAAATGCACTCATTGTAATGCTGAAAATTACTGACTATACCAAGCGGTTTATTTTGTATATGGCACAGGGGCTACATAAAGCCAAGTCTTGATTTAACCTTACCTTGAATTTCTACAATATAAAACTATACTTTGCAGACTATTAATGTGATAGTACCATGGAAAGATTCTTGGCATAAGGTTATATTTTCATAATCATGGCAGAGATCTAAATAAATTGATGGACCATTATGTTCCCAAGAAAGTTATCTGAAATCCCTGAACATTTCATTTTCCACAAATTGCTAGGGTCAAAAACAACAAACATGTATTCCTGAAGCTATAGTGCTAAAAACACTATTTAGGTTCTCTGCTGCCCCCACTTTGCTCCCCCCACCCCCCAACTAGCTGTAAAATGTACCTATATTTTTAACGCTGCAGGGCTCCACTGGCTCCACCCTTATCTGTCTCCTTGGCTGACAAACAGAATTGATGATTTAAGCCAATCACAATGCTTTCTCATAGTAAAGTATTGGATTGGCTGAGTTTGTTAATTTTAATGTCAGCCAAGAGAGAAAGGATTACATGTTTGTGTTTTTGACCCTAAAGTGTTCCTTCAAATAAAAAGAGATATCTTTTTTTTTTCTAACTGGAAAAAAAACAAAAACAATGGGAGCAATTTGTGTCTCCATGCAGAGGGGGGAGAAGCTGAACATCAGTGCTGCACACTGTGCAACATTGACCGAAGAAGTACCTCTAGTGGCTGTCTGAGGAGTGGCACTAGGTGTAATGTAAACTGGAAAATGCCTTCGGGGACATACTATAGATACCAGAACAACTACATTAAGCTGTAGTTGTTCTGGTGACTACAGTGTCCCTTTCACAAATGTTTAAATTCACCCACGATCTGAAAGGTTTATGATTCCAGGAAAGGTTCAGAATAGTTACAAAGTGGCTCACCTGATTATAGGTTCCAGGTCAGTGTAACGTCTTTCTTCCCTCTTCTGGGAGCCCAGGTTTAGTGCACGCAAAATGGTTTTATCAAAAGCATCAGTGGACAACTCCTTTGGAAGCTAAGAAAAGAGATTGACATTGTAGGTACATTGCTCCCATAAGAGATCATATACAATTAAAAAGGCTTAATTTGTAATCCTCAAGTGTCTACACTTCCATGTTCTGTTTCCACATGACTACTTTACTGATTTGATGTGGTTATGGTGCTTGGTGTCTATGTGCAGAGACTTTGCAAGGAGCACTTTGCTATCAGAGGTGTAACTGCCACTCTGGCAGCAGATCTCTTGACCTGGACAGACTTATATTAATTCTGGGCATAATTGACATCTGTTGCATGCAAGGCATAATGGTGACAAACCATCAATGGCAGTGTTGCATAACCTCGCCCGAGTCCAACAGGACATCCCTCCCCCTCTACAGTAAAATCATGTCACTGGAGCAGGCATCGGATTGGGTTGCAGGTAAAATTATTTCTTTTAAACAATGGGGAACTTTACATGGCAGCATAACTTTCTCTTCATAAACACTACTTACAGCAGGGGTGGGGAACCTTCGGCCCTCCAGATGTTTTGGACTACATTGCCAGCATTATGGCTGTAAGCATTGTGGGAGATGCTGTCCAAAACATCTGGAGGGCCGAAGGTTCCCCACCCCTGACTTAAAGGAACACTATAGGGTCAGGAACACAAACATGCATTCCTGACCCTATAATGTTAAAACCACCATTTTGGTGGCTTGATCCTCTTTTTTCCCTTAAAAGGGATTAAAACTTGCCTTATTTCCAGCGCTACGCGGGTCCGTTGGTGCTGGCCTATCCCTGATCTGCCTCCATGGTGATTTTAAAATTGCAAGGAGGCGAGGCAGGGGACCGTTTTGGCCAATCATCACCTCCTCATAGAGATGCATTGAATCAATGCATCTCTATGGTGAAAATTCAGCGTCTCCATGCAGAGCGTGAAGATTCTAAATTGCAGTGCTGCCTACTGTGCAGCACTGCACCAGGAAGCACCTGCAGTGACCATCTGAGGAGTGGCCACTTGGAGGTGTCCCTAGTGGGCAATGTAAACACTGCCTTTTCCCTGAAAAGGCAGTGTTTGCATGAAAATGCAAAATGCAAGTAATGATTCTACTCACCAGAACAACTACATTAAGCTGTAGTTGATCTGGTGACTATAGTGTCCCTTTAAGGAACATTACATGACCAAAGCCCCCTTTAAGCTACAAAGCATAAAAATCTGGTAAACAGAGGTACTACCATGCTACCAAATTAAACCAAGTCACATCATCTTTAACATACCATTAAAATGAATTCAACCAACTCGTGGTGTGATTTTGTCACTGAAGTCACAGAATGGTCTGACCAAGTAACCTACAATAAATAAACAAAAAAAAACATGAAACAATATGGTCACTCAGCTAACCTGCAGAATTTTAAATAAAAAGGTACATACATACATATATATATATATATATATATATACACACACACACACACACACACACACACACCCAGTATCTCACAAAAGTGAGCACACCCCTCATATTTTTGTAAATATTTTTTTTTATCTTTTCATGTGAAAACACTGAAGAAATTACACTCTGCTACAATGTAAAGTAGTAAGTGTACAGCCTGTATTACAGTGTACATTTGCTGTCCCCTCAAAATAACAGCCATTAATGTCTAAACCTTTGGCAACAAACGTGAGTACATCCCTAAGGGGAAATGTCCAAATTGGGCCCAATTAGCGATTTTCCCTCCCCAGTGTCATGTGACTCAGTGTTACAAGGTCTCAGGCGTGAATGGGGATCAGGTGTGTTAAAAGTTGGTGTTATCGCTCTCACACTCTTATATTGGTCACTGGAAGTTCAACATGGCACCTCATGGCAAAGAACTCTGAAGATCTGAAAAAAAGAATTGTTGCTCTACATAAAGATGGCCTAGGCTATAAGAAGATTGCCAAGACCCTGAAACTGAGCTGCAGCACAGTGGGCAAGACCATATAGCGGATTCACAGGAAAAGGCCTCGCCGTGGTCAACCAAAGAAGTTGGTGCACGTGCTCAGCGTCATATCCAGAGGTTGTCTTTGGGAAATAGACGTATGAGTGCTGCCAGCATTGTTGCAGAGGTTGAAGGTGTGGGGGGTCAGCTCAGACCATACGCCACACACCATCAAATTGGTCTGCATGGCTGTCGTCCCAGATGATGCACAAGAAAGCCTGCAAACAGTTTGCTGAAGACAAGAAGACTAAGGATATGAACTACTGGAACCATTTCCTGTGGTCCGATGAGACCAAGATAAACTTATTTGGTTCTGACGGTGGCAAGCGTGTGTAGTGGCAACCAGGTGATGAGTACAAAGACAAGTGTGTCTTGCCTACAAGCAAGGTGGTGGGAGTGTCATGGGTGCTACAGTTCATTGAGGGAACCATGAATGCCAACATGTACTGTGACATACTGAAGCAAAGCATGATCCCCTCCCTTCGGAGACAGGGCCGCAGGGCAGTATTCCAACATGATAACGACTGCAAAACACACCTCCAAGACGACCACTGCCTTGCTAAAGAAGCTGAAGGTAAAGGTGATGGACTGGCCAAGCATGTCTCCAGATCTAAACCCTATTGAGCATCTGTGGGGCATCCTCAAATGGAAGGAGGGGGAGTGCAAGGTCTCTAACATCTACCAGCTCTGTGATGTCGTCATGGAGGAGTGGAAGAGGACTCCAGTGGCAACCTGTGAAGCTCTGGTGAACTCCAAGCCCATGAGGGTTAAGGTAATGCAGAAAAATGATGGCCACACAAAATAGACACTTTGGGCCCAATTTGGACATTTCCACTTAGGGGTGTACTCACTTTTGTTACCAACGGCTTAGACATTAATGGCTGTGTGTCGAGTTATTTTGAAGGGACCGCATATTTACATTGTTATACAGGCTGTACACTTACTACTTAACACATTGTAGCAGAGTGTAATTTCTTCAATGTTGTCACATGAAAAGCTATAAAATATTTACAAAAATGTGAGGGGTGTACTCACTTACGTGAGATACTGTGTTTGTAATATATATATATATAAATATAAAATTAGCCATTTGGAGGCTAGTGCGCATGAACAGCAAATCGACACTATCTGATTTTAGTAGCAAGTCAGTCCTTGCACCATAACCACTAGAGCTGATCTGTTTTCAAATAGTGTGACACAAAACAAAAACAATAAAATAAAGTGGATGATCCCATTAGACATATCAGTTTTGTCCCTAATTGTATGATATATAATAGCCGAGTATGTCAGCTGACCCCTTCAGCCAATTAATTGTGTCCCAACATGGGTGGAATTTTAACTTAATTAATGCTGAGGCAGGAACTTTCTCAGTGAGATCTGAAGAGGATGCCAGGATATTTTGAGTCTGTGTCAGTTCAGAAGCAGTTGGGACTGTCCCAAGCACATCCGTTACCATAACAGCTACAGTGAGCTTTATTGGTTAGGTTGCGTTTAAGCCAAGGTTTAACATTTTAAACTACAGCATACCACTGATCAAGTCTTAAAACTAGAAGTTCATTTGAATGTATGAGTGCGTTATGGGTTCTGGAGTGTTTTAAACAAAAGTAAATTTCACTGAAGGTAAAAATTCACTTCACAGAACAGTCTAAACAAGGGCTTAAAGTGCATGTGATGCTATAAGCAGTCTTTTTAGCTTTCACTGATGGAATATTAGACAGAATAGGAGCTATCCAACAGCTTGGCAAAATTAAATTATGGTAACCAGCTACTAGACTCCTGGAACGCTAGGTTTAAGCCAATCCTTTTTTTTTTCCCCTCCATTTGCTTTTTCAAATTCTTAATGCCCTATTGGGTATTATTTTTTACCCCCCAACCTCATAAATGTTAATATTAATGTAAAAATAAGCTAAAGTTTACCTGAAACCAATGCCGGGCGCAGTCTGCGGCTCTGCTAGCACTTCCCCCGTCTAACATCATCGCAGCCATCGCACAGATCAATCAAAGGCTTCTCATAGATAACCCTTTGACTGGACTGTTTTACTGGCTCAGGGTGCATGTGCACGAGGAACCAGCGGGGAGAAAAGTCGAGGGAGGGTTTAAAATAAATAAATCAAATAAATAATGGAGCTTATAGGGAAGAGGGGAGCACTTCAGTAAGAGAAGGTAGTGAGGGAGGGGAGACAAACTGTTATTCCGCCCATTTTTAGCTTTCTGGGCAGGAAAAGTCACATGTGCCAGGAGTGAAACGAGCACCCATCACACAAGTGCTAATATCTCTGAAAAACTACCACCACGACCACTTCTAAAAGCAGAAGTGGTCATGGTGGTTGGAGTAACCCTTCAACTACTTGGTTGGTAGTACTAGTTAGTGGACACTTATGATGAGAAAATGCGGTGAGAGCAGCAAAAGTGAGGCCATCAAGTATGTTCTACCAGCAGATTGTAAGGACACAAACTTTGGTATAATTACAAGGTGTATGTGTACACACAAAAAAAGTATATTATTTTTTGTAACAAAAAAAAAAAAAAAAAGGGTCACTATATATTCCTATATTCATCAGTATACTGTTGATCACTGAAAGGCAACAGAGAGGTCAAGAGATGTCAAGACTCCTAGCACTTCGACACAAAATGCTAAACAAAGATTCATTATTTAGTTTAGCACATTCCAACGGATGGATTTTATGTGCATTAGAAAGAGGCCACAGATTTAAAAATCATACTACTGCTTTACACAACAACTGCTTTCACTGATCAAAGAATTACAGAACTACCACTAAGGCAGAACTGAACGGCTTTACATTGGCCACGCTGTATATAGACCATATTTTTATTCGGCAGACCAACAAATGTGTCACTTTAACCCTTAACAACTAGGCATCTTTGCAGAGGTTATGATGCAGTCCTGCACCCAATCTCTGTCTCTAGTATATATACACACACACTAATGATATTAAATGATAGCACTCCAAGGAAATATATTGTGGAAAAAAACTTGGCTTTTATTCAGGCATCTGCCAGTAGTAGATCAACGTTTCAGTTCTCTAATGGAACTGTCAGGATAGCTGAGATATATATCTCCAGCTATAAGTCAGCCCTTTGGTTTTCTAATGCTAAACAATAGATTTTACTTCTCTGCAATCATACATCCCTCCACTTGTTTCTTGTTCTGAAGATTGCTCTACCTGCCAGATCAAAAAACCGAACCAAGCTGTCAATATGTTGATGGCAGTTGAAGTGTGGGTGTCAACAGCTAATTAGAGATCTGTGGGACTGGGAGCATGGGCTGAACTAGATGTCCAATAAAATCCATGGATTTACAGGATTAGACCACACATACCAAATTTGGAGACACCTGATTGTTGGACCTGCAATTTGAGGACCTTTAAAAACAGTTTGCCCAATTTTAATGTTATTTAGAATGCATTAAAATGGAGGATCACTGCTTGCAAATTGTGCACCTTTTAATAAATGTGGTATATAGATGTCAGAATTGTTTCATTTTGGAATTTAGCATTTTCTCTCCCTATTGAAAGAGGACCAGAAAAAAATCTAATGGTTTTTGGCTGAAAAAGTAATTTGCAAAGAAGATGAATAACCTTGGCCATTCAGAAGTATCTTATTTGAAATTTTTAAAAAGAAAATTGGTATTTAAAAAAATAAATAAAAAAAGTCCAAAAGAAAAACAACCAGATCTTAGAAAAACAACTCCTATGATGCTGAGCATTTATTAACGCTGATATAGTATTAGGGAGCTGTATTATTTTTGGGAATCGATCTTTTGGTCACACTAAATAATGTTTAAGTAGAGAGCAGAGCTTATGGAGCAAAATCACAACTCTAAACGTTTCTATTAGTTTGAGAGACCAAATTTGCAATTAGGCAAACATAGTTCACTGCTGACAAACAATGTGTAGGACCGAAGCATGTGAAGGGTTCGAATAGAATCCATACGGTCAGTGTCATTCTCTATACTAAGTACAATGACTGGACTTCCAGTTTCAGAAACAGCATCAGAATACCAGAAAACAGTCTGACTCAGTAGTTAAGCAATGTGCTTTGTAAAGGTCGCTGATGCTGCAATAATCACTGGCTTCTTTAGTAACACAGGCAGTATTCACACTTCCACTGAATTAGAACAAAAAGGTGAATCAAGTTGCAACAAAGTAAAATTCTTACAGAGAAGGTCTTTCAGAATTAGGGTTTTGACCTACAATGTTAATTTTCAACTTAATTTTAGAAACTATCAAACAGAATATTTAACAGCTTAAAATGGGCACAACAAATATCACGATCCATACAGTTAAAGGGTTACTCCAACTCCTTTTAAGGCACACCTTAATATTTTAAAAAATAAAGCAGACTTTTTAGTATCTCTATATAGTGTGTTTACTTGGTATCCCCATTCATCCTGTTTAAATATACTGCACCATTTTTGTCTATGATCTCTTTTTTAAGATGTATCCTTCTGCTTGTAAAAAAAATAAAAAATAAAAAAATAAATAAAAAAAATTATATATATATATATACATACACACACATACATACATATATATACATACACACACATACATACATACATACACACACACCTAACTATTTTACAGATGTATTTTCTTTTGTGGGGCATGGTTCACCATTGTTTGTTTTTGCTCATATTGGGTGCCACTGATGGGCTGATAGCATACATATCTTTCCCCTCAGTCTACTGAATTGGGAGCTAGTAAAAGTCTGAGAGCGACAGTGGACGCTCACAGTAACGTCAGGTCTGAGGCTTCCGGACTGATTTCCAGTCAAGGTTTAACCCCTTAAGATAAGAGGTTGTCAAAGATCTCCTCACATGATGATAACCTCATTGCAGTGAAGTTATGGTGCCTTGTGTGGTCCTTTAATACGCTTCACCTACTACACTCAAACACTGGCAACAACAACAAACCAATACTGGCTTACCATAAATGTGTACTCTGCATTCTTGTCAGACCTTTTTCTTTGTACTCCTTTAAAAGTTATTTTCTCAATGTGAACAGCTGCAAAATTAAAGTGCAATATTAAAAACAAACAAAACAAAAAAAAAGTACCATGGTGACACAGAAAACAGACTGGTGTTTAACCCCTTAAGGACACATGACATGTGTGACATGTCATGATTCCGTTTTATTCCAGAACTTTAGTCCTTAAGGGTTTAAGAAATATTTTTTCCATCCTTACGGGAGATCAATAGATCTCTATAACTGGCCAATTTTGGTCTCCAACAGAAGTGGCTGTAGGATGGCTCCTTGACTTGTAGCCAGAATGATTTGATTAGTATTTATTTGTGTTCTTCCAACATGGGATCAGGATGTGTATGTGAGAGCAGGTGGATCTCAGACGCTTGTGTCATCCCATATGCACATTACACAGCCTAAAAGTCACAAGGACTTGCATCTCCTGATCACCTTTTCTCAGCACTGACAAATTTAAGCAGCAGGGTGATAAAGAAGAATTAAAAATCATGTTTACATCAGCTTACATATGAATGTGTGCATATTTGTTTATAAGAGTGAATATGGATCGGATAGTTTATTGTGTTTTTTTGTGCATATGTAGGCAGGAGTAGCTATTGTGTGTTCCTATGTGTTAATTGTAAATATATGTGTTGCTTTAGGTTTTACAATTTTGCATTGTTCCTATATTTTGGCCCTGGCTCTGAAATTCAATGGGTCACGGACTACAAATAAGATATTTTCAACAGAGCACATTTTGATTCCTAAAGGGAGACTAAATAAAACAACTATCTCTGCAGAGTAATTGTTTACCTCTAAGTGTTATAAAAGTTTAGTGATATCCAGAATTTTGGCAATGACAAAATCAATAAAAGATAGAATGCATAAACATAAATAGTGCCTTTAAAATTAGATTGCAACTTTTTGTAAATACCTTCCCGCTGGAGCTTATGAGATGTCACTGTAATTCCATTGTGAGTGGTTTTCTTGTTTTCAACCACATGGTTTTCAGGGCTTGGCATATACTCATGGATTCTCTCCTGGAAAGATATAAATATAAAATAAATGAATAAAAATGTTAGAGGCTAAAAAAAAAAAAAAAATACACACTATATATATATATATATTGCAACGATGTAGTATTTTCCCCACAAAATGTAAAGCCTCTTCGGAAAAAAATGTCCATGATCCTCTAAAACAAATTTATGTGCTTTGCAAAATGGAAGCAAACTTGTATTTTTTTTTTCCTTCAAAATATCTTAACATTTTCAGTTTATAAATGCAGCTTTTATGAAGTCAAAACTATTTGACTTAACCCCTTAAGGACTGAGCCAAATGTACACGTTGTGATCAAAACAAAACCTTGAATTTGTGCTAAATGTCTGTTCAGGCGTAATTCGCCTCTTTCATATTATGTGCACCCACACTTCTTATATATCATTTTATTCAGGGGAAACAGTTTAATACCTAAGTATCTAATAAAAGCCCTATTTAATATGAATAAAATATATAAAAAATGGGAGAAAATAAGAATTACAATTTTTTTTTTAGTTCTACGTGACATTTTAACTGTGAATGTCATAATACGGTTTGCTTTTACTGCAATAAAATACACATTTGTATTCAGCGATGTCTCACGTGTACAACAGTACCCCTTATTTACAAGTTTTATGATGTTTTGGGAAGATACAGGGTCAAATATTGCATGTTAAATTTTTCATTTTTTTCACATTGAAATTCTACAGATTGGTTACGTTGCATTTGACAACGTAAGGTAGCCCAGGAATAAGAATTACCCCCATAATGGCATACCATTTGCAAAAGTAGACAACCCAAGGTATTGCAAATGGGGTATTGTCCAGTCTTTTTTAGAAGCCAATTGGTCACAAGCACTGGCCAAAGTTAGTGTTCACATTTGTTTTTGTGTGAAAAAAACAAAAAACATATTTGCCCAGTGTTTGTGACTAAGTGGCTACTAAACAAGACTGGACAAACCCCATTTGCAATACCTTGGGTTGTCTACTATTGCAAATGGTATGCCATCATGGGGGTAATTTTCATTCCAAGGCTACCGTACGGTCTCATAGCCTTATATTTTACTCTAACTTTTGAAACCACCATAAAACCTGTACATGAAGGGTACTGTTATACTCTGGAGACTTCGCTGAACACAAATATTAGTGTTTCAAAACATTAAAACTTATCCCAACAATATCGTCCGTGTAAGTGCCATTTGTGTGTGAAAAATGCAAAAAAAGTCACTTTCACTTACGATATCGTCGGTGGGATCGCCGTCGACCTGGTAAGTACATAGGACGGCTTGGGCATTCTATGCCGCCCACCGGCGTTTAGAGCTGGGTCCCCAAGGACGGCATATAACGCCCACCGTCCTTAAGGGGTTAAAGGAGCACTATAGTGTCAGGAAAACAAACTCGTTTTCCTGGCACTATGTAGTCCTTAGGTCCCATCCCACCCCACCCTTCAGCCACTTTTCTCTAGCACCAGTCTCCCTCTACGCTGGTGACCTCTCCTCCTCCTGCCGACGCATGCACAGCAAGAGCAAGGTGCGCATTCAAACCACCCATAGAAAAGAATTACTCAATGCTTTCCTATGGACGTCAGCGTCTTCTCTAAGTAATTGTCACAATGAGAATCACAGAGGTGGCCTCTAGTGGCTGTTAGTGAGACAACCATTAGATGCTGGATTAACCCTCAGTGAAAGATATCAGTTTCTCTAAAACTGCTATGTTTTCAGCTGCAGGGTTAAAACTAGAGGGACCTGGCACCCAAACCACTTCATTGAGCTGAAGTGGTCTGGGTGCCTATAGTGGTCCTTTAACAGAAAGCAGCTTGTTTATATAAAAATATCAGCAGAATACCTGCCATATTAAAAAAAAATCCCCAAATCCCTGGAATTTTTTCTTTAAAAAAAAAAAAAGATTTGCACATAAAATTTTAACACAATAGTTGTAAACCATGTAAATGGGAAGCAGAAATATATACAAGGCACAGTTCAGTGTGCTAGTCCACACACCCACACAGAAATGTAATCGAATCCATTCAGCAATCAGTAGAAAAACAAACTACTTGGCTTGGTACTTAGGATGTCAGTAAAATAGGCCTTCTAACATTACAAGCAGTTTACAGCAGCAGATGATCAGACAAAAATCTATTAACAGCATCCCATTAAAAAAATTCCCTGCTTACATATAAAGTACACCTAACATAATAGCCACGCATTAGTAAACTGCAAAATTTTATTGAAAAAAATATATAAAAACCAAGAAATGTTACTATGGCAAAATTACATATTTAATATAATAATAGAGGATAAAGATTTAGCCCCTCACTTTTTTTTTTAAAATCTTCCTTAGATATAATACAATTCAATACACAGACACTTAATACTCACCGTACATAGATACAGAAATGTGTCCAATTCTAATTCCCCAATTGAAAACATTTTAGGCCAACACACAAAAAGATAAAGGGCTATCCGTTCTGCGCCACACATCAGCTGCAGCGTACTCGCCCTTTGGAGGCTGTATGCCAAGCGTTTATTAGCAGAACATTTCTGACTGTACATAGCAAGGGTCTCAAAGTAATGTCTGAGGATTTTTTTGCCCTACTAAATACTTTAACCCCTTAGTGACCAGACAGTTTTTCAATTTTCTTACGGTTTGGGACCAGGGCTGTTAACATTTCTGTGTTTGCGTTTATATGTAATTTTCCTCTTACTCATTTACTGTACCCACACATATTATATACAGTTTTTTTCGCCATTAAATGGTTTTTCTAAAGATACCATTATTGTATACCATTAAATACAGTCTGGAATCAGTTTTCTATTTGAGATTAACAAGTATTATACAAGTAAAATGGTTTAGAATGTACTGTAGTTATTTTTACTTACTCAAAGTATAGCCTACCTCCCTCAGAAGATATAGCACGACAACATCAGCTTTTACCAACTAGGAATTTACCAACAAGTAATGGAGGGCAGAGGGAGGCGGGCGGACGGATGACTTAATGCCGCAGTGAGGGAGCTGTAATCTCCCTGCTCTGCTCCATCACGCGGCTTGTAGTGATGCTGGGAGCTGGGTTATGGTATCACTCCGGCCCATGCCTCACTAAACAGTGCGTGAGACGGAGCTGAATAGGGAGATGACAGCAGCCCCACTGGACCCCAGGCAAAGCCTATCCACTCCAGGTCTCTAGAAGTAAGGAGCCTGGGTGGATTTAAATAAGTAATTACTTGTGAGCGAGCGTGCGCGCCTGCGAGTGTGCGTGCATGCGAGAGAGAGTGTGCGTGCATGCGAGAGAGAGTGTGCGTGCGTGCATGCGAGAGAGAGTGTGCGTGCATGCGAGAGAGAGAGAGAGTGAGCGTGCATGCGAGAGAGAGAGAGAGAGTGTGCGTGTGCGAGAGAGAGTGTGCGCGCATGTCTATGTATGTGAGAGAGTGTGTGTGTATGTCTATGTATGTGAGAGAGTGTGTGTGTGTATGTCTATGTATGTGAGAGAGAGTGTGTGTGTATGTCTATGTATGTGAGAGTGTGTGTGTGTATGTCTATGTATGTGAGAGAGTGTGTGTGTATGTCTATGTATGTGAGAGTGTGTGTGTGTATGTCTATGTATGTGAGAGAGTGTGTGTATGTCTATGTATGTGAGAGAGTGTGTGTGTATGTCTATGTATGTGAGAGAGTGTGTGTATGTCTATGTATGTGAGAGAGAGTGTGTGTGTATGTCTATGTATGTGAGAGTGTGTGTGTGTATGTCTATGTATGTGAGAGAGTGTGTGTGTATGTCTATGTATGTGAGAGTGTGTGTGTGTATGTCTATGTATGTGAGAGAGTGTGTGTATGTCTATGTATGTGAGAGAGTGTGTGTGTATGTCTATGTATGTGAGAGAGTGTGTGTATGTCTATGTATGTGAGACTGTGTGTGTATGTCTATGTATGTGAGAGAGAGTGTGTGTGTATGTCTATGTATGTGAGAGAGAGTGTGTGTGTATGTCTATGTATGTGAGAGAGAGTGTGTGTGTATGTCTATGTATGTGAGAGAGAGTGTGTGCGTATGTCTATGTATGTGAGAGAGTGTGTGCGTATGTCTATGTATGTGAGAGAGTGTGTGTGTGTGTATGTCTATGTATGTGAGAGAGTGTGTGTGTGTGTATGTCTATGTATGTGAGAGAGTGTGTGTATGTCTATGTATGTGAGAGTGTGTGTGTATGTCTATGTATGTGAGAGTGTGTGTATGTCTATGTGTGTGAGAGGAAAGCATTGGAAGTCTATTGCGCACGCACGGCAAAATGCCACTGTGCCAATTTAACTTCTCAGAGGTGAAGAGAGAGAGAGAGAGAGAGAGAGAGAAAAAAATCCTAAAACATAGTTATAATGAAATTAGATATATATAATTTTGCCATAGATGTATTAAATGCTTTAATTTTTGTTTTATTCCAACCCCCCCCTCCCATTATTCCCCCCTGCAGGCAGTGCAGCTCAGTGCCGATCCACACATGTGATCAAGATGTCAGTGCGATCACATGACCCGGAGAGGCTGGGTTGGTTTCCAGAGTTGTCCCCCTCATCAGGATTGCCACAGAAGGGAAGTATAAATTGCTGTGAGGGCTGCCGATAGTTAGCATCTACTATGCCACCCTAACTGTATTAAAGCCCGCTTTTTTCAGGGCAGCATAAAATGGCTTAATAAGTTAAAGGAACGTTGGAATCAATGGCCCTATTTTACCTAAAAAGTTGACCATACACCATGATTTTATTGATTTGAAGTAGTCATGGTGCCTTGAGTCAGTAAGTGCATTTCACTTTGAAACACTATACATACGGAAATTAACCCATCTGCTGCTGGAGGGATAACTCTACTCCCAGCAGCATCATAGCGGTGTCATTAGACAATCTGGAAATAGAGTTCCGGTGGCAATCGTTATTTCTGTACAAAATCCGCAAAACTCCCCTTTACCAACTCTGTGCTAACCCTTGTCCTATTCATAGCATGTCCACCCTGACAACTCCACCTTCCATGTGGAGGAGCGAAGTTAGTAGGGTAAAAATAGGGCAGAGAGCAAGTTATTTTATTAAAAAACTGTTTTATGAAACAGTTGGAGTAGCCTTTTTACGTGTTACATGGTGCTTAAATTGTGATCAATCTCCACACGTTGATTAATATGTCTGCAACGCAGTAGAGAGCTGAGTGACAGGGAAGAGCAAGAGAACCTTCCCTGCAGGTAGCTCTATGCCATCTGTCACGGCTACCCTCGAGCAAGTGTTTCTCACATTTGCTCAAGGATGATAGGATATTGTGACACTGTTGCACTCGCCGTAAAGCCTGCAGATTGGCATCAGTGGAGATTGACCTGCTTAGTCAAGTGACCCCTAGCAGAATTGTAGATAAGGGCAGTATTAACGAATGCAAAAACAGCTCACAAAGCCAATTAATATATATTTTATTTTTATGGTAAATTATTTATTTACTGCTATAGGAACTGTTATAGCTAATGTTGAACCTGGAGTGACAGGTTCACTTCAACATCGCAAATTAATGTTTTTTGTTGACTAGAAAAAGGTTTTGTTCTGCTAAAAAGTTATTTCAGTTTCAACAAAAGCAAAAGATATAGTCAGCTCAGGCCAATTCATCGGGAACAAACTGATGTTTTCCCAGTGATGTAGAGTTAGTGGAAGAAATACGACTGTTAGAAACTGCAACCATTTGAAAAGGAAGCTATTAGAAACATAGATAATGATATTGTTGGTGCACCTCAAAAGAGATTTTCAACTGCAGGCACCTCTACAAAAAAAAAAAAAAAAAAGTTAACTGCTAGCCTCTTAGGAGATTACACATACAACTTTTACACAGAGCACTGGTAAATAAGCACTTAACCATGACTTATAATACACTCCTATAAGTCAAAAACAAAACAAAAAAAAGAAAAAAAACTATGGAATTTTCATACCATCTCTAAAAGAGATGTTGAACAGGAAAAGTTATTTGTAATTCTAGAATATGACAAAGTTAAAGTGAAGTGGTCCGGTCATTTTAACCCTGCAATGTAAAATAAAACTATAGAAACTGCAATGTCTACATTGAGGGCTAAACACACACATATTTTAAAATTTTGTTTTATGACATATGAAAGCTCTGTTACTTACAGATATTAATTTACATGATTAAAACATCAAGAACAGTTGCTACTGGCATTTGAAATGCTTACAGAACCATGAGCATGAGGGCTTGCATGGAGCAACATTATTTTCTAGAGACCGACATATTCTTACACAATGTGTCAATTTCATAAGCAAGGAACATTAAATATGCACAGTAACGGAATTAACTTATTATGGTTTGAAAGAGTCCCTGGGCCCCAGCTTATCTTAAGAGGCTAAACATCACAGTTTTGAGTCTGGCTTGAAGAAGCTTTGCCAACCTACTTCCACTTCAGTCCGAAGCTTAAATCAGGAAACAGCGGACTGTGAGCTTCACCTGTGAATGTGCTTTTGAAGTACATGTAATCAGCTATACTGGGGTACAGCTTACTTATTGAGCAGAAGTACACTAGGCAATAAGCATGGGTTCATAAATCAAGTTTTATGCAAATAAATACAATATATGGACAAAAGTATGTGGCAACTGACCATAACACCCAAGCTTGTTGGAGATACCAAAGCCATTAGCATTACTATGGAGTGGTCTTCCATTGTACCAACAACAATGGCAACTCTGACTAGGCTTTCCACAAGATTTTGGATTTCGTCTGAGGGAATTTGTAAGACCTTGATCGTCAGAGTTCCAACTCATCCCAAGGGTGTTCAGTGGGGTTAGGGTCAGGCTCTCTAAGGCCAGTGAAGTTAATCAACACCAAACTATCACCCCAAGGATGCATAATTCATTGTTGCAAAATATAATATTGCCATTTAATGTGATTTGTGTAGTGCATATATGAATTGGCCACTTGGTTGCAAGGTCAGATGACAGAAGGGATAATGCAAATTGCATAGTAATGTGAAAGGGGTCAGATGGTTGGTTTACCATATAGATTGATCCTTTGATTAATCAAAGGCTCTGCAAGGTGTGAGAAGTCACACATAAGTGGCCTGGAAGTCTGGTTTAAATATAAACTAACTCTCTAATTTGCCGTATGTCTAGATTCCATCTTAGATAGGGGGTCCTTTGATATGTTAATGACCATTAGCCTTATGTTCCAGTATCATATCCAAAAGACACATTAATACTTACCCACAGATTAATAATTAAACCTCATTTTTATTATATTTAGAATGGGACAAGCACAATCTTCTAATCAAGCCCAAATGATGTACATAACTGTGGTGTCAGCTATATTGGGTCACAAGTAAGGAGTGTGACATCTATATAGATTCTGAAAATGGTAAATTCATAGATACAATTATTTCTGTGGCAAATACATAAGAGGAGATAGAACCAAATGTTTCCATTTTTTATTGATGTTGGTCACTTATAGTTACGCCTTATCGCTACCTCTTGACGATGCTTGGTAATCAATAGGGTATATATCTAATGATACTTAAGTGTGGATTGGACTTGCTCGGGGGCCAGAATCTAATTCTGAGTAAGTCACCACCTTTCTTAACAGAGACCCCGTGGGCAGAAGTTTGACTTTGAAAACCTGAGTAAGTCATTAGGACTTCTGTTATTCTATCCCTTTTGTTTTTATCTGTTGTTGGTGTAACTAATTTAATTGCCATCTATATTTTTGTATGCACTGTAACTATTTTTTGCTCATAATAAAGGAATTCCTTTAAGTCCTGCCTTTATCTGGTAAAGAATCCTGTTACCTGAAGAGACTAATTAATAAGTGTTTTGCAATTGCATAGGTATTGTGCCAAGTAGTATTTTGTAGGTTATTGTTCAGTTTACCTGGGGGACCAAGGCACCCCATTTATGAATCGTCAAAATAGTAATATTTATATTATGGTTAGCTGTAGGTGGTGTTAAGGGAGATTTTATAATTTTTTTTCTGGTCTAGTGCAGACAAATAGTGAACTTTAACCATTTCGCCACCACAACTACATCACGCACACTCTTGCAGTAGGATGCGTTTATGACAAATCGTTAAGCCACGTCTTCATGGACCTCACTGAGTACATGGATGCAGCCATGCTGGTAAAGAGAAAAGGCATTTGCCCGACTATTAAAACAAAATTGGAAGCACTTAGCTGTCTAAAATGTCTTTGTATCCTGTAGATGACCTTTCACTGGAAATAAGAGACCTAACTCAAACCCTAAAATACAGCTCCAGACCACTACACTCCCCAACCCCCCCCACCCACCCCTTTCACCTGTCTACTAAAGTTTATAGTTTGCACTATGCAATCCAGTAGGAAGCATTCTCTTGGCATCCTCCACACCTAGTTTTTTCTTTTGGCCTGCCAGATGGTCCAGGGGCAGAATACTTTTCTCCTCTCCAGAAAACACTTGTGTACAACTGCTCAGTCATGGAAACCCATTTGTTTCACAAAGCTCCCAACTCAGAGTTCATGTGCTAATCTTAATTCCAGAGACAGTTGAGCAAACCCGGACTGTAAAGTTCGGGTTCGTACCGAACATTACGCTTTATGTTCAGATTGGAGTTCGGTGTTCTGCGATTTATTGGCGCATTTTGAAAGGCTGCAGGGCAGCCAATCAACAAGCGTTTGACTCGTGTGCCCTTCGAAGCCATCACAGCCATGCCTACTAATGGCATGGCTGTGATTGGCCAGTGCAGCATGTGACCCAGGCTCTATATATAAGCTGGAGTCGCATAGTGCCGCACGCACATGAGCTCTTATTAGTGATGGGAGAGGATGCTGCAGCTTTCAGGGACAGATTAGGAAAGAATTCTGCAAACTAGTACATTAGTGGGTTGCACTTCATATGTGAGAGTCAAATAGAAGCATCAAATACGGCTGTCACATTTCAGTTTTAAAACATTTTTTTAAGAACTAAAAAGTACATTAGTGGGGTGCACTTCATATCTGAGAGTCAAATAGAAGCGTCAAATACTGCGGTTACAGCGCAATTGTAAACATTCTTATTTTCTGGGTGCTAATCTGCTAAATAGTAAATTTGGGCCCTGCACTTCATATCTGAGAGTCAAATAGAACTGTCAAATAGTGTTGTGACATAGCATTTTTAAACATTCAAATTTTTGGGCTGCTAAATAGTACATTTGCGGCCTGCAGTGCACTTCATATCTGAGAGTCAAATAGAACCGTCAAATATTGTGCTTACATTGCAGTTGTAAAAATTCTAATTCTTTAGGTGCTTAAAAGTCAATTTGATGCCTGCACTTCATATCTGAGAGTCAAATAGAAGCATCAAATACTGTGTTTACAGTGCACTTTGACAAATTCCCATTTTTTTGCTCCTAAGTACCGGTAGTATATTTGGGGCGTGCTCTTCATATCGGAGAGTCAAATAGAACTGTCAAATAGTGCTGTGACAGTTTTAAAGATTCTATTTTTTTGGTTGCTAAATAGTACATTTGCGGCCTGAGGTGCACTTCATATCTGAGAGTCAAATAGAACCGTCAAATATTGTGCTTACATTGCAGTTGTAAAAATTCTAATTCTTTAGGTGCTAAAAAGTAAATTTGATGCCTACACTTCATATCTGAGAGTCAAATAGAACAGTCAAATACTGTGCTTTCAGTGCACTTTGAAAAATTCTAATTGTTTTGGGTGATAAAAAGTAAATTTGGGGTGTGCACTTCATATCTGACAGTCAAATAGAACCGTCAAATACAGTGGTTACAGCGCAGTTTGACCAATTCAATTTTTTTGGGGTGCTAAATAGTACATTTGTGGCCTGCACTTCATATCTGACAGTCAAATAGAACTGTCAAATACCAATATAACAATATTGTAATTCGGGGGCAATACCCTCACAAGTCAAACAGAGGTCAGTTTATAAAAACGGTTGCCTGGATACAATTCTAAAACAATTTCCATATTTCCTTTGCAGACTTTACATGCTGCAAGGAGGGCAGAGTTGAGGAGTGGGTGGAAGATGATGTGGAGGATGATGCATGACCTTGATTCCATGTGGAATCAAGGTCATGCAAGTGACGTGTGCAGTTTGGAGGAAGAGGTGCTGGTCGCACAGAGGCACCAGCACAGCATAAGAGGGAGCAGTGTGCAAAAGCGTCCCCTAGCGCTCGTCGGCATGTATTATCTTTAGAATTCCCACAGTTATCCAAGTAATAGATAGAGCGATAAAAGGAACCATAACAGATTTAACGAGCCATTCGCAGTCTCGCAGCCCGGTGACAGGGCGGCGGTCGGACGACCAGGACCCAGTATGCCTGATGTTGAAGTTAAGAGTCACAGTGTGGAATGGATTAGCAGGGTCTAGTGCAGGGTAACCGCATGCCCCCTGGTGTTGACCACCACCGTTTGTGCAGCCACATACCAGGAGCCTGATGCAGCTTCAGTAAAAAGAGTACTGGATACCAGAAGCCATCACCAGACTGATCCGCAACTTGGAACAGGATGTGACATTCACTGTAGTGGCTGTGCGCGCTTTCAGCGTTCTAACCCTGCTGCTGCTCGCCTATCTGCACTGCAGCGTAACTTTGGCCTTTCCGCTCACCGCCTCATATGCGATGTGCCCACAAGGTGAACTCCACCTTGCACATGCTGGAGAGAGTGTGCGAGCAGCAGGCGATAGTGGAGTTTCAGCTGCAGTACGCATGGGTCAGTCGCTCTGCACCAGACTTGCCCTCCAATTGATCAGAGTTAAAGGATTTCAAGTGGACTCATTACAATTAAAGGGCCTCTTATTTGTCGTCACTACCTTCCCACGTCGGAAGCGGGTCATTTGCGCGCCTGTTGCCTTCCTTGCATGTGGTAGCCGTTTCTCAGGCTCCCTCTCCGGAATCGAACCCTGGTTCCCCGTTACCCGTGGTCACCATGGTAGGCGCAGTAAGTGGCATCGAAAGTTGATCTGGATCACATACGAATGTGTTGTTGCCTTGTCGTTGGGAAGCCCATTGAAAAAGTGCTCTAGCATGACGAGCTGGGTGATCTCCTCGGGGAACTTGGCTTGATGGGAGTTGAGACAGTTCTGGTGGCCCTTGTGATTCGGCATGCCCACTCTGTATGGGAGTCCTTCTCCCCTTTCCAGGTCTCCCTAAACTTTCGGCGGTATTGCTCGGGGGTGACCGCATACCGGGCCAGGATTTGGGTAATAAAGGGTCTCTGATCTGCTCTTCTGGTACAGCCCGGTAAATATCCGCTGCCTTCTCCACTAGTTTGCTGGCCAGGATGGTGACCCAGTCGCTGGGGTCTACGTCTTGGAGTAGGCACTGACGCTCAAAGTCTTGTAAAAAGTAATCGATGCCGCCTTCTGCTTTATTGAACACTTTGAAGGCATTGTATGGTAGCTTGGTTGTGCTTCCCGGCACCCTCTGCTCCCTTCTTCCTTCATCTGGGTTCATGGAGGCCGCCCTCTGTCTACTGGCAAGGACATAGGCTTGCACCTCCAAAGAGGTCCTGCTGACAATCTCCTCTGATGGCGGCTCTCAGTAATATGCCAGGCGCCATTCCACCTCCTTGCGCACTTCCTCCTCATCTCCGGCCCCTCACTGGGGTTTGTTGCCTCACTGCGTGCCTGGTAGTTCTCCATGAGCGCAGCAGTCAATTCTGCCTTGTTACGCCCACCAGGCGTTATTCCTCTGGCTCCACACAAGTCCTGCAGTGTAGGTCGCTTTAGAGCACTGTAGTCCATGGGTCTGTTGGCAGGGACATGGGATCCCGCCGCTTGCCACCAACTGAAGCGGGACCTGGGTAACCGATGGTTATCCCCTTTGATTAAAATAGGTCAGACCCATTTCCCCAGTAACCAGATTGGACACAGTTCCAGGATACAACGTTTGACAATCTTTATTTGGGTACAGAGCTTTGCCTCCTGTTGCCTCCGCCTCCTCCTCCTCATCTGGTCAGCGTAACACCTTCACCACCAACTTCAGCACAGCCAAATGGAAACGACAGCAGGCTGTTTTCAAACTCATATGTTTGGGGGGGAAACCCCACACCGCGCAGGAGCTGTGGACGGGCATGGAACAACAGACCGATGAGTGGTTGTTGACACTGAGCCTCAAGCCCGGCCTGATGGTGTGCAATAATGGGCGAGATCTCGTAGCAGCTCTGGGCCTAGCCGGTTTGACACACATCCCTTGCCTGGCGCATGTGCTGAATTTGGTGGTGCAAAAATTCCTGAAAACCTACCCAGATATATCAAAGCTACTGCAGAAAGTGCAGGCCGTCTGTGCGCGCTTTTGGAGTTCACACCCTGCTGCTGCTTGCCTGTCTGCGCTGCAGCATAACTTCGGCCTTCCCGCTCACTGCCTCATGAGACTGTGCGAGCAGCAGCAGACGATAGTGGAGTTTCAGCTGCAGCACGGGTCAGTTGCTCTGCAGAACAGTTTTTTTTTCATATGTCCCAATATTTTGAGGGCTACCCCAATTAAAAAAACAAAAACAAATAAAAAACAGTGTTTGCTACCTCCTCCTCTTCCACCTACACGGTCACCGCCTCCTCAAACTATGGGTCACATAGTATAAACTATATACACAATAGCAGAGGCTTGTGAAAGCCTTTTCTCCACGCATCAAGAGTTGAGCATTTCTCCATGCATCAGGACTGCAAGAAATGCACCACAGGCCGCAAATGTTTCTTTTTTTTCCTATGTCCCAATATTTTGGGGGCTACCCCCAATTAAAAAAAAAAAAAAAAATAAAGTGTTGGCTACCACCTCCTCCGCCGCTTCCACCTAAACCACCACGGTCACCGCCTCCTCATCCTATGGGTCACTTAGTATAAACTATGTACACAATAGCAGAGGCTTGTGAATGCCCTTTTCTCCATGAATCAGGAGTAGAGCTCAGTATGAACAATGAAAGAGAATACCCTGCACTCCAACCCTCTCCGGTGATCCTCCTGACAGCCATGCTTTAGATTTTGATTTATGTTCTTCCAATGCTAAAATCAAAGATTCCATCTAGTGCTATTTTATGGCTCAGCTGTATTTTTTATTTTTATGTTAGGGATAGGGACTTCCCTATCCACGTTTGCAGGGCACTTGTCCTATTCTTACCCCCATTTTACTTCCTTTTGCAGCCCTCTAGCCCTTTCCAGGACTTTTTTTAGAGGAATTTTAGTGCCCAAAAGTTCGGGTCCCCATTGACTTCAATGGGGTTCGGGGTCAAGTTCGATCCAGAACCCGGACTTTTTTCCCCCAAAGTTTGGCCAAACCCGCCAGACCCGAACATCCAGGTGTCCGCTCAACTCTAGTTGCAACAGTTGAAAAGTTATTTTATTCCTGCTACAAACAACACTAAAAGCACATGTGCTCTGTGAGTATTTGTGGTCTGCCACTTAGAGGCTGAACTGTTGCATATAGAAGTTTCACTTAACAGCACAGTTTAGTGTAGCAGGTTCAGGGAAGAAATTTCACAAATTGACTTGTGGCGTGAGACCCTATTACATGGCCATATCGCTTTTTAGAGACCGATACCAAAAATGGTGGCCGGTAGCTATATTCTGCCAGCGGTGGACTAATGCAGGGGGTAGGGTTTGGGGGAGGGGCACTTGCATTGAATTGGTGGTGACTGGGACCCTGCACATGCGATCTTCTGTTTCCAGCAGTTCCTCTCTCAAACTCTTGTGAGCCCTGTGTGCCGCATGGAGTGTTGCCATGGTAACCCACTGCAATCTTTGGCGGTCGGGGAACTGAAGAAAGCGTGTGCTGCACCTCCGTCCGCCATATCGGTATCATTATGAGCCGATATGGATATAGACTTAATGTACAATATCAGTCCTAGAGTCTACATAGGTTTGGCAACACAAGATATACTTAAGCCAGTAGCAGCAACAGATAAGCGCTCAAGCTGTGAATATGGAACGGTTATGAATTTCATTGATCACAGATATCATGTAATGAGAATGTTAAAGCGCTACACAAAGCACATCATCTTCCTTTGCAACCAAAGAAAGATAAAGTAATATTGGACACTTACATGCATGCAGGGATCCCCAATTTAATGAGGTCACTAACTGCAATGGGGAATATGCCCGATGTGGGTAACCAAGGTAATGAAATTCTGAGGTTAAAATCTACACAACATAACTAAAAGAAATATAACTTCTGCAATTAGTTTAAAAAAATTTAAGTTTGTTTGAGCAGGTCCCTTAGCCCTTCTAGTGCGTCCAACTAGTCTTTTCGTAAATACTTGTCTGTTAGTATCAAATTTGTTGATGCTTTATAAGAATAAATTTTTTTTTTTTTATTATATATTATATATATATATATATATATATATATATGCTACAACTGTCCAAAGAATGGATAAAAGCTCTGATCTGAGACTATGTGAATCAAGTAATACGGGAGGGGGATTGCAGGAAAGTATGCAGGCCCAATAGTAACAGAGTGTTCCAGTTCTTTGCTCTGCTATGTCACAGGAGGATTCCCTGTTCATATAGACAGCTGGAATGCAGCATCCTGACAAGCTGTATTAGGAGAGCCAGCAGCAGATGTTCATAAACACACAACTGTGCAGACTAATTTTCCAGAAAAATACAGACTTGCTATACAAAGACAGCTAACAAAAATTGTGCAGTATAATTTCTCATTCACAAGAACATATTAAAGGAACACTAAAGCGGTCAGAAAACAGACGCAAAAGTTGTCTTAACCCTGCAAACATACTTTTGAAACATCTTTAGATTGTAAACTAGTTTCACTATTCACTTACTGCTCTTGTATGTCATGTGTTTTGTTAGAATTAAAGGACCACTATAGTGCCAGGAAAACCTACTCGTTTTCCTGGCACTATAGTGCCCTGAGGGTGCCCCCACCCTCAGGGACCCCCTCTCGCCCAGCTCTGGAAAGGGGTAAAGGGGAGCTCTCTGCCTCCAATCCTTCTCCGTTCCTCCCCGTCCGCTGGCTGCGCGCGCATTTAGCCGGTCGCATAGGAAAGCATTATCAATGCTTTCCTATGGACGCTTGCGTGCTCTCACTGATTTTCACAGTGAGAATCACGCAAGCGCCTCTAGCGGCTGTCAATAAGACAGCCACTAGGGGATTTGGGGGAAGGCTTAACCCATTCATAAACATAGCAGTTTCTCTGAAACTGCTATGTTTATAAAAAAAAAAAAATGGGTTAACCCTAGCTGGACCTGGCACACAGACCACTTCATTAAGCTGAAGTGGTCTGGGTGCCTAGAGTGGTCCTTTAAGAGGCGCTACCTGCTCCAGAGTTTATCTCCATGAGGACTTACAGTGTATTCTAAATACACATAGGAAAGCATTGCGTGAGGTTTTTTTAACCATTTAATTGATGAGTGCGGGGTGGGGGACAAAGGGACACTAGAAGGTTAGAAGTGCAACTCTGTATTCCTAACACTACAGTGCCCATATCATCTGAATCCTATTGAATAACACAATCATTTGCTGAATGCATGAAGCTTGGACTGAAAGCACTCATCCTACAGTATCTAAAGAGGTGTCCAACTTTTTAAGTCTGCCTACAACTCACATACATTTCTGACATTGTTTTACCAAACCACCTGGAAGTCAAATGTTAAGCCTCTTACCACGTAATTTTTTGCTCAAATGTAAAAAAAAAAAAAATTTTCAAATAACATTTATACACACACACACATTTTATTTTTCTTTGTGAGGAAAGTTAGCATGAATGGGAAAAATCACAGGGCTTTGATAGAGGGCATAGACATTTGTGGCAAAAAAAAAAAAGTCAACAGAAAGTCAATTCACAAAAGGAATGAGATTTTTTTTATTCTGAAGAGGGATTTGAAGCGGTACTTAACATTAGAAAAGCAATGCTTGAGACAAGCTTTACAGCAGAGCATATTATAAGCAAGCATATTCATTATTCAGAAATGCAAGAAGTGCAAATTAAAAGGAAACCTATAGTCCTGAAAATAATAGTTATTTTAGGCTATATGTTGACATAACATGTGATCTCTAATCCATTTCTATGGATTGGAGATTGTCGCAATCCTCCAATCAAATGCGGCTACCAGTAAGGAAGACAGCCACCAGAGGTAGATATAACCCCGCCATATGAACATTGCAAAATTAGAAAAACAGGAAACCTGGACTCAGACCACTTAATTGAGATTAAATGGTCTAGGTGACTATAGTGTTTAGACAAGTACAAACCCTTTTTAGAAATAGTATCTGTAATTTAAAGGGACACTACAGTCACCAGAACAACTACAGCTTATTGTATTTGTTCTGGTGAGTAGAATTATTACCTTCAGTCTTTTTGCAGTAAACACTGTCTTTTCAGAGAAAATGCAATGCCTACATTACAGCCTAGTGATAACTCCACTGGCCACTCCTCAGATGGCTGCTAGATGTGCTTCCTGCAGCAGTCACGGACATTCAGTGTCTCCACCCTCTGCATGGAGACACTGAACTTTCCTTGTAGAGATGCAATGATTCAATGCACCTCTATGAGGAGATGCTGATTGACCAGGTCTGTGTTTGGCTTGTGCTGGCTCTGTCCCTGATCTGCCTCTGTCAGTCTCAGCCAATCCTATGGGAAAGCATTGTGATTGTCTCAGATCATAACTTCTGATGTTATCCAAGCAGACAGATCAGGGGCAGAAGCAACAGCTGTAGACTTTAATACAAGTAAGATTTTATTATATTTAGGGAGACAAAGAGAGGTCGGGGGAGGGGTGGTGGTTAGATGGTCATATTAACTCTATATGGTCAGGAATACATGTTTGTGTTTCTGACCCTATAATGTTCCTTGAAGGATTGGAGATCACTGATTAAATAGGCAATTTGTATAAAAGTTCTTCAATGGCTAGGTCTCAGATCACAGGCAGGGTTCTCTTTACCTTTTGTATTGGTCTGTGTATACTGTACACCGCTCCCCCTACATGCAGGTGACAGTTGTACAGATATAAAAAATAAATAAAAAAAATTTAAAGGGACTTTTTTATTTCCTTATGCCCCATGTATGTTAGCAACATATCCATATCTGGGGAAAGCCATCTTGTTCTCCTCTGTGCATGAGATATGCTGTACACCCTGCTGTAGGACACATTTTACTGACTGATTGTGGGTAAAGTTGATTGGCAACTAAAACACAACTTTGCTTAGGCTAGCTATACCCATTGTCTAGTTTTGTCAAGTTAACTGCAATACATAAGGAAAAGTAGTTTTTACTTTTCATTACGTATTTTATAAAAACTTGCGTGTCTAGAAAAATCAGACACATGAAGCTATAAAGAAACAGATTAGATAAAGTTTAATTTTGTTGAGAGCCACATAGACTAGAGCAGCATTTCCCAAATGGGGTTCCGGCAAAATTTTGCAAAACAAAATGGCTGGTGCGACAATTGAGGGGGGCGGTGAGGGAGTTGAGCAGGGGAGAGTCTGTGTGTGGGTCACCGCCTAAATTATCGCGGCGCCACAACAGTGATGCCGGAGCCGAAATACGATGCATGAGGGAGCTGAGCAGGAAGATCACTTCTCTATCGCCACCTGCATGGCAACTGCTCAGCCCAACAGCACCACTGGACCCCAGGGACTGCACGACAGCCGCTCAGCCCAGCAGCCCCACTGGACCCCATGGGAAATAGAGACTCCATGCCAGCAGTCCCAAAGGTAGGGAGTCTGGGTGGAGTGAAATTTAAAAAACAAAAAAAAAATTTTTTTATTTTTTTTATTTTTTTTTTATTGTGTGGGTCGGTTAAGGAGTTTGTATGTGTGTGTCAGTGAGAGTGTATATGTGCCTGTCAAAGAGTATGTGTGTTTGTCAGTGAGAGTGCATGTGTGTGTCAGTGTGTGTATCTGTGTCAAGGTTTGTGTATGTGTCACTGTGTGTATCTGAGTGTGTGTGTGTATGTCAGTATGTGCGTGCCTGTGTGTGAGTGTGTGAGAATGTGTCACTGTGTGACACACATAGATACACACACCTTGACACACAGATACATGCACACACACACTGTGCGTATATCTGTGTGCATCTGTGTGTCAGATTCATACACACACGCACACACTGGCATATACAAACACACCTTGATACACAGACACACAGTGGCATATACAAACACACCTTGATACACAGACACACTGGCATATACAAACACACCTTGATACACAGACAAACACCGGCATATACAAACACCTCGAACACAGACACACACCGGCACATACAAACACAGATACACAAACCTTGACACTGTGTCAAGGTGTGTGTATCTGCGCGCCACTATGTGCCAGTGTGTGTGTGTGTTTGTCAACGCCTAAATTATCACAGCGAAACAGCAGTGATGCCGGAGTAGGAATATGACGTCACTCCGGCATCACTAAGAGGCGCATGAGGGAGCTGAGCAGGAAGATCACTGCTCAGCCCAGCGGCACCACTGGACCCCAGCCGTTCAGCCCAGCAGCCCCAGTGGACCCCTGGGAAATAGAGACTCCATGCCAGCACTCCCAAAAGGTAGGGAGGCAGGGTGGAGTGAAAGTAAAAAAAAAAAAAAAAAAAAAATTTAAAAATTTTTTGTGTGTCTGTTAAGGAGTTTGTATGTGTGTGTCAGTGAGAGTGTATCTGTGTTTGTATGTGTGCCTGTCAAAGAGTATGTGTGCTTGTCAGTGAGAGTGTGTGTATGTGTGTATATGTGTCAAGGTTTGTGTACGTGTCACTGTGTGTATCAGAGTGTGTGTGTGTGTGTGTGTGTGTATATATATGTCAGTGTGTGTATAGGTGTGTGTGTGTCAGTGTGTTTGTATGTGTCACTGCGTATCTCTGAGTCAAGATGTGTGAATGTATATATGTGTGTGTGTGTGTGTGTGTGTGTGTCAAGGTGTATGTGTGACACACACACACACCTTGACACAGATACATGCACACACACACTGTGTCAAGGGGTGTGTGTGTGTGTGTGTGTGTGAGTGAGTGACACACCGATACATGTACACTGTGTGTCAAGATGTGTGCATCGGTGTGTATTTGTGTGCATCTGTGTGTCAGATTCATAAACACTGACACACAGATACACACACTGGCATATACAAACACACCTTGATACACAGACACATACCAGCACATACTAACACTTGATACACACACTGCAATTCCGTAGCAAGACATAATTACATCACTGCAACAGCACCAACTATTTTAGAAGCAATCCCTGCTGCATTTAGACTCCTGACGCTATGGCACATTTCACACAGATTTGACATTTTACACAGCCTACCATGTTACTGCTTAGGAGACAGCTATGTAGCATTTTGACAGAATACGTGTGTGTGTGTGTGTGTGTATGAATATATATTTATAGTCGGTTAATATCGTGAAATACCTTGTGATTGGAAATTAAGTCGGGTGGGTGTGCCGGGTCCGACGTAGGGGTAGGCCTGTAAAATGGGGCCTCTCGGAAGACTGTATAGGTAAGAGGGTGAGAGGTGGGGTGAAAAGTATTTGCAATTTAGTTCAATCAATAAAAATAAATCAATTTATTGCCTTATTATTCCATTTTAAACATGGAATACACACACAGGGGACAAGTTTAAGATGCAAGAGATATGATTATAACAATTCTGATAGAAAGGCACACCAGGCTGAACAAATACACTTTTATTGCTCCAAATTACTCAAAGGAAGACTCCAGGTACCATAATTACTAGAGCTCACTGTAGTGGTTCTGGTAACAGGAGAGTCCTGTAAACATTACCCCTACCCGCTGCTGTAAGTAGTCAAATTATTTATGAATAGTTTGTTTTCTTACTCAAGTCCACTAGCATCTGATGGAAGTTTCTTAGCATTACAAACTCCTGAGCAACGTCCTGCATTGCTCAACCTTGAAACAGTTCAATTGTTACTCTAACCAAAAATCAGCCTGATCCTACAAAGCGGACATCACTTGACATTGGGAAGGTGGTCAAGGAGGGTTACAGTGAGGACATAGGTGGCACGGAGAGGGGTTGTGCCATCATTGGCTGTTTGGCACCAGCATGCTGCGCGTACTAGATACCAAATTTGCAGAGGATTCACATTAGCCACCTGAAACAGACCGAAGTGGAGCTACAACTCCAGCAGCAGATATTTTAAGCAAGTCATAGCAAAGCACTGCTCATACAGACTCTAGGCATCAATGCAGTGATTATAAAACCATTTAACAATTTAGTAGATACCTTCCAAAATAAAAAGGTTGTAAAAAATTAGATTGCAATAAGCTGCAGATCTAATATCTGCAGCTACTTTAAGCCTTCCCATCTTTCACCGGCACAGACTATTGAGAGCATTGACAGGCTGATTAACAGAAGCGAAAGAAAAACTCCATGGAAATCTGATTGACAGCCAGCGAGGTGTGACAGCAGTAATTTGTAAAAGTGAAATCAGCCCATTTGGGAAATAAATAAAACAAAGTACCGTATATACTCAAGTATAAGCCGACTTTTTCAGCACATTTTTTATACTTGAGTGAGTTTCACCTGTTCTCTGTGTCCAGCTGGCCTGTTTCGCCAGCGCAATAGGTGGCATCTTCTCCCTGTACTCTGGATGTAAATTTCCCCTACCTGTACTTCTGCGCCTGCACAGCACACTCCCTCCCCCAGCTGGGAAACACGTCCGGTGCGGCTGCATCACAGGAAGTGACGTGGGTATAGCATTCTGACTCCAGGAGTCCTGACAAAGGGAGCTGCGACGGAGGAGTCGCCAGCCCCAGCTTGGGTTGCCTTGGGCTACCAGTATGTGGACACAACTCGCCCACCTGCCTGGAACTGCAGTCTGCGTACGAGTTGGAGGACTTTGATACTGTAACTACAGTGCGGGAGTCCTGATCTGGCTTTCCAATCACACTGTCACTTATTTAAAAAAAAAAAAAATTTTTTTAAAAAGACAAGTTTGGTGATGCTGAGCATCCTGTGATGTGTAGTCTAACATCTGTAACAGCAAGAGAACCCTAGTCAGATACAGCTGTATTGTACAAAGGTTTGTGAACTACAAGCATCAAATAAGGATGGGATCCACAACCTGAACACGGTTAGACATGTAGCAGACAATGACTTAAATTCCAGCTCATTGTAATCTACCAGTGTGGTCAGTGACCTATGATGTAGCATGCTAAACTCCCCAAGGCTTTTATTAGCACAGCTGTACCAATTTATTGATTTTGGCTTGGGCATTTCATGGTTAATAGGGACCTCAGAACAATTAAAGTTAATATTTCCTATTTTTGTTTTTGAAATTTACCAGTAGCTGCTGCATTTCTCACCCTATGCTTATACTAGAGTCAATAAGTTTTCCCTTTTTTTGTGGTAAAATTAGGTGCCTCGGCTTATATTCGGGTCGGCTTATACTAGAGTATATACGGTACTTCAGCGAGTGTTTGCAGTGTTTCTTTTTAGATGATCAGTCTCAGCACCAAAGTACTTTAAGCACCAAAGACCACTGATTTCTGAGAGGCTTTTAACAGCAGCTATTTTTAAAACTTTAACTAGACAATTAAATTGTTCAGCAAATATAAGGCCATACTTTGTGAAAGTGTAAATAATATGTTTTTTCAACAAGCTAATATTTTACAATACGCCAAAGCGCAACCAGTAAATATAGTTTAGAGCTGCTGATAAATAAAATAAAACTAGTCTCGGAGTGATCTCAATTACAGCAGGAATTTTTATTTTTTATTTTTTTTAAATGCAGATGTCAGCTAAGACATTAATTACTTTGTGGTAATTTCAAGCATCAGGAAGTGACAATTAAAGCTCTAATAAACATTTGCCACTGAAGGCATGGCATTTAAACAAATCTAACTGCCTCAGAAGAGCAAATTAGTATTTAACATATCTGAAGTGTCCATTTATAGGATTCCAGGTTATGTACCAACACAGGGGTGTTAGGTATTCAATATTTTAGCACCTGTTAATCACAGGATTTAGAGTTCTGAATTCCAAAAAATACCAATACTAAGCAACATAAACACCTTAACCCCTTAAGGACTGAGCCAAATGTGCACGATGTGATCAAAACAAAACGTAAACAAAAACTGGAATTTGCGCTATATGTCTGTTCAGGCATAATTCGCTTCTTTCATATTATGTGCACCCACACTTATTATATATAATTTTATTCAGGGGAAACCGGGCTTTTATTTAACATCAAATATTTAGGTATGAAACATAATTTAATATGAATAAAATATAAAAAATGGGGAAAAATAAGAATGTCATAATACTGTTTGCTTTTACTGCAATAAAATACACATTTGTGTTCAGCGATGTCTCACGTGTAAAACAGTACCCCTATGTCAGTCATGGCGAACCTGTGGCACGCGGCCATAGGTTCGCCACCAATGCGAGTAGGCACCTGTCTGCCCAAAACTGCAGGAGCCTACTCTGCTTCCGTGTCGGGAGGGAGGAATCTGTGAAGCAGCTCCCCTGTACTCCAGCGAGCAAGATGCGTGGAGCGTTGCCGCGCATTACCATGGCAACGCTCCACACAGAATCGCGCGGGAGGACAGGGGAGCTTCTTCACAGATCCCTCCCCCTGCCTCCCGACACGGAAGCAGTGCTTGCCACCACCGGACCACCAGGGATGGCTGTGTGTCCCCTTCCTTCATTAAAGGTAATAAGGAGGGAGTGAGGGGGGGATACTGATTTAGCATACTTTATTTATTAACACCTTTACCCTACCCCCCACACACACAGTACCCCTTCCCCTCCTCCCCCACACACACACACGACGGCATAGAAATTCCTGCGGTCTTAAGGGGTTAAACAAAATAAATAAATCCTTGAAATACCTTGCGGAATAATAATAAAGTTCATTTACAATACTGTAAAGCTGGACGAAAATTTTCCGTCATGCTTTTCCTAACGTTAATGACTCATGACAGAAAATTTCCGTAATTAACCAACGTTAATCCCAGATCGTGGCAATTGAGGGGTTAACGCTGCTCCTGTCTGCCTCGGTAGGCGAGGCAGACTGGGAGCACCCAACCGCGCCGTCCCTGTATCTGTGATCGCTCTGACAGGCTGTTAGAGCAAGCACATGTGCTGCAGGGACTTCTGGTCCGTCTCCCTGTACTTCCGCAGTCAGTGTGAAGTGCAGGGAGACAGATCAGTGCTGATCTGCTTATCCCAGTTAAAAAAAAAAAAAAAATACAGGGATAAATCCCACCTCCCTTTTCCCTTCCTTTATTAAAATTAACCCCTTTTCTCTGCCAATTGATCACGGACTACATTTTACTATAATCTCATGTATTTGTTTACTATATCTATATATAGATATACCACTACACCTGGAACAAACTAGCAAAAATATGATCCCATGCTAATGTTCAAAAGATGCCCTTGAAAATACCCTGGGATGTCTTCTTTAATAAATTATATGCCTTTATGGTGTTGTTGGAATATGTCACCTCCTAAAAGTGCTCCAAAATGGAACACGAACCATCAGCAGTATCTATGAAAATCCACCTCTAAAAACCTTAACTTGTCACGTCTCTTTTACAGCACTGTAACTTCACAAAATAGTATCTAGGTCATACATTGGGCATTCTGTTTTACTCAGAAGATGTAACTGAGCATAATTTGGGGAATTTTATGACTGTAGTACATATCAAGTGTAAGAAATACCCAGACACAATGCAACATGTAGGTAAAAAAATATATATATTTTTTTAAATGCACTTTTTCTCCTCACAACAAGCTTTGACATAAATTGGTGAAAAAATACGCCATATAAGATAGTCTGGAGTGTCTGCTTTCTCAAATGGAAGGACTTTGTGGGGTTATTTGAGCATTCAAATAGCTATAAATACCCCTAAATGAGACATAGGCCCGTCAAATCAATCTATGAAAATTCTAACTATAGAAACTGAAATAGCACGGTCTCTTATATGGCATTGTAGCTTCACAGAATAGTGCCAAAGGCATACAATAGGGGTATTATTATACCCAGCAGATGTAGGTGAACACAATATGGGGTTCTGTACAGGAATAGCACACACCAGCTTTACGAAATATACATTTAAAAAAAAAAAAAAAAAAACCCTTGTTATCTGTGTAAATGCCAAAATAGAGAAAAAACTATTTTACTTTAGAGGTTAGCAATGAAATGGCTACATCAAGTGTCAAAATAACCTTGGGTAAATAGCGTGTGATGTCTACTTTATATTAATATATACTTTTGTGCGACGGCTACTAAACTTACAAGACAAACATACCAACTTCTAAAATTGTTTCACATAAAAAATTTATTTTAAGCCTTGTATTTTGTGACCTGTAACTTTAAAAATAAGATGAAATCCAATACATATTATGTACTCTATAAATCAAGACATGATTTTATTTTGAATTACTTTTCCTAAGCTGGACATATTATGCACACGCCCCTCCCCTCCCCCCACCCCTCACCCAAAAAAAATGCAAAAATTGCTTGTGTTCTTAAAGCACCACAATAGTGCCAGGAAAACACTTGTTTTCCTGGCACTATAGTGCCCTGAGGGTGCCCCCACCCGCCGGGCTCTAGGGGGTGGAAGGGGTTAAATTTACCTCATTTCCCAGCGCCGGGCAGGGTGCTCTCCTCCTCCTCCTCAGCGGCTGAATGCGCATGCGCGGCATGAGCCGCACGCACATTCAGCCAGGCCATAGGAAAGCATTGATGCTGGCCTCTTCTCACTGTGAAAATTACAGTGAGAAGTGCGGAAGCGCCTCTAGTGGCTGTCAATGAGACAGCCACTAGAGGCTGGATTAACCCTAAAGTAAACATAGCAGTTTCTCTGAAACTATGTTTACTACAAAAAGGGTTAAACCTAGCTGGACCTGGCACCCAGACAACTTCATTAAGCTGAAATGGTCTGGGTGCCTATAGTGGTCCTTTAAGGGTAAGAAACTTATGAAATGGTGTCTTTAAGAGGTTACGGTAACTAAAAAGAGGTTGTGTTTATGTGCAATGATGTCGAGTGACAATTCAGAGCAATATACTTAACAGGTGAATACAACAAAATTTACATTCCAGTTTGCCCCACGACTAAAAATATGAAAACAATCATTATGAAGATAAAGGAGTAAGACCAAAAATAGCAAAGGCAAGTTATGGCCCAACAGTGGTAGCCAGCATCAATGATGGCCAACATATAGCTTTAATGACGTACAGCCAGTGAAATGTCACAGCTGGAGCTTTAAAATATATAGTCCTATTACCTGGCTAGCAGCACGCAGTATAGATAGTCCTATTACCTGGCTAGCAGCACGCAGTATGGGTAGTCCTATTACCTGGCTAGCAGCACGCAGTATAGGTAGTCCTATTACCTGGCTAGCAACACGCAGTATGGGTAGTCCTATTACCTGGCTAGCAGCACGCAGTATGGGTAGTCCTATTACCTGGCTAGCAGCACGCAGTATGGGTAGTCCTATTACCTGGCTAGCAGCACGCAGTATGGGTAGTCCTATTACCTGGCTAGCAGCACGCAGTATGGGTAGTCCTATTACCTGGCTAGCAGCACGCAGTATGGGTAGTCCTATTACCTGGCTAGCAGCACGCAGTATGGGTAGTCCTATTACCTGGCTAGCAGCACGCAGTATGGGTAGTCCTATTACCTGGCTAGCAGCACGCAGTATGGGTAGTCCTATTACCTGGCTAGCAGCACGCAGTATGGGTAGTCCTATTACCTGGCTAGCAGCACGCAGTATGGGTAGTCCTATTACCTGGCTAGCAGCACGCAGTATGGGTAGTCCTATTACCTGGCTAGCAGCACGCAGTATGGGTAGTCCTATTACCGGGCTAGCAGCACGCAGTATGGGTAGTCCTATTAGCAGCACGCAGTATGGGTAGTCCTATTACCTGGCTAGCAGCACGCAGTATGGGTAGTCCTATTACCTGGCTAGCAGCACGCAGTATGGGTAGTCCTATTACCTGGCTAGCAGCACGCAGTATGGGTAGTCCTATTACCTGGCTAGCAGCACGCAGTATGGGTAGTCCTATTACCTGGCTAGCAGCACGCAGTATGGGTAGTCCTATTACCTGGCTAGCAGCACGCAGTATGGGTAGTCCTATTACCTGGCTAGCAGCACGCAGTATGGGTAGTCCTATTACCTGGCTAGCAGCACGCAGTATGGGTAGTCCTATTACCTGGCTAGCAGCACGCAGTATGGGTAGTCCTATTACCTGGCTAGCAGCACGCAGTATGGGTAGTCCTATTACCTGGCTAGCAGCACGCAGTATGGGTAGTCCTATTACCTGGCTAGCAGCACGCAGTATGGGTAGTCCTATTACCTGGCTAGCAGCACGCAGTATGGGTAGTCCTATTACCGGGCTAGCAGCACGCAGTATGGGTAGTCCTATTACCTGGCTAGCAGCACGCAGTATGGGTAGTCCTATTACCGGGCTAGCAGCACGCAGTATGGGTAGTCCTATTACCGGGCTAGCAGCACGCAGTATGGGTAGTCCTATTACCGGGCTAGCAGCACGCAGTATGGGTAGTCCTATTACCTGGCTAGCAGCACGCAGTATGGGTAGTCCTATTACCTGGCTAGCAGCACGCAGTATGGGTAGTCATATTACCTGGTTTCGGCTGCTCGTGTACTCGGTCTCCCGGAGCTGCTCCAGTCGGTCTCTCAGGGTGAGCCTCTGGTGGAAGGAGAAGGCCGGGTGCAGGGAGGCCATAGTAAAGAGCAGTAGTAGCTCCTCTCGGGCAGCCTCCGCCTCCCCGGGATCCCTGTCCTCCTCCTCCAGGCCGGCGGCAGGCAGTAGCAGCAGACGATAGAGCCGACCGGCTACCTCCCGGTTCTCGGAGTTTAGTAGGGCCAGATATACGATGAGGCGGGCCCGGGCCGCAGGGTCCGCCAGGTCCCCCAGCAGCTGCTCCCCGCTTGGCCCGTTAGCCCGGCTCTCGCAGTCCCTCAGATAGTGGCAGTCCTTGCGGGCCAGGTCCTCCAGGCAGGAGCCCAGGAAGCGTAGCTCCAGCGGGTTACACAAGTCAAGTAGTCCGCAGGCCAGCTCCATCCTCTGAGCGGGGCCCAGACACTGAACGAACCACTCGTACACCTCCTCCCGCTGCAGGCAGCCGGCCTGAATCTCACAGGGGCCACGCATGCCGGCGGGCCGCCTCTCCTCCTCGTCCTCCTCCTCTTCATCGGACGCCCTGTGCTTGCACTTCTTCTGGGGCAGCTTCATCCTCAGCATTATCGGCGGCTCCACCCGGGCTGCATCCAACGGCTCGGGCGAGCTCTCAGTGGCGGCGGGCTCAGAGTTTAGAGCTGGCAGGACATAGCGCGTCGCCGCGTGAGGGAGAGCTGGAGAATCTTCACACTAATACTCCGCGTTCCAGAACGCTCCGTCTCGAACCCCGCAATCCCCAGCCTGCCTGACGGATGACGTTACAGCAGCGTGGCGCGGTCCTGGGAAGCCCGCAATGTGACAGGTTGGCCTCCCGCCCTGCTTCCTGGGAGTGGGCGGGGCCTCTCTCCTCTAGCTCGGGAGCGCGCATGGCTAACGGGTTGAGGGGAGTGTCAGTAGAACCCAGAGATGGTACATTAGCTGTCTGTGCACCGAGCTCATCGCAACGCAATGACACGCTTTATTCACTATACCAGTAATTGGGTTTTCTACTGTTCGTCTATGTTGGACTGGGATTAGGGCCGGACTGGGAATTCAAAGTAGTCCTGGGAAAAAAAATGTATGCCAGCCCCATAAGTCCTTGTGCAACATAATGTATATGTGTGTGTCAGGGCTGTCTTTAATATTGAATGGACCCTGGGTGAGCATTTGCTTGGGTCCCCTGGACCCTGCCACCGTTACCTCCTCGTTATATATATTTGGGATTTAACACCAAAATGTGTGTGTTTGTATATAGTGTTGATATTTCAATGCAGGGGTGTGTTTGTAGTGTTGAAGTTTGAATGCAGTGGTGTATTTGTAAGTAGTGTGGGCATATGCGTGCGCACGAGGTGTGCCTGGGCACACCCTAATCCCTGCGGCACGCCGGTGAGTCCTGCAGGAACACGTGGGAACACCGTTCCCGCTTTTCCTGCAGGCACTCTGCCACCCCCAAATACCCTCCTCCTCCCCTGTGTTCCCCCTGTCATGGGGGGGAGGAGGAAGAGGTGTTGGGCGCCTATCTCCATACAACAAACGGTGAGAGAGCTGTGTGCTCTCTGATTTCTCTCGCCGCATGCCATATGCTGATGCCGGGAGCCTGAAAATGTCGTCATATTCCGGCTCCCAGCTACAGCAGACAGCCCACACGGCGAGAGGGAGCAGAGAGCACACAGCTCTGTCACAGCTTGTTGTATGGAGATAGGCGCCCGACCCACTGGATCTCACGGACAAGCTCTCCAGGTAGGGAGGCTGGGTGGACAATTTTTAATAAAAAAATAATTTGTGTGTGTATGTGTGTGTGTGAATGTCTGTATGTGTGTGTGTCTGTGAATGTAAGTGTGTGTGTCTGTGAATATATTTGTGTGTGTCTGAGTATGTGTGTGTGAGTGTATGTGTGTGTACGCGTGTATATATATATATATATATATATATACACACGAGTGTATATTATTTTTTGGGGGGGGGGGTGGGAATCTTGGGAGAGTTCCCACACTTTATTCCCCAGGACTTGACCCCTGCCGGCAGGGGAGATCTCCGGATCTCCCTTGTCGGCTCATGCCGAGCTGGCGCTATATGAGTGCCGGCTCTGCTCTAAGCCTCCATGGGCCGGCGAGGAGATCAAAGATCTACCTCACCAGCCCGCAGCAGCATGGAGGGAGGCAGGAGAGGACCCGGGGAGCTCTAGACAGAAGCTCCGCCAGGTTCCTCTCGCGAGATCTAAGCATTGCCGTGGCAATACTCAGATCTCACGAGAGTGAACTTTAGCCCCGCAGGCTAGAGTTCACTCTCCCTTGGACAGCAAGGATCCCCCTCCCTACAGAAGGTAAGAAGGGAGGGGGGTTATTTACTAATCTGCCCCCATCTTCACAATCCCTCCAAACATACAACACACACATACAGCACCCACACACACACACAGCACCCTAACACAAACAGCGCACACACACAGCACACAAACAGCACCCTCACACAAACAGCACACATACAGCACCCTCACACACAGAGCATCCTCACACACACACACAGCACCCTCACAAACACACACACACACAGCACCCTTACAAACACACAACACCCTCACACACAGCACATTAACAGCACCCTCACAAACACACACAGCACCCTCACACAAACAGCAGCCTCACAAATACACGACACAAACAGCACACACACACATCACACAAACAGCACCCTCACACACACAGCACACCAACAGGACCCTAACCTCACACACACAGCACACCAACAGGACCCTAACACACATACACAAACACCCTCACACACAGCACACCACCAGCACCCTCACACACAGCACACAAACAGCATCCTCACACACAAACCGCAACCTC
>OW240915.1:184560278-184582194 GCA_933207985.1 Pelobates cultripes | reverse complement strand
AAACAAAACATCGTAAATATTGTTCAATCTTTTGATTAGTACGCTCGGCTGCACCGTTTGAGGATGATAGGCTGATGATTAATTCAACTTGATACCCATCTGGGAACAGTAAGGCCTCTAAAAACGTGATACAAACTGAGAACTTCTATCTAAGGTAATATCCGTAGGAATCCCGTGTAAACGGAAAATCTCTTTATCAAATATATCAGCCAATTCGGGAGAGGAAGGCAATTTTGACAGGGGAATAAAATGAGCAATTTTAGTAAATCAACAACGGTGAGGATTACGGTTTGTTTGTTAGATAATGGTAAAGCAACAATAAAGTCAATAGCTAAACTGACCCATGGTTTCTTCGGTATGAAGTAAACCACACGGAAGAGTATCTGGTTGTTTGTTTTTAGCACATATTTCTCAAGCCATGACATAGTCTCTTATATTCTTACGCAAAGTAGGCCACTAGAATTCCTTAGAAACAAGAGAATACATTGTGTATGCCAGGGTGTCCAGCTACTTTAATGTTATGAAAACATAAAAGTAACTCCTTTTGTAAAACAGGAGGAACATATCTCTTTCCCTCTGAAGTTTGTTCAGGAGCTTGATATTGCTTCCTCTCAATATTGGTGATTAGAGGAGAATGCACCTTTACGCTTGTGTTGGCTATAATAATCTGCTTGGGAACGATAGGAGACATAGCAGTTTCGGTGGATGTAGAAGGATCATGTTGGCGTGACAAGGTATCTGCTTTAGAATTTTTAGATCCCGGTCTGTAAGTAAGTATGTAGTTAAAACGAGTAAGGAATAAGGACCAACTAGCCTGTCTGGCAGAAAATCTCTTGGCCTCTCCTATATAAGACAGGTTCGTATGATCTGTTAAAATGGTAATTGGATGTAATGTCCCGTCTAAGAGATGTCTCCATTCTTTCAATGCCACTATAACTGCCAACAGCTTCCTATCTCCATTGTCATACCTTCTCTCTGTGTCTGATCATTTCTTTTAAAAGAACCCACATGGATGTAAAGGTTTATCCGAAGTTTGTCTTTGGGATAAGACTGCCCCTATACCTGTTTCGGAGGCGTCTACTTCAAGTAAAAAGGGTAATGTGGGATGAACCAATATTGGGGCAGAAGCAAAGGTTTCCTTAAGAGTTTCAAAAGCAGATAAAACAGGATGACCATGTCTTGGTATTAGCACTTTTTTTAGTCATGTTTGTTATAGGTTGCTACTATGGATGAAAATCCTCTAATAAAGCGCCTATAGTAGTTGGAAAACCCACCAAATCGTTGTATGGCTTTAAGTCCTCTTGGTAAAAGCCATTGTAAAAAAGATTTAAGTTGAATCGGGTCCATCATAAAACCATCACTGGAGATGATATACCCTAGTAAACTTATCCGAGATTGGTCAAACATACCCTTCTCCAGTTTGCAATACAACCCATGTTGTAAAAGCCTTGACAATACCCCTTTCACCTGTCTGTGATGTGTCTCCCTGTCCTTGGAATGGATCAGTATGTCGTCCAGGTATACTATAACACATTCATGTTGAAAATCCCTTAGCACCTCATTAATTAGGTCTTGAAAAACAGCCGGGGCATTACATAGTCCGAACGTCATTACAGTGTACTCGTAATGACCGTAACGAGTATTGAAGGCTGTTTTCCATTCATCTCCCTCACAAATTCTTTCCAAGCCTCTTAAGTCTAACTTGGTAAAAATCTTGGAGCCCTTTAATCTGTCCAACAACTCTGTGATCAAAAGAATGGGGTAAGCATTTCTAATGGCTATCTTGTTCAAGCCCCTGCAATCTATGCAAGGTCCAAGATCACCTTCCTTTTTAGATACGAAGAAAAACCAGCTCCAGCCGGAGACTAAGACCTTCTGATAAAAACCTTAGTTAAATTTTATTTTATGTATTCCTCTAACACTAGGTTCTCTTTAGTGGATAGAGGATATACAGTACCCCTCGGAGGCATAGTACCTGGTAACAGTTGGATAGTGCAGTCATAACACCTATGTGAAGTTAACGTGTTGGCTGTTCTTTTGTCGAAAACAGCCTTAAGGTCTTGATATTGAAGGAGTATCTCTGTTGACAGAGGGGACATTGTAGGTCAGTGGCATACACATGACCCATGGGGCCCCGGTGCAAAAATTGATCCGTGGCCCCCCGCGTGCTTACTTGGCGCCGCAACACATGGCGGTGGGCACCTGGTCGCAGGGGTTGCAGGGCTGCGACCCTGGTATGCACACACACTTAAAGGACCACTACAGACACCCAGATCACATCAGCTCAATGAAGTGGTCTGGGTGCCAGGTCCCTCTAGTTTTAACCCTGCAGCTGAAAACATATCCGTTTCAGAGAAACGGCTATGTTTCACTGAGGGTTAATCCAGCCTCTGGTGGCTGTCTCATTGACAGCTGCTAGAGGAACTTCCGCGATTCTCACTGTGAAAATCACAGTGAGAAGACACTGAACGTCCATAGGAAATCATTGTGTAATGCTTTCCTATGGGCGGTTTAAATGCGCGCGCCTTTTGCCGCGCATGTGCATTCAGAGCTGAGAGGCGGAGGGATCCCCAGCGCCAAGGGAGTCCGACACTTGAGAAAGGTAAATGCTGAAGACATACACATACACCCTCACGAACAGACGCATACACACTAGCTAACAGACACACACATTTACTGACAGAGACACACTCAGCGACAGACAGACATACACACCCAATAACAGACACACTCACTGACACACACATTTATTTTAAATTTAATCCCCCCAGCCTCCTTACCTTTTGGAGTGCTGGGGGGATTCCCTGGGGTCCAGTGGTGCTGCTGGGCAGGAGGGCGGGCACGCGAGGGAGCACTCTCCCCTGTGTGCTTCCTCTTCATCTCCCTCGCGCGCCGCATAGGCATGCCGGCGCCGGAAGATTACGTCATCTTCCAGCTCCGGTATCAGTGCGGTGCGCGAGGGAGCTGAAGAGGAAGCACTCAGGGAAGAATGCTCCCTCGCGCAGTCAGCCAGCCAGCCAGCCCGCCTGCCGGGGTCAGCAGGGCCAGCCTCGGGGGGCCCTGAGGTGGCTGCCTCCTGGGCCCCCCAGGAGAAGAGGCTGGCCCTGTGGGTACATACCGCGTCGCAGGGGCGGCCGGGCCCCCCGGTGGGCCAGGCCCGGTCGCGACCCTGGTATGTACGCCACTGTGGTAGGTGTGTTTACCACAAGAACTGGTTTGATTCTCTGTACACCTTTGGCCCCATGATACTATTTCTCCTTGATCCCAGTCAATAATGGGGTTATGTTTTTTCAACCAGGGAAACCCTAAGACCACTGGAAAGGATGGGGAGGAGATCAATAGGAGTGAGGTGATTTCCTCGTGTAAGATACCAATGGTTAATTTACCAGGTATTGTTTCACGGGAAATTACAGGCTCTGACAGTGGTCTACCATCTATGGCCTCAACGGCCAAGGGAACCTGGAAGGAAGCGAATGGCTATCAGCAAAGACTTGATCTATGAATCTCTCTGCTGCTCCTGAATCTATTAAAGCCATTGTTTTTATGGATCTCCTCTCCCAAGATAAGGAGATGGGAATTAGAAGCCTATGGATTTTATGATTAGATATAGAGGACATGATAGAAACACCCAAGGCCTGTCCTCCAAAGAAACTTAGGTGCGAGCGTTTCCCGGTCTGGTAGGGCAGTTTAGGCGAAGATGGCCTCGTTGCCCACAATACAAACAGAGGCCTTCTCTTCTCCTGTACTGTTTCTCTGCTTCAGTTAGGCGAGTAGTCCCCAATTGCATTGGTTCAGGAAGTGCTAAAGCCATAGAATCAGGGTTCTGAAAAGAAGGAGCCAATCTAATAGAAGGTCTACGGGTTCTATCTCTGGTATTTGTTTTTTTTTTTATAAATATGATGTTTATTTAGGTTTGCATTGTCGAAAGCAAATCACATTGAGACTCGCAGGTCTCCACAGGCATTTTGGGTATAATAACCAAAGCACAACATGTGCGAAAAAGTGTTTCGAAGACGAACAGTCATTCGGGCCCACAGGCCCACAGTAGCGATGGACTCGCAGGTCCCTTTCAGCATATACATATTTTGTTTAATAAGCTGGTTTATCATTTGTTCGATTACATTGTTAACCGTGGATTTTTGCCTTCGCCTAACAATACTTTGTTGCACCCAGGTCACTATTTTCGTTGTACTGTAATTAAACATTTGTCTAAATTATGGGACACACAGGTCCTTCCAAGGTGCGTCATTGTTGGTCAGTATCGAACATAGTATATTGGGGCTACCATATAGAGAAACCTTTAAAACAACCAGAATTAAGACTAGGGGTTACCCCCGTGGGTATGTGTTGACCTGATAGGATGCTTGATAAACTCTCCTTTATGTGTGTGGTTGGAGACTGCGAACGTGGTGTCATGAGTGTGAGATTAGGGGGTATCAATTGGGTCGTTTGGTGGTGCGTACCTTTCCCATTTACCCTTATCGTTCTTCTGACTGTCCCGTTGTAGAGTGTTCCCTAATCACACCTCTCTTGTGACCTTGGCCTTGTTGTCAAGCTTGCTTGTGTCTTTAGTGTCCATGGGTGTGTTGTACTGAGGGCTTCTCGACCCCTGTGTAGGGTGGTTCCATCCTAACGAGAGCCTTTCCTAATTTTGCGCCATGGTACTACCATCCCGGTATGGTTTGATGTTTCTGCAGTCCCACCATATGTGTCTGAGAGTTCCTCGGCCATCTTCACATCTCCAGCAGGTATCCGGTATCGCCGTGTTAATCCGGTGGAGCAGGAATGGCGTGCGGTGCCAGTGGGAGATCAATTTGAAGTTCACTTCCTGGTAGTGAGAGCTAGAGAAGCTTTTGTGCTGTAGCACTAGCACTTTCTCCCATTGGGCATCCATGAAGGTCCGTTCAGTAAGTTCTTCCCATTGCCTTTTGAACATGTCCTTCTTGTCCTTTTCTCCGGTGATCAGACGTTGGCTATCTCTGATATTTTGCCTATGTCTCATGCGTTCATCTATACGTGAAATGAACAAAATCAGATCCTCTAAATTCTCAGGAAGATCTCTGGTGGCAACCTCATCTAGAACAGCATTAGACAAACCATTTAGAAATACATCCATAAAGGCCTGATTGTTCCACTTAGCCTCGGCAGCCAAGTATCGGAATTCTAAAGCGTATTCCACAAGCATTCTGTTGTTTTGTCTAAGACGCAAAAGAGATCTGGCTGCATTGGCCTTCCTACCCGGGGGATCAAAGGTTCTCCTAAATGCTGCAACAAAAGTGTTGTAGTTGTAAACCAAAGGGTTATCGTTCTCCCATAAAGGATTAGCCCATGTAAGTGCCTTATCTATCAGTAAGGTTATTATGAATCCAAACTTAGCCCTGTCTGTTGGATAGGCACGGGGTTGCAACTCGAAATGAATACTAATCTGGTTTAAAAAACCTCGACAAGCATCCGGTGCCCCACCATAGCGTATCGGTGAGGTAACGTGGGAAGAGGCACCGACTGGGGCTACTTCTAAACCTGTTGCTATGGGGGCAATAGGGGAAACCTGACTCATCTTGCAGAGTATTACAACGTGACAATAACGACTTCAAGGCCATAGCAATCTATGGTCCATTGCCTCACATCTGGGGTCATAGGAGCCACTCTAAGGGTTTGCACCTGCAGGATCCATTGGCCCTGTCGTAATGTCAGGATCGAGACAGGGATCCAATACGCAGAATGCAAAAATATAGAAGAACGTAGACTGGGCCTTAGAATGGCTGGACTCAGGGCCGGATTAAGAGCCCAGTGGGCCTGGTGCTGACAATTATGATGGGCCTAATTACGGAATCTTATCGACCAAAAACACTAAAACAATCATACCTCCTGTCAGGGTCTTACCTGGGTTGGGAGTCTGTAGCGCAGATATGTTGCTCACCCTTGCAGATTACCACAGGCCAAGGTGGTCAGGTAAGAATTCACCCGGCCTGTGGGTCTGTGCACGGGGGCTGTGCAGGATGAAGTACCAAGTCGCAGGACAGGCAAGGACTCAAACAGCAGGATCGTCAAAGGATAGCCGAGGTCAAAGGATGCCAGAAGACAGGAACAACGAGGAGTAGCCGAAGTCAAGGGATGCCAGAGGTCAGAGTAAACGTAGTCAGAAGCCGGGGTCAAATACAAGTAGCAGCTCAAACAACAGGAACACTGGTACAAAGCAGGACCAGGACTGCGAAGTTCCCCGGTTCAAGTCCCTTGTTGGGAACTCCATGGGTGACCACGTCTGGCTGTCTGTTTGCTGCGGCGAGAACCGTGACAGTACCCCCCCTTCAAGAACACCCTCTGGGTGTGATTTGGTTGCTCATCATTACCTTCCAGATCAGAAGTACCTTTCTCCTCTGAGAGATCAAATACATCATCTGGCAGGAGGTACGTTCTTCCATAGGCATCCATGCCATACGTACGGCCTTCTTCCAGATTAGAGGGAAACACAGCACCTACTGTAGCCTTTGCTCTAGTAGTTCTCACAGGGGAGGTATTCGCAGCTTTCAATGCTTTTTCAAATATTTCTAGATCCTGTTTGCATACAACTGTGCCATTTGAGGCATACGTGCAGTCAGGTGGCAGAACTTTTTTGGCAAGGCAGGAAGTGGTAATGGTGCTTGCTTGAGCAGAAGTGTCATCAGGAAGAGGTCTAGATGTTTCTGGAGCAGGAGGTGGAGATTCCACAGGGGTACTGGTTGCAGGTTCTTGAGGGACACTGGTAACATTGACTGTAGTAGTTTGGGTACCCTTTTGTGTCACAAGATGGGGACACGGCTGGCATGCAGTGTACACAGGGTGGAGGAAAGTAGTACCCAGTCGGAGAGCTGGAGGTCTAGGAGGACGAACAGGACAAAGTGTGATGAAATGCCCTCTTTCTCCACAGTAGTAACATAGGCCATGGCTTCTCCTTCGGTCTCTTTCCTCAGGTGTCACTTTGCAGTGAACGAGTCCTAATTGCATAGGTTCCTCAGGGTCGAGTGGAACACAGGATACCTCAGGAGTTTTCATAGGAACAGGATCATAAGGAGACATCACTGGGGTGTAGTGGTGGTACTGGGTTTCTTGGTTACGAAGAATCTGAGATTTTTTGGTACGTGGAGCTGGCTTGGTCACAGTGGTCTTGCATTGTGAGTCCATAGCGGTACTGAAGGATTCCCAGCTGACAAGAACAGGACTCTTTGTCTGCAACATTTGGTGAGCCCATACTTTGATGCATCCAGACAACAGGTTGATAGCCGCTCGGACCTTGATTAAATCTGTGGCATATGTTCGAGGCTTTAAAGAAAACAACACCTCACAATCCATCTTAAAGGACTGAAAGGATGTGCGGCTACCATCAAAACGGTCGGGCATGATCACAAACGGTTCAGGATAAGCTGGTTCCGGGGCTGGACGTACTGCGCCTTTAAGAAATAAAATTTCTTGCTGCAACTCCAAAACAGTCTGGGCCAGGCTGGACACTGGTTGGGACAGGGGTGAGCACATCTCTGCGGACTCCATATTGATCAAGTCTTTTGTCAGGGTCTTACCTGGGTTGGGAGTCTGTAGCGCAGATATGTTGCTCACCCTTGCAGATAGCCACAGGCCAAGGTGGTCAGGTAAGAATTCACCCGGCCTGTGGGTCTGTGCACGGGGGCTGTGCAGGATGAAGTACCAAGTCGCAGGACAGGCAAGGACTCAAACAGCAGGATCGTCAAAGGATAGCCGAGGTCAAAGGATGCCAGAAGACAGGAACAACGAGGAGTAGCCGAAGTCAAGGGATGCCAGAGGTCAGAGTAAACGTAGTCAGAAGCCGGGGTCAAATACAAGTAGAAGCTCAAACAACAGGAACACTGGTACAAAGCACACACCAGGATCAAAGACTTGATGCTGATCACAGGGCGAGGCTGAGTTTAAATACCCTGCTAATGTCTGATCAGGGTCAGGTGAAGCACATCCAAAGTCAAGGTACAGCCCCCAGAGTAATAGACATACCAGGATGAACAGGACCAGAATGACATGTGGAATACCAAAGCTGCTGTGGCTCAGAGGAAGGAAGCAGGACCAGGACTGCGAAGTTCCCCAGTTCAAGTCCCTAGTTGGGAACTCCATGGGTGACCACGTCTGGCTGTCTGTTTGCTGCGGCGAGAACCGTGACACCTCCCAAGAGTCATGTATCTAATGGAGATGGTGCTGGAGGGAAACTCATAGGATGCAGCTATAAGAAAACACATACTCTATGCTAATTTCTCTCTAATTTATGCTTTCATCTTTCAAGTAAATCCATAACCCCTAACAGCAGTGTCCAGTGAAGCAGGAAGTCAATGGGCGGGGTAAAAGGGTGTGCCACTGGCGCGAATCACGTGACAAGACCTGCCAAAAGGGGTGAACATGCCCAAAAAGGGGGCATGTTTGTCCAAAGAATTGGAAGGTCAGCCTGGCATGAATGCATGTCAGGCTGCCTGCCAATCCTGCAGGCTGTCCAACTAAGGGCATACAATGCAGGCAGCACCTTGAGCTTGACATAAATGCGTCTAATGATGCGCTCACTCCATTCTTTCTAAGGACTGTCACCTAGCACTCGCTGGTCCACTTGTCTCCTTACCTTCTTACTAGCAGGCAGAAGTTCCTGGTATAGTCTGAGACAGAGAAAAGGTGAGTGTAGAAGAAAGGGGACATGCCACAGTGTTAGAGAGACCAACGTCTGCATTACCTAAACTAACTTTAATGTCAACCAGTGCACACAAGTTTTGTTCCCATACATCCCTCTTAAGCTTCCAAACTTAAAGGGACACTATAGTCACCAGAACAACTACCGCTTATTGTATTTGTTCTGGTAAGTAGAATCATTCCATTCAGGCCTTTTGCAGTAAACACTGTCTTTTCAGAGAAAATAACTCCACTGGCCGCTCCTTAGATGGCTGCTAGAGGTGCCTCCTGGGGCAGTACTGCCTAGTGTGCAGCACTGCCATTCAGTGTCTCCACCCTCTGCATGCAGACACTGAACTTTCCTCATAGAGATGCATTGATTCAATTCATCTTTATGAGGAGATGCTGATTGGCCAGGGCTATGTTGGACTTGTGCTGGCTCTGCCCCTAATCTGCCTAGTTGACAGTCTCAGCCAATCCTATGGGGAAGTATTTTAATTTGCTCAGACCACCACTTCTGAGCCAGCAGCTGCAGAATTGAATACAAGTAATATTTTACTATATTTAGGGAGGCAAGAACGGGCCAGGGTGGTGGTTTTAACATAATAGGGTAAGAAATACATGATTGTGTTCCTGACACTACAGTGCTCCTTTAAGCAAGAGTATGTGAAGAGTAGTTAAGGCTGCCACCTTTCTTGGAAAAAAAAAACAGCCTTAATCATTTGCATAATTAATTAGTTATGCGTGTAAATCACAAGGAGTGACATCAGAGAAAATTCTGTAAAATCACCAACAAACTACTCACAGTTTGATTCTGCTGTATAGATGGATTGCTTCCAGTGTCTCACTGTCTCCCAGTGTCTCAGTCTCGCAAGTCATCCTGTGTCTCAGTGTCCCTATGTATCACAGTGTCAGTGTCCCCATCTCGCCCAGTCCCCTAGTCTCCCAGTGTCTGTGTCCTCATTTCTCCCAGTGTCCCAATGTCTCAGTGTCCCCCCATGTCACTAGGATACTGGGGACACTGAGAGACATGGGGACACTGAGAGACCCGGGGACACAGAGTCATGGGGACACTGGGAGACATGGGGACACTGAGACATTTAGGGAAACTGGGAGAAATGGGGACACTGAGACATTAGGGACACAGACACTGGGAGACATGGGGACACTGAAACATTTGGGGACACTAAGACACTAGGGACACAGACATGGGAACACAGACATTGGGAGACTAGGGGACACTGGCTGGGAGACAGATACTTGGGGACACTGGGAGACATGGGGACAGTTGTGGACATAGACATGTGGACACTGGGACATATAGGGACACTGTGTTCTTAGTGTCTCAGTGTGCCTGGTGTCCCCAAGTCTCCCAGTGTCTGTGTCCCATGTCTCTCAGTGTGCCTAGTGACCCTATGTGTCCCAATGTCCCCATGTCTATGTCCACAACTGTGTCTGTCTCCCAGCCAGTGTCCCCTAGTCTCCCAGTGTCCCCTACTCTCCCAGTGTCTGTGTCCCTAGTGTCTTAGTGTCCCCAAATGTTTCAGTGTCTCCATGTCTCCCAGTGTCTGTGTTCTTAGTGTTTCAGTGTGCCTGGTGTCCCCATGTCTCTCAGACACTGGGAGACATGGAGACACTGAAACATTTGGGGACACTAAGACACTAGGGACACAGACACTGGGAGACTAGGGGACACTGGCTGGGAGACAGACACTTGGGGAGACATGGGGACAGTTGTGGACATAGACATGGGGACATTGGGACACATGGGGACACTAGGCACACTGAGAGACATGGGACACAGACACTGGGAGACTTGGGGACACTGAGACCCTAGGGACACTGGCTGGGGGACATAGTGTCTCCATGTCCCAATGTCTCCAAATGTCCCCATGTGTCTCAGCATCCCCATGTGTCAACTAGTGTCTCAGTGTCCCCATGTTTTCCAGTGTCCCCAAGTGTCTGTGTCCCCAGGTCTCACAGTGTCTGTGTCCCCATATGTCCTAGTGTCTCAGTGTCCCCTAGTGTCTGTGTTCCCATGTGTCCCCTAGTGTCTGTGTCCCCATGTCCCCAAGTGTCTCAGTGTCCCCATGTTTTCCAGTGTCCCCAAGTGTCTCAGTGTTCCCAGGTCTCCCAGTGTCTGTGTCCTAGTGTCTCAGTGTCCCCTAGTGTATGTGTCTCCATGTGTCCCCTAGTGTCTCAGTGTCCCCATGTGTCCCCTAGTGTCTCAGTGTCCCCATGTGTCCCTGCTGCCTTTCCCCCCATCCCTCACTTACCTGAACTGTTCAGCTGCTGTCTGGACTCTCTGTGCTGTGTAATTGCTCCCCCACGGATCAGTGAGTAGTAGAGAGAGGCAGGGATATTCTGTAACTTCCTATCCCTGCCTCTCTCTCCACACTCAGTGACCCCTACTGGCCAGTGCTGGTATTGCAGAGTAATTTCCATTTATTCTGAGAAAATTACCTGCATTTGTATTGCCGGTATTACTGCAATACCGGCACAGCCAGGCAGCCTCAAATACCATCTGTGCCATTAAAATACCATTCAGGTGGCAAACCTAAGAGTAGTGTGTAAAAAAAAAAAAAAAAAAAAAAAGTTGGCTCTTTAAGTAATGGCCACGCCCCCAAAACTTTCTAATTCGAAGGTTTCGGGGAGCCGTGACGTCATGACGGCGGCGCGCATGCGCTACGTCATAAAAGGGGCGGAGCTACCGTGGCCGGCGTCTGAATGGCCAAGAAGAGATAGCCCCATCATGAGGAAGATGCCCCACAGGCTGGATTCCTGCCAGGGCAGAAACAGGTACCCTGACAATGAAGATCTGAAGTGAGACATTCCCCGGTGGCCTCTTGTTCTCCAAGGGCTGCCACAAAATGGGAAGAATGTTGTTGTTGGTTCGGTATCATATGAGGGCCTGGTGGGCTGGAAGGTGTTCTTTGGAACCTGTCTATGTTAAAAGGAGAGGCTGGAAGAGCGGTTCTTTTCTCTTCCAGCCCTTCCAAAAACATTAGGGTTGAATATTTTCCTCATAGATGACTGAGCCTTATTAAGGGAGCTAAATAAATTGACATATGTATTAATGTCTTTAATAAAGGATTCTACGAATAAGAGACCTTCAGCAGCTGGACCAGGTTCAGAAGTGGCTAAATTCGACAACTAAGGGGCAAGTTTCATTAAAATAGACATGCAGCATTCGATAGTCAGAGCTGCGTTAGCATTCCCCAAAAAGCATACAATGTGTTGGGTCCAACCTTTCAAGATATCAATGCTGGGAGGAATGCCAGAAGCTGCAGCTTGTTCTAAAATCTCAAACATTTTAGGCACAGGACCAGATATGTCAGTTAATTTATCTTGACAAGACTTTAGTGATTCCCTGATTTCGTTAAAAATTGCACAATAGTGGGATCTAGATCGGGGTCTGCGTGACCTTTTTAGACAAAGTCGGTCTAGGGCATTTAGCTCTTAGCTTATTTCTAGTTGCTTGGTCAAGGGGTTTCCTCAAATAACATTCAAGATATTTGGCTACATGAGCCATAGGGACCCATTCTGCTGAACTAGGGAGCTTAATATGTTCTAGATCAAATAATGGTTTCCCATTAACATCCATTATAATATTCTCTTCATCAGATTTAGAGAGAAGCTCAGGTTCCTCTGAAACAGATGAGTAATTTGAGGCAGAATCAGATTCAGATTTTTTTTTATCTTCTGAGCTTGAAGAGGAGTCATCATTCCAGGAGGTTTTATAGGAGTCAGGTTTGCACCTTTGTATGGCCTTCTGAGCTCATCTATCTTCCTCACGAGCAGAGGGTCTTTTTTTTTTTTTAATTCTTTATTTTTGCCTCACTTCCACTCGTGAGTATGCAACATATGTTTTTTTCCATCACATTGGTATACATAAATACAAGCATATTATTTGGACATTATGCATGAATAAAAACAAAGTGGCGTGAGGTTTTTATGTATATTATTATTATTATTTTATTATTTATATAGCGCCAACAAATTCCGTAGCGCTGTACAATGGGTGGACTAACAGACACATAACTGAGATCAGACCACTGACGTACAGGAACAGAGGGTTTGAGGGCCCTGCTCAATGAGCTTACATGCTAGAGGATGTAGGCATGCGGGTCTAAAATGTGAATCGTACTCGAGGTACATTGTAGCTCCCTCTCACCTTACGACTATGACACATATGTTCCATACTGTCAAGAGTGGGGAGGGTGGGGGAGGGTCTCTCGAGTGTCGCATACCCTCTGTGTAGAGTTATCAGGATAGCGTCCTAGTCGGGGTGATTTATTTCCCCATTGAGTTAGCAAAGTTTGTAACAGAGGGTAAGAAGGGTCATTTCGGATAAGCAGGAGCTCGGCAACGGATAACTGTTTAACAAATAAAATGAACATAGAATTAGAGAGTCATGAGGTGTTCAGTATGCAGTTCGTCAGCATACCCCTGCGGTCGCGTATAGTCCTTCAGGCTTGTTAGTGGAGATATCTCCTGCAGCCGGACTATGTGTCACAGGCCAGTCAAGTTACCGGGGATCCAGGCGGGTGGCCAGAGGTCGACCTCGGCATAAAAGCCGGGATCTTAGACGGATCCATGTTGCGAAGACGGGTGGTCGATGTGTCCTGTTCAGGTAGTAGTTTCAGGCTGCGCATTGCGGCCTCCAGTTCTTGTGGGTTCTTGGCTCTGTAGGTGCCTCCCGGGTGGGTAAGTGTGAGTTGTCTAGCATTTCACCAGCGGTAGGTCACATCCTGGTCCCTTAGGATGCGGAGAAGGGGTTTCATAGATGTGCGCCAGAGTAGTGTCTTTTTGGTTAAGTCAGGGAATATTAACAGGGATGAGCCTTCAAATTGGATAGGGGTTTTCCCCCTCACCGCTGAAGAGATTAAGGCTTTGTCTTGCATGGTTTGAAAGCGGAGGATAAGGTCCGCCGTGGCGGTGTTGGGGGCGTTTTTTGGTGTTGGAAGCCTGAACATGCCGTCCAATTTAAGTGCCTTTGCCTGTTTGGTCGATAGCAGGGTGGAGGTGAGTCGCCTTATGTAGTGCGGCATTTCTTCTGTACTCATTGTGTCAGGGATGCCCCTCAGTTTAAGGTTGTGTCGTCGCCTCTGGTCTTCCAGAGTGTCCACCCTGGTTTCCATGCTTCTCTGGGCCAGGTGGAACTCCTCAAGTCTCTGCTCCACTTTGGTGAGTCTGGATTCCTGGTTACTGGAGGTAGACGAGCAGAGGGTCTTTTGAGTGATTGTTTACACTATTCAGTTTTGCATGAGACACACAAGCCTAGCCTCACTTATAAAGCCCAATCTCATACTCTACATGTCTTGATGGTGTTATTAGGCCTGATATCAATAATGAAGAAGCTCCTTCTAGATATGCCAGCCTAGCATGTTATTTATATTCTATAAAAAAAGTGCATGTATACTCTTGCCTACAATACATTAGCTTTCTGTTTTCATATTGCTCGCCATTCGCTGTTGGGGCATGATGTATGTTTCTATTTGCACTACAAAAAAAAAGAATAATAAAAAAAAAAGAATTAATTGTTCAATATTACAACAAATTGCAATTTATAATTACTATAGTAAATAGTAAAATTATGTTGCAAAAGATTAGGTAAAATCCTGACAGGAAAGTCAAATAGTTTAAAAGTTATAATAATTACGAACAAAGAGCAACAAAGTTGTGGAGAAAAAGCTGTGCTGAGGTAAAGTGGGCGGAAAAGTTAGCTGAGAACCAACCAACTGGAATTCCTGCTCATAATAACGTCATCAATCTATTAGGGACTAACTGAAATCGCGCAGCGATTTGCATGAAAAACTGCTGAATTAAACTGAGCAGTGAAATACACGTTCATTACAAAACCTGCGAACGTGAGTACAAATAAACGAATACATATAACCGAACTGCTGCGATTCGCAAGAATCTCCCTAACTCAAGTAATTCAAAATAACTAAATTGTCGCGATTCATAAGAAAACTACGAACGTGGACAATCCGCAAACTCAATTTGATTTAAAAGGCATGAATGCCAGTGCACATAAAACCAAATATATATAAGAAAAATATATAAAAATTACTTCAGAAAACATACAAAATAAAGGAATATATATATATACAGTCAGGTCCATAAATATTGGGACATCGACACAATTCTAATCTTTTTGGCTCTATACACCAACACAATGGGTTTGAAGTGAAACAAACAAAATGTGCTTTAACTGCAGACTTTCAGCTTTAATTTGACGGCATTTAGATCCAAATTAGGTGAACGGTGTAGAAATTACAACAGTTTGTATATGTGCCTCCCACTTTTTAAGATCTTGATAAAGACCCTGAAGGGTCGAAACGTTGATGTAGATTTGTGTTAAGACTGTTAATACACGTTTGAAAAATCCAAGTGAGTGCTCCTGTTTTTACCTTCATATCTACTGGCCTGGAGGCACCCTGGTAATATCACTACTTTCGTTTTTTTTGGGGTTGAGTGTCATAGTCTGGACTGATATATATATATATATAAATAATAAATTGTGATAGCTTGGCACTGTCCTTTAAAAAAATACATACGAAAAAACTTGCCTTGATGCAACTCCGAAAGCGTCCAAAAATACAATGAAGTGATCTAGGAGGCACTCACAGGTCTTGAATTAGAAAAATGTGATTTATTGTATAAAGTTTACATACAGTTTGATCAAACTGTATGTAATCTTTATACAATAAATCACATTTTTATAATTCAAGACATGTGAGTGCCTCCTGGATCACCTCATATTATATATATATATATATATATATATATATTTTTTTTTTTATTTATTTATTTTTTTTTTAACCAAAACAGAAGGTATTTATCTATAGACTGTAAGCTTGTTTGAGCAGGGTCCTCTGCAACCTATTGTTCCTGTAAGTTTTCTTGTAATTGTCCTATTTATAGTTTAATCCACCCTCTCATAATATTATAAAGTGCTACGGAATCTGTTGGCGCTATATAAACGGCAATAATAATAATATAGAAAACAGTAGCATTAGTGAATATACATGATACTTATCTCTACTGAAGCAGCAAAAAGGAAGCATTTTGGGGATCATTCACTATATAGATTATGCCGGATGCTGATTGGCTACTGAGTGTTCCATTTCAGTCACTCTTTTTTTTTGTCTTTTATTCACTAATTTTTATTGAAAAAATGTATTTGCTGCTGGAGTTAAGTAAAGAAAGTTAATGCATAATACGAGCCTCCTGTCTTGCTATAAAATTTAGGAAAACACTAGATTGAAAATTATTAATTGTTCACTTACTACCAAATATATTCAACCCCTTGACAGGTGCCATTATAAAGATCTAATCAATGTTATTCACATCACTTATCAGTCGCTGATCAGTGTGTGTGTGTGTGTGTGTATATATATATATATATATATATATATATATATATATAAATCACAATAGTTTCTGGCACTCATCCCATAGCAAAAGCATTAATTCAGCAATGACCAGGTGCCTCTCTGTGCAAAATATACAAATGGAACAAATTGAGAGCACTCATTGGATTTAGTAGAAAAAAATATATTAAATCAAACGCATATAAATCAACGTTTCGACCGTCTAGCGGTCTTTATCAAGATGCTATGACATGTGAAAATCTCAAATATATACAATCTCATGTGTTAAACTTACCCAATCACCAAGTGCACCCTGTTTGTCCGGTCTGCTCTGTGAATAGAGCCGCAAACCGAGGACTGTCAAGCATACTGCCGAAAAGTGACATAAAGCACAGCCACCAAGTGTTGCCTAGAAACGGCAAAGTTGTTTTAAAAAAGAAAAAATCGGAGTAAAATTAAAAGCATGTATGGAGGAAAAAGAAATAAAGTCTGATTACATGGTCTTAAATGTATATGAGTGTGGAATGTTAAAGACAGCAGTATGAATGAAAACGGGTTAGCCAAAGGTTAACCAGAACAGGTTAATGTGTGTATGCATGCTGAATAAAGAGAAGAGGAGGAAAAAAAAAAAAATTAGACAAATGAAAAAAAGCTCAGTGAATGTGTGGAGCATTGCAAAGAAGTCAAATGTGTGAGATGTACGATAGTGTATGAAATGGAAAAAAGAAGAACTGTATCAAAAAAGTCTATGTGATCTGAATAGACTAAATATGTAACAAAAATAAAAAATGCGTGCTGCTGGAGATGTATGTGAAACGGACAAATGAAATGTGTGGTGAACTGACAAGAGAGTAGTAAGCTGAGGTAAAGATGGTCTACAAAATGCTATGTGAACAGAATGAGGAAAATGATAGTGATGCAACCCCCATACGAAAATATTATACAATGTGTAACCAGTGTAACGAAAACCAAATGTGACTCAACAAACTAATATGTGTAAATATGCTGGATCATGAAGACCCGTAGTGGAAAGACTATGTGTTGTGAGGTAGCAAAATGTACTGGTCTAAGACAGGTATAGTGTGTTGTGAAAGCTAAAAACTGTAGCTATAATACATATGAAATATGAAAAATTATAATGTATGCAGGTGAAAAAAGGATGTAATGAATAAATAAGCACGGGATAGTAAATGATGTAGGTCCAGAATGACCTAAATGATCTAATAATTTTTTTTTTATTTTATTTTTCGTCTCTTTATTCAGCATGCATACACACATTAACCTGTTCTGGTTAACCTTTGGCTAACCCATTTTCATTCATACTGCTGTCTTTAACATTCCACACTCATATACATTTAAGACCATGTAATCAGACTTTATTTCTTTTTCCTCCATACATGCTTTTAATTTTACTCCGATTTTTTTCTTTTTTAAAACAACTTTGCCGTTTCTAGGCAACACTTGGTGGCTGTGCTTTATGTCACTTTTCGGCAGTATGCTTGACAGTCCTCGGTTTGCGGCTCTATTCACAGAGCAGACCGGACAAACAGGGTGCACTTGGTGATTGGGTAAGTTTAACACATGAGATTGTATATATTTGAGATTTTCACATGTCATAGCATCTTGATAAAGACCGCTAGACGGTCGAAACGTTGATTTATATGCGTTTGATTTAAAATATTTTTTTCTACTAAATCCAATGAGTGCTCTCAATTTGTTCCATTTATATATATATATATATATACACACACACACACAAATTCATGCAAGAGGAACACATGTCTTATATTCTCTTTGTTTATGTGTGACGTTACCAAGGTTATACAGTAAAGAGAGAACTGCTTTCACTGAGGAACTGCAAATTTGTGGTCCTCATAGCCAGAATGGAAAAATTTGCCAGTTTAGCAATTTTTCCAAGAAACGTGCAGGTTTCTTCAGTAAATTCACTCATTTTCAGATCGCAAATAAAGATCAGGCCCTCCCAAATCTTCAAAATCCTCATTTAGAGAAATTCAATTTTAGACCTGTGCCTGTTAGTGTTGTTAAAGGATCACTATAGTGTCAGGAAAACAAAGCGGTTTTCCTGACACTATAGTGCCCTGAGGGTGCCCCCACCCTCAGGGTCCCCCTCCTGTGGCGCTGAAGGGGTTAAAACCCCTTCAGCCACTTACCTTAATCCAGCGCCGGGCTCCCTCGGCGCTGGTGACCTCTCCTCCCCGTCCGACGTCAGCTCCCCCATCTGACATCCAGAAGACAGCCACTAGAGGCTGGATTAACCCCAAATGTAAACAGTTTACATGTGAAGGGTTAAAATCTGAGGAACCTGGCACCCAGACCACGTCATTGAGCTGAAGTGGTCTGGGTGACTATAGTGTCCCTTTAATAAACATCTCAATAATTTAAAAATAAAAAACCAGTGTGGACCAGATCTAATCCCAGCAATGTTACTGAAACTCGGTGTGCCAGCAATTGCTAAACCTGTTACTACCCTTATCAATTAATCTGTGGTGTCAGGATACATACCCAAATTTTTGAAGACTGCAAAAGTTGTACCTATCCATAAAAGTGGTGACAATAACTTGGTTTCGATCGTATGTACACAGTATGCAGACGACACAGTAATCTACACTAGTAAACCCAAGCTACCGCAGCTTGAGGCTGTGCTCCAAAACCAATTCACAGAGGTAGAAAAGTGGATAGCGGATAACAAACTCTTCCTAAACACTGAAAAAAACGTGACAATGGTCTTTGGAACTGTACCTAAATCACATAAACTACAAAATAAATAATTGTGTATCAGAACAAATTCAAATAGCACGCTGACAGCAGTCTGCTCTTTTAACCCCTTAAGGACCAAACTTCTGGAATAAAAGGGAATCATGACATGTCACACAGGGGTTAAATATCTAGGTGTGTTGCTAGACCCCAATCTATCCTTTGGCCTTCACATTGAAAAAATCTCTTCAAAACTTTACCCAAAACTAGGTACCCTATACAGAAACAAACTGCCTAAGCCCTACAGTAAGGAAACAGAATGTGCAACAAATGCTGTCTGTCGTTGGGAATGTAGTGCATGCACCTGTACCGCAAACCCACCTTAATACACTTAATACATTATATAATTCGTTCTGCCGCTTTGTACTAGAATGTAATTACTTTACCCACCACTGTGACATGTTAACAGAGCTAAACTGGCTGTCGCTGGAATCCCGACGCAATCTTCATCTTTCCAGCCTTGTGCATAAGAGCATTTCTGGGACGCTCCCACCCTTCCTGAGTAGAATACTCTCCCCGGCTGTTCCCACCTACTATAACGTCTGATCCAGTACTAGCACGATATTTAGCATACCACAATACAAAAATAAAGTGACTCGATCCTCCTTTTCCTACAGAGCACCTCAATTATGGAATAACCTCCGGCACACAGTCAAATCTTCATTCAATCTGAACTCTTTTAAGTGATCTATGGCAATATACCTCAGCACAGAATGCACCTGTCATGGTTGACTATATTTATTACCTGTTATGTATTAAATTTGTATATATAGTTTGTATATTCTATTTTTGGAATATTTTATCCTATTGTAACAATGCAATGTTTTGTGGACAAAGACCCAGGACATACTTGAAAACGAGAGAAATCTCAATGTATCCTTCCTGGTAAAATATTTTATAAATAAATAAATAAATGAATGAATCAGGGCTTGTAAAGAATTGCAAACTTTTAGAACTTAGCAGCCAGCTCTCCAATTTAGCTTTTTTACATTTTGGCTGTTTTGCTCTAAAATTTGCAATTTCCTCTCTTCTTAATACTTAATCCCCACATTAGTGACTAAGCTCCATACTAACACCACCTCAGACTCTCACAAAGGACGTTAGTACTGGGCCCCACCCGCCTATTTCACAACACTAGAGGGCGTTAGCTGCTCTTCAATCGGTGCTTGGCGCTTGTCATCCCGTGTTAGCACGTTCCAGTGACGCAGGGTGTCACTAGATAGTGATAAGCCCTAGTGGCCAGTGAGTGGCGCTCTCCTCATCGCTCGTGGAGCTGCTTCATATTAATGAGCTCCGGTAGCAGGCACACACCCTCAGTGCATGGAGTGGCGGGGGCCGTGCTGTGTCTGAAGCAATTAAGGAGGGAATGCTGGATCATCAACATCATCTCCATGATGGCGCAGGGCAGATCCTGGGCTTCCTAGGAATGCACACCGGCTGCGGATCGTGCCCTGGAATGTATGGGAAGTGCCCATAAGAGCTGTGTGCTGTGCAATGTTTGGGGACTCTTCGTAGAACCTTGGCGTGTTTCCCGTGGAATGCCCATAGACCTTAGGAGTATCACCCGTGGAATGTTCGTGGACTCTCCTTAGAATCTTGGAGGGTTACCCGTGGAATGTGCGTAGAACCCTGGAGTGTTTACCGTGGATTGTTTGTGGACTCTTGTAAGAACCTTGGAGTATTACCCGTGGAATGTGCGTGGACTCTCCGTAGACGTTGGCTTGTTACCCGTGGAATGTGCGTGGACTCCTCGTAGACGTTGGCTTGTTACCCGTGGAATGTGCGTGGACTCTCCGTAGCCGTTGGCTTGTTTCCCGTGGAATGTTCGTGTACTCTCCGTAGAGCCTTGGCGTTTTTCCCGTGCAATGCTCGGGGCTTCCCTCCCGTCCAGAGCTATGGAGCAGGGACCAGCTGGGATCTCCCTGCCGGGGCGCCCGTTGACTGATGGCAGCCCTGCCCCGGCCAGTCTCCTGTCTCCTCCAGCCGTGACGGGCCCCGCTGGCTCTTCCAGTGCAAACTCTGCGCTGCTGCTCCGGAGAAGGCGGCGGGTGAAGAGGAACGTGTCGGCCGTTACCCAGAGCTCTGCCGCCCCCTCCCCGGGGCCTGGTACCCGCAGCCTGGACAGAAAGAGCCTGCTGAAGCCCCGGCAGTGGGTGCAGTTGCAGCCCCAGGAGCGGGAGTGGGTGCGCGGCGAGCTGCGGAGAGGCTGCATACATGTGTATGAGCGGCACGCCTCCCCCGGCCTCAGGCCGCTGCTCTGCACCCTGGATACCCCGGCCAGCGAGGTGGCAGCCCGCCTTCTGCGGCCCGGAGGGGCCTCAGCATCGGTCCTGAGGGTGCTGGGCCCGGAGCCTGTCTCTAGCGAGGTTGCCCCGGACAGGGGGTCATGGGTGGGCACACCCCACAAAGTGAGCCGCAAGGAGGAACAGCTGGGGTGCCCGGGCAGCGCAGTGATCGGGCTCAGCAGGGAGTGTTGGGGTGCGGGGTCAGTGAATGGGTTCCCTGGGGAGGAAGGAGTGCACCCCAATTCAGACTCTGACAGCCTGAGCCCCACTGTGTGCCAGGGGCTGGAACTCTTCCATTGCGGGGCTGCTTCCTCCTCTTCCTCATCATCGGTGGAGGAACTGGCGGGGGATGTCCCGAGCTCGCAGGCGGTCACCGTGCCGGCCCGGCCGCTGCGGGCTGTGAAGGAGAGTGGGGCCTTGGGGGCCCTGTATGTGCAACTCCATGGGGAGAGCAGCCGGAGACTGGAGCCACACGAGAAGCCCCTGCAAGTGCAGAATGACTACCTCTTCCAGCTGGGCTTTAGGGACCTGTGCAGGGTGCAAGAGGAGGGCATGGAGCCTGAACTAGGCTGTCTCATCCGCTTCTATGCAGGTAACAGACACCATGCTTAACAGGTGCTGGGCAGGCTGTAGGTTGGGGACATTTGGTGCAATGGGCTCATGCCAAATATTACAGCTACTGTTTGAGGCCAACATTGTAAGTTGCATGTAAGCAGCACATTAATGTGTATGGGCACCTACTGGGTCAGAGGTTGGTTGGTGGTTTTTGTTAGCGGTAAGTAACCTTGATACCACAGATATTTCTGGAGTAAATTACACAATGTC
>OW240915.1:184545278-184555278 GCA_933207985.1 Pelobates cultripes | reverse complement strand
GTGTTTTCGACTAAGTGGCTACTAAAAAAGACTGGACATACCCCATATTGAATACCCTGGGTTGTCTACTTTAAAAAAAATATGTACATGTGGGTGTTATTCAGAGATTTATGACAGATAATAGTGTTACAATGTCACTATTGATAAATTTTAAAAATGCATGTTTTGAAACCGCAATATCCTACTTGTACCTATAGCCCTATAACATGCAAAAAAAAGCTCGTAAACACTGGGTATTTTTAAACTCAGGACAAAATTTTGAATCTATTTAGCAGTTTTTTTCATTCGCTTTTGTAGATGAGTAAAAGATTTTTCAAGTAAAAGTCAAAAACATGTATTTTTTTCAATTTTTCATCATTTTTTTTTTATTTTTTTAAAATTAAATTACATGAGCTTATATAAATAATGGTATGTTAAGAAAGCCCCCTTTGTCCTGAAAAAAACAATATATAATTTGTATGGGAACAGTAAATGAGAGAGCGGAAAATTACAGCCAAACACAAACACCAGAAAAGTGTAAAAATATTCCTGGTCGCAAATGTACAACATCGCAAAAACAGTCCAGTCCTTAAGGGGTTAACCCTGAAGCTGTAGATCTGCATGCTGTTTGCCTTAAAAAAAAAAAGTCTGCTGACATCATCAGAAGTGGCCTGATCCAATCACAGTGCTTCCCCATAAATTTGGTTGAGACTGACAAAGAGGCAGATCAGGGGCAGAGCCAGCATGATTCAAACACAGCCCTGGCCAATCAGCATCTCTTCATAGGGATGAATTGAATCAATGAATCTCTAGGAGGAAAGTTCAGTGTCTGCATGCAGAGGGAGAAGATTCTGAATGTTTGGATGCATATTAGGCAGCCATGACCCAGGAAGGATCTCTAATAGCTATCTGAGGAGTGGCCAGTGAAATTATCACTAGGCTGTAATGTAAACACTGCATTTTCTCTGAAAAGACAGTGTTTACAGCAAAAAGCCTGAAGGTAATGATTCTACTCACCAGAACAAATCCATTAAGCTTTAGTTGTTCTGGTGACTGTAGTGTCCCTTTTAATAAACTTTGCGGCCATACATCTGATCTCCTGAATATTTTTAATGTTTTTGAGGTTATCTTCCTGCAACAATATGAAGTTGAAGTGCAATGCCTTTTAGGGTTCTTGTAACTCTGCAATTAAAGGTACTTTTCAGGAAGAAGTGAATATCCTTTTTTTTTTTTTTTTAAACACGTTTTTGCCGGGTTAAGTGCGTTATTGTTACATGCCTAAACTCCTCTTATAATTTATTATTGCCATTCATATAGCTCCAACAGATTTTGTAGTGTTTATGTATGGTTTGTGTAATTTTAAAGTAACTGATAGCTGCACAGTAATTTTTATTTTTATTTTTATTTCTTTATTTTATCAGATGCACATGCCAGTGCAGTTGCTCTCCCTTTTGTAATAATAATAAAAAAAAGAGTAATATATGCTATGTACTGTCCGCTATTACAATAAAGAAGAGATTGAAAAAAAAAAAAAGTCATCTGATTTTTAAAAAGAATTGCAGATGCCATCCATGTGTTTTTTGTTTTTTTTTGCCTTTACATAATATGCAATGCATTGATGGTTAATAAAACTTGGAATGCCTGCTTTATAAAGACTTTGTGAGATCTTTCTCATATTGGTCAATGTACTATTTCTATAGAGTCAGTAATGGTAGCTGGAAATAAATCAGGGGTGTGGTGGGAAAGCAAACAAACAAAAATCTTGCTTGCCCAAAGAACTAAAGCAGTAGCCAAATCTACTTGCCTTGACACACACAATACTTTCACACCTTTTTGGGTAAGCTTTTCAAATTACTTCATATTTTTTTTTGGATAGATGTTAAAAATTTTTTTTTTTAATTCTAAAGTGTGTGTGTATGTAAGACTCCATTCCTTAATTAACAATTTACCTATGTAAATGTTGTTTGACTTCAGAGTCATCCTACCGGCATAATGTTTGTTTTGTCTTATAGAATAAGAATGTTATGTAGTGTCTTTACTTTCTGTATTCCGGAACATCAGTCTGTTTGCCATTTGTAATTTGACTCTGATTTTATTTGAGTCCTTTCTACGTTTTTAGGACATGGAGAATGTGATGGGCCAGCTCATTCACGCTGCTTTATGACTTCACATCTCCTGCATATGGTCACTATACTTACATACTTGTAACAGTCAGTATTCTGTACTACTTTTATAAAACATCCAACCTCTGGCATTCATTTGTTGAGTGAAAAAGATTGTCCTATTGGATACTTGAACAGATACTGTTTAACTGGAAGTTGCTGCATCAGCAGGCACTGTTACAAGGCATGCATTATTTATACCTCTAGCAACATCACCCGTACTTTACAGGTCAGATTGGGCATGATGGCATGGCTTAATAACTGTTTTGCAGGCTGTCTGCTCACTTGATGCACTTTGAAGAGAACCAGCGAATGTCAGAATTTGATACGTTCTTTTTGCACATTTTTGTCTTTCCTAAGGTGTTTAATAAAAGGATTGGTAACTGTGAATAAGGTTATGCACATTTTGCATTGACCTTAAACATAATTATTGGGTCTTTTCAAATGTAAAACACTTTTTTAAATAAAGACCTAAGTAACAAACACCTGCTATAACTGCATACTTCATTCCTGAGCTGATTGTTGGAAGCTGTCAGGGCTCCTCTAGATTTAGAACTCCTTTTTTGGGTTTCAAGTGTTTTCCGTTCCTCTGTATTGAGTTATTTGTTAACTGGTATAAGCTAGAGTAAAATGATATCATGACCATGAATGAAGATGTGTTTAAGAGCTTGCATAGATCACAATCTAGACTGTCCACATAAGAAAGTTTCACTTTAGAAATTGCTTATTTTTGCAAATGTACATCCTTTACCTTCCCCTTTTCTTGTGTACTGTCAGTGGATAATGTTGCTGAACATTAAGGACAGCCACAGAGTCCACTGCAAGTTTTTTTTTTTTTTTTTTTAAAGAGATACTATAGTGCTAGAATAAAAATCTGTATTCCTAGCACTATAGCTTCCTCCTTTCCTCCCACCACGGTGTTGAAAGGGTTGACAAAATCCTTGTAACACATACTCTATTCCAGCGCTGAAGTGTCCTTATAATATGCTATGGCATAGCTTGCTTTATTGATGATATTTTAGTCAATTAGAATATTGAAATGACATTCCATCCAAACCTCACTCTGTCAATGGCACATAAATATTATCTCCTTCGACAAAAATCCCTGTTTTCCAACTTCGGTGCAAAAAAAAAAAAAAAAAGTTGACAGCCCCATCTACTTGAAAGGTTATAACTTCCACGCAGCAATGCAAACATTTCTACTATAATTCCGCATTTGGACTGTCTAAATGTATTTTCTTAGAATGGATACTTCTGAGTGAGCACCTCCAAACCCAAATGATATTTCATAATCCCAGGGATTCAACATTAGGATTGCCAACTACCAGCATCCCTAGAAAAAGAAAGTTCTCTTTACTGCACACGTTTGCATCTTGTTTGGGCATGTCACAGCAATATAAACACGAAACAATGACTGGTTCTCCTTAATATAACAAAGCACTTTGCTCATGAGGTTTGTCAAGCTCTTCATAAATTATTAGTGCTCCAGAAATAAATGCAGCTCATATGTGTGCATGTTATTCTGTTATGAAATGGTATCCTGTTCTGACAGGTGAAGGGAGTTCAGTGTTTAATCTCATTCCTGTGTGTCTGGCTTCAGCTGTTCTCTATCCACAGTAGGATCTGTGCAGAATATCGGTCTAGTGTCTGTAAAGAACCAACACTTGCTGTTACAAGAACTGCATTTTTCCACTTTGCTATTATTGATACGGGTCTTTTTTCTTTAATCTGAATCACTGGGTCTGGCTTGTTTTGCAAAGCAGAATGTTGGCATCTGAAATTTCTAAATATCTGAACACACTAAGTTATGGGTCTCCACTTTTAAATTTCTTCTTTTTTTTTTTTAAAAAGAATTCTGCAGGGTTTTAACAGTCTTTCCTATTTTTAAGACCGATTTATTTACATATAAATGCCTCCCTTTTCAGTGCATTTTTATGTCCCCTTCAGCACCACTTATGGCTGTTGGAAATTTTGGCTAAAACCAGGTTCAGAATAAATGTTTAATTGCTCTGTCACTTGCAAATGATATGTGGGCACACACTAAATTTGCATTGCCATTAGTTTGATAGGTAATGCTTCTAACTAAAGAGAATTGAAAGGTGACTGCCCCGTGACACAAGGGTAAACTTTGAGGTATTTGCTTATATGTATGCGTTACCAAATACTGCACTTGCAATACCATCTTTTATGGCTGGATTTCCTTTTCGATGTGGAACAGTATATAAACTGAACCCAAAACTCTTAGTCCTGCTCATGCGGGATGATTTCTCAGTTCTTCAAATGAAGAGAAGCAGAACTTTGCCTGGTTATACACATGGGAGGTGGGCAAAAAATAAAAATGGCATCAGGAAATATCCTGAGGACAGGAAAAAGACTGAGGTACGGAAGGAGGAGGGTTTACTGGGTTGCGAATGTAATTTACTGAATCAATCTAGAAACTACCAGTTTTGTTCCATTGGGATTTATAAATGCAGCAATTTTTTTTATTTTTATTTTTTTTTTGAGATCTCTGTAGCTATAAAATTGCCCCCTGGATCAGTGACATTGAAGGACTTTTTTTTTTTTTTTTTTTTTCTTGCTGTTTATCCAATTTGTGTCTCTTTAAAGAGAGTTTAGTCTGTTTTTAAAACTGCACACAGCCTGGTTCACAAAACCATAAGCTAGACCAGGGGTCAGCAACCTATGATGTGTGCCATACATGACACTCGAGGCTGCCAGAGCCAAAAGGCAGCTTACAACAACTAACAGAGCTCCTGCTCTAGCCCAGTCCCTAGTGGACACCTGCTAGATAACACCCACACCCACCACCACTTTTTTTTTGTTCTCCCTTCATTGAGTCTTAATATAGTATATAATATCTTAAACCAGTTTGTTGGAGGACCCCTCCCCCTCTAAAAAAATAAATAAAAAATAAATAAAAAAAAGTATTTTCTACACCCTACCTTTTGAATGATGCCCATGGGATGAAACTATAAATGTAAACAAATAAACTGTTTGGGAACAAAAGCAACTTAAAGGACCACCATGGAATTTCTATTGGATTCTTGAGATCAGGAACACATTATATTACAACAAATATATTAAAGTTTTCTATTTTGCTTAATGAATGTAAATGGTGCTGAATTTATGAATAGTACTTTTTTATTTTTGTCCCTTTAAAACTCCACAAATTTAGAGTTACATAGCAGTCTTTTTAAAATGCTGCAGTTTGTTCTAGTAACTGCAGGTCAGCTCTTGGCGACTTCTTTATTCTTGTTTTCTTTTTGAGGTTTACAGATACAATTGACTTGCGTCCAACAGCTTTATGTATATACAAAATGAACAATCCAACCCTTGTGCCTTTACCACAAGGACATTTTCAAAGTCACAGCCAGTTTGACTGTTTTTATTGATGCTCATTGGACTAGCGACACATAAGCAGCTATTTTTATTTTATTTCTTATTTATGTATTTTTAATCGACAGAATATTTCATGTCTGTGTGTTGGTCTATATTTTTTTTTTATTTTTTTTTAATGAAAAATATTGAGAAAAGCCAGTACAATAGCTCAAGCAGTTGGGGGGTAAAAAAGGGACTGTGACTGTGCTAACATGCAAATACAGCTGCAATATTGCCTTGCAGAGGCCAGAGGATTTGAGGGTTTTGTGCAGTATCTTAGCTCTTCCTAGTACTGCACTCTGTTGGACCGAGATCTCAAATGTCCCACCTGGAATATGCTAAAGGGACTCCCAAACATGGGGGTCACGACCCAGACTGATTCTATCATAACAGGGACTACTAGTGCCTTCACTTTCCACATCCTTTCTATCTCCTCTTTAAGTCCTTGGTATTTGTCCACCTTCTCATGTTCGTTCTTCGTGATGTGATTCCTGGGTATTGCTACATTCAGCACCACCGCAGTCCTCTGTTCCTTGTCTACCACCATGATGTCGGGTTAGTTGGCCACTACTTGCTTGTCTGTCTGGATCTGAAAGTCCTATAGGATCTGAAAGTCCTATAGGATCTGTCATTTTCAACTGCCTTTTGTGCGATCTCCAATCTGGACTTGGCTGTGCTGCAGGGATTTTCTTCAGTACTCCTCAAACTTCTAGATTGTTGCGGCACCTTCAGTATTATAGTGTAGTGAAGCTTTTCTCAAACATTTCTTGTGGTTTCTTAACACCTTAAAGCAGGCTTCCCCAAACTCCGGCCCTCCAGATGTTGCTGAACTGCAACTCCCACGATTCTATGAATATAATAGGCTGAGAATCATGGGAGTTGTAGTTCAGCAACATCTGGAGGGCCGAAGTTTGGGGAAGCCTGCCTTAAGGACTAAGCCAAATGTACACGTTTTGTTCAAAATAAAATGTAAACAAAACTTGGAATTTGACTATATGTCTGTTCAACCATAGTTCACCTCTTTCATATTAAGTGCACCCACACTTATTATATATCATTTTATTCAGGAGAAATAGGGCTTTCATTTAAAGGGACACTATACTCACCAGAACTACAGCTTAATGTAGTTATTCTGGTGAGTATAATGGCTCCCTTCAGGCATTTTCATGTAAACACTGCCTTTTCGGAGGGACACCTCCAAGTGCCACTCCTCAGATGGCCACTGGAGATGCTTCCTGGCTCAGTGCTGCACAGTAAGCCCTACATGAAGATGCAGCATTTTACTCACAAAGATACATTTGATTTAATGCATCTCTATGAGGAGATCCTGATTGGGCAAAACTGCATTTGGCTCCGCCCCATGCCTATTTTACATATAAAAATCTGACATTTTGATGTCACAAAGGGGGTGGTGCCAGCGCCGGCAGACCCGTGCGCTGCTGGAAATAAGGTGAGCGTTAAACTTTTATAGGGGGGCTAAGGATGGGGGGTGCAAGCCACCTAAATGGTGGGTTTAGCACTAGTGAGTCAGGAATACATGTTTGTGTTCCTGACCCTACAGTGATCCTTTAACATCAAATGTTTAGCTATGCAACATAATTTAATATGAATAAAATATAAAAAAGTGAGAAATTAAGAATGACAGTTTTGTTCTGCATGACATTTTAACTGTGAATATCATACTGTTTGCTTTTACTGCAATAAAACACAGATTTGTATTCAGCGATGTCTCACGTGTAAAACAGTACCCCCCTTTGTACAAGTTTTATGGTGTTTTGGGAAGTTACAGGGTCAAATATAGCATGTTACATTTTGTTTTCTCACTGACATCCGTCAGATTGGTTATGTTGCCTTTGAAACCGTATGGGTTTTTTTCTTTTTTTTTTTCTTTTCTTTTTTCTTTCTCTTTTCTTCTTTTCTTTCTTTCTCTTTCCCCCTCTTTCCTCCCCTCTTTCCCCTACTTTCCCCACCTGCCACCTCTTCCCCTCTTTCCCCTCTTTCCCCCTCTTTCCCCCCTCTTTCCCCCCTCTCCCCTCTTTCCCCCTCTTTCCCCCCTCTTTCCCCCCTCTTTCCCCTGCACCCCTCTTTCCCCTCACCCCCTCTTTCCCCCTCTTTCCCCCCTCTTTCCCCTCTTCCCCTCCCCCTCCCCCCTCTTTCCCCCTCTTTCCCCTCTCTTTCCCCCTCTTTCCCCCCTCTTTCCCCTCTTTCCCCCTCTTTCCCCCTCCCCCTCCCTTCTTTCCCCCTCCCCTCCTTCTTTCCCCCTCCCCTCCCCCTCTTTCCCCTCCCCTCCCCCTCTTTCCCTCCCCTCCCCTCTTTTTACTCACCCTCCCCCTCTTTCCTCTCTTGTTTATTTGGCCCATGGTAAATAATGAACTGCTAAAATCGCTATTATATAGAGTTCAGCAACTGTGCATCCAGGCCAGCTGCTAAACTCTGCCCCCCCAACCTGGTTTATATTTACAAACTCACCTGTGATAATATGGAAGACATATAGTACATAATAGAAGTCATGTTATTGAGTAAATTCAATAGATAATGCTACAGCTTGTAGCATTAAAGGACCACTATAGTGCCAGGAAAACATACTCTTTTTTTCCTGGCACTATAGTGCCCTGAGGGTGAGGGTTAAACTTACCTCTTTCTCCAGCGCCGGGCGGGGAGATCTCCTCCTCCTCCTCCTCCTCCTCCTCCTCCTCCTCCTCCTCTCCTCCCTCTTCTCCTCCTCTTCGGCTGAATGCACATGCGCATTAAGTCTGTCCATGCTCAATGCTTTCCTATGGATGCTGGCGTGTTCTCACTGAGAGACAGCCACTAGAGGCTGGATTAACCCTAACATAAACATAGCAGTTTAACCCTAGCTGGACCTGGCACCCAGACCACTTCATTAAGCTGAAGTGGTCTGGGTGCCTATAGTGGTCCTTTAATGTGCAGGCAGTCTGATCAGTTGAAGATAAATCACCTCATGGCAGTTTTACGCTGAGCTAAATGTACTGTACTCGAAATTTATTAGAAATTATTGGCGTTGAATACATTTTCTAACTTAGAAACCACAAGGGATCATCCCTTCTCTAGCCCTTTTTTTTATTTATTTATTATTTTTTTTGGTGCTTGTCTGCACAAGTAGAATAGTGTCTAAATGCATATATACAGTGGGTTACATGTAGCCAGCAAGTTTGTATATATTTTTTTTTTGTTTTTTTAACTCTGAATCCTCTTTGTAATCCATTATTTAGTTGATCTAATAAATTGAACCAGAATACATATTTGCCAGTTGAATATTTTACAGCATTGACATCTATGGTAATCTCAAACCATTCTTGATATTCACCTCTTATCCTATTCACGACATAATGGTGTGTTAAAGGGTTACTACAATCACCATGATCGCTTATACTTTTAGAAGCAGTCATGGTGCAAGCAATCTGTATGTTCCGCATTACAATTTTTAAATGCTCTCCCTATACAGAGAAATTAGTGTAGTTGTACCTCTGGCACACAACCTAGTAAGCCCAGACCTCTGGACTGGCTATAATGATAGTTCCGTGCAAAGGTATGAAGACACTTCTAGCATTAAAGGACCACTCTAGGCACCCAGACCACTTCAGCTTAATGAAGTGGTCTGGGTGCCAGGTCCTTCTAGGGTTAACCCATTTTTTCATAAACATAGCAGTTTCAGAGAAACTGCTATGTTTGTGAATGGGTTAAGCCTTCCCCTATTTCCTCTAGTAGCTGTCTCATTGACAGCCACTAGAGGCGCTTGCGTGCTTCTCACTGTGATTTTCACAGTGAGAGCACGCCAGCGTCCATAAGAAAGCATTGTAAATGCTTTCCTATGAGACCGGCTGAATGCGCGCGCAGCTCTTGCCGCGCGTGCGCATTCAGCCGGCGGGGCGTAACGGAGGCGGAGAGGAGGAGGAGAGCTCTCCGCCCAGCGCTGGAAAAAGGTAAGTTTTTACCCCTTTCCCCTTTCCAGAGCCGGGTGGGAGGGGGTCCCTGAGGGTGGGGGCACCCTCAGGGCACTATAGTGCCAGGAAAACGAGTATGTTTTCCTGGCACTATAGTGGTCCTTTAAGTGAGTTATCATGCATTCCAGGAATCTTGGTGGCTGTGTTCAGTCAGTTCTACTATGAAGTACAAAGAAGGTCCAAGTAACACAACAAGAAACAATATATACGTTATCGACCGAGTGGGCCAAAATTCAGAGTAGGATTTGACAGGTAACTTATTTTTAGTTATTTTTTTTTTTTTTTTTTGGTACATATTATAACAGAGTTTTGGAAGACTATGGGTAATTTAATGAAGGAACAAGATAAATATTGGAATTTTATTTTCATAATGGCATGTCTATTATTTGGTGCAAATTCCCAGATTAATTGGCCACTTGATCTTTCAGTACCCGTTTACTTGCAGTGAGGACATTTAAATGAGTGTGTATACTTGAGCAGCCCATAGAGCATATCCATGCAGAAATTCGAGGGCTA
>OW240915.1:184482296-184545178 GCA_933207985.1 Pelobates cultripes | reverse complement strand
AAGATCTGCTTGCTCCCAGGACCATTCTAGTAAAACAAAATGGCAAATACCAGAAGGCAAAGTGGTTGAACTGTCTACTATACACCAGAAATGCAACATATATATATCAATTTTATATACAGCATCAATTAAAATCATGTTCAAGTTTATTGTTGTAAAGTTTGATATTTATTATACCAAAATTAATGACATGTTTGTGCATTCAGCATTGACATAACTCTGGGCCTGGTTGAATCATCTAAGTGAGCTTTAATACAATCATGCTGGATTGTGGAGGCAGCTATACTGAACGTAGTCTGGGAAGGAGAAATGTTGCAAATATCTTAGTTGATGTATACAAAAAACAAAGGAGAATTTTATTTATTTTTTCGATTTTTCTGCTTGCACCTCTCCAAGACTACAAAATATATTATTTTACCCAGTGACAATGATTGATCAGCTGGGAGCATTGCCCTCAATATGTATAACTTGGTAGCTGCAGCACCACTGAATCTTATTGAGACACTATACATTACATCAGCTATATATACACATGAACCCTTTAAGTGCAAGCGGACAGGCTCTGCCTGCAGTGAAAGAGTCATATTTCCTAATCAACTGTTCTCTCAGAGAAAATTAGTGAAACTCCGTGATTTAAGTCACCGGAAAGAGTAAGCAACTCCTAAGAGTTAAGTCATATTAATCTACAATATGTCTAGTACTTTCAAAATCCCCTTTCTACGCAAGAAGAATCAACTTTACATCCAAAATGAGCATTACAGTTATTTAGTGTGGACATACTGCTTTATATCCCAAATAAACTATTCTTTCTTAAAAAATATTACAAATCTGTATTGGTTTCTCTGCAATATATTAAACTTTTTTTTCATCAAAACCTCATTTTGAAACTCCTCTTTAATTCCTTAAACATAGTTACGGAAAACATTGATTAAAATTATTTTTTTGTTAAAGCATCTGTAGAATAAGGATTAGAATTGTTTTTTTTCCTTTAAAGAGAGAAGTAAGATTTTTGTATTGTGAGCATGTAAAAGAATGAAGAGCAGAATGAAAAGAGGTAAAATGACAGGAGATGCCTTAAAAAGTACCTAAAAATCTGCCATTCACATGTCATTGGAAGAGCAGGAGAAGCTCACTGAGTTATATTACTATAAATCAATTAGGAAATGAAATGGTCATAGTGGTGTATCATAGTAGTCTGGCAACTGGTCCATTTGATACTGCCTGTGTTGCTGCAATTGCTGCTGTTGTAATTGCTGTTGCTGCAATTGTTGCTGTTCCTGATGTTGTTTCATGATCTCTTTTACTTCCTCCTCAAGTTCAGGGGGTATAATAAACTGGTCATCAGGATCTGGTTGGGCTGGGGCTGCAAAATAACCCCCTGTCTTACGAAGGGGAGCATCAGCTGCAATCTCAATAAGGTTGTGGCTCTTTTCTAAAGGTGCAACAGATCCATTGCCTCTTCTCTGCCTGCCAAGAGTGTTGGAGGAGAAGTTCTGTCTCCTACTTGTTCCACCAGTGTCATCTTCATTGGCGCTTATGACAATGCCCTCATCAGTTGGCTCTGAAATAGCAGCATGTGTAACCTCCCCTCCATTCTTGACTCGGGAACAATGGATGTCCACTTCTACTTCTACACGGCTCCCATTGGAGAACACACCTTCGATGGGCTCCTCATCTTCGCTGTCCAGACCATTGTCTGAAAAGGCACTAGAAAAGGTGGCACTGGACAGCTGCCGCTGAAAGGAGCTGGAAAGACATACAGGATGTAGTGTACACCGCTGCTCACTTTGACAACCCACAGTGCCAACTCCATTTTCGTGAAGGGACACAGCAGGTGGTTCATCCGAGGCAGTGGAGCCAACTTCACTGCTCATCTCAGATGTAGATATCTCGCTGCTGATTTCCGAAGCAAGGCCACTGCTGGAGGATGGCATGCCCAGACTGTCCTGAGCACGGTCCTTGATGACAACATTAACAGAGGGGGTAAAGATACCAGGACTGGGAGGAGGAATCCCACCGTTTAGTTCACAGCAGCAGAAGCAATCCTCATTGACCGTGAGTTGTACCACCACAGCACACAAACTGGTACTGCATCCGTAACTCTGCACTAAACTGCACAGTTTTTTGGAGGCTGCCAAGGGATCAGGCACATTCCTCACGGCTTCCACAGCTTCCTCCTCTGAAAGACTATCCCATAAAGCCTTACTTCCAAGGATGAAGAACTCATCTTGTGGCGTAAGTGCAACAGACTGAACGTGAGGTCTGGGAGTAACGCTGGGGTGGAGGAAAGAGTATCCTAAAATACGTGTGCAGTCAGTCACCCCGTTCACTTTGCCATCCTGCAACAAAAGGAGAAAGTGTCAGAATACAAATATCCAAATGCACACAGAAAGCAAATATATAAAAATATATATATATTTTTTAATGGAAGCGTTAATTGTTGCCGTACTTTTTTTGTGTTATTTATGGGTGCTGCAGTTTTTTTAGTGTTGTATTTGTGCGTATATGTGAGTTGTTATATTGTATATGTTCATGAGCAGTTTGTGGTATTTTGTATGATACCCATGAACCTGGGCTATGTAAGAAGGATGCTTGTGGCATTGCATGTAGAAGGATGCTTGTGGGGATGTGTGCGTGTTGTGTTTGTGGGGACGGTTTGTGTTTGTGTGTGGGCAGTTTGTGTTATTTGTATGAGGGGGGAAGCTTATTCTGCAGCTCTGTATGGCTTCCCTGGGGTTCAATGGGAAACTGGCATGCCAGGTACAGGAGTTGCGATAGCTGCTCTACTCCAGTGTGGATTCCTGTTTTTGCTGTTGATTCATTGCATATTGCTGCCCAATTTGTTGTCTATAACAATTCCCAAATCCTTCTCACGTGTGGTTATCCCCAATTCATTACCATTTAGGGTGTAAGTTGCTTGTGCATTCTTGACCCCGAAGTGCATAAATTTTAGTGCCCAGTCCCCCAATCTATCCAAATCCCTCTGCAGCAAAGCAATATCACATTTTATTACTTTAAGTTTTCAACATCATCTGCAAACACTGAAACATGGCTTTCAATGCCTAATTCAAGATCAATTATAAATATGTTCAATAGAAGTGGTCCCAAAACAGAACCCTGAGGGACACCACTTACCACTTTTCGCCAGTCTGAAAATTTACCATTAATAACTCGTTGTACTCCATCCCTAGACCAATTTCTTTTAGTTTGAAGACTAAGCTACGAGGTACTGTGTCAAATGCCTTGGCAAAATTCAAGTAGATCATATCCACCGCAACACCCTGATCTATACTTCTACTTACTTCTTTGTAGAATGCAATTAGGTTAGTTTGACATTACCTATGTTTCATAAAACCATGTTGATTATTACCAACAAAGTACTTCCCAATTAATTCCTGACTATTATCCCTTAATAGCCATTTATATTTATATATATTTATATTTATATGGCGGCAGATTCCGTAGCGATTTACATTATTAGAGGGGGGGATTTAACTATAAATAGGACAATTACAAGAAAACCTACAGGAACGATAGGTTGAAGAGGGCCCTGCTCAAACGAGCTTACAGTCTATAGGAGGTGGGGCACAAAACACACTGTGATTGGGAAATATGTTCCCAGTCACAGAAGTTATAATTTCCAGGCAAGGATTTTGAACCCTTTTTAAATATAGGAACAACATCTGCCTTCCTCCAATCCTCCAGTACAATACCTGAAACAAAAAAATCTTGAAAAAATACACTTATTTCCCCACTTAGCTCCTTAAGTACTCGTGGGTGAATACCGTCAGGCCCTGGAGCTTTATTTACATTAATTTTCTTTAACTGCTGTAGCACCTTGTCTCAAGTCGTCCAATCACAAGTTATCTGCAAGTTTTTTGCAGCAATCACTTGCTTATATCTTGCCATAGTATCCTCAATATATACTGAAGAAAAATAGTTATTCAAAATTTCTGCCTTTTCCTGGTCTTCATTAGCTAACAGACCCATCTCTGTTTCCAGTGTACCTACACTTTGATTTTTAGTTTTTTTAGAATTGATGTACTTGAAAAAATATTTGGGGTTGGTTTTGCATTCTTTGGCTATCAATTCCTCATTTTCTAGTTTAGCCACGTTAATTGCCTTTTTGCAAGCATTATTAGCTTCCTTATATCTTATATAGGATGCCTGATTTGTCCGGTTTTAATGCTTTAAATGCCCTTTTCTTATTTTTAATCTCTTGTTTTACTTTTCTACTCAGCCACATTGGTTTCAATTTGTTTCTTGTATATTTATTACCCAATGGTACATAATGAGAAATGTAGCTTTCTAATATATGTTTGAATAGTTTCCATTTATCCTCAGTGTTTTTATCACTAAGGAGTTTATGCCAGTCGATATGTTGTAGAGCTTCCCTAATCTTATTGAAATTGGCTTTTTAAAAATTATATGTTTTAGTATACACCAAGTGCTTTTGCTTTTTTGAGTATTTAAAGAATTACCAGATAGGGTTCACTATTTCCCAAATGATCCCATACATGAATGTTGATCAAAAGACACCTGAACTATCGTTTGTTATAACGAGATCCAGACAAACATCCTTTCTAGTTGGTGCTTGTACTAGTTGTGACATGAAGGTGTCATGTAACACATTCAAAAACCTTATTCCCCTCGCTGAATTGCTAGTCCCTCTATCCCAATTTATGTCCGGGTAATTAAAATCTCCAATAATTAACGTGTTACCCAGATTTGCAGCTTTCCCAATTTGCTCTAACAGCTGGTCTTCCTCATTAATATTTACATTAGGTGGTTTATAACATATCCCAATCAATAATTGCATTCCCTTGGTTTGCCCCAAGCAGATATCTACCCATAAAGTTTCCACATGCCTAAGATTTGATTTTAACTCATGGTTGACATACAAACATACCCAACCACCCTTATTGTTTTTCCTATTCTTCCTAAATAACATGTACCATTTAAGTTAACTACAAGAAGAGAGAATTCAGTGCTAATTATCACACAATTAATAGAGGTAGGCAGCAACCCAAAAGAAGGAGAACCCCTCAAGTCCTTCAGTGAGTAAACACAAGAAGAGAAAAAGATATGAGGGCTGCGCCAAAAGTCCAGTGACATATTGGTGGATCGTCGAAGATACTGGATAAGGTTTCCTAGTGGAGGTAGTTACGTCTGGTTTTGACCGTTCGGTATATGAAAATACAAGAGAGGTAGAGGCAGGGCCGGATTAACATAGGGGCTGATGGAGCTGCAGCTCCAGGCCCAGGCCATGGAACAGGCCCATTGATTTAAAAAAAAAAAAAATATATATATTTTTTTACATTTTTTTTCCACACACTACTCTTAGGGATTCCACCTGGCTTTTATTTTATTGGCACAGCCAGTATTTGAGGCTTCCTGGCTGGTGCCAATATTACAGTGATACTGGCAATACAAATGCTGGTATTTTTCTCAGTATAAACAAGAGATTGCTACCGTGTTTCTCCGAAAATAAGACCGGGTCTTATATTAATTTTAGTCACAAAAAACACACTAGGGCTTATTTTCAGGGTAGGGCTTAGAGCCAGTCTGTGAGCCGGTGTCCGCGCTGTGTAACCCCCAGAAACCCTCACCTCCCCCTCCCTGTAATACTCTCTTCCCCTCCCTCCCTCTGTAGTATTCTCCTCTCCCTGTAATATTCTCCCTCCCTCCAAGTAATATTATCCCCCCCCTCCCTCCCTGTAATATTATCCCCCCCCTCCCTCCCTGTAATATTAATATTATTTTCGGGGTAGGTCTTATTTTCGAGGAAACACGGTATGCAATACCAGCACTGGCCACACACTGTGTGTGGAGACAGGCAGGGATAGGAAGTTACAGCATATCCCTCCCTGCCTATCTATGCTCACTGATCTGCAGGGGTGCAGCTACAGAGAGTCCAGACAGCAACTCCCACCCTGCAGAGACAGCCTACAGCTCAGGGAAGTAAGGGATGGGGGGAAAGGCTGCAAGGAGACATACACTGAGACACTTAGGGACATTGGGAGACATTTTTTTTTTTTCTCAAATTTTTATTGTTTTTAGTTGCTCGAAGGGATACAGAAGAGAGAGGGTGGGGGAACAATATCATTGTATAATACATCCCCATGCAAGGGGTAGACATGTTCAGTTAGACACAACCTTACTGTTACATCGTCAGATGCTTCATATCTTAGCTTGTTGGAGTCTAATGTCTTGTCAACACATATGCGTCATCTTACTTCATGTGTCCCTTCTTTCTTAGATAATATGGAGAGGGGGGATAACTGGGAACACTGTAAGGGAGGGGGGGGGGAGGGGATAGGTGTCGGTCTGCCATCTCTCTAAGCCTGTTTATATCTTAAACAAAACGTTTTTCCAATTTTGTAGGTGCGTTCGTGTGCTGCCGCCAATTTTCCCATTTGTCCCATGCTGTGGACCATATGGTATTTTTGGGTCTCAGCTTACGTATTTCAATTTCGTATTTTTTAGTGATGTCTATTTCCCCTAGGCATTGCTGAATGTCAGGTGGGTGTGTTTTTAGCCATGACCTTCCTATTGCAGCCAGGGCTGCAATGATAATATGATATGTTAGATAGAGATCAGCTGTTTGTAAATCCTGTGGCATCACCATCAATAAATACGTTTCTGGTGTGTGTGGCAATCTTTTGCCTGTTATTGTTTTAACCGTGTTTGAGACATCTTCCCAGAATGTCTTAATCCCCGGGCAGGACCACCATATGTGGATCATTGTCCCTGGCTCGGACTGACATCTCCAACATGACTGAGGTCTATTTGGATCTATTTTATGAAGTTTAGCTGGTACCAAGTACATCCTGTATAGTATTTTCCTGCTAATTTCGATATGTGTGGTGTTTAGCGTTAGGGTTTTATGCGCCATAAATATCTTTGACCATAGGTCGTCTGGTATTGCTTTATCTATGTCTTTTTCCCATGCTTTTTTAAAATTTGGTTCTGGAGATTGATCATATTTTGAAAGTAATCTATATAGGTGCGACAGCATCCTGGGGGGAGGTTTAGGGGCTAGGCAGAGTTTTTCCATCTCTATTGCCAAGTTGTTTTGCGTTTGCTGCTTGTTCGGGCTGGTGTTTTTCCCTACCCATGAGTTTAATTGCAAATATGAAAAATATGCCCTCGCAGGAAGGCCAAATTGCTTGGTGAGGGATGTGAAATCCGCCAAACGTCCACCTACCATCACCTGGGATAAGTATGTGGCCCCATAATTGTTCCATATGTTATAATCGAACCCGGGGATAAGGGCTTTGTATGTTTGGAGTGGAAGAGCTGGGGATATGTGTGTTTCTAAGCAGTTTCTTCCAATGGATTCATCCCAGACCTGGAGTGTCGCTGCCGTTGTTGGGCTAATTTTATGGTTTTTGGGTCTGTACCCCTTGGGCATCCAAGCCAGCATTGGTAATGTAAGCCCCGCCGCCTGAGCAGTTTCCATTTGGCTCCATGCTGGTGGATTAGCATAGTGGAACACGTCTAGCAATGTGCTTATCATAGCTGCTTTATAGTACCTTGCTATATTTGGCATCCCCATCCCGCCCTCTTTGAAGGTTTTATACATAACAGTTGCCGCTACCCTAGAGCGTTTTCCCCCCCAGACAAAATGAGTTATACATCTTTGAGATTCTTTGAGGAATTTTTTCGGCAATTTTATCTGGAGTGTTCGGAAAAGATATTGCAGTCTAGGCAACACTAGCATCTTGACAGCTGCTATTCTTCCCATCCATGAAATATACTTCTTTTTCCAATTTTGTAGTTGTTGTTGTATGGATGTTAGTAATTTCCTGTAATTTGCTTTATATAATTGATGCGTCTGGGGTGTAAGGTCTATGCCCAGAAAGGTTAGGTGATTTTGTTTCCAGTCGTATGTGTGTGTAGATTGTAAGTGCCTAAGTTGCGTTTTACTTATGTTTAAACCCATAACCTGTGTCTTAGCAGCGTTAAGTTTGTAGTAGGAACAATTGCTAAATTCTGCCAATATATGTTGAAGCACTGGGAGTGATGTCTCCGGTTTGGAAAGGGTTAGCATGACGTCATCAGCGAAGAGAGTGATTTTATACCGTCTCTCGCCTACTTGTATCCCATGGACCTGGTCTGAATTCCTGATGTGTTGGGCCAGCGGTTCTAGCGCTAATATGTAGAGTAAGGGGGAGAGTGGGCATCCCTGTCTAGAACCATTTGAGATACGCAATGGTTTGGATGTAAAGCCCCCATTGGAGATTTTTGCTGTTGGGTTACCGTAGAGTGCTGATATTAAGGTTATAAACTCCTCTGGAAATGCATACCTACGGAGGGCTGTTTTTAGGTAGCCCCAGTGTAGCCTGTCAAATGCTTTTTCCGCATCCAGCGACATTGCCACACTGGGCTCCCCCGTTTTCTGTATTGTGTGTAAGATGTTGATTAATTTCCTAGTTCCGTCGGAACCCTGCCTGCTTCGCACAAACCCCACTTGATCGTCCTTTATTAGTTTGGGTATTAGGCCCCCCAGTCTGTTGGCATAGATCTTAGCAAGGATTTTCAGGTCTGTATTAAGTAACGATATAGGGCGCAGATTTTGACATTTATTGGGTGGCTTCCCGGGTTTAGGCAAAGTCGTAATATGGGCCAGCAGCATTTCCTGCGGTATGTCTCCCGTGGATAGAATGTGGTTATATAGCTTTTCTAAGTGTGGAGTTAACAGTTTGGAGTAAGTTTTGTAGTATAGGTTTGTAAACCCATCTGGGCCTGGGGATTTCCCCTTAGGGAGTTTTTTGATTATTGTTGCTATCTCTTGTTGGGAGACCGGCTCCATCAGCAGGGATTGGTCCGCTTGTGTGAGTCGTGGCAGCTTCCCCCTCTCTACAAAGTTGTCTATCTCTGTCTGTAGGGGCTGGTGTGTATGTTTGTCATCCTGCAAGTTATATAGCGCAGTGTAGTAGTCTGCTAGCATGTCATTGATCGTTTGAGGGTTATAAATTTTGGTGCCCAGTGCATCTATGAGATATGGGATTTTGGCGTTGTGTCGTTTTTGTCGTAACAGCCTAGCTAGATTTTTCCCCGCTCTGTTGCCCTGGGTATAGGTCGTCATCTTTAGTTTATGCGCTATTGAGGCAGTAGCCTTTACATGGATACCGTTTAGTTGTCTTCTTATGTCGTCTATAGTATGTTGTGTGGTAGGAGTTGGGGTCAATATCTGAGCTCTTGTTTCGTCCCTTAGGGATTGCAATAAGGAAATATATTCCTGTTTTGACTGTTTATTGAGATGGGAGGCTTGGCTGATCAGGATGCCTCGAATGACCGCCTTATGTGTTTGCCACAACGTAGCCGCTGATATGTCAGGAGTATCGTTTAGGAGGAAAAAGGAAGTTATTTCGTCCATGAGTTTAGTTTTCACATCTTGGTTAAAGAAGAGCCGGTCATCCAGCCGCCATGGTGTCCGTCCCCGTGTCGTGAATCTGTCAGTTAATGTCCGTGTTACCGGGCCATGGTCAGACCATACAATATCTCCGATTTCACTGTGGTGCGCCCTTTGTAGGAGATCCCCGGATACGAATATGTAATCTATCCTGGTGTATGTTTTATGTACAGGGGAATAATACGTGAATTCCCTATCATTCGGGTGGTGTAGTCTCCAGGCATCGTGTAAATTGTGTTCAGAGAGCAGTTTCATAAGGGGTGCTGCTTGTTTCCCCAGGAGTTTATACCTAGGTGAAGATTCTGGAAATGTGGTGTCTAAGCCTGTCTGTAACGTATGGTTCAGATCACCACATATTATTGTGGGGGTTTGATAGACAATCGGGAGTTTGGACAGCACTTTTTGCAGATACGATCTTTGGTTCTCGTTTGGGCTATATATTCCCACTAAGTTATACAACTCGTTATTAAGCCTGCACTGTAATATGAGGTATCGGCCCTGTGCATCTTTTTTAATGTGCAAAAGCTCAAATGAGATTGAAGCGTGGATGAGAAAGGATACCCCCCTTGATTTAGATGTATAAGTTGAATGGTGCTGCGTGGGGTAGTCTCTAGTGGCAAAGCTAAGTACTTTGTTATGTACAAAGTGTGTCTCCTGTATACATAGGATGTCGGATTTCAGCTTTTTTGCCTCCGTTATCAGAAGTCTCCGTTTGTGCGGGGTATTCAGTCCCCGGGCATTAATGGAGTATAATCTCATATATTAATAGGGTTGTATAGGGGTCTGCTCTTGAGCCCAGCTGTGTACAGAAGTGCTTTCTTGGTGTATGATGGGGTCGCGCCCCTGAGCTTTTTGTGTTTCTGGAAGTTAAATCTGTTATGTGCCTTGCATGAATGCAGCAACATTGACCTACGGCGTGTTTGGTCTGGCCTTCGGTGCAATATGACCGGCTTAGGGAGTGGTGTGGTCTTGGGAAAGTAAGTGGGGTAGGTTGAAAAACTATGTACAGAGCGTCTCGTAGAGACTGTATGTGGGCTTGCCACATCTGGGGGAGTATAGGAAGTAGTCCTTCCATTATCGTGGCTTAGGGCACTGCATATCATGTAAATTACTTGTGGGCCCAGCACTACCTTCTGGATTATGTATTTGTAAGAGTTATTTTAAGTCGGTGAGGTGTGTTTGTCCAGGCCCTATCTTCCGTCCCGACCTTCCCTCTAATTCGCGCCTTAAGGGCCTTGTCAGCCTCGCAGGCATTGCTTTGTCTAGATGCATTTTCGGTTATTTGTGTGGAAGGTATATCAGTTCCAGCCTTTTGTGTGTAAGTTTTGTGTACACTTTTCTATCGCCAAGTCAGCTTGAGTCACTTAAAACAACCCAACAGAGAAATATAACATAAACATAGGAATGTAAACCATAATATAAAAAAACCCGGCTGTCCCTCCCATCTCACCAGGGCAACATCGTGCACACCCTCCAGCTCCCGAGTGTGGGTCCCGACCAACTGTTCCCGGGCCAGGCGGCCCCTTTTAGTGTCCATCGTCAGTTCATTTCTGTGGGTTCTTAAATCGTAGCAAGCAATGGTGGCGATGAGGTCAAGCACGAGCGTTAAGTCCGCGACCTCACCGCCCGGGCCAGGCCCGGACCCCCCGCGGCACTCCCTGCTCTGCTCGCGCCTCGTCACAGGGGCAGCGGGAGACCCGGGCCCAGGTCACCAGTCCCGAACCAGAAGGTTCTGTCCATGCGTTTTTCGGGGTGGCTGAGGTGATGCCACCCAGCAGGAGGGAGGGAGCAAACCAAGTTACCTCATTGAAACTATCCTCTGTCAGTCAGTGGAAATATATCATGTCTATTGCTTGCCAGTATCGTGCTGGCATTAACATTTCTCTCGTGCTATGTTCCATTCTGATTTCAGCGTTTTCGTTGGCGGCTTAGGTGTTTGTGCCTTTTCCAGTTGGAGATTCCATTCTCGCAGTTGTTTTAACCCTTCTTCTGGGGTACTCATAGATAAAGTGACCCCATCTTTGGTGGCTATCAGTTTGGTGGGGTAACCCCATTTATATCTGATGCCATGTTTCCTCAGGGTGGCCGTTACTTGTTGAAAATCTTTTCTCCGTTTTAATGTCGCAGCAGATAGATCTGCAAAGATCTTGATAGTGGAGTATTCTGCTGGCGGTGTAGTTCGCAATCAGCTACCTCGGAGGATATGTTCCTTTACATGCGTCGTCTGTGGAAGGTGGCCACGATCCACCAGCAACATGTCCGCCGGTATTTCAGGGGCATGTGCATTCAGAAGGCTTCGTACATAAGCCGGTAAGTCCGCGTTGGTGACGGTCTCTGGTATTCCCCTCAGTCTCAAATTGTTTCGGCGGGAACGGTCCTCCAGATCCGCTAATTTCCCCTCCAAAGCTTCAATTTTTGTCGCCATACTTTCCACATTGGTGGCTAGGTCATTATGGGCTGTGGTAAATTCGTCGTACCTATCTTCCATGTGTGACGTCCGTCTGCCAAGCTCTTGGATGTCCTTTCTCATGGAGTCCGCCGTATGCTGCCACGTGGAGATTAATTTAGTCGAGAGAGCCTCTAATGCTAGTGTGAGGTCCGCTTTGGTAAGTTGGGGGGATTCCTCTGGAGGCGTTGGGTCGTTTTTAACCGTGCCGCCATCTGCCTCCAAGTTCCCGTCCGGAGATGAGGCCTGCGCCGCCATGGTCGCAGATCCCTGTTTCTGACTAAAGAAGGCGAGTTTGTCTTGTTTCGCCAGACCCTTCTTGTTTCTCTGTTGAGACATATCTGTTTCACTGGGTCGGATGGGCTGTGGGTGGTCGGGATTGCTTGAGATTTTGTGCCGCTTCGCCGGAGCAAGGTTTCACACGTCCATCTTGCTCCCTGGCTGGCCACGCCCCCCCATTGGGAGACATTTTGACAGACACATGGGGACACAGTGTCCCCATGTCTCTCAGTGCCCCCAGTCTGCCAGTGGCTCACTGTCCCCATGTCTCCTAGTGCCTCCATGTCTCCCAGTGCCTCAAGTGTCTCAATGTCCCCATGTCTCCAAGCTAGTGTCCCTGGTGTCTGTGGCCCTGGTGTCTCCTTGTCCCCATGTCTCCCAGTGCCCCCATGTCTCAATGTCCCCATATCCCCCAGCCAGTGTCTCTAGTGTCTGTGTCCCCATGTCTTCAAGTATCCCCTATTTTCCCAGTGTCCCCATGCGTCCCAGCCAGAGTCCCCTAGTCTCCCAGTGTCACTGGTGTCTCCGTGTCCCTAGGTCTCCCCGTGTCCCCAGGTCTTCCCTTCTTCCTAGTGACATGGGGACCCTGGGAATACTGGGGACACATGGGGCACTGAGACACTGTGATACATAGGATCACTGGGAGACCTGGGGACACGACACTAGGGGACACTGGGAGACATGAGGCACGGAGACACTGATACACAGGAACACTGAGACCTGGAGTGATCGACACATGGGGGCACTGGGAAACATGGGGCCACTGGGAGGAATGCATCTATACAGCAGAATCAAACTAAGTAGTTTTTTGGTGATTTTACAGCATTTGCTCTTATGTCACTCCTTGTGATTTACATCATGTGATGTCACCCATACATATTTAATTATGCAAATTAGCAAGGCTGGTATGTTTTTCCAAGAAAGGTGGCAACCCTAACTACTTTTCACATACTCTTACTTAAGTATGGAAACTTAAGAGGGATGTATGGGAACAAAACTTGTGTGGACTGGCTGACAATGAATATAAAGGGACACTAGAGTCACCAGAACAACTACAGCTTATTGAATTTGTTCTGGTGAGAAGAATCATTACCTTCAGGCTTTTTGTTGTAAACACTCTTTTCAGAGAAAATGCAGTCTTTACATTACAGCCTAGTGATAACTTCACTGGCCACTACTTAGATGTCTGTTATAGATCCTTCCTGGGTCATGGCTGCCTAAAATGCATCCAAACATTCAGTGTCTCCTCCCTCTGCATGCAGACACTGAACTTTCCTCATAGAGATTCATTGATTCAATTCATCTCTATGAGGAGATGCTGATTGGCCAGGGCCGTGTTTGAATCATGCTGGCTCTGCCCTGATCTACCTCCTTGTCAGTCTCAGCCAATCCTATGGGGAAGCACTGTGATTGGATTAGGCCACCACTTCTAATGATGTCAGCAGACTGCTTGTTTTTCTGAGTCGAACAGCATGCAGAGTTACAGCTTCAGGCTTGAATACAGTAAGATTTTGCTATATTTATGGAGGCATGAGTGCCCCCACCCTCAGGGACCCCCTCCAGCCGGGCTCTGGGGAGAGGAAAGGGGTTAAACTTACCTTTTTTCCAGCGCCGGGCGGGGAGCTCTCCTCCTCCTCTCCGCCTCCCATCCTCCTCTTCGGCTGGAGCTGTGCGCGCATTCAGCCTGTCTCATAGTAAAGCTTTTATAATGCTTTCCCATGGACGCTGGCATCTTCTCACTGATTTTTTTTGGTTACTTCACTGTACCAAATTATCTTTTTATTGCACTCTCTATGCACTTTAAACTTTTTTACTTATTCCTGGCATTTTAAACGCTCCTGCTACTTTTACTCCCACTGGCAATATACTGTTCCAGTACTCCAAGAAATCCCAGGTGGGGATCATACCACCAACGCCCAGTCATAGGGCAGTACCTCTGCTCTATCTTTGTGAGTTATTTTATCTGTTATTTTACTCCTGTATCCCATCACAATTGAGAGCACTATTGCTGCTTTTTATTCCCTTCTCTTGGAGCTTTGGCGGTGCTGACGGACGTACTACCGCTACAGATCCCATAAGCGGGGATTATACCGCTGTATGCTATCCACACCAGAGCTGGCCATAGCTCCCTCAAATGTGAGTTTCTTTTTCTATTGCACATCCAACTATATCACAATTGAGAGCACTATTGTTGCTTCTATTTCCTCTGCCGAGTTTTGGATTACCAGACGGTGCTGACGGAGAGTCCTCCCCTACATATCCCATAAGCATGGATTATACCGCTGTACGCGATTCACACCAGAGCTGGCCATAGCTCTCTTGAATGTGAGTTCTTTACTTTTGTTACCTACCGCACATTGAATATTACATACTACACCATTGGTTGCCTCTACCTCTCTTGTATTTTCATATACCGAACGGTCAAAACCAGACGTAACTACCTCCACTAGGAAACCTTATCCAGTATCTTCGACGATCCACCAATACTTCACTGGACTTTTGGCGCAGCCCTCATCTTTTTCTCTACTTGCATTTAAGTTAACTGCCTAGTAATGTGTCTCATCCCACCATGTTTCTGTTATGCTTATTATATCACATTGTTTAGTGTATGCCATTGCCTCTAGTTCCCTCATTTTGTTATATAGGCTCCTTCCATTAGTAAGCATACATTTAATGAGTCATTTTTACTTTTTGTGAATTATCAATATTATGTACCTCCTCTGTTTTGATCTTACCCCTCCCCCCCATCTCCATCCACCTTTTACTGAGCTAAAGCCCATTTCCTTTCTATCCTACCTCCATTTTCTAGATTGCTTTGACCCTCCGCCCTACTACTAGTTTAAAATCTCCTCCAACCTTACAGCCATCCTATCCTCCAGCACAGCAGACCCTCTTCCATTTAGGTGCAATCCATCACAATAATACAGGTTGTACCCAAACGCAAAATCGGCGTTTCCTGCACCAAGAGTTCAGCCACGCATTGACCTCTCTAATCTCCCTCTGTTTTTCTGCTATAGCGTGCAGCACAGGTAATATTTCTGAAAATATTACCTTGGAGGTCCTTTTCTTTAGCTTACTTCCTAGTTCCCTGAACTCATTCTTTAGGACCTTACATTTTCCTCTGACTTTGTCATTGGTACCAATTTGGACCATGACAGCTGCCATCCCCAGCCCCTCCCAATAATCCCTCCAACATGCCGGACCCGAGCACCCGGGAGACAGCAAACTGTCCAGGTAAGACAATCAAAGTGGCAGATTACCCTATCTACTCTCTTAATAAAGGAGTCCCCTACCACTACAACCTGTCTAGCCTTCCTTACCCTCTCAACCCCACCCGTACTAGAGGGGCTGTTCCCACGGCTGTTAGAAGGAACAGCTTCCTGCAGTACAACTACTCCTGAGCTAATGCTCCCAACAGCTTCACTCAAATGGGCAAATCTGTTAGGCTGCACAAGATCAGGACTAGCTAGACCTTTCCTCTTCCCTCTCCCCCTGCTTCCTCACCCCACTGTTATCCAGCTATGTGCCTGCTCACCAACTGTCTCATCTCCTCCAACTCCACTACCTGCACCCACCTAACACTGCTCAGTGAGCAGCTGACTCCTGTCAATATTGTCGCTCTCCCTCAATGTTGCAATTTGCCTCTCCAGATCTCCAATCTGAGCTTCCAGAAAAGCCACTCACTCACACCCACCACAGAGGTATGCACCCTGGACAGATTTATCCAGGCATGCATACATGCAGAGGATGTACACTGAGTAAAACTCGCAATCTTGCTAGCACTCATCCCCAGTTAACAAAAACACAGTGAGCAAAAACAATATTTACCCTCTTGGTTTAAACTCATGTTTCAACTCCTACTTAAGAGACTACTTTAAATAGCCTACTTTCAAGCCAGCTCTGTGAGGCCGTAGTGGGTTTATATTGGCAATACAAATCCCACACAGGTGGAACTTAAGGGACACTCCCCTTAATTAGCAGCAGCAGCAGCAGCACCCACAAGGAGGGGAATATAATCAGCAAGGTTTGTTTTATCAAACCGGTGAAACAAGAAAATAAGATACATTTATTGAATGATTAGCTACAATGTTGTTTGTATTGGAACTTTAAATCACTAATCATCCAAGCACACTTGAACTTTACAAAAGATATATAAAATAAATCCTGCATCTAATGAATGGTGTAGTATAAGGCCTCCAAACTAAATTTAAAGGAACTTTCCACACATAAAGCACTTAAGCAGATTAAAATAGAAGGGGTCAATTTAAAAACTGGGACAGAAAACTTCTTGGCTGTCACTCAGACACAAATCTAAAGGAAGTGTTAGCGTGCTTACAATCCCCCTACAGCTCAATCTCTGATTAATGAATACACCAGAGGGGAGAGATTTTACAAGCTGCTTTTTCACATTCCCCTCTCCTCAATAAATGAAGAAAACTAAATACAATCATGTTTTCTTTAGGGGGGGAGGAGGGGTAGGTCTCTTAAGTTGTTAAATACATTTTCAACAGAGTGCTCCTTTAACATAACCCTGGTACCGCTGCAAATGTCCTGCGCTCTATCCTGTGACAGGACCGCACACTGCCACCGCGCAACCTTCTAACCGGAAGTGCCATGAGCAGTGGGGCAGCCTGCTGAAAAACTATCTACATCGCCTGCGGTAAGTAGTTATATTTAATAAAATGTATTTATTATTTATTTTAGTATTTTCGCTTTTTTTTTTTTCCAGTCTGGTGCTATTTGATTAAGTGATTGCACTGATGTGCATCTTGACTGATGGCTGTAAAACAGTCAGTCTATTTTAAGTACAGGAGGCTAATTCTGTCTTAGATAGCCTCCACGAAGATAAAGTGTATGCTCCCGCTCTAACAATTTTCGCGCCCATCCAACATTTTGTAATAGCTGTTTCTGAAAATAGTGCCATGACTAGTCCTTGCACTCAGACTCAAATGTAAATGTAATTAATATTATATTATAATTTAATATGTAGCCGGGTGACACCAGGGTGATCCCTAGACCATTTGATTGAATAAAGAAATACACTTTAAGAAACCTATCCTGCAGCAAACCTATCCACATCCATTTATTAATTATATTCTGCACGTGCCAATCTGCCCAAAGTGCTTTCTTCAAGTCCCTAGTCCACATTTCTAAATCTTTATTATTAATATATTATGATTATTGGTATGTCATTTATAGAAAAAATGAGCTATTCCAGGAGCTAGTCAGATTGAAATATATATATAAAACTCAGGTGAAACAACCAGAGAGTTTTATATATATTTGAATTGCCAGCTGATATTTATTGAAGTTTTACTCTGTTTATTTCAATCTGACTAGCTACTGAAATAGCCATTTGTTTTTCTTTAAATGACATACCAAGGCAATAATGCACTAATACCTGGCTAATAATACCTAATGCACTTATATTTTAAAGGTCTTTTACCCCATCAATTTACTATTTTTTTTTAAACTAACAGCTTTGGGTGGCATTGTGTGTATAATAAAGTAAATAAAGAAAAAAGTTTATATATTTTAAGTCACTTTTTTTAAAATCTATAGCGGAGGCATAGTCCTCTTTCAGTGACTTTACAATGTCAGCGGTTTGGAAATATTTCAAAGTTTCTGATAAAGACACCAAATTTGCAGTCTACAGTCTTTGTTCAGCTAAAATTTCAAGAGGGGGTACAGTGCAGAGGCAATTTTCCACAACCGGGTTGATACACCACCTGAAAACACGACATCCAATTCATCATGAAGAGTACAGAAAAGCAACAATGCTTAAAAAGTACCCCAAATACTAGCACACCAACACCATCTGTAGCCACAGTCTTTGAAAAAATTAAGAGATTTGCAAATTATAGTGCCAAAGCAGAAGGCATTACAGAGAAAATAATGGAATTTATTTCCTTAGATGAACAGCCATTCTCTGTTGTGGAAGACATTGGATTTCGTAAGCTTATACAACACATTGAGCCTCGTTACACACTGCCAAGCAGACGTTATTTTGCAGAAACCGGTCTACCAAAACACATTCATAAGCTCATGACCACAGACATCCCAGCTCTAAGTTTTACCACTGACATTTGGAGCTAAGACATAAGTCCAACTAGCATGCTCAGCTTAACAGCGCAGTGGATAGACGCCGATTTTAAATTGCAAAAATTTTGCTTCAGGCACAAGAGTTTGTTGGGTCACATACTGCAGCAGCGATATCTGAGGCTTTAGTTACCATGCTTGAAACTTGGCACATTGACAGGTCTAAAGTGCATCTGATTGTCTGAGATAATGCACGGAACATGGTAAAGGCTCTGGAGGACAGTGGCCTCAATAGCATACCGTGCATGGCACACACGCTGCAGTTGGCTGTAAACGAGGGAGTGCTGAGTCAGTGCAGCATATCAGATATAACCGCATCAGGGAGAAAAATTGTGGGTCACTTTAAGCATTCTCCGCTTGCTTATTCAAGATTACAAGCTTTGCAAGATGTAGCCACTCGCTGGAACAGCACATACTATATGTTGGAAAGATTACTTGAACAAAAGTGAGTCTTAGCTGCGTACAAGACAGATTACGAACTGCCAGCAACGTTCAGTGCACATCAGTGGATCTTAATTGAAAATATTGTGGCTCTTCTTGCTCCATTTGAACAGTTAACCAAGGAAATAAGTTCAACCAATGCATCTGTTGCTGAAGTTATTCCCTTGATTGCAGCACTGAAGCGTCTGCTAGGAAAAGAGGTGCAAACAGACCATGGCATCAAAACAGCTAAAAGCACTCTATTGGAGGCTGTTAAACGCTTTCAAGACACTAAGTCCAACCCCCTGTACTGCATTGCAACAGTACTAGATCATCGATTTAAAGAACATTACTTTGATATGGAGAAAAAGCAGCATGCACGGGAAATGATACAGGCACAGTTGGAAGTGATGGAAGCATCTGGTGAAGGAAACTTGATGCACAGCACAGCACAAAGTGTGCCAGAGAAACGGTCACAACGTACAAGTGATGGGGAGCACACTCCCTTGCTTTCTGACATGTTTGACGAGATTCCACAGGAAAGCAGCACCCCAATCCACAGCAGTGCCATAACAAGTGCAGCTACAAAACAACTGGAGATTTACCTTGCTGAACTACCCATCGCCAGAAGCGACAATCCCCTTGACAACTGGCTCATGAACAAAGATCGCCTTCCATTGCTTGTACGGATTGCACGCAGATATTTTATATTCATCACTGAGTGGGAAGATAGGACAGTATGGAGGGGGCATGGCTGGGTGAAGAGTCTGGTTACCTATTTCCGATATATAAATGATCTTATATTCATATGGAGGGGTCCACTCCAAACAGCCAAATTATTCATAGAGTTTTTAAATAAGAACGACGATGGTATCATTTTGAAAGCTGATTTTAGCCAAACAAGTGTCACTTTTCTGGATTTGGATATATATATATCAATAACAATATATTATGCACTAAAACGCACTTTAAAAAGGTCCATGTCAATAATTTTATCGAAACAGATAGTTGACATCACAGAAGCTGGCTAAACAGCATTCCTAAAAGCCAACTTTTAAGATTAAAAAGAAACTGTTCAGGTAAAGAATTCTCGGGACCATTCCGTGTCATCCCCCAATATCTCCTTTATTTTGGCGTGGATATGGTCCCAATATTGTGCGATGGTATGGCATTTCCACCATAAATGTACTATGGTACCTCTCGCGTCTTGACATCTCCAGCAGAGTGGGGACGCCTCTGGATAGAATTTCTGTATGGCTACAGGGGTTTTATACCACATGGAGATCAATTTATAATTGACCTCCTGATAGTAGGAGCTTGAGGAGCTTTTGTGCTGCCAGAGGAGCACTGTCCCCCATTGCGTTGGTGCAATGGCAATATCTAGTTGTGTTTCCCATCGTCTTTGAAATGTATTGTTATCCGAAGAGGCCCCAATCAGTAGATGTTGATAGAGCATCGATACCGCGTTCTCGAGTTTAGAACCTCTGCGGCATATGCTTTCGAACCACGTAAGATCTCTGTGTAGGAGGTCCTTGTGGGGTAAGGATTCGTAGTAATGTGCTAATTGTAAATAATGGAGGGTCAGGAGGGGAGTCTGCGGTCTTCCAGCTAATAGTGAGTTGAGGGACCTTATCCGACCTTCCTCCAGGATCGTGCATATCGGGATATATTCCCTTTCCCCTAAAAAGGACACCCTAAAGGATTAAATGCTGAATTCGACCTTTTTAATTTTTTATAATTATTTAATTATCCAGTCTCTTTAACTTTTATATATAGAAACATTTTTTTTTACTATTTTTATTTTTTATGAGAATAATATTTAATTTTGTTCTTAACCCCTTGACGACCGATGACGGTTCAGGCAGGCAGTCTCCCTGTAAGTGGAAAATCAAAAATAAAGTTAAAGAATAAAGCAATCAGTGTAAAAATAAAATATATATATATATATATATATATATATAGGCAATTTGCCTGGATTTGTGGGAGGTGCTTGGTATCCACTCCTAGCCTACTTAAGGCACACCCCTTACCTTGCTCCTTACCGTTCGAGGTCAGCGTTGAATGAGGATCTACTTCCGGGTTCTCTCAGACGCCATCTTGGTTTCAGTATCCACAAGGTTTTACCGCGGCAAGCTGCGTCCAGGAATCCTGCTCAGGCCTTTTCCGTCCGTCCAGCTTCTTCTGACCCCGGTCTTCGTCGTAGATTGCGTCCCTCCTAAACCGTAAGTCAGACCTACTTGTCATGCCAGGATCGGTTCCCACGGCGTACGGTACAGCACGGGTCCTCGCTTTACGGTTTTTCCCTGATATGTCACACACTTTTACAAGCCGTTCGCGGTTTCCATTCATACTGTCATTCGGCTAAGCGGTATATTCGTATTAATAGTCATTTCGCATATAACTATTCTATGTCATTGGAACAGATTATCATTTTGGTTGTTTTGCCGTTCGGCACTTTTTTCATGTTACGCTCAAACACGCTTGCGGTTCGCATAAAATTCATACGTTTAAACTATTCGTTCCATCTTCTGTTTTCCCTCACATTGGGTTTCGGTTTATTTCTATGTATTACGCATAATCCTTTTTCGTGGATTACATTCACCATTTCATGTATATAACATTCAGTTAACGAATTGCTGGTTTAAATAGACAGATTATTTCTATGACTGTTTAAAGGTATCAGTATTGTATTATGTCCATACAAATACCAAGCTCACTTATCTGTATGGATCATTTTGACTCCCACGCTTTCAGGGGTCTGCCATACTTATCCATTCATTCAAATAGACTCAGCCTACATTACAGGCCTCATTTCTGTGTTATAACTACAACACATATATAAGGATACAGTTTCCTTTTACAAGCAATAAATTCTCGGGTTGAATCACATACTGATCCAACCAATCATACGTCTTTTTCAATACAGATATATCATATACATATATATAACTTTACATCACTTTAAGGCATTTTGTGTATCACTGGCCTTTTGTTATTCCATTACATATCATATATAACGCTGGTCAAATATAGGCACGGCCTCCCTTATACATGTTCTTTTCTATTTTACACCATCATATATTCCCCACTGTTTTATACAGGAATGTGCATTAAGACTCGGCATCACTATGCCTTAGTAACACATTTATACTCTCATGGTATATCACTACACTTTTTACCAAGTAACACGCCAAATCAAGCCTTAAAAACCATCACTGGTACGGGCTACACAGTCTACTTCATTCCCACACAGTCCACACCCACTATACTACTCTTTTTTACCCATTTTCAGGCCGTCCAGGTTTAAAATTTATATTTCACCACACGGTTTCCTGTGAGATATTCATTCTACCAGGTACATACACCTGCTCATATGGTATTCTGCCATACATTTCATTTCTTCCCCTCCTAGGTTAGAGTACTGGCAATAGGGTCATAGGTTTCCCAACAGGTATTTACCCCTCTTGGCATTGCCATCAGTTAGTGGTCCCGCGAGGCCAACACCCCGCCTCAACGTTTCAGAGGCAATAACCCATCGGGCCACACGTTAGCTAGCCGCCTCGCATGTTGCATAGAGAGGGCCTCACCTGTCACTCCCTCTCCCTGTTTTCTATGTTACAGTCACCGAGAGGCCTAAAATTCCTGCCACTAGGACGGGTGGCCTCAAATCCCCTCGCGCCAACGCATAGATAGAGCCTCTCAAGCCACTTGGCAATTAGTAGGGCCTCACCTGTCACCAAACAAGTGTAATGTTTCGCCATCTGGCTTAGCTAGCCTGCCAGTACAATTTTGTGTGGTTTTCATACACTAATTGTTTTGGTTATAGTACGTCTCAGGAAGGGGTAGAGGATTTCTCCCTGCCTAGCACTCCGGCTAGAGCTATCACTCCTACAGAAGGAGGAGAGGTAAATAGTCCGGCATCGATCAGATCCTGGACGATCCCTTGTATAACTACCGAATTAAGGAGACGACAAATCCCCTACCCCGCTACAGCAAGGAAAGCAGAACTTTTCAAACTACTACGTACGTCAAATAACATGGATCCCGGTGAAGGACCTAGCCAGTCCAACCCAGGGGACATACATTCTATGTTATCCTCACTCATGACGTCCATGAGCAAGGTCAACTCCAGGTTGGAGAAACTTGAGTCGGTCACCACGGCCCTTACTCTAGCAGGGCCATCCGCTGCTGCTTCACAAGCACCAGCCGACTTGCTATTGGTTCCTCCAACCATTACCTCGGATGACCAGGAAGTTAGCCCTGCTCATATGATCCCTGAGCACATAAAAATAGATATCCTGGAAGGTAATGACGTCAACCTAGCTTCCCTGCTGATTGCCTCCCAGGATATTGTGGAAAATAAGACTTATGCTTATGATGATGTGTCTGTTGTTGTCAGATCTAGGGACGCCCGCCTAAACAGGAAACTGACTATCCCCGAGTTTGTACTGGCCTTTGGTATTTACTGGGATGTCATCTGTGCGGTCTATTCCAATAGAAGAGAGGATTTTGATCTTTATACGCACAACCTGGTAGACCTGGGCAATAAATATGGTGGTTCAGCCTTTTATGACTACCATAGGTCTTTTTCTGCAAAAGTGTCTCGAGCGTTCTCCCAGTATGGAACAAGATCCTACTGGGGAAGGATAGATACCGTCATGTTATGCAGACACTTTGCAGGTCTGAGAACACCGGCTTGTGCATACTGCTCCTCTACAGCCCATACGACACACTTCTGTCCCAACACGGCTGACGAACATGCCTCCACGCAAGGAGCTAGTTCCTCTGGTGTCCCAGAGAAAGTGACCAGAGACAAACTGGGACGCCCGATCAAGTTCCTGGGCAAGTCTCAGATATGTAATAATTTCAATGTTGGGTCTTGTAATTATAGCGGTTGCAGATTATTGCATATCTGTTTAAAATGTTTTAGGGCACATGCAAAAACCATGTGTCCAAATAAAAAGTATTCTAAGCCTTACCTTACGTCCATTAATATGCCGGTGTTTACTGCATTTATGTCACATCACACTTGGTGGACTTTCTTATGTCTGGTTTAACAGAAGGCTTCCATACGGGTATTCTACAGGGATATACGCTCTCAGGTCCATATACATATATTTCTTATACCAATACGGATTTCAGACTATATTGCACCATATATATTTCTGCTTGAGCCCTAGCCACAGCGCGAGATTCGTTTTTCGGACACAAGAAGGGGAAAGGTCGCATTTACGGACCTGAGAGCGTATATCCCTGAGCTTGGCTGTAAGCTCAGTAATATGTGAGTGGTTCCTTATATAGAGTTACAATTGTAATAATTTTCATTTACAGTTTTGCACTATGAGTACTTAATCTCTCTTTCAGAACAAGGTTCTTATACCATTGACTCAGTGAAAAATTGTTTTACAGGAGTGACAACTAAAGAGTTGGAACAAGTTTTGTTTTGTATGTAGCGCTACACCTTTTGTTATATGTTACTATTGAACATAGCCAGATGTCCTACGGTATTACATTACCTGGACGATTTCTTACTGGTCGAGGAAAATACTTCCCCTCCTAGTAGCCTCAAAGCTACCATCAAGCTATTCGAGCAACTAGGTGTACCAATCTCTCCTAAGAAAACGGAGGGGCCGGGCACGATTATCACTTTCCTGGGTATTCAATTAGACTCAACCACAATGCAAGCAAGCCTACCACACGATAAGATAGAGAACATTCTTACTTATTTCAACCGCTACCTTCAGGGCGGTACTTGCAACCGCAAAGAGCTACAGTCCATGCTGGGGTCACTAAATTTTGCCATGCGTATCATACCTCAAGGCCGCTCCTTCATATCACGACTCTTGTATCTTTCCACACTTCCTACACGACACACACAGGTTGTCCTTAGATAACCAAGCTACGGCAGACCTACGCATGTGGAAGGAATTTTTAACCACTTGGAATGGTAAAAGTATGTTCCTCCCTCAATTGACTGACTCATCACCTACTATCTGGTCAGATGCAGCATCTACCACAGGTTTTGCAGCAATTTTTGGGAACGAATGGCTTTGGGGCAGCTGGCCTACAGCAGTTCAGGATTTGGAAGGTTTTTCCACTACCTCAGCTCTCTTTGAGATCTATCCCATTGTGGCGGCTGCCGTAACATAGGGTCATTTATGGGCAAACATGCCAGTTCGTTGTTACTCAGACAACCAGGCAACCTGTCACATCATCAACAAAGGTTGCTCAAAATCCCTTACGATCATGAGGAAACTCACGTGGTTGGCAGCTTGTCACAATTTCTTTATATATTGTTTCCATGTTCCAGGAATATGTAACACAGCTGCCGACAGTTTGTCTCGTTTTAAATTTCAGGCATTTCATCAAGCACTCCCGTCAGCTGCGCTCACAGCCACTACCACTCCAACATTTCAACAACTAATACTGGACTAGACATCATCATGCATCATAGCAGGACACTGTCCCAATTGGCACTATTAGAGAATACACACAAAACATACGACAGGGCTTTTACACTATTCAAAAGATTCCTTTTGGAACATAACATAATGCAACCATTTGTTATGACATCCTTTTTGGGTTTTGCTTCTTTTTGCCACCTTAAACTTAAAATGTCATAACACCATCAAACTTTATCTCACAGGCATTCAACACCATATGCCAATCATACAACCTAACAACACTAGTTCCATGGCCTCTTACCAGATCAAGACCATACTCAGAGGCATTCAGAAATCTGAACCCACACGTACATCACAGAGGCTACCCATAGATAACCATATCTTCAAGGCATTATCTAACCTGCTTGATTTAAAACCTTTGGACACCAATACAAATTCTGTCATCAAAGCAGCAATATACATAGCTTTCTATGGATTTCTAAGACCTAGAGAGTTTACTACAACCAACACAACACAATCTGCTCCTATTCTCCTCTAATCCCACTTAACAAAACACATGGATCATTACATCCTAACGCTACCTCACTCCAAAACCAGCCAGCACATACCAGTAAACATTCCATACTACCCCACGCACAACAAGTGGTGCCCCGTCAAGGTTCTGGATGCATACCTACAGCATATTTCAATACCATCACAACCATTACTACTATTACAACGTTCGGTACTCACCATTACAAACTTCATGACCTACGTCAGGTCTTTGCTCACTCAAATTTGATTACTTAATTTTTGCCCCCTTCTTTCTCAGGCCTACCTCATCGTCGGTTCCGGCACACCACAACCGACTTGCCCTTTTTACTATCCTACATTTAATTATGGTATTTTATTCTGTACTATCATGAGCACCTAACACAAGTATTAAGGCAATTTGCCTGGATTTGTGGGAGGTGCTTGGTATCCACTCCTAGCCTACTTAAGGCACACCCCTTACCTTGCTCCTTACCGTTCTAGGTCAGCGTTGAATGACCCTCCCACCACACCACATTTTAACATTTATTTCCTTTCTATTTCTTTTTCCTGGGTAGGCCCTCTTCTTTCTCAGGCCTACCTCGTCGTCTGTTCCGGCACACCACAACCGACTTGCCCTTTTTACTATCGTACATTTAATTATGGTATTTTACTCTGTACTATCATGAGCACCTAACAAATTTTATATATATATTATATATATATATATATATACACATACACACACACACACATATATATATATATATACACACACACACGTATTATATCTATATATAATATATGTATATATATGTCCTACTAAGTGTATTTTTATATTTATATATACGTATATGAATATAAAAATACTCTTTTCATTTAAATTACACATGTATATATACACTATATAATTATATATTTTGTGTATATATATTATAAATATGTTAAAAAAAAAAATTTAATTAAAAAAATTATATATATGTAATTTTATTCTAACAGTATTTTGATTATATATATATTTATATCAAAATACACTTAGAATGTAATGATATCTATGTATAAATAAATAAAAATAATATGAAATATACATATGTCCATATACATAATTACATAAATAATTTCATAAATATACACGTAGACGTCAAATATGTAAATATGTATATATATTAAAATTCTACGTGCATATTCATGTAATATTTTTACCTAATTAAGTAATTTTAATGATTGCAATTTGAGGGACCTGCCTGCCAACCCAGGCTGAAAGTCCAGAGAATTTAATTTGCTAGCACTGTGTTTAACCCTGTAACTTTCAATGACACCCTAAAACCTGTACATGGGGGGGGGGGGACACGGTTTTACTCGGGAGACTTCGCTGAACACAAATATTAGTGTTTGAAAACAGTAAAACATATCACAGCGATAATATTGTCAGTGCAAGTAACGTTTTTTGAATTTTTCACACACAAACGGCACTTTCACTGATATTATTGCTGTGATACACTTTACTGTTCTGATACACTAATATTTGTGTTCAGCGAAGTCTCCTGAGCATAACAGTACCCCACATGTAGAGGTTTTATAGTGTTTGTGAAAGTTACAGGGTCAAATATAAGGCTTGATTTTACTTTTTTTTATTTTATTGAAATTTGTCAGATTGGTTAGGTTGCCTTTGAGAGCATATGGTAGTCCAGGAATGAGAATTACCCCCATGATGCGGTATGTTCAGCCTTTTTTAGTAGCCACTTAGTCACAAACACTGGCCAAAGTTAGCGTTTTTTGCATTTTTAACACACAAACAAATATAAATGCTAATTTTGGCCAGTGTTTGTGACTAGGTGGCTACTAAAAAAGACTGGACATACCCCATATTGAATACCCTGGGTTGTCTACTTTAAAAAAATATGTACATGTGAGGTGTGATTCGGGGATTTATGACAGATAACGGTGTTACAATGTCACTATTGATAAATTTTATATATATATATATATATATATATATATATATATATATATATATATATATATATATATATATATATATATATATATATTTTGAAACAGCGATTTCCTACTGTCAAATCCTGCTCTGTTCTGTGGAGATGTCTGGCCTTGGCTTCTGGTATCCAGTACTCTTTTTACATTTCTTGTTTAGTTTTTCTTGTTTTTTTGGTTTTCTATTCTGTGTCTGGTTTTCTTTATGCTGTGTTTCTGGGTTTATTCTTATAATCCGTCCCTGGATTTCCCAGTCTCTTGGATTCATTTAAATGTTTGTTTTATGTTGCCACACCGGTTTGTTTTCCATCATTCCTTTTGTTTGTGTTCCTGCAGGCAGCTGCTCAAGGCTTCTGCCCTTTCTTGCAGGTAAGTGCTATATAGGTCTTCTTTGGTTGTTTTAGCGAACATTAGGCAGTGTAGGACCTGCCGAATATGGGGTACATTGGCGTTGTGGCAGGCTTATGCAATGTATGATCATATAATGTAACTAAATCCCCATACTTTTCATATATAGTGCTTAGTTATGTCTCCTCTTGTTTTGCCTATCCTATCTTGTTTTATTTTGTCTTGTATTCCCAGTTTATGTACAGTCCTGTCCTGCCCTGTTCTTGTTTTCCTCATGTCTTGTGTACATGTTCTGGGTTCTGCTTTCTGTCCTGCTCCGGTTCTGGATTCTCCTAGTTTTGTCTTGTTTTCATGTATGGTGCCTATCTCTAGTCTTGCCTTGCTTCAGTACTGGATACACTCCTGCTTCAGAGCCTCCCTATTCAGCTCCTGGGAGGCCTGCTTAATTCCAAGCTTCTAGTTTCTGGGATCCACATAAGCTGAATCAGGGTTCTGGTATGTGGCTGCACAAACTCTGGTGCTCAACACCAGGGGGCGTGCAGTTACCCTGCACCAGACCCTGACCTATCCACTCTCACGCTAAAGACTCCCACTTATCATAAGGCATACTGGGTTCCGGTCCTCGCACCGCCGCCCGGACAGTGTCTGGGTCCCGGGCACCGGACTGACACCTACTTGTATTTATAGGCCTATAACTTGCACAAAAAAACCAAAAACAATAAAGCATGTAAACACTGGGTGTTTTTAAACACGGGACAACATTTTTAATCTATTTAGCAGTTTTTTTCATTAGCTTTTGTAGATAAAAGATTTTTCAAGTAAAAGTCCAAAAACAGGTTTTTTTATTTTCAATTTTTCACCATATTTTATTATTTTTTTAAAAATAAAATACATGACATGATACAAATAATGGTATGTAAAGAAAGCCCTTCTTGTCCTGAAAAAAACAATATATAACTTGTATGGGAACCATAAATGAGAGAGGGGAAAATTACAGCTATCAAATATAAAGAACAGAGAAATTCCCCTTAATTGTAGATCAACCAAAATGTTGAATCTAGGGGAATGGGTCAGAGTAGGTGGTACCAGCTCCACCAAGTATGGGCATAAACCCTTTATTGTAGAAATAATAAAAATCACACAAAATGCTAAGGTTATTCCCCTTGTACAAGAGAAACTACCAAGCAAGCCGGTAAAATAATAAACAGACACTAATATTGAGCCTAATACATCTTAGAATATGGAGTCCGACTGATAGGAGAAAAGTGGTAAGGGAGAAAAAGCCAGGAAATACAAGGTAATGCTAAATATTATTGATACAGTGCATAGAAAAGTATCTCTAAATCAACAGTAATACACTGTAACTTTAACTGCTAAGAGAAAAGAGATACAGTAGCACCTATGTATCAATAGGGTAACTAGTTCATGTAATTCCTATAATATCTGTCCTTGGTGCAAAAAATGAACACTGCGTTCTAAATACTATTCCCAAGGAGGCTTTAAGATGATAATCCCCTAGACAGCATAATAGTTTAAAGTCCCTCTATGCAATCTATAGATGAAGCAATATAAAACAAAATATAGAGTTGAGGGAGACGTGTAGCCAATTCTGATATGAAGTAATGGTATAAGAGAAAAAATGTCTAATGACAGGAAAGAAAGGAGAGCGTAATCAGAATGTATAATGATAAAGATATAATCTAATAAAGCAAATCTATCGCTATTCTATTACCATACCCTTACTTCTGCTAATAAACACCTTCGTGGGTGTTCTAAGCTAGATGGCTAAATTAAATACTGTCTTCCTATCAAATGAGAACGGACTCCAAACAAGTAGTAACAAAAAGGATAATAATTAACAAAAAGTGATCATAACGAAAATGTGAAAGGAGGGTTTCCCTTGGTGCATAGTGAGTAGTGCACTGTGATGTGCCAAGGTGCAGTGACTGGGAATCCCCCCGTATAACCCCTTAAAAATTACAGCTAAACACAAATACCACAAAAGTGTCAGAACTGCTCTGGTCCTTAACGTACAACATCGCAAAAACAGGACGGTCCTTAAGGGGTTAATATGAGAAATTCTCTTTTTTAGCTTTTTTTTTTTTTATATTATCCCCACCTCATATGTATGTTTTTTGAATTGGCACTCTATTATCTATTCACTATATATTTTGAGAGAATCATGATTCTATAGCTCCAATTATATATGGCTCATTCTCATGTACTTATATGAAAAAGAAATAGAGCTTGTTCTCAATTTCATCAAAATGATACATTTATCTAATTTGTAACACTTCCCATTAAGCTATTTAAATAGCTTCTCAAATGCCTATTAGAATTACTTACAATATGTTATGTTTTCTATACATTATACTGGATAATATAAATGGCAGTTGGGCTGTTGCTGACTGTAAATAGACTCTATAACAGGAAAAAGGAAGAACCAACAGGAAAAAGGAAGAACAGCACCACATCTGATGGACATTCATACATCAATACCCCTTATATAAATCGGGCGGAATGCCAAGGACACCCACACTTTTGATAAAGCCCAAACCCGGGCGAAACGCGTCGAGGGAAGGACTAGAAGCTGTTTTACATGTTTTAAAATATTTTTTGAGAAATAAAGTGAAACTTTTATCCAATCCTCTGGATTTTACATATTTCCTGGTCCTGCTGGTTTCCTGATATATCCACATATACTTTGGTGGGGATCATACCACCACAAGCTATCATCACCAGAGCAAGTTATTGCTCTGGACACTGTAAGTAGGATATCTACATTTTCTATTCCAATTTTTTTGTTTTTGATATTGTACCGTTGGTTTTTGTTTTCTGTTTTTTTCATACATATGGTTGCTGAGTTTGGACACCCTAACATCTACATATCCTAAGACGGGGATTGTACCGTCCAGGCGCTATACAGCAGAGCTCTTAGCAGCTCTGCAAAGTGTGAGTTTGCCTTTCATCAAAAGTTTATTTATTTTTTACAGATTTTACCATTTAAAATTTAGAACATACTGCACTATTATTTTATTGTTCTTATCTCTTGACTTTTTTCCATGCTGTACTAACCGAGATCTAGATGTATGTATGATATTTTATTATTGTAACAATTTTTTTGGTGCAGTTTACCACTTTTCTGTTCACTATATAGCAGGTATTGGGAGGTCCTGCTGGTTCACTGCTGCCTCACACACTTTTTAGTTTTATAGAGAGCGCCTAAACTTCTCTTTACAGATATTTATCTGCCCCAAGCACCAGCACAGAGAGCGAGAGACTATTCAGTGCAGCATCTCATATTCTTGATGAGAAGCGGAACCGTCTCTCCTGCGAGAAAGCGGAGCAACTTTTGTTCTTGAAAAGAAACCTGACACTTTTACTTAAATAGAAAGCAGTCCAAGTTGTCGTGTGTAGTTTTTTTATTTACATTAAAAAAAAAAAAAAAAAATTGTGTAGCCCTGCAAAAATTTGTTCTTGACTTCAGGCTACATCTGTTTACAGTTTGAGGTTGGTTTTACAACTGTTTCTTGCACTGTTATTTTGTACAATCACTTGTGTATGAGGAAGCCCCATGTTATATACTATTATGTGGCTTAGTTAAGATCATTACATGGATAGGTCTAAACCTTGGGCAAGGATTTTAACATTATGAATATTGACTGGAATACAAACCTAAATATTTTGAGGGTTTTATAATTTTTAATTGTCAGACACTTAAAAGGACGCTATAGTGTCAGGAATACCATCATGTATACCTAACATTAGACTGCTGGGGTAGCCATTTATGTGCCCACCCTCCTCAGATTGGAGATAAAAGGTTGTTTAATTACCTTTTCTCCATCGCTGCGGCTGGCCCTGACGGCTGACACCATGGCTGAGATCATCAATTTATCTCAGCCAATCCAATGCTTTCCCATAGAAAAGCATTGGGAGCCTATTGCACATAATTTTCAAATAAATCAGTGGCAGACTGGACCAATCCCTGAGACTATCAAACGAGAGATCCCCACTACCCCAACAGGGCATTGGCTGACCTTGGCATGGGGCTGCGGACACTAATTCCGGCACAGAACTCCCGACGAGGCTTCCACGTAAACTACCATTGCCAGCTGTGAAGGAAGGAACATTAATGCCCAATTGATTTCATCCCCTTTAGAGTCACCAAATAGCCTTAAACCCCAGAAGACAAGAAATGGTTACTTATGCAGGGAGGAGGCCCACCTGATCACCTTCTGTACTCTGCTTCCATATGTTTAGCTGAACTAACTCAACACCCTTAGCTTAAGCAATGCCTATAGGCTATAGCTTAACATAATATGCAAAAGTAACTCACTAGTCTACTACTCATGGGCATAATGGGGCCTGCAGGAAGCTGCAAATGTTCTATTATTATTGCCATTTAAATAGCGCCAACAGATTCTATCTACACAAGCAAAAGCTTCACATGCACAACAATAAATATCCATGTTTCCCAGTTGGAGCAGAGCTGGCGTGTTAAATCTGGTAGACGTGCCATAAGTTTGCCAACCTTGCAACCCCAGGAGACAAGAAATTGTTACTTATGCAGGGAGGACGCCAACCTGATCACCTTCTGTATTCTGTTTCCATATGTTGAGCTGAACTAACAACACCCTTAGCTTAAGCAATGCCTATGGGCTATAGATTAACATAATATGCCAAAGTAATTCACTAGTCTACTACTCATGGGCATACTGCCCCTACCCTCAGTCTATGCAACTAGTGCCCAGTTTTCACCTCTAGCCTGTGCTTTATCTAGTATTAAACACGTCTATATCACTATGTTTCAAGTTGCAACCCTTAACAGTATAACCGATAGACATATATGCTTCACTTCTGTACTTATATACTTAAAAATGTACTGCCATATTTGTGAAACGTTCTGACATTAATGTGCTTACAAACGCTGTTGTGGCAGAGTAATCTGCTTTGTTCATTCGTGCACTCAAAAATAAAGAATTAAAAAAAAAATATGTTTGTTTATTGGTATGGTATTCAATTAAATATATATATATATATATATATATATATATATATATATATATATTCTTCAGTCATATATAGCAAACAGGGTTAACAGATTTTCATCTATATTGTTTTTTTAAGCTATTTTCTGTCCAATTTTGGTATGTTTACTCAATAAGTGTGGTTATTTTATTGGCTTATAATTCTTTTTCATGAATTTAATAAATCAAATATGAAAAGCCACATTAATAAAATCATAGAAGAAAAAAATAAAGTATTTTAAAAGTATTTGGGCAAAAGGGCAGTTTCGGTTTCGGTTTTCGGTCAAGGGCATCCTGAATTTTGGGTTCGGCCCTGAATTTTCATTTCGGTGCACCCCTAGTGTAAATGATCTATTTTTGGAATATGTACTCATCAGCAAACAGATGTTCAGCTAGCTATGTATCATGGAACCTAGATACGCAACCTAGAAAGTTTAAGACTAAAATTGCATAGGGTAGGTGGAGACTCCATTTAATTATTTAAACATAAAATTTGCTCAACAGTTTGTTTGCCATTACATTGCTAGAGCATTTTGCAACACAAAATTATCTCACAGCTATAAAGACCTGGTTGCCATTTTAAAAGTTTATTTTATTGTGCCAGCTGCAGCTCTGTTATATATGCTCCAATTACTTTTTGCAGTGAATGGAAGCGGCTCCTTCTGTAGTAATAGCTTCAGACTGAATAGGAGGAAGGAGGGGGAGAGTTATTCAGGTGAAATGCACTCTGTACCATTGAATTACTGACCCATCATAAACGATTCCACTTCGTTTCAGTGTTAAAATCTTCCCCTTTCCCACAAAGTAACCATTGCAACTCACCCGCATAATGTCTAAAGGCAATATTGCACTCATGTAAAATGTTAGATGTAAATACAGTATCCAAATGCCTCTAAAAAAAACAGTCAATATAGCTAAATGCATTTTCTTCAGAATTTTACTGACAAGGCCAACACCCCAGTTATGTGATACATATACAGTCACAATATGCACTGGGAATAAATATTCTAAATACATTATTGACAACATTTGGCTTGTCACCTTGAATGCTATATGGTAGTGATAGCAAACCTATGGCTCTACTGCCACCAGATGCCTTTAAGGTTACACATTGCCTCCAATGTAGATATTCCTAGAAAAACAATTAAATGCTGCACACCAATGCATTTAAAAGGAACACTACACACCATAACCCTGCAGCTCAGTGAACTGGTTACAATGCAAAATTATGTGGTTGTTAAGCAAAATGTATCTTTTTTTTGGGGGGAGGCAAAATATTTGGCAGTTGGACAAAACCCAAGCCTCTTCCCAAGTAGTAAAAGACAACCCTCCTTTCTCAGCTGCATTAAAATATTATTCTGCATTATGAGCGTCAAATTTGCCAAACCTGGACAGTCATGATGAGTTTAGAGCCCTGTCTTAACGTGGTCAGGGAGAGATCTGTCTCTCTAGCTGCATACAGCCTCTCCCAGTTGTGCAGTTACACAACTATGAAGATATCAAATTTTTTTTATATATATTATATATATATATATATATATATATATATATATATACACACACACACACACACACACACACACACACATACATATACACACACACACACACACACTTGAGAAACATACTGGGACACCTCTTACTGAACTCAGGTGTTTCAATCAGACCATTGCCACAGGTGTATAAAAATCAAGTACCTAGCCATGTAGTCTGCATTTACAAACGTTTGTGAAAAAAATGGGTCGTTCTGAAGAGCCCAGTGAATCAAGGATGCCACTTTTGCAATAAGTCAATTTGTGGAATATGTAGCAGGGATAAAATTTCACGGTCCACTGTAAGTGGTATTACTGGAAAGTTGAAGCGTTTAGGAACAGCAGCAACTCCGCCACAAAGTGGAAGACCACGTGAAGTCACACAGTGGTGTCACTGAGTGCAGAGGAGCACGGTGTGTAAAAGTAGTCAATGCTCTGTTGATTCCACAGCTAATGAGTTCCACAGACAAAGATCAGCACGGAAACGGTGTGGCGGGAGCTTCATGGAATGGGTTTACATGTCCGACCAGTTGGACACATCACCAAGTACAATGTCCAGAGTTGGATGTAAAGAATGCCTCTACAGGACTCTGGAGCAGTGGAAAGCTGTTCTGTGGAGTGACAAATCAAGCTTCTCTGTTTGGTAGATGCCAGGAAAACGTTGCCAACAGTAAAGTTTGGTGGAAGAGGGATAATATGGGGCTTTTTCGGTGAGTTTGGGCTCCTTACTTCCAGTGAAGGGAAGTCGTAATGCTTCAGCATACCAAGACATTATGCTATACTTCCAACTTTGAGGGGAACAGTTTGGGGAAAGCCCTTTTCTATTCTAGCATGACTGTATGCCCGTGCACAAAACAAGAGACAAATGATCGGGGGACACCCGAAACATGCATTCTGCAGGAATGGTGCAGCCGTGGTGACCAATATTCATGCATATTACAGATTTAGTTACGTCGCACACATAAAAATAAACCTATGAATCTTATCAGGCTTATCACAATAGGGCCATATGGTGGAACGAAATCTCCATATTTGTTTTCTTATATAGGAAATTTTAAGTAGCCTGATAAGATTTATAGGTGTATTTTACAGTTAACTTTTTGGCGCACACATGAATAGGACTGCACAAAACAAGGCCCATAAAGACATGGCTGGAAGAGTTTGTTGTGGTAGAACTTGACTGGCCTGCACAGAGGCCTGAGCTAAACCCCATCGAACACCTTTTGGATGAACTGGGATGGAGATTGCAAGGCTGGCCTTCTTGTCCAACATCAGTGCCTGACCCCACAAATGCTCTACTGGCTGAATGGGCAAAAAATACGTCTTACAAAAACATTAAAATCTTGTGGAAAACCTTCCCAGAAGAGGGGAAGCAGTTATATCAGACATAAAAGTTCCTACTGGTGTAATGGTCAGGTGTCCCAATACTTTTGTGCATACAGTATAAAACAATTGCATTTTCTATAAAGAATTTAAAGTAGGGTATATTTACCTCTGTGATGATTGCTTTATACTGCTTCACTCTCTTTAGTTCCTCCTCACAGTTAACTGTGTAAGATTTGGACAGGTTCAGTGCTTTCCCATCCCTGCAGAGCACAGTTTGACACTTGCCTACATTGGCAGAGGTCAGGGTAAAGCAGCCAGAGGGGTCGATAGGATCGTGCTTTATGTGGCAGAGAACAGCTGAGCCTCCCAGTTTCTGTCCAGCTGTGCCCAGCTTCCTAGAATTAAGCATATATGATTGGCAAAGTCAAGACATATGATCATATCTACTGATTAAATAAATCTATAACAGCATAATTTGAGTGCAAGTTTCCAAGATTTCCCTTTCAGAATTTAATGTTCCTTCAGGAGAACCAACAACTGTGCACTGCAATAAAAAGGGCATTCAAAACATTTTAAAAACACCTGGGGGGTTGAATATATCAAAGCAGTCTTTTATAAAGACAGGTCTTTCTCATTTTGCATGATAATTGTATATAAAGCTGCTTTACTTCAAATAAAAATGAATTCACTTGAATCATATGTAAATACTCAAAATATGTATAATGTTCAGGTGGAAATGTGACCGTGCTTGTTCGCTGAAGTGGACAGATCAACTCATAGAGCCTTTGAAACATTTTGATGTAGTCATAGAACTACCTATTGTTTTCAACAAGTGTGCTTCAGAGATTTGGTTAAAACAACAAGGGCTATTTTATCTCAGGAGCACTGGGTAAACCAGCAAGAATAATTGTAACTTCCCCTTCATTCAAGAGTCCAAGCCTGTCAGAACCAAACAACTGCCTTCAAAATCAGAGGAACATTCACTAAATCATCCAACAAGTATCTAAGCAATAATTCAACAAAGGAAGTCACCTCCGTATTTCTTCAGAGAACAAGAGAGAAGCAAGTGTTATTGTGAAAGAAGAACCATCAGTTTTAAAATTAAGATTTTCAAAAGTTTTTTTTTACCCCATTTCTTTAAATTATAGTTTATTTATAGGATGTGAATTTTGCCACAAGTCGTTTAACTGGAAAAAAAAAACATGACATTCTATTTAGTTGGCTGCTCATAGGTCTACAGATCTATGAGGTCTACACACATATCTGCTCTGTTATTTTACTCTATGAATCCCATTATGCATATTTATTAACTATACTGAAATAGAAGATGCAGAATTAGGGAATGGGATACAGGACTTTGATTTGGAAAATAGAAATATCAGGAACACGTCAACCCTCTCATATGCAATACCGATGTTTATTAAGGCCTAACTTCAATTGACTACCTAGTAAAAGAAAATTAGTTGTAAAATGGAAAAATAGGATATAAAGGTTGCATTCGACACAACCCTCTTTGCAGTAGTGACATCTTTGAAGCCTTGTGTAGAACTCACCTAAGAGGTTTTGCCTTGACATGGCAGGTGAGCTTACACTTGAATAGTCTTCCAGTTATTTAGATGTGCATAGAGATTTGAGATGGTGCGCAAGGAACTTTTTCTTTGGCTTTATTGCATGCATTGGGGCTGATGTGTACAATAGTCATTGTTGCCGTCCAGGAGTAGTAGGGGTTTGAGCGCACGATTTACTTTTTTTAATCATAAAAAAAAAAAAACCTAAAAAGAAATTAATCTAAATCTCAAATCTAAATGAAACTATAGGCACCAAAACAACTAATTTAATGAAACAGTTTAGGTGTATAGATCATGCCCCTGCAGTCCCCTGCTCAATTCTCTGCCATTTTAGAATGAAATCACTGACTTCCAGATCTTTCTTAAACACCTTCTGAAAAATAGCCTAGTTATTTTATGTTTGTAAAGTCTGCACTGCAGAGCCTATAATATTATCTATAATTGCTTATCTTCTCCTTTGTTAAAAGCCTCCTAGACCCTGCAGGAGCCTCCTGTGTGTGATTAAAGTACACTTTACACATCAGGAGATGATAAAAACCTCTAAAGCAAGTTAACATTTAAACCACATTTTGAAACAATAAAACCATTTTATTTCATGCAGGTGAGTCACAGCCAGAGGTAGGCGTGACTAGGGCTGCATAACCAGAAACAAAAGTGATTTAACTTCTAAATAACAGAAAATTAATCAGTGAGCAAAGAGGGGCATGCTCTATACACCAAGACCAATTCCCCCAACTAAAGTTGTTTTGATGCCTATAGTGTCCCTTTTACCTACGGTGTTGCAAACCAAGTTCTGGGCAAGGAAAATGCAACTGTCAAGCTCGGATTCATGAAGTACAGTTTCAGTGCACTGTACGATTATAAATAGTAACCAATATCAGGGGAAATACTCTTTCAGAATAGGTAAGCTTTGCTCACCTTTGCATAGCAAGGAAGGTGTTCCCCATGTACTCCTCTTCATTCTTTGTTTTCTGCAGTTCATCAGCCAAAATGTCACTCATGGTGCACTGGAGGAGGCTAGGGACCTCTGCATTTCTCTCTCCATCAAACACCCCATATACAGCTTCACGGTTATCACAGAAGTTGTTAACAAGGAGTGAAGCAACACAGAGTCTGTGTGACAGAAAAGAAACAACAAAGTTGATTGGCACGAGCACAAAATGAATAAGCATTTGTTGTTTCAGTTGGATGTTACAAAATAACCAAATAGTGGTTTCCCACTACAGCCACAAATCTATACTCTTGAATATATGCTTCACTGCGCTGTGTGCCCTGGACAGTTTTGTCCACGACTGCCTGCAGAATGCCAGAACTTAAGTAATGAGGCTCGTTGATGCACACAGTGTAAGAAAACATTGCTTCCCCAGCCAGATGGTCTCTTCAATCACATTAACTAAGGTCCTGGTTATGGACGTCCTATGCAGGATATACCTGGGATTCTGACATAACTTAAAGGTTTACTCAAAGCATCATAAGCACTACAGCCAGCTGTAAAAAAAAAAAAAGTTGCACAGACTTGACATAGTCAGTCACGAACTCTAGTTTTGGGTTGGCTGATGACACCCCAATGATTCTGCCAGAGGTGGAGTTACACCCAGAGTAGCAGAGGGATTCACCTAGGCATAGTGAAACACTGCACAGACTTAAAGGTTTACTCCAAGCCCCATGGCCACTTCAGTGCTTAGAGTAACTGTTTAACTGAGACTGCCATGGTCAAAGTGGAAATGAGTCACTGTGAGTTGCATGGAAGTATCTAGGAAAGTCAGGCATGGTCTATAAGCCGATGCTTTGAGATCCACTTGTACATGAACCACTAGAGAAATGCATGGCGGGCTAAAGCTCCTGTGAAGATACATTATGTAACATTCCACAAACAAAACTGAGTAAGACATGCATAATGTGAGTAAACAATGCAATGCATAAATGTATATAATGCTAAAACAACAGGGATATGTCAGACAAGATGGAGATACAAGTCCGAACCACTTTCAAGAGGCTCTGTCAAAGATTGGATACTGGAATTTGGAATTGGGAGGAGAGATTGACAAGTGTATACCAATGAAGTCAAGTGTTCTAACAGAGATTTGAAGGGCACAAGAATAGCCTCAGGCAATAAAGTTCTCTGAGAACATATGGCCAGATTGGCTGAGGAAGGTATGTCCAGCAGAAGGAGGCAGCTTATTCTGTTCTAATTCTTGCTCATACCACCCTTCCCCCTCTCATCTTTCCTCTCGGTGTCTGCTTGAAGATTTAGAACTTGTATCACGTGTCAATGCCAATTTCACGGTCTTAATTTAGATATGTCCATTCAATGGATAGCTTGGCAATGGCATATACTGACCAATATCAATAGTATATGTATTGTTTGTGTTTTGGGAAGTTACAGGGTCAAATATAGCATGTTACATTTTCCCACACTGAAATTCGCCAGATTGGTTACCTTGCCTTTGAGACCGTATGGGTAGCCCAGGAATGAGAATGACAACCATGATGGCATACTACATTTGCAATAGTAGAAAAGGTATTGCAAATGGAGTATGTCCAGTCTTTTTTAGTCATTCCAGGCACTCCCCCTGCTGGCAATGCTATGGATGGTATTCTGTCCATGTGTTCGTAAGATCCTTGCAAGGACCTCGCGATCACATGGCCCAGGAGGGCCGGATCACACGCAGGGGGACTCCCTGGGATGCCAGGGAAGTGTGTGTGTGTGTGTGTCCCATCGCGATCGCTGGCGGGGGATCACCAGCGAGCAGGTAAGTGGGAAGGATGGTGTGGACATACTATGCCACCCACCGGCCTTTAGAGCCAGGTCCCCAAGGACGGCAGAGCACGCCCGCAGACCTTAAGGGGTTAAATAAGAGCCTCTTCAATAAAGCAAAGCATGTGAACTCCCTATTTAAGGTTAACAGCGTAACGGGATATATATTTTTATGTTCCCACTGTAAGCATAACATAACTATAGCAATATTCTAAATTACAACTAAAACCAAGAATATGAGAACTCTGAAAACGCTTAAAAGCTTAGAGGAACTCAGTAGCTTGCCCTACTGTAAATCCCCGCTCAGGTCTCAAAATAGTTTTTGCTCACTTGTGCCATTTCAGAGAGAACCAGTTCCAATACGTAGACTAATCCCACCGGTAAGGGCAGTTCAGAACCAAAACTTAACTTTTGTGTTAAACCATTAGAGAATGGCTTAACCCCCTCGAGGTAAGAGATCCTCCAGGTACCATAACAACATCATTGAAATGAAGTTGTTTTGGTGCCAGGAGTACCCCTATAATGTAGTGGCTCTGGTATATGTTTCAGGACACGCACTGTAAACCCTGAATTTTCCTAGAAAAAAGCCTACTAACACCTCTAGTGGCCGTCCCTCAGACGGCTACTAGAGGTGCTTCTTCGTTCAGTGTTGCACAGTGTGCAGCACCGACGTTCAGTATAAACATGCATTAATTCAATGCATCACAGTTTTGCTGCGCATGCACAACAGCCTAATAATACTTTCCTATGGGAAAGCACTGGATTGGCTGAGATCATAAAGATTATCTCAGTCATGGTGGTGGGATCAACGCGGCATGGGAGAAAAGACAAGTGAACTCACCTTTCTCAAGTGATTGGAAGGGGGCCTTGGACTTAAATAGTTAAACAATATAGTATCAGGAATACAGGTCTATATTCCTGAAACTAGAGTGTTCCTTTAAAAATGCAGTACCATGAAAGGTGGCATGTAGTTTCTTATTAAGCAAACAAATAAAATAGGTGGAAAAAAAAATAAAGAAAAAAATGGAGCACACAATAGATCCTGTTAAAAACAAATTAAAGGAACACTTTAGTCACCAGAACAACTACAGCTTATTGGATTTGTTCTGGTTAGTAGAATCATTACCTTCAGGCTTTTTGCTGTAAACACTGTCTTTTCAGAGAAAATGCAGTATTTACATTACTGCCTAGTGATAACTTCACTGGCCACTCCTCAGATGGCTATTAGAGATCCTTCCTGGGTCATGGCTGCCTAAAATGCATCCAAACATTCAGTATCTCCTCCCTCTGCATGCAGACACTGAACGTTCCTCATAGAGATTAATTGATTCAATTCATCTCTCTAAGTAGATGCTGATTGGTCAGGGCTGTGTTTGAATCATGCTGGCTCTGCCCCTGATCTGCCTCTTTGTCAGTCTCAGCCAATCCTATGGGGAAGCACTGTGACTGGATCTGGCTACCACTGATGATGATGTCAGCAGACTGCTTGTTTTTCTGATTCAAACAGCATACAGAGTTACAGCTTCTGGCTTGAATACAGTAAGATTTTGCTATATTTACGGACGCATGGGCCCAGGGGGGCTAGATGGTGGTTTTAACACTATAGGGTCAGGAATACATGTTTGTGTTCCTTACTCTATAGTGATCCTTTAATTTTGTTGAGACTGCTTAGTTAGGCTGGGATTTAAACATTTACTCGAATAACTATGTATGTTATTATAAAGGCCTATTGTCCGGAGTGCTAGAAGGGCAGTTGACAAGCAAGCAGTTAACATTCCCCAAAGTTGACATCATACTTTCAGAAGCCACTTGAAAGCAAAGCCTTTCAGCATCCTATGAATGGTGCTGGAATGCAGGCCTCTCCTTCCACAAGTAGTGCACACTACAATGCGGTGAAGGCATCCTGCATCAGTTACACCAATCTCATGGTAACAAGCACCAACAAAGAACAAGAGGGAAAGGGCAGCATTAAAGTGCATGTCATGGCCAGGGCTGTCAAATTCTACTCTAGTTTCACATGAGAAACAGATTTGTTCCCACATGCCCATTCATAAGTGCATACTTACCAACAGGAGACAAATGTTATCCAATCACTATTACGTAATGAGTTATCCATTCACGTTAAATGGTTCTATATTTTCTCGAAAACATTCCCGTTCAGTTATTTTATAAAAAAACTATTTGTTTCTAACAGTCAAAGTTTTCTGTGCAGATAATGGTGTAGCTGCTAGGGAGGCATTCCTAGGGAAGCAATTTATGAAAGCTAATCTTAAGGAGCAAAAAACACTTTTTTTTTTTTTTTTTTAAAAGGCACAACAGTATACAATTTATGTTCATTTAAAAGTTAAACTTTCACTACAGAAAAAAAAAAAAAAATAATAATCTTTGCTACCCTAAAAAAACATACTTGTTCTTAATTCCTGATGCCTCTGTATATCCATGGCTCCACATTGCTGGTGAGCCCGATGACTCACTGGCCGAGAATCCACATGAAGGTTGATCCACCTTGAAACATCGAATGTTACTACTAATATAAAAAAATAAAGACATTTAAAAAAAAAAAAAAAAAATAACCTTACCTTAATATCAAAGGATCAAATGTGCATCACAAATGGAACAAAAATGAGATTGGATTTCACAGGCACACACGGTTATTCCGTATTATGTGAACTGACGGGAATTCAAAGTCAATGTTAAGTTTTACAAAAAAAAATAGCCGAAATTAAAAAGAAAGTTCACTCTGAGATTTTTTTAAATTCAGCAACTGTGGCCTGATATTTAAAATTCATTGTTTTAGTGAAATCTCACTTATTCACTAAAGTGAGAATTGCCAGGAATTGATTTTATTATAATTATTATAAGATTTCCCCCCCCCCCACCAAGAATCCTTGTAGCATGTAATGAAAAAGATAGGGCATTTAATAAAAATGATTTTAAAAATGAAGTATATGTCACTTTGAATTCTAGTTAATTCACACTTTAGTGAAGAACCCTGTATAATTAAAAAATAGTATGAAGCAAATCTGAACGTCTGTGCTGCACACCATGTGATGACTGGAATTTTCGCAACTTGGACTTTTATGTCCTTCTTCAAATATTTGTATTCATAAATAATTAAAACATTTGCAGAAAAAGAGAGAACAGTGTAATACTGTAAACATGTATGATTTATAAACAAAACAATAGATATTGAAAAAGCCTGTGATGCATGCAAAACTGGCTGATGCAGTTAAAAATGTGAAGGTGAACTGTGGATTGCAGCCTGTGCTGGAGTATTCTTGTAGCTGCTGCCCTGCATTTCTAATGACACAGTACTTTGGCACAAGTACCCTGGTGATATGGCCATGTTAATTTCTTCTCCACTTACTTAGCTGTCTGATATTTATGGAATATCTCGGTTGGTGCTATATCCTAACATACCAACCAAGGTATCCCCTACACCACACCAAATATAGTATGTAAACCATAGTGCTTTTTTATGCACTTTTGGCAAATTTCCCCAAATAATATGAAGAAAATAAAAACCCTGGTGCCATTGTTTATATGAAACTCTCTTTGCCCACCTCCACACGTTTGGCTTGTTTTTATAATTCAGCTGAATTCTCTCAATACAGAATGTTAAGAAAATATATAAAAGACTATCTCTCAACTGTCACAGCAATGTCTTTCTTACTAATAATGTGTTTCCCCAGCTAACTAATGGAAAAATTAGATGGGAAGTAATTAACACACTAGAGAAAAATGAGAAACAGTTATGTCCTTGGGTGCACCTTATATAAGCTTAACATAGCACTTTAGTTCGTAATGCACTCTATGAAAAAGTATTTATAGTCAAGTCTCGTGACCAACAAACTCAAACAAGGTGACCTTTTCTGGCTTGTTTCCGACGACCTTGCTAAGAGTCTCTTTATTCCTCAAATATGAAGTTTCAGACATAATCGTGTGAAACCCTACTCCTTTAGCCCATTCCCAATCATTTTAAGGCTATACTTACAGCTGTTTGGGGGTATTTCGTGCATGGTATAAAAACAATGGGTACAATAGCTATTGTTACTTGACCATACTAGTCACAAAAGCAAATTAACATGCACAGGGTTATCCACTAAAGAAAGTTGTCAAGAATTCAAAGTGAATTTCAAATGCAAGGCCAAAATAGCCAAACTGGCATGGAAAATTAAATTGGATATTTTGTCTCAAATTGTGTAATAATCCTGCCAGTGCTTATTGTCTGATAAGAAATATTATGGTCTAATGCTAAATAAAATCAACTTAGAAAACTATTAGACCAAGGGGTTCCATCCAGCAGCAGTGAGAAAATAGGACATGAGTTACAGAATAAGGGTCTTCAATACATGAAATCTCCAATATATTCTGAAAATATCTTAGGCCTTTCACATTTCTCCGAACGGTCCTGGGTCCATGGTGTTTTCTAGGAGAGGATTACATACATGGTAAAATCAAGAGTACTCACTTCAGTAATTCCAAGGTTTTGTGGTCCAAGAGAAGACGGGGATTCCCTGTCAAGTCCAGTTCTTGCAATGTTGTAGGCAGATTTTCAGGCAATGTAATTTCAGTAAGTTCGTTGCAGCTCAAATCCACACACTAGGATGGCAAAATAATAATAAAAAAAACATTAATATTTAAGGAATGTGGTTAACATTGAGGATAGGGGAGCTTGGGATATTGGTGTTTATGTAATAGTCATTTAGTGTTCACTGCAACATGCACTGAGTAACTGAAGAAACCCACCCTCCCCACAAAACGTATACATAAACTTAAGGAAATAAAATCCTGGGTGTTCTCTTGAAAACATCCAACACTATAAAAACAAGTAGTTTATAGATTTTTCTTAAACTTTCCTAAATAAAGGATAGTAAAAAGTCAAATCAGGTGATTAAAACAATGAAAGTAAAATACAAGCTCTGCAATCAAGTGGTTGACATGAGACAGAGGTATAGACAAGGCACCATAAAATTTGAAGCATTCTTTATTTTTAGTGCAAAATATTAGTGTGTTGTGAAAAGCACTCCTCTTGTGATCAAATGCTCCCTGTTTTTGAATGGGAGTGCGGAAGGCAAATAGAAAAGATTAGAACTTCTTGCCATCATCAGTAAATACAGGAACACAATGCTTCCATCCACTACCTATAGCTTTGTCTCTGTTCACAGAGTCTTTTCCAAAGCCAATTGATGCAAGATTAAGCTTCCTTTCCGTGGGAAAAAACTTTAACCTTGAGAACAGACTGGTAGTCTGACAATCTGTACTCTTCATGCTTCAGCAGACATGCAAGCCACTTCAACACGATTACAGAGAAGGCAAAACACAGGAGAAGCAATGGCTGCCAAATTAAATTGCACATGAACAACTCCATTGTTATACTAATTGGTACACTATAAAACGTGGAATATTACTGCCGCAGTAGTAGATAAACAGGTTATAGCCCTCATCACCTGAGGAAAGAGAGAAAAAAAAAAAAAAAAAGAAGGAAATCCCTTACCAAAGTGTGCGCATATATTTATGTAATCAGGTTTACGTCAAGTTTTAATCACGTTTTAGAAGCTAAAAAAATTAATAATGTTGCTGTAGACTACATGTACTACTCTTATGGTGGTGAAATAAGGGCAGATGTAAGTTTGTATTCAGGATAGTAAACAAGCTTTTCACTAGCAGAGAAGCACAGGAATGTAAAACCCATAAAAGAAAAATGGTGATAACACACTTTAGAGGGAGGGAAAGTTTTTTAAAAAAAAAAATGAAAGATTGCTGCATTATCAAATTGCCATGCAAATATTAAAATGACAGTGCTTCTGTTTATGGATGTTTAAAAGTGCAAATAGCATGTGAAAGAAGTTTCACTTGCGGTTATTTCAACCATAGGATTTCCACGATACATAAGATTTCCTTAGATCTCCCTAGACGTTGAAAGCTTATGAAATCAATTCTCAAACAAGGATTAGTGTTTAGAGATTTAATAATTCAGTTCAGACAAGGCGAATCATTGGTTGCAAAAAGTTTAAAAAGCCGAATTTTGTAGGTTTTAAATCAACTCCTCCGATGGGGGAAGGGGAACCTGTAACGGCACCCCCAGGCATAAAGGGGTTAAACCGCCGTTTAGTGGATCTTCCCTTCCAGAGACACAGGCACAGCTACTGCAGAACAGCAATCCGCCAAACAGGAAACCATATGAATGCCGTAAACAGCCGAATAGGAAAAACCATCTGAATAGGTTTACACTCCTAGCAGTCAAACTGGAACAGCATACAGTAAATCCCCCCAAGAACGAGACAAAGCTCCGTGTTGAGGGTCAAGCAGTGAACAGACAGAGCTGTGGGTTTATTGCTCTTATATACACATTAGCACCACCCACAGGGTTTTGGAACACAACCAATAAACACATACAATACACTCAGACACTCCCGCACAAAATCCTCCCCTCTGCCTGTGATACAATTACCTTATACAATGGGTAATGTAATTATCACAAGCAGAGGAAATACAATTTTTCCACATTATTCATAACTTGAAAAGTATGCATCACATTCACATTTTCAGAATCAGCATACTCCAAATACAAACATATGTCAAAATGATCCAAATTGGTCCAGTGGTTCAAAAGATAGATCGTAGTCCTTTGTGACCAAAGGAAGCATGGCTTTTCTGCCCAAAACCAGTTCCACAGAGTCTTCTATCCTGGAGATAATTGGGAAGTAATCCAATTATCTCCAAGGACAGTGGCAAAACTCCATTGAACACATGGCAGCAAAAGACAATAAAACACATAAAAACATAACTGTGCAGCCATTGCACAAAACAGGTACATTCAACATATCCCCAGATAGCTCAGATCTGAGCGCACATTATTACTGAATGGCGCTCAGAGCACACACATACAGTTCAACTGCCATGGAGCCAAAGTCTTACCTATAGTCTTTGGGGAGCAACCAGGCTTCTCCAATGCAATGTGACGAGATTGGTCTTGTCACAGAACCTAATGCACAATGCATGTTAGGACTTCCCCATAGGAAAGCATTCAATCAATGCTTTCCTATGGGGTTTTGCTTGACACTGGATATCCACAGGCAAAGACACTGGATATCCTCATTGTCAAATTCTGTGAAACTGCAGGAAGACATGCACTAGAGGCAGTCCTAGCACTGCAATGTGATCACTGCAGTTTCTCTATATTTTAAATTGCAGGGTTAAAGGGACAGGGACAGAGACAGTGCACCTAGACATCTTCAATGAGATGAGCTTGTCTGGGTACCTATAGTGCCCCTTTAATGCAGTTTTCAAAAGTGCTCCCATACATACTATATAAAAAGTTATTCTAAAAGACAGATGTGACTTTCTTCTGATACTCTTTATAAGTACACACAAAATTAAATGGTTATTTAAATCACCATAACCACTTTGCTGCCACATGTAATTAGCTCACGCAGCAACACTGGGGAACCATTAGCCAGTCTGGAACAAGAGTTTCAGGCAGGCTAATGTCAATTCTGTACATATTTTTCTTCTGAGCCAATAAATCTGCTCTGCAGAAACTGGATGTCTATCACCCATCACCAGGAAAAGACCTTGCAAAACAGTATGCCCTAATCTAGAATGGCGACAGGGTATTCCAGGCATCATACCCCCTATATAATGCTTGGAATAATCAAGTATGAATAAAATTAAATGTGAAATCAAAAAAAAAAATTTTTTTTTAAAATCATTGCTTATAAAAAATAATACTACACAACTAAAGTTTTTTTTTTTTTTTTACAAATTATTAGTCCTTATTGTTAAAAATGCCCAGCATTTCAAGGTTTTCAATGGATTTTGCAAATTATAGGAATACAGCATTTGGTCTGCGGAGACCAACAGGAAATTAGGATTTCCAAAATTAATTATTTCTCTTGGAAACCTTTATATGAAATGCATGGGTACCCCTAAAGCACTTCAGCATTAGAAGTGGAGTGGCCGTTATATTTGTATCTGCAAAAAAAAAAAAAAGTATAATTATTATACAGCATCACTTTGTAGTGAACCATGTCAGAGGCATCTCTACAATAAGTCAGAAAATATGACTTTTTCCTCAGTACAAGTAGCTGATGGGTGCATTAAAGAATATGGTTTCTTAATATTAGAAACTGTAGCCTGCAGCTGCTTCTTACTCTATGTGAAAGGAAATAAATGCTGTGGAAGCAGCTCAGAGAACAGATCTTGGACTTAATGTATCTATGAGTGATTCTTAAAGTCAGTATCCAGTAACCCCCAGGGTGCATGTTTTTAGTATCCTCTCACATGAGCACAGATTGAACAAGTCATGTCTGTAAGATTCATACAACTGCCAATCTGATGGGACAGAACTTTAAAAGTACACAAAATAAAACAAAAAGGGTAGCAATGTGAATATCTGTACAAAAGAATTATTGTCAAGGCTGGTTTAGAACTTGTCATTATAAAGAAACCTAGGCCTCTGCATCTTTTAATATTGGCCTTTGGTTTTTATGTGGTACACAATGCAAAGGAGGGGCAAGTCCAAAATGTAGTAGTCATTTAGCTTTATATTATCGATTGAAAAGTAATTCTCTCAGTAGTACCAAATAAATAATTCTTCCCATCTAGGTAGAACACTAAACAGATCTAATGTTGTGATCTGAAACATAGTGCAAAGTTCTATAGGTTTGGCATAGAACCTTTTATTTGTCCCCAGTTCACATTCACTTAGAGCAGAATAAGTTCTATACCTGGAATAGCAATTTCATTGCTTTTTAAACAAATTTTGGCAGAGCATTTGTTTAAACACAGGAATTTGATGTAAAACAAACATGATAAACAGCCCTGACCTTGATTTCAGCAAGCTGCATAACTTCAGGGAAGGCCTCCAGGCAGTTTGAATGAGCAATGACGGTGTGCATACGTCTGCAGTTCATGATAGTGGTTGGTAAGGCTTTCAGCTTATTCCCACTGATATCTATCTCTTCCAGCTCCTCCAGTTTAGCCATTTTACTACAGAGAAAATAAAGGGTGACGGGGGGAGGGGGATTAATCTTTATGATTGCAACACAATTTTATTGTTCAACATAAACAATTGACAATACAGCATCAAATGAGGATAGAATTCCTTAAAATTATGTACTCCGTATCAATCAAGACTTATATAATTAAATGTTCTCTCCTTAGGAAAGTGTCGATCATTTCCCTTATTTGATAATGCATTCTTATTTGCTTGCAGAAATCTAGGACCTCTTCAGCAGATGCACAACGTAATACTTATGTATCATGTCACAATAATTACGGATAATAAATACCTATTGCTGCCATCCCGTGTGTTAAAAAAAAAAAAAAAACTGAATTTAAATGCTTAGCTATATAATTTATTCTTACACAGATATTTTATTGGTTATATGAAAATAAGGGGAGTGGCTCTCTCAGAATGGAGAATGCCCATTTATGTAACAATACTGACATTTTGCCATGTCGTCGCAGTGCAGCGCCATATATCCATCAATTGATTAACTGTCTAACAGGATTCCAAAATTCCTATTTATAATATCTATTAAGATCTACTGGATCAACTTAGGTACTGTAGACGCCAACTCTGAAGGCCACTGCAAGGTTAACCCTCTTTTACAAAAAGTAGACAAAGAGCATTAAGGTAAAGGGGTAAACTCACTACATAAGCTCAAGCCTAAAAGGACCAGTAGAAACCAACACAGTATTGTATAGTGATATTAGCAAGTCTCTATACATCCCTTTTTGATAACACCTGTTTTGGAAATGTTAATTACCATAGCACGCAAACTGTCTCTGTTATGCTATTAACCACAATGGAAATTGATACTACAATAGCATGTATCAACGTACAAATGGCTTTCATGTGCTATTTTATTTCTGTTTTTCTGCTAAAAACTAAAATAAAGATTGTCAAAAAACAAAACAAAAGATGTACTGGATCTTTCACATTTCTTTAGCTATGTTATGGCATAAACACATGTCTCAACAATGGTTATTTGGGAATACACACCTTGCTGGAAAGGTCTGAAGGTGATTGTAAGCCATGTGCAGGATCTTCAAATGGGGATGCCCTAATAATAAGGGCACACACTTGTCTGTCAAGTTATTATTCGTTAAATACAACTCCTGTAACACACTCTGGGTCTCCTCAGACAAGCATGCTGCAGGAAGCATTTCCAAACTGTTGGCGGATGCGTTCAGGCATCGTAAACTGAAAGACATAAAAAATTGATTGTAATAGGAAATAAACCAAGATTTGTTGTAAAGTAATTTAAAGGTCTTCAGATTTGGATTAAAACAGGTCTCCAGAACTTTGTAAAGGGTCTTCGTATATTAGTGATTGAAGCCTCTGGAGAGTAGTTGTGATATTAGGGATACAGGGAACTTCTAACTACATTTACTACAGAAAGGAAAGGAATCTATAACTTAGAGCAGGATGTGAAAATTTGCTTGGATACTAGAAGCCAGCTAGAAAGGTTATTAGCCAGAGAAATTATATGCTAAACCGTGCACGAAAGGGAGTTGACAGAAACCCCATTGGACCTCAGGGAAAGCCTATCTATTCCAGTTGTCAAAATACAATTCTTAAAAGGGACACTACAGTCACCAGAACCACTAAAGCTTAATATAGTTGTTCTGAAGTCTATATCCTGTCCCTGAATGCTTTTCAATGTAAACACTAACTTTTCAGACAAAAGTCAGTGTTTACATTGCTGCCTGGTGACACCTCTAGTGACAGTCACTCAAGACGGCCTCTAGAGGTCCTGGGTCAGTGCTTCACACTGCGCGGCACCTACGTTAATGTTCCCTATAGCAATGCATCTCTATGAGAAGTTACAGGACCACTAGAGTCACCCAGACCACTTCAGCTCAATGAAGTGGTCTGGGTGCCAGGTCCCCCAGGTTTTAACCCTTCAAATGTAAACATCATGTTTACAATGCAGGGTTAATCCAGCCTCTAGAGCAGAGATGGCGAACCTATGGCACGCGTGCCACAGGTGGCACTCCGAGCCCTCTCTTTGGGCATGCGGCCATAGTTCACCGGGGGAGGGGGCTGCTGGTGCTGGTCGACAGCAATACAGAGTAGGCACCTGTGTGCGTGTGTGTGTGAGAATGTATTCAGTATTCTGTGTGCAGACTGTGTGTATGTATTCAGCAGTCTGTGTGTACATGGCATTGTGTGTGTGTATTCAGCAGTCTGTGTGTACATGGCATTGTGTGTGTGTGTATATTCAACAGTCTGTCTGTATGTGTTTTCAGCAGTGTGTGTATAGAGAATTCTGTATTTATTCAGCAGTCTGTGTGTATTCAGTAGTTTGTGTGTATTCAGCAGTCTGTGTGTGTGTGCGTTCAGCGGACTGTGTGTACGTATTCAGCAGTCTGTGTGTATGTTTGTGTGTGTATTCAGCATACTGTGTGCATCTGTCTTCCTGACAGCCGCTAGAGTCGCTTCTGCGACGCTGAATGCGAAAATCGCATTCAGCGTGCAGAACATCCATAGCAATGCATTGATAAATGCTTTCCTATGGCTGTTTTTAGTGCGCGCGGCTCTGGCCGCACATGCTTATTCCGCTCCACTTGTGAGATGACTTCGGAGGGGGAGGAGAGGTCACCAGTGCTGAGGAAGCCCGGCGCTGGTTTAAAGTGAGTAGCTGAAGGGGTTTTAACCCATTTGGCCTAGCGGGAGGGGGGCCTTGAGGGTGAGGGGGGGAACCTACGAGTTATATAGGGTCAGGAAAAAGAGTTTGTTTTCCTGACACTATAGTGATCCTTTAAATTGGCACAGTGGCATTTTGCCGTGCATGCACAATAGTCTCCCAATGCTTTCCTATGGGAAAGAAGTGGATTGGTTGAGATCAAGACTGATTATCTCAATCATGGAGGTTGGGCCAGCCGCGGCATCACCAGCACAGCATGGAAAAAAAAAAAGCTGACAAAAACACCTTTCCCATATGATTGGAGGGAACACACTCCCACAGAGAGACTTTTTTTTATTTTAATTTAAATCCACCCAGTCTCCTTACCATGGAAGAGCTGGAATAGATAGGCTTTCCCTGGGGTCCAATGGGGTTTCTGTCAACTCCCTTTCGTGCACGGTTTAGTGTATGTCATAACCCAGCTCCCGGCATTAATGCAAGCCACGCAAGGGAGCAGAGCAGGGAGATTACAGCTTCCTCAATCGCCCGCGGCACTAGGTCAGCCGCCAGCCCGTCTCAGCCCTCCATGAGCTAGCTGGCCACTCCCATCCCTCCGTCAGCAATACATAAGCCGGCCGCCCCCCTCCTTCTGTCAGCCACCTGCCTGCCTCAGCCCTCCGTGATCAGACTGCCCGCCTCTGCTCTCAGGCAGCCGGTCACCTATGGGGCGTAACAGGCTCACGAAGCCCCGGATTTGTTGAGCCCTGACTTAGAGAAAGCATATGAAGAGGCAGCGCCCCACCAGTTATTTTGTGGGTAAAAAAATAAAATAAAATAAATTAATAAATAAAAAAATTTGCAACAGCTTCGAAACACCAAGATTCTTTTTTTCTGGAGGAGAGTGGCAAGTCAAAAAATTTGGCAAAGAAATTTTTGTCTCTTTAATTTTGTAATAGGTTTAAGTTTTGCAGGGCTCCTTCCACTTCATTGGTAGCTGTTTGGAGAAGCTTAAATGTGAACATCTAGGCATGTACAACAATGGCTGGTTTGAAATGTGCCCTGTTTCTACAGGTTTTGCACATGCCCAATGTCCTTTAAGAAGGAATTTCCGGAATTTCCATTGAGTTGCCATTCAGGCAGCAGAGCTAGCTGCCCAAGAATGGAGGTATGCTATTGGCTTCTATTATAGCACCAGGAGGTGGGGTTACAGTGCCCACATGAGAGAAAAGCAAGTAGATATTTTGGAGGTATGATAGGGCAAAGCAGCAGTAGAAAATGTCAAATGTAATTTTATATATTTTTTCTCACCCCTAAAAGCCCAAATGACTGCTATAGGGCTGTTAATTAAGCAAGGTGATTTACTCAAATATATAATAAGCCAGGGTTGACAAGGGGAGGGGGTATTTCTGACACAGAGCACTGTGCTGCCTGTCACAAATAGTTTTAACCCCTTAAGGACCGGACTGTTTTTGCGCTATTGTACATTTGCGACCAGGCATCTTTTTACACTTTTGTGGGGTTTGTGTTTAGCTGTAATTTTCCGCTCTCTCATTTACTGTTCCAATACAAATTATATTTTTTTTTTTCAGGACAAAATGGGCTTTCTTTACATACCATTATTTATATAATCTCATGTAATTTAATTTTTTTTTAAATGAAAAAATATGATGAAAAATTGAAACCAATTAATGCTTTTTGACTTTTACTTGAAAGATCTTTTACTCATCTACAAAAGCGAATGAAAAAAACTGCTAAATAGATTCAAAATTTTGTCCTGAGTTTAAAAATACCCAGTGTATACATGCTTTTTTTGCATGTTATAGGGCTATAAGTACAAGTAGGATATTGCGGTTTCAAAACATACATTTTAAAAATTTATCAATAGTGACATTGTAACACTATTATCCGTCATAAATCTCTGAATAACACCCCACATGTACATATTTTTTTTTTAACCCCTTAAGGACACGACATGTGTGACATGTCATGATTCCCTTTTATTCCAGAAGTTTGGTCCTTAAGGGGTTAAAGTAGACAACCCAGGGTATTCAATATGGGGTATGTCCAGACTTTTTTTAGTAGCCACTTAGTCGCAAACACTGGCCAAAGTTAGCGTTCATATTTGTTTGTGTGTGAAAAAAGTAAAAAACTAAATTGAACGCTAATTTTGGCCAGTGTTTGTGACTAAGTGGTTACTAAAAAAGACTGGACATACCCCATTTGCAATACATTGGGTTGTCTTTTTCAAATGGTATGCCATCATGGGGGTAATTCTCATTCCTGGGCTATCATACGCTCTCAAAGGCAATGTAACCAACCTGGCCATTTTCAATGTAAAAATATTTGACCCATATATTTGACCCTGTAACTTTCAAAAACGCTATAAAACCTGTACATGGGGGGTACTGTTATACTCAGGAGACTTTACTGAACACAAATATTAGTGTTTCAAAACTGGAAAACGTATCACAACAATTATATAATCAGTAAATTGCTGTTTGTGTGTGAAAAATGCAAAAAAAGTCACTTTCACTGACAATATCATCGCTGTGATATGTTTTAGTGTTTTGAATCACTAATATTTGTGTTCAGCAAAGTCTCCCGAGTAAAACAGTACCCCCCATGTACAGGTTTTAGGGTATCGTAGAACGTTACAGGGTAAAATACAGTGCTAGCAAATTAAATTTTCTGGACTTTCGGCCTGGGTTGGCAGGCAGGTCCCTCAAATTGCAATAAATAAAATTACTTAATTATGTAAAAATATTACATAAATACGCACGTATATGGACATATGTATATTTCGTATTATTTTTATTTATATATACATAGATATATATACAATTTCATTCTATATATATTTATATCAAAATACAGTTAGAATACAATTTCATATAGATAAATAATTGTTTTAAAATTTATTATTTTTACATTTTTTAATTTAATTTACTTATTTGTATTTTATAATATATACACAATATATTATATATATTATATATACGTGTGTAATTTAATTATAAGTGTATTTTTATATTAATTTATGTACATATTAATATAAAAATACACTTAATATGACATATATATGATATATAGACATTATATAGATATAATAAATGTCTATATCATATTTATATACACATATAGATATTTTTTTAAATTAACATTAAAGGACCACTATAGTGCCAGGAAAACATACTCGTTTTCCTGGCACTATAGTGCCCTGAGGGTGCCCCCACCCTAAGGGTCCCCCTCCCGCCCGGCTCTGGAAAGGGGAAAAGGGGTTAAACTTACCTTTTTCCAGCGCTGGGCGGGGAGCTCTCCTCCTCCGATCCTCCTCTTCTCCTCCCCGTCGGCTGAATGTGCAGCAGCGGCAAGAGCTGCGGCGCATTCAGGTCGCATAGGAAAGCATTCACAATGCTTTCCTATGGACGCTTGCGTGCTCTCACTGTGAAAATCACAGTGAGAAGCACGCAAGCGCCTCTAGTGGCTGTCAATGAGACAGCCACTAGAGGATTAGGGGGAAGGCTTAACCCATTGATAAACATAGCAGTTTCTCTGAAACTGCTATGTTTAAGAAAAAATGGGTTAACCCTAGCTGGACCTGGCACCCAGACCACTTCATTAAGCTGAAGTGGTCTGGGTGCCTAGAGTGGTCCTTTAACTTTTGTTTTTTTTTAAAAATGATTTTACACTAGCAGGGAGACTGCCTGTCAGCACAGGCAGTCCCCCTGCAGGCAGACACATGGAAACCTATTGTGACCATGTGACCGCTCTGTTGAGCGATCACATGGCCCCAGGGGTCCTAATCCGCCATTGGGAGACTGTCTGGGCTGCAGGCAGTCTCCCCACACCTGGAGCACCGCCGGGGGAATGACGGCGATCGGGTAAGTACATAAGACCGTAAGGACGGTTCGGGACTGTCACCGGTCGGCAATGCAAAAATGCCAATGACGGTCTTGAACCTTCCTTGGTCCTTAAGGGGTTAATAACTCCTACTGCATATACCCACCATCTTCTTTAACCCCTTAAGGACCAAACTTCTGGAATAAAAGGGAAACATGACATGTCACACATGTCATGTGTCCTTAAGGGGTTAACGTGCTCAGTCACTCTACAGATGACACCTGAGACACTCGTGCTGTGGCTAGTTGAAAAGATGTGAAGCTTCAAACTGCAGAACTGAGGCTGTGATGGAAGATTGAGTGGATTCTGATTTCAATCTGTAATGATGGTTGATTCTGTTAACCATGGGAACTACGTTCTGACTCCATATTACTACTGTAGATTATATTACCAGCTGCAAAGGTAATAAGGAGTCTATCCGTATTTTTCTGCTTTAATTCAGTACGCTGTGTGGAGAGTTAATAGTGAGTCAGGACGAGCTGACATGTTTGGAATCTAGCAGTATCCTGCTGCTTTAAAGAAACAATATAGGCACTCAAACCACTTCATCTGATTGAAGTGATCTGGGTGCAGCGTTCCTGTTCCCTTAACCTTGCAGTTTTAGACACCAGGCAGCCAGTGGAGGTGCTTCCTGCTTTTTGCTATATTGGTAAAGCTGTTTGTGATGGACTATCTGGTAACCCAAGCAGAGTACATATCTCCCCAACTGCCATCCCCTTTCAAAAGGCTTTTCTCGCTAAAGACTAACCCTCCAGCCCTGACCGGGAGCAACCCTGACACTCCCTCAAACTCTGAAGAGAGTTTCTGCGGTCTGCTAAAACTAACAGGATTGCTCTCTGTCACAGGAACAGCAAACAATACACTTTTTGGAGGGTTAACAAAGGGGGGTGACAATGCATCGAATGACACCAAGGACTTTGGGGAGCTCATGTACCCACAGAAAGCGCTGTTTTTTTTTAGGTGACCGGGAACTCTACCCAGCATCCTGGAACACTGTGCCGGATTGGAGACTAGCCACGTCCCTCTGAACTTTGACCTTCCACCTAATTATGGCTAGCCACACACAATTCGTGTGCTTTTTGGACAGCATGAACACTACAGAGAGACCTTTCCACTGACACCAGTGTTGTGGGGATATGGGCACAAGAAATATATGTTTTATGTCTGTTTTTGTTAACCCGGTGCAGAGGTGTCTGGGCGAAAATTAAATTACCAGCTCAGGCACAGACAAAGGCGCAATGGTAGGTCACAATACATTGTTCTCCCTAGGGACCTCCTGTGGAGTCCCCATGTATATAAGGTGACAATTTTGCCTCAATAAACCAGTTCTTATTCACCTTTCACCAAGTCTCAACTTGTATTTTGGTGAGACAATGATACACTTTGCAAGAGAGCATAATCACTTTGCATCTTCTACACAAGGGAAGAGGACAACCTTCAACCTATGCTATAGTAACCTAGGTACTCGAGGGTATACTGCCACACCACCGAATGTCAAAAAAGCAGAAACACTCTGTACAAAAGTCTATTAATGGGATTGTGCAGTGCTTTATAGGTGCTTATGGTTTTTGAGGAGTTTGAAGCACATGCTCCACTTTACTTCTGTAGTATCTGTCCAACTCTCAAAGCCAATGGCAGTCTGTGAATACTGAGCTATGATCAATATAGCCAATACAATAAAATAAAAAGGAGGAAGGGGTAGGAGGTGATCTTATAGAGAGAACAAGAGTTGTGTGGTAGTAAAAACATTTGAAAGAACAGAAGATTAAATAGGGATGGAAGTCAAGGATATTGATCACCATACGAACCTGTAAATAAATAAAATACATTTGAAGGAATGGGTTGCCTAAACTAAGATGGTATGAGACCATAACAGCTAAAATGGTTACGAAGCCTAATTTTACATGCTACTGAATTATGGTGTTTGCTTCTAACATTACTAGAATATGATCTACTTCTTGATGCCTATTGAGCATCATATGAGGGATATGGCTGCTATACCACACTGTACTTGTCCCAAATTATGCATGAAGCAGAGGTAGTGGGTGGTAAGCAGCACTCCATTACTAACAGAATGTGAGAGAGATGGTGCAATACTGGCCACTAATTATGTATCCATTTCATCTGTCATGCAGGGCTTTCTCCATCCATATACGTAACTAATGCAACAAACCTGGTGAGACCAGATATCATTCTGACATGCACAGCTCTGTACTGCAAAAACATTTACTGTTATTTATAGATCAGCTATGTATAATTCACCTTGTTATGACTTTCTAAATATGACATGTGGGTCAGACGAGTGTTGGGAGTTACGTGATGTGGGTGACAGAAGTGTATTGCGCTGGGGTGATTCTCATGGGTGTACATATACTGGTACACAACAGTCAGTAATGGATATAGTTTGGATGCTGTGTGGCATATATTAGGTTAATTGAACCACATTTTGTGAAGCCATGTACTTCCTATACAGTTTATTAAAAATAGGTGCAAGAGTACATAAACAAAACCGTTATTCCTTCATTAATATTCATGTCATGAAATACCTCAAAAACTACTTGGAGCAGTAGTCACAAAATGCATTTAATGCATAAAAAGAGAAAGAAAAAAAGAAAAACACATTTTGTTGTTACACAATGGTAAGTACCACCAGAGCTACATCCGTAACTTTAAATGTCAGCCTGGAAAAATACTAAGCATTGCTAAATAGCAGAAAAAAATTCTTGTAAATGTTACCAATACACACCATGATTCTTTCTGACACAGAGTTGCTTAGTGGAAATTTCCAGCCCAGTATATACACATGTATTTAAAATAGCCTCCATTAAACTCACCACTTCACAGATTGATTAACAATGAAGCCTATATTATGGGAAAATAATGAGATCAAGGGTTCTGAAAACATCACAAAGAGCAAGACTGAATGTTTAGTGGTGTATGAATGTCAGAACACTAAAATAGCATTTGCCTTAATAGACTCTTTGGCGTTATGTATCATTTAACTGGACCTAGCAGCACCCTTATAACGCATGCATGCTCAGGTGAGTGCAGCCCTCTTGGTTTCATAAGTAAATGTATTTGTTAGTCCAGGCCAGCTCCCCAATGTTGCACCCCTCCCTATCACTGGTGCCACATTCCAGAGCCCTATTTAACCTTGCACTGCAGAGAGACCCAGAAGGATGTATTCCCCAAGTAGGTCAATCTTATAGACCTGACAAGAATGGGGTACATTGGCATAGTGGTAGGCTTATGCAATGTATGATCATACACTGGAAGTAAACCCCCTATTAATTTTGCCACAGTCAGGTGGGCTTTAAAGTTGGTGTTTAGTGAAAGAGAGTGCCCTAAATGTCATGTATTATTTTATCGTAGCATGCTCAAAATTAGTGGAAGTAATACTCCTGGGCGACAGTTGCCATTAATTCAGCACCTCTTAGAAGAAGGGTTGGAAGATGGACTTGTGCGATCTCCCCATCTCCTCTGTGACCATATTATCAAAAGATGGCTAAATAGAAATTAGAAAACGTATCAATAACAGATGGTGCATGAGAACATAATCGCAACTAATCTCAGGCAGGATGAGACATGAATGTCCCAGTACTGCCCTGGAATTAGGGGGACTTTGTAACCCATATTATAAATCAAGCTTTGCATTACGAAGAATGATGAACGGAGGACACTGCTCACAGAGTACAGAATGGTATCTAAAAACGTCAGTCTTTTTGCATGCAGTACAAAAACCAACATCCCATGGAGGGACACAATTATATTTACATAAGCCAGGTGCAAACTATATAAACACTCCCTTAAGGGTTTAAATATCCAAATACATACATAATCTAGAGTGCACACTATAACAACTTCAATCTTTAAGTACCATACCACTTTAATAAGTAGAAAAAATAAAATCACAATATCAGACAAAACAACCCCAAAATTAAACAAAGTGACAGAAAAAGAGGGTACCCTTGATAAAGGCAACCAATTGGTGCCGAAACGTTGGGGGAGTTTGTGACTTGTGTTTCTGTCTTGAGGTTTGTAAGATTGTTTTGGTAAAGTACTATTGTATTACTGTTTGCCTCTATTTCTGTCACTTTGTTTATTTTTGTTTTTTGTCTGATATTGAGATTTTTTTCTACTTAATAAAGTGGTATGGTACTTAAAGATTGAAGTTGTTATAGTGTGCATTCTATACAAGTCTTTTTGCATGCAACCATAAGTTAAAGATCAGCAACCTATGGGCCCAGAAGAGAGACAAGAACTGGCCCTGTGGTTTGGTGATGTTTTACCATGGCAGAGTAGGCACCTATTCACATGTATGGTGCCCAACTATATCAGTCATATGTATGGGTAGAGTGGAAGCTGTGCACTTCCTCTTCCTGCACAGAATCATGGTGCACACCATAGTGAATTTCTGCATTGGCATCACTACAGGGCACGTGAGGGGTGTGTGTTGGAAGAGCTCAGTGAACCCAGATCTCTCAGTAACAGGTTGAGAGGCTGGGTGGACCACACATGTGTATGTGCACAAGAATTTGTGTGTTTGTTTAATATTATAGATACCTAACTTTGTATCCTTATATATGGCAATCCATCATAAGGATACCAAATTAGGGAGTTATTTACGAACCTGCAGAAAGATCTAATTTTAAAAAAAGCTTCTCTTAAATTTTGATCTTTCAACTTATAGCTCTGTAGTTTAGTATCCTTATATATGGCAATCCAACAGAAGAATATCAAAATAAACAGCCATTTACTATACAAACTTTGGCATCTGATATAGATAAAAAGGTGGCTCTCCATCCATTTACAGACAGGATATCCATACCTCATGCAAAAAAAGGTTTCTGACATCTGCATTAGGTGCGTGTTAGATTATATACACGCATATATTTTAACATGCATATGCAAGTATGACTTTGTATCTGTGTAATCCTAAATCTGCTTGTCCAAGTTGCCAGACATGGAGAACAGATGACTAGCTCTGTGGGTAAAAGACCAAATCAGGAAGCCTGAAAAAGTATATCGATTACACATTATGGACAATATATCACCATTTACAAAATACTGTAGAGCATGGCAAGCAGTGAAAGCAAGAGTTAAACTTTGCCATTAAAGCGGCACTGTCATGCCGAATCCTGTTTTTTTTTTTTAACCCCCCTCCGGCCTCCACCATCTCTAACTGACACCCTAGTCACCCCCAAATGCCCCTAAGCCCCCACATTACCTATTTTTGTATCTTTATTTTCTGCCCCGATCTTGATTCAGGGCGCCGCCATCTTTGTGTGGGTAGAGGAAGTCCCTGTAGGACATGTCATCTGCCTACACTAGATAGACTGAGATTCCCGCACATGCCCAGTGAAACTCCTGGACATGCGAACGGGAATTTCATCTATTTCAGCTCCCTCCTTGTAATATGTAAAGATAGAAGCGGCAGGGAGCAGTGCTCCCCACCACTTCATAAGCCCCCCCCTCACTCTATGGGGGTCAATATGACCCCCATAATAGCACAAGGGAGATTAAAATCTCCCACATGCCCCTACTCGCTATACCGCGAGTAGGGGCATGTCTACTAAACAGTGAGCAGCCTGACAGTGAATAGGCAAAAGCCATTGGCCCCCACCCCTAAACGACGGGTGGGGGCCCTAAAGTAAAATAAGGGGGGAGACCTAATGTCCCCCCCCCGGCCCCAACCCCTGCGCGGTGGGTGGGGTTCATAATGATAGTGGGGACCTGCACCCGGCCCCATCCCTGCGTGGGGTGGGGGCCATAATGATAATGAGGGGGACCTAAAAAAAAACCAGAGCGCAAAAAAAATCCATCTTCACCCATGGAGGGCTCCGCGCAGACTGAGCTCCGCAGGGCGGGGGAAGGCTTATAAAGCCTTGCTCCGCCCTGCAATTAGGCTAAGAACACTGAGTGGTGGGGTTAAATTCAAAAGAACTTTCCCACGCTGTGTAAAATGACACAGAGCACTGTGATGGGCCATAATGATAATGAGGCGGGTGGGGGCCATAATGATAATTGGGGGGGGGGCCTACTGCCCCCCCCAGCCGGCGGGCATAATGATGAGGAGGGGGGCGACCTACTGCCCCGGACCCTGGGCGGCGGGTGGGGGCCATAATGATGAGGGGGGAGGGACCTACTGCCCCCCCGTGTGGCGGGTGGGGGCCATAATGATAATGAGGGGGGAGGGACCTACTGCCCCCCCGGCCCCCACCCCTGGGCGGCGGGTGGGGGCCATAATGATAATGGGGGGGACCTACTGTCCACCACCCCTGGGCGGCGGGTGGGGGCCATAATGATGAGGGGAGGATAACTGCCCCCCCCCGGCCCCTACCCCTGGGCGGCGGGTGGGGGCCATAATGATAATGACCTACTGTCCACCCCCCCCTCCGGCCCCCACCCCTGGGCGGCGGCCATAAAGATAATGGGGGGGGACCTACTGTCCTCCCCCCCGGCCCCCACCCCTGGGAGGGGGCCCTAAGTCAATTCCCCCCAAGGTGACTAGGGGTCCCCAAGCCCCTAGTCACCCACCCCCCCACCCAAATAAAAAGTCCCTACCTTCCCCCCTCACCCTAAAAAATAGTGAAGGGGAATAAAATAACTAACCTGTAAAATAAAATTAAACTTACCATTCGACCAGGGGTCAAGTCCTAGGGAAAAAAGTGTGGGAACTCACCCAAGATTCCTGCCGCCCCCCCCCCCTTTAAAAAAAAAAAAATTACACTCCTATGCATATAGTGCAGTGTAGGGTGTGCATAATGAATGTAGTGTGTTTGTAGTGAATGCAGAGTGTGTATAATGAATGCAGTGTGTTTTTAGTGAGTGCAGAGTGTGTACACTGAATGCAGTGTGTAGTGAGTGCAGAATGTGCATAATAAATGCAGAATGTGCATAATAAATGCAGAGTGTGTATAGTGAATGCAGAGGGTGTATAGTGAATGTAGTGTGTTTGTAGTGAGTGAAGAGTGTGTATAATGAATGCAGTGTGTGCGTGTGCGCGCTGGATGACGTGTGTGCGAGTGCTGGATGATGTGTGTGTGTGTGTGTGTGTGCTGGATGATGTGTGTGTGTGTGTGTGTGTGCTGGATGATGTGTGTGTGTGTGTGTGCTGGATGATGTGAGTGCTGGATGATGTGTGTGTGAGTGCTGGATGATGTGTGTGTGAGTGCTGGATGATGTGTGTGTGAGTGCTGGATGATGTGTGTGTGAG
>OW240915.1:184378023-184482196 GCA_933207985.1 Pelobates cultripes | reverse complement strand
TTGGTTGTGGATTTTTAAAATATTATTATGAAATTCCTGCCAGTCAATGCTGTGTAGTGTCTGAGATCTGAAAAACACCTTGTGGCCAGCGGTCTTTGCCTGTAGATCAATATTTGGGACATTTGTTACTAATATTTCCGCTGTGTGGGACTACCCCTTGAAGAATGCTTAAGAAAACTGACCTCTATTACTGAAAAAGTACACATCTAAGTATCTTCCCAGATCTTGGTCTGTGCCCAGGAGAAGAGTAAAAAAAAAAAAAATATATAAAAAAAAAAATTACATTAAATATATATACATGCTTCACAACCAGGGGGCGCTCATTGCTATTGTTATTTTACTTTTTTTTTTAAGTCGTGTCAGTACTTTTTGTCTTGAAGCGTAAAGCTTTGTTGCTTTCTGTGAAAATATACAAAAAAAAAAAAACAAAAAACCAAGAACAGAAATTCTGGCTACAACACTATCTCTAAGTTGTACATTTTTATTTTATTTTTATTCCACATTCCCCAGTTGGATATTCAACATACTTCTGGCTACTGTGGAATTAATCATTTTTAATTTGCATGTGACATGACTCACACTAACAATAAAATAATCTTTTTAAAAAAACCACTGCCTTACAGATGATCATTTAGTGACATAAAGGACGTTGCTCAGAAAATTCTGTGCACAATGTATGCGTTGATGGGCATTAAACAGATATCTGAACTGTCACACTGACCCAAACCTTTTATTCTCGCTTGCTGCTGTTTTAAACAAAGCCTCTCCTTTAAATACATATATACAGATCTATATATATGAAGAAACAAATAATAAAAGCTCACTACTTTAAAAGTTTGTATGTTGGTTTTTATTGTTTATTGAAAGACTGGATAGGGCATGAATATTATCAATAGTGTGTGATGCTGAATGAGCTGCAAAATCATGCAGAGCGTGATCTGATAAGAGATGACAGAGGATAATTGCTGAGAGTTGCTGAGTTCCACTGTAGGTGATTGATGAAGGGTGAGAGTAGATGGGCCGCAGTGGGTGGCTAATTGTAATAGAAGACCTAGATCAAGCTAAATAGCAGATTACGCAACCTTGTTAAAGGGAATTTTATATGTTAATTCAAAATGGAACAAGTCCTCTCACAAGGACATAGTGTACGTTTATACTCGTGTGGTCAAAAACACATCTTCAATATTTAACACTATAGTCACCTAAGTTACTTCAGCTAAATAAAGCAGTTTTAGTGTATAGATCATTCCCCTGCAATTTCACTGCTCAATTCACTGTCATTTAGGAGTTAAATCACTTTGTTTCTATTTATGCAGCCCTAGCCACACCTCCCCTGGCTATGATTGACAGAGCCTGCATGAAAAAAAAACTGGTTTCACTTTCAAACAGATGTAATTTACCTTAAATAATTGTATCTCAATCTCTAAATTGAACTTTAAATCACATACAGGAGGCTCTTGCAGGGTCTAGCAAGCTATTAACATAGCAGGGGATAAGAAAATCTTAATTAAACAGAACTTGCAATAAAGAGCCTAAATAGGGCTCTCTTTACAGGAAGTGTTTATGGAAGGCTGTGCAAGTCACATGCAGGGAGGTGTGACTAGGGTTCATAAACAAAGGGATTTAACTCCTAAATGGCAGAGGATTGAGCAGTGAGGCTGCAGGGGCATGTTCTATACACCAAAACTGCTTCATTAAGCTAAAGTTGTTCAGGTGACTATAGTTTCCATTTAAGCTAATTCTCTGTATAAAATAGAACACACAGCTTTATTCATTAATCTGTAATGTATGCTGAATCAGACTTGCAAAAATTTAGGATGAAGTACCGGGTAATTGCAAAAAAAAAAAGATCTTCATTATGTCCAAGTTGGATATATTTTTATATATTTTTTTTTTTTTAAATGTAATTCTTTATTTTGAATAGCGTTTGTTTCAGACAATACAGTTTTTTCAATATAACATTTCAAAAGTATAAGCAAGAGTTACATATGACATGACCGGAAAAAAGCACCGTTTTATTTTATTTTCTCTGGCCTTATTTGCCCTGAACTACCGTGTGGAGCATCAATTGAATGTGGGAAACAGTGAGGATGTTCAGGTGGCTTTGGGGGATTTTAACTTCTATGTGCTAAGGGGGTAATTCAGGTGTATTTCACGTAGTGTGGCGGTTTGCTAGAGGGAGTATGACCTGCTACTACTTATAGTGTGGTTTGGTTTTATGTGTCGCTGGGTTGCGGGAGGTGGCTGGTGCTTGCGCGAGTGGTGGTGTCCATCAGGTCTGTCTGCGTAAGTGTTACCCCTTAACCGACGCATGCAGGGGTGGGGGGGTTCTCTTAATTGTAACAGTGTGAGCTACTGGGCCGCTATAACCTACAGAACAGATAGATAAACCGTGTTAAAAACAAATGAAAGTTGTAGGCAGCAGGTAATAACGTGAACCATGGCTTGATCCCGTGACTTTGTGTCAGCTGGGTCAGTGGGCTCCAGTCAGATCTGTCCGATAGTCAAGTCCCTGTTGATGAGAGGCTCCCGGGCCCTGGCACGAAAGGAACCCCCATATCAGGATTCCATAGTTTGGTTGTGGTACTTCCAGAGGTGCTGAGGTCAGGTGCCTCTGTATCCAGAGCCGCGTAGAGTGTAGGCGCCTCCGTGAGTGTGTGGACAGTTCCGTTCTGGGTAACCAGTATGGTGCCCTGCATTCCCCAGCGGAAAGGCCCTCCTCTGGACCCGAAGTGAGTCATGATGGGGCCCAAATTTCTGTGCCACTGCAGCGTTGCCCTAGCTAGGTCTTGAAAGAAATTTAATGAGGAGTCCTCAAACTGTAGTGGGGTTTTGCCCCATACTGCTGCCATAATACGACCTTTGCCGGTACAGGTGCAGCGGATGATCACATCCCGTGGCTCAGAGGTGGAAGGTTTAGCCATGCTGGTGATTCGGAAGACGCCATCCAGTATAACTTTTTTTTGGCCGCCGCTGGCGGGAGTATAGCGTCTAATAGCCTCCGAGTGTAATGCGAGAATTCGTTTGCTCCCACCGCGACTGGTATGCCCTGGATTTTAATACTGTTCCGCCGTAGTTGGTCTTCCAGGGTTGTCAGCCGCTGACAGTGTTTGGTGGTGAGCATTGAGCTACTGTACTGGGCCTTTTAGGTTAGACACCTCGGTTTGGACGTCCAGGATGTCTTCCTCCATTGCCTTTATCCTGTGTTAGCTTGAATTTCTGTGCGTACACGTGCGAGGTAGGCCACCATCATTTTATGAAGGTCTGCAAGGAGTAGTTAAAGGTCCCCTTTAGTAGTTAGGGCCGAGCTATCTGCCTGCTGTAAGCTTTGGCTCATTTTGGGTGGCGAGGAGTGTCTCTAGGTCTCATGGCGTCGGGTGGTGGTAGGTCCCAAATTTGCGCCTCTGTTTCTTTTGCCTCGGGGTGTACTGAAAGGGCATCGATCGATCTGGTAAGGTGCCCTGTATGCAGATTTCAGGGTTTAGGAGCTTGATGCCATGCTTGAAGGTGGAAATTGGTAGGCTCGTGAGAAGCTCAAAGAAATGGCAACTGTTCTGGTTCATGCGTTAGCTACTCCCCCCAAGTTGGATTATTTTTTTCCAAATCCACTATGTAAGTTAGTGCTTCAATAATTATTTTTTTGTGTATATTTATACACTCTAAATATATATATATATATATATATATATATATATATATATATATATATATATATATATATATTTGTGTTAGGTGCTTAAGATAGTACAGTGTGAAATACCATGAATAAGCGTAGGATGATAAAGGGAGCAAGTCGGTTGTGGTGTGCCGAAACCGACGATGAGGTAGGCCTGAGAAAGAAGAGGGCCCACCCAGGAAAAGAAATAGAAAGGAAAATAAATGTTAAAAGTGGTGTGGTGGGAGGGTCATTCAACGCTGACCTCGAACGGTAAGGAGCAAGGTAAGGGGAGTGCCTTAAGTAGGCTAGGGGTAGTAAACCAGCACCTCCCACAAATCCAGGCAAATTGCCTTAATACTTGTGTTAGGTGCTTATGATAGTACAGTGTGAAATACCATAAATAAATGTAGGATAATAAAAAGAGCAAGTAGGTTGTGGTGTGCCGGAACCGACGATGAGGTAGGCCTGAGAAAGAAGAGGGCAAAAATTAAGTAATCAAATTTATTACAGACAACCAATACATATACATTTTATCAACCAGACATGTTTTTGAAAGCATCCCTTAATTCTTGTACTGGGTCCGGTATGTACCGTGAGTAAGCGGATGACTTCCAGCACCCCAGTGTTTTGATAACATGAGTTGGGATGTTGACACTGGAGGCTATGGACGCGGCTCCTATACGAAAGGAGTGCCCTGAATTGAGGCCCAGTTGTATGAGCAAGGACCTGAAGGTTGTAGTGGTGAGTACTGCACCTTGTAGCTGTAGTAATGGTTGTGAGGGCAGTAAGTTATGATGCTGTATGTAGGCATCAAGAACCCTGACGGGACACCATCTGTTGTGCGTGGGATAGTACGGTATGTTTACGGGTATGTGTTGACTGGTTTTGGAGTGAGGTAAAGTCAGGATGTAATGATCCATATGTTTTGTCAAGTGGGAATAGAGGAGGAACGGAGTAGTTTGATTCGTGGAGGTTGTAGTGAATTCTATAGGTCTTAGAAATCCATAGAAAGCGATGTATATTGCTGCTTTGATGACAGAATTTTGTATTGGTGTCAAATGGTTTTAAGTCAAGCAGGTTAGACAATGCTTTGAAGATATGGTTATCTATGGGTTGTATGTGTGAGTTCTGATTTCTGAATACCTCTGATTATGGTCTTAATTTGGTGAGAGGCCATGAAACTGTTGTTATTTGGGTGTAAGATTAGCATGTGGTGTTGAATGCCAGTGAGATAGAGTTTGATGGTGTTATATGACAGTTTAAGTTTAAGGTGGCAAAAGGAAGCAAGCCCCAAAAAAGATGTCATAACAAATGGTTGCATGATGTTATGTTCCAAATGGAATCGTTTGAATAGTGTGAAACTTGTATATTTTGTGTGTATTGTTTGAAAGTGCCAGTTGGGACAATGTCCTGCTATGCTGCATGATGGTGTCTAGTCCAGTATGAGTTGTTGAAATGTTAGAGTGATGGTGGATGTGGGCGCAGCTGACGGGAGTGCTTGATGAAACTCCTGAAATTTAAAGCGAGACAAATTGTCAGCAGCTGTGTTACATACACCTGGAACATGGAAACAACATAGGAAAAAATTATGACAAGCTGCCATCCAGGTGAGTTTCCTCAGAAATCTCATGATCGTAAGGGATTTGGAACGCCCTTTGTTGATGATGTGACAGGTTGCCTGGTTGTCTGAGTAACAACACAGTGGCATATTAGCCCATAAATGACCCCATGCTACGGCAGCCGCCACAATGGGCTAGATCTCAAAAAGAGCTGAGGTAGTGGAAAAACCTTCCAAATCCTGAACTGCTGAAGGCCAGCTGCCCCAAAGCCATTCGTTCCCAAAAATTGCTGCAAAACCAGTGGTTGATGCCGCATCTGACCAAATGGTAGGAGATGAGTCAGTCAATTGAGGGAGGAACATACTTTTACCATTCCAAGTGGTTAAAAATCTCTTCCACATGTTTAGATCTGCCGTAGCTTGGGTATCTAAGGACAACCTGTGCGTGTCATGTAGGAAAAGTGGGAAAAGATGCAATAGTCGTGAAATAAAGGAGCGGCCTTGAGGTATGATGCACATAGCAAAATTTAGTGACCCTAGCAGGGACTGTAGCTCTTTGCGGTTGCAAGTGCCGAGCTGTAGGTAGTTGTTTATGTAAGTGAGAATATTGTCTATCTTTTCGTAAGGTAGGCTTGCTTGCATTGTGGCAGAGTCTAACTGGATACCCAGAAAAGTGATAACCGTGTCTGGCCCTTCTGTTTTCTTTGGGGAGATGGGTACACCTAGTTGCTCAAACAGCTTAGTGGTAGCTTTGGGGCTAGTGGGAGGTGCAGTATTCTCCTCGACCAGTAGGAAATCGTCCAAGTAATGTAATACTGTAGGGCATCCGGCTATGTTCAATAGTAACCAGCATAGTGCTTCGGCAAATGTGTCGAAAATAGCTGGGCTACTTTTGGACCCAAAAGTTAACCGGGAGAAAAAATAGTAGTTCTCGGACCACTTGATGCCTTGCAGGTGCCACAGTGTGGGGTGGATAGGGAGTAATTTGAAGGCGTTAGTAATGTCGGTCTTACTGAGCCAGGCTCCCACCCCTGCTTGTATGATGGCTGTAATGGCGTGATCTATGGTGGTGTATTGCAGAGAGAATTCCTCAGAGGGTATGAGGGAATTAAGACTGGGGTTGGCCGATGAGTGGGGAGCCGCTAAGTCAATGATGAGTCTCTGTTTTTGGGAAGATTTCCCTGTGACAATACCAATAGGGTTGGTGCACCATTCTGTGAATGGGGGAGTTCTAAAAGGCCCCAATACAAAGCCCTCCTCCACTTCTTGGTTTATGAGGGTGTCAGCCACTGTGGGGTTGTGTTGGGCGGATTGTAGGTTTGGGCATTCCAGAGTGCCAGCTGGTATGTGTAGGATACCTGTGTGGAAGCCTTCTGTTAAACCAGAAATAAGAAAATCTACCAGGTGTCTAGATTGGTGCTGAGACATCAATGCTGTGAATACTGGCATATTAATGGACGTAAGGTAAGGCTTAGAATACATTTTATTTGGACACATGGTCTTAGCATGTGCCCTAAAACATTTTGAACAGACATGCAATAGTCTACATCCACCGTAATTACAAGACCCAACATTGAAATTATTACATATCTGGGACTTGCCCAGAAACTTGATTGGGCGTCCCAATTTGTCTTTGGATAGTTTCCCTGGATCCCCAGAGGAACTAGTTCCTTGTGTGGAGGCATGTCCGTCTGCCGTGTTGGGACAAAAATTTGTAGTATGGGCTGTGGAGGAGCAGTATGCACAACCTGCAAAGTGTCTGCAAAAAATGACGGTATCAATCCTTCCCCAGTTGGATCGTGTTCCGTACTGGGAGAAGGCTCCAGACACTTTTGCAGAAAAAGACCTATGGTAGTCATAGAAGGCTGAACCACCATATTTGTTGCCCAGATCTACCAGCTTGTGCATATCGAGATCTAACTCCTCTCTTCTGTTGGGATAGACCGCACAGATGACATCCCTGTAAATACCAAAAGGTAGTACAAATTCAGGGATAGTCAGTTTCCTGTTCAGGCGGGCATCCCTAGATCTGACAACAGATACATCATCATAAGCATATGTATTATTCTCAACAATATCCTGGGAGGCAATCAACAGGGAAGCCAGGTTGACGTCTTTACCTTCCAGGATATCCCTTTTTATGTGCTCAGGTATCATATGAGCCGGGCTAACTTCCTGGTCATCCAGGGTGATGGCTGGAGCAACTAATGGCAAGTCGGCTGGTGCTTGTGAAGCAGCAGTGGGTGGCCCTGCTAGAGTAAGGGCCGTGGTGACCGACTCAAGTTTCTCCAGCCTGGAGTTTACCTTGCTCATGGACGCCATGAGTGAGGATAACATGGCATGTATGTCTCCTGGGTTGGACTGGCTATGTCCTTCCCCGGCATCCATGTTATTTGTAGATGTGCGTAGCAGTTTGAAAAGTTCTGCTTTCCTTGCTGTGGCGGTGTAGGGGATTTGTCGTCTCCTCAATTCTGTGGTTATACGCGGGATCGTCCAGGATCTGATCAATGCTGGACTAGCTAGCTCTCCTCCTTGTGTGGGAGTGACAGCTCTAGCCGGGGTGCTAGGCAGGGAGAAATCCTCTACCCCTTCCTGAGACATACTATAAATAAAACAATTAATTAGTATATGAAACCACCAAATTGTACTGGCAGGCTAGCTAGGCCGGATGGCAAAACATTATACTTGTTTGGTGACAGATGAGGCCCTGCTAATTGCCAAGCGGCTTGAGAGGCTCTATCTATGCGTTGGCGCGAGGGGTTATTGAGGCCACTCGACGTAGTGGCAGGAGTTTTAGGCCTCTCGGTGACTGTAAGATAGAAAACAGGGGAAGGGAGTGACAGGTGAGGCCCTCTCTATGCAACATGCGAGGCGGCTAGCTAACGTGTGGCCCGATGGGTGTTTGCCTCTGAAACGTTTGAGGCGGGGTGTTGGCCTCGCGGGACCACTAACTGATGGCGACTGCCAAGACGGGGTAAATACCTATTGGGAAGCCTGTGACCCTATTGCCAGTACTCTAACCTAGGGGGACGGAATGAAATGTATGGTAGAATACCATATGAGCAGGTGTACGTACCTGGTAGTATAATAAATTCACAGGAAAACCGTGTGGAATATAATAAATTAAAAAAATAAATAAAAAAAAAAATATATATATAATTTGACAGCCTGAAATGGGTAAAAGCGAGTAGTATGATGAGTGTGGATTGTTGGAAAGAAAACAGACTTATAGCCTGTAGCAGCAATGTTTTTATGGTTTGCTGGCGTATGATTGAAAATAAAATGATTCCATGGGAATAGATATGAGTTACTCAGAAATGTTGTCATGGCTTAAATAAGACATCTGAGGGGGGCCGTGGCCTATGTACCAACAACATATGTGTATATATAATAATGGTGTGTAAGGGAAACATAAAATGTAGGTTATATATATATATATATATATATATATAATATGTATGTATTTCTGTGCAGGAAACGTATGATTGGTTGGATCAGTACGTGTGATTCAACCAGAGTATGCATGAAAAGGAATTAATGACTTATGTGTCATGGTCATAACAAAGAAATGAGGCCTGTAACGTAGGCTGAGTTGATTGAAATGAAATGGATAATTTATGAAAAACTCCTGTAAGCGTGGGAGTCTAATGATCCATACAGAAATGTTAGCTGGTTTCATGCCCTTGATGTAATAAGTGATACCTTAAAATAGCAATGAAAATGGTCTGTCTATTTAAACAAGCAACTATTTAACCGAATGTATATACATGAAATTAACTCATGAAACAGGCATGAATAGCTTAAACGTAAGCACTTTAATGCGAACAGCAATCTTGCATGAATATAACATGAATAAGTGCCGAACGGAAAACACAACCGAAATGATCGTTTAAATGAAGCAAGGGAAAACAGTTGTGCGAGCTGATCGTTTCTCTAATACGCATGAATTCAACCGAACAATTTGTACGAAATGAAGCCGAATATTATTTATATATATATAATATATATATATTTTCTATTTCCAACAAGCCTCCAAGTAGATTATGTGATGCACTTTATTAAGTGTTCTTGCATAGCAAGACCACTTAATGTTATCTCACATATATATATTATTCTTATTATAGCCAAATTTGCCACCCTAACTCCTCCCACAGTTTTTACACTACATAGACAAAAATTTACCAAAACGTGCAGATTGTTCCCGATCGGATTGCTATTACTTTGTGGAACGTTTCGCCGAATGGTTCACGGAATATCGTCGTTCTTGTGGCGAAATTTGTCCCATAGGAATGAATGGCAAAGCTAGAGTGGGAGCTGGCAAAAGCTGAAAAATCAGGATATGATTTCTAAACTGCCACCACTCCCTCATTTTCAGGCCCACCTACACAAATCTTATATCAAAACGTTCAGCTATCCCTGCTGCCACTAGAAATGTCCACGGCTAAGCCATAGTCCTGATAGATTTCACAATATGACCATTTGTTTGCAACTCATGCCTTCCATTGACATTCATTGAAACTTCACTCGCCAGCTCAAACTTGAAGGGCAATTTCTAAACTGCGACTGTGCCTTCATTTTTAATACTTCAGAGACATACTATGCATCAAAATGTATGTCCGGGTCTTGTGATTCTCACAATATAAAGTTCTTCGCTGTAGGATTTATAGTTTTTAAAATACGACCGTTTGAAGATGGCAACTGCCAAAATACTCTGACCTGTGCCAGCCTGCAGCAGCAAGTGATGTCATAGACAGGGCCTTTTGAACACCTGCTAATGTTTTTATAAATGTATGGTTTAATGTAACTGTGCAACAACGTTGCAATTAAATGTGCTATATAAATGATAACAGTTACGTCGCCCACTCCAGTTGTAGACTACTGGTGGAGGCAAGAACACTTCACACAATTTCCCCAGAAATTGTAGCTTTTCTAGTTTCTTATATATGTTTTTATTGGCCCCAGGGGCTCTCTTTAGTGCTTGATCCATAGCACTTTTCCCTCTCTCCTAGTGAGCCCATCCGCCCAGTTAGATTTAGCCGGCACGCTACTTTGGTAACGTGTCAACTTCCGGGTTGCGTTCCACGCTGGAACGCAAGCAGCAGAGTTCAGCTGCAGAAAACCGGCCCAGGGGTCAAGTTTACCTGCGTTTTTTCGGGCGTTTGACATGGGAACCACTTGGGGAGAGTGGTAAGTCACAGCTGTGTTTAATACAATGTACTAATTGAATTTGTATTTGTTATATATTTGTGGATGTGTGAACTGCACCTTATCCTGACGAAAGTTCCACATAGGAACTGAAACGTTGATTTTCATGTGGCTGTCACTGAATAAAGCTAAGTAAATACTTTTTTTTTTTTTCACTATATCTATGAAGTCCTGGGAGTGCTATTATCTATCTATTTTTGTTCTATTAATATTGCTGATAAGCACCGGGCCAAAGTCTGCTTTAACAGGAGTGCATGTGTGTGTGTGCATGTGTGTGTGTGTGCGTGTGTGTGTGTATATATATATATATATATATATATATATATATATATATATATATATATATATATATATATATATATATATATATATATATATATGTGTGTGTGTATAGAATCCCATTGCTTCCGATGCTCTACACTGCCGGGCGCCATGTGCAGCAACCCATAAGTTATTATCTAATTAGCCGCAGACGTATCCGGTACGTCAGTGGTCTTTAAAGGACCACTCTAGGCACCCAGACCACTTCAGCTTAATGAAGTGGTCTGGGTGCCTGGTCCTTCTAGGGTTAACCCATTTTTTCATAAACATAGCAGTTTCAGAGAAACTGCTATGTTTATGAATGGGTTAAGCCTTCCCCTATTTCCTCTAGCGGCTGTCTCATTGACAGCCGCTAGAGGCGCTTGCGTGCTTCTCACTGTGGTTTTCACAGTGAGAGCACGCCAGCGTCCATAGGAAAGCATTATGAATGCTTTCCTATATGACCGGCTGAATGCGTGCGCAGCTCTTGCCGCGCGTGCGCATTCAGCCGACGGGGAGGAGAAGAGGAGGATCGGAGGAGGAGAGCTCTCTGCCCAGCGCTGGAAAAAGGTAAGTTTTAACCCTTATCCCCCTTCCAGAGCCGGGCGGGAGGGGGACCCTGTGGGTGGGGGCACCCTCAGGGCACTATAGTGCCAGGAAAACGAGTATGTTTTCCTGGCACTATAGTGGTCCGTTAAGGTGTTAATAATATCACTAATAAAAAAGCAAAAATATAAGTCCGCACTGACCTCAGATTCAAGCAGCTCTGCAAGACCCTGCTCTGGTCCATTTCCAGTGCTGTTTCACGATAGCTTATTAATAGAAAAATTTAAATAAATTACATAAGCAGTTGCTTCTCTTACCAGTATTTGGCTTGCTCTTCTTCATATCCTGTCGCATGTTTTTGGACATTCATGCAGTTTATACCCAACGAGTAAGTTATCGCTGTGTTGCTGGTTGTGTAGTCTTCAGCTGTAGTCCCGAACTCTGTCTCTCAAGAATGCCATACAATAGAGCCTATTGTAGGCTCTTTCTACTGTATGTTAAATCGAGCAGTCCCAAAATTGTAAGCAGTCTGTCATATCTCTGCATTATAATTTTTGTTGCTGAGTGTACATATGTATGTGTACAAAATATATAATGTCCCTATACAAGAGGACATTTCTGGTGATCAATAAGATGTTCTGTATTGTTTTGAGTGGACCTATTTCTGGGTTCTTTCTTTTGTACATTGTTCCGCGTGAAATTCTCTAATTTAACTGCTGTCTGACAAGTTGCATTGTGCTGCTTGCCTGGCTCAGTGGATCACTTACAAAAAATCAATTTAAATTGGTGTGTGCACAGGATGCCCTTGCATTAGGAAGCACTTGTGGAAACTGCAGACACGTTTTTTTCATGTTTAACTCTTGCTCGTTTTACTGTGGTGTGGTTTTATTTTTTTAAAAACATTTTTTTTTTTCATTGATAAAACTTAGCTCCACTTCTAACTCTTCAATGAAGTTCTTCATGCTTGAGTTCTGTGGGTGTTATCCAGCAGCAGCAAGCAAGCAAGTCGGTGTTGACAGAACATGTGACCTTGTTGATTATCTCTTATCGTGCTGTGCACCTTGTGGAAGCAGCACAAAGTTCAAGGAAGCAATCTTGCTTTCATCTTTAGACCTGCAATTCTACGAAATGGTTTCCCATTGACCTTGCGTGAAAAAGCATGTTTTTATTAATACTGGTCAGGACTTACACGTTCTTTTCAGATTCTGTTTTTTAAATTCTTTTGCAATTTTAAACATCTGCTTGATGAGTAAAGATTTACAATATGAACACGAGGATCGCAAAAAATAAATAAAAAACATATAGATTATTTATATATAATATATATTTTCTTTAAAAAATCTGGACACCAGTCAAGCCATGCTGCCTCAGGGCGTCAAAACTCTCTCGGCAGCAACACTGGGTGAAAATTTCTAGTCGCAGTGGCGACCTGACGCCTGGGATTTGTGGAGCTCTGATATAGTGTAGCTTACAGAGCCAGAGAAGAGAATGAAGATGCATGAAAATAGATCAAAAGCAATACGATATATAAAATAAAACTTAAAGGACCACTCTAGGCACCCAGACCACTTCAGCTTAATGAAGTGGTCTGGGTGCCAGGTCCTTCTAGGGTTAACCCATTTTTTTATAAACATAGCAGTTTCAGAGAAACTGCTATGTTTATGAATGGGTTAAGCTTTCCCCCTAATCCTCTAGTGGCTGTCTCATTGACAGCCACTAGAGGCGCTTGCGTGCTTCTCACTGTGATTTTCTAGGGATCGACCGATTATCGGTTTTACCGATATAATCGGCTGATATTCGGTATTTTCGGCAATATCGGTATCGGCCAATTCAGATACCGATATTGCCGATAATACCTCCTAGGACCGCCAGGCTCATTACAAGCCCAGCGGTCCTGGGGGGGGAGCGGGCATCAAGCGCTTACTCACCTCCCAGCAGCTCCCCAGTGTAACTCTCGCGAGACCCGTGGCCGTCAGAGCGTTGCCATGGATCACCATGGCAACGCTCCGCGCGACACGCTGGCCGCGAGATTTGCACTGGGGAGCTGGAGGAGCTGCTGGGAGGTGAGTAAGGCTTGATGCCCGCTCCCCCCCAAGAGCTCAGCCAATGCCACTGGACCACCAGGGACTGTCATATCCCCCCTCCCTGGCCAGGCAACAAGCAGGGAGGGGGGACAAATAATAATTAAATATATATAAAAAAAATTATTTTATAAAAAATTCCCCCTCACACACTCCATTATATACACAGACACTACACAAACACACTGTGTATATAATGGAGTGTGTGTTTGTATAGTGTGTGTTTGTATACAATGCACACAAATACACTGCATTATATACACACACTATACAAACACACACACAAACTGCATTATATACACACACTATACAAACACACACACAAACTGCATTATATACACACACACTATACAAACACACACACAAACTGCATTATATACACACACACTATACAAACACACACACAAACTGCATTATATACACACACTATACAAACACACACACAAACTGCATTATATACACACACTATACAAACACACACACAAACTGCATTATATACACACACTATACAAACACACACACAAACTGCATTATATACACACACTATACAAACACACTGTGTATATAATGCAGTGTGTGTTTGTGTAGTGTGTGTATATAATGCAGTGTATTTGCATAGTGTGTTTATATAATGCACACTACACAAACACACTGCATTATATACACACACTATACAAACACACACACTGCATTATATAAACACACTACATTCACTATACACACACTACACAAATACACACACACTCTGCATTCATTATATACACACACACACTTTGCATTTAGTATATACAGCATTCACTTTACGCACACTACCCACACACTACACAAACACTCTGCTTTCATTATATACACACACTACACTAATACACACTGCATCCACTACACACACTAAACAAATACACACTGCATCCACTACACAAACACACATTGCATCCTCCACACACACTACACAAACACACACTGCATCCACAACCCACACACTACACAAACACACACTGCATCCACTACACACACACTACACAAAGACACACACTGCATCCACTACACACACACACTACACAAAGACACACACTGCATCCACTACACACACTACACAAAGACACACACTGCATCAACTACACACACAGCTCCCCTGTCACACTGCATCCACTACACGTGGCATGTATATTTTGTGCATTTACCTTTAGAAATAGTTTTTATTTTCCAAAATGGTAAATGTACAGAATATCGGCAAATTATATCGGCTATCGGCCTGAAAGTTCACAGAATATCGGTATCGGTATCGGCTCTAAAAAATCAATATCGGTCGATCCCTATGATTTTCACAGTGAGAGCACGCAAGCGTCCATAGGAAAGCATTGTAAATGCTTTCCTATGCGACGGGCTGAATGCGCGCGCAGCTCTTGCTGCGTGTGCGCATTCAGACCAGGAGGAGGAGAGGAAGCAGAGAGCTCCCCGCCCAGCGCTGGAAAAAGGTAAGTTTTTTTTTTTTTTTAAGCCTTTCCCCCTTCCAGAGCCAGGCGGGAGGGGGTCCCTGAGGGTGGGGGCACCCTCAGGGCACTATAGTGCCAGGAAAACGAGTATGTTTTCCTGGCACTATAGTGGTCCTTTAAGTGCATGCAGATGATTTTAAAGCAGGGGAGAGTCCTATGCTTGTCCTTGGGGAAATCGCACCGACCGCCCAGACCCTATATAGCCCTGTGGTGGAAGAGATGCAGTCGGTACACCCAGTGCTTGAAAAAAACTGGCACATCCTGAGGTTGAGTAAGTGGAAACATCTTGCCATCTTTCTCTGCCAACAAACTGTGGACCTAATCTGAATGGAATCTTGGCATCCTTTAGTAGCTTTGTAGTAGAGCGAAGCGACTGCTTCCATTGCATAGTCGATCTTGAACGATCTCTGTAAAATGACAGCTGTGAGCCCTCAAACGTCAGTGAGGGGGATACTCTGGTGGCCTCCAATACTGCAGACTTATCAGTCTCTCTGAAATTGTAAAAGCACGTTCTTGGAGGCCTCCGAGGGTGCACTTGCAGCCGTAGGCAGACAGAAGCGGAAGTCAGTAGTAGCTTGCTTGCGTGAAAATAATGTAGACAGTCAAGTTACATAGTGGGGCTTTTCTTCTGGGGAAAAGGCACTCCTCTGATCCTGACATTGCAGGCCTTGGCTCCATCTTCCAGGCTCGCCAAGCACAGGCCCAAATCTCCACGTTTTTTCTTCGGGGTGTTGAGCACAGAGTCTGTTCCAGAGTGCGTGCACTTACGTGCCCTATTCCCCCAAATCTTTAATAGCTTGTATATTTCTGTCTGCTCCTCCCTTACCATGACCATGTCAGCCTGAAACCTATATTTAGCCCATTTCTTTCTACATGGTTTAGGCAGCATTATCTTCCAGCCCTAATGGCAGTGGAACTTGCAGAGAAGTTCTCCTGCAATCTCCCAGCCTTAGATGAAGCCGTGGAGTAGGCCACCTTTTGAGGGCAAGGGTTGTTGTGGCTGCTGGAGCAAAGTCCTGATCTCTCAGAAGCAGAGTCTGAAATCAACTCAGTGTTGTGGTTTGTGTGTATTTTTTTTTTTTGTCACCTATAGTATGCAGGCAGTCATACACTTCTGCTAGAATCAGTGAGATAAAGCGCTGTCAAGTAGTTAGTGGCCAGGCGCTTGCTAATAGCGTGACCATCTTGTGAGTGTGCCGGCTCTTCCCCTGTATTTTTGTATTTTACATTTTTGTATTTAAAAAAAAAAAAAAAAAAAGTTACTTTACTGTTTTGACATGAGCCACCCATTGTATTCCAAATCTATTCCTCCCCCCCGCGCGGTTGAATGGCTTTGGTCATCCTCTGTAGTGGCAGGAGTTCCCTGGCCCAGATTCCCAGAGTTTTCCCTCTTACTTGGATTCCTGCTGGGCACTGAGGGTCCTCTAATGACCGTAATGACCTCCACAATATGCAGAAGTTGGAAGTTGATTCTGCTGGCAGCATCTATGCAAAACAATATGCACATTAACCAACCTGAAATTCTGGCTTGGGAATGGCTTATGACACCCCCTATGACACGAGCAGAGGTGGAATTACACCTCCGGCAGCAGAGTGGTTAAACTCTATATGTGCAGCACATGCAGACTCCAGGCACCATGACCTGTTCAAATCACTGAGGGCCACCAGAGAATTCTTGATAACTGACCTGTCCTGTCACCTACTAGGATTTAAAATGTTTCCTACATTTGTGCAATAAATGCAATATATCAGCGCTAGGACTACTTACAGTTAAGATGACCGCATAGGTACTTTATCTGTTTCATCTCATTGCATTGGTTAGAGCAGACCTGCACAACATGAGGCCCCCCAGATGTATTTTAACTACAACGCCCATGATTCTTTGAGTAAAACAGCCAATGCTCATGATTAATATAATGAAATACATAGCCAACGCCCTTAATATTTTGAATGAAACAGCCAGGGAATCATGGCTCATGGCCATAGGATCACGGGAGTTGTTGATCAAAACATCTGGAGGTGCCGCAGGTTATGCAGTTCTGGGTTAGTGTCTGGGACCATCCCCTGGGGCCATAATTACATTACACATTTTAAGGTTTACTCCAAGCACCATAACCACTTCAATGATTTGAAGTAGTCATGGTGTCTGGAGTCTATGGGCAGCATGGAACGTTTCTTAAGCTCTGGCAGTTATTGGAGTTTGAAAACCCACCCCAGAACTAGACCATGTCAATCCTGTTCAACTTTCATAATACACAATGACTTTCATGTACATTTCTCAAGCTAATTTGTAAATGGAGAGCTACTAATGTGCTTAGAGTGGTAAGCATCAATCATTGGTGCTCCTGCCAGTGCCAGTTGGTGACTTCCATTTTTAAGCCTTTCGGAAAGCGCTTTATGAAGGGAACAGAGCTAGCTGCGCTGGCGAGGATGCTTTGTGAATGGTTTAACTCTGCAGAATGGTAATGTTTTCAACTGCAAAGTTAAGATGGGTAAGGATGGCATTCTAGACCACCATTGAGATTAATTGGTCTGGGTGCCTTTTAGTGATCCCTTAAAGCTTAGTAAGAAGCACGCTGACAAGACATCTGTAATATCAATGCTGGGAGTTTGTGTAACGGTACAACTAAAATTACCTGAACTAATGTTTATCCAGTGGAATTGCATGCCATACCCTCTTATGTTCTTTTACCTGCTATATAAACGGTTGAAACTGGATTATACACGCTGTCTTAGGTAGTTGTTAAAGAGAACACTAAAATGCCACTATCATACCTGGAGTTTCTCTCCATATTAAAACTGTTTTATTCTTTCAGGTTATTGCATGATTTTACAATACCATAGGTTCCATTGCCTTACTACAGTTGTGACTTGTTTTGTTTTTCAAAACAGATTATCACGAAAATTGCTGTATACTTTGATAATCCATTTTCCATGTCCACAACAGTCTGAAGATGCAGTTAGGTCCCTAAAGTTATTTTTATTTTTATAAAATATTTGTAGGATTAAATTTTTATTTTTTTGAGTAGGGGATGTTTTCAGTAAAGATACAAAATCCCTGCAGTATAGAAAGGGGGAACGCCCATCCCTTATGGAGAATCATCCATTCACGAGGAAGACAATATAAGAATGAGACTTGAAAGCGAAAAGTGAACGTTTGTTAAAAGCTTTTCAATTAGCAGAACTTCTTTATGTGTTATGGAATGGAAACTAAATGAGTTGAATAAATAAACAGACATTTGGAGAAGTCTTTATTTAAAGCCAAATTTGTATTAATTTATGGAGTATATTTTAACTACACACTATTATATTAAACACCTTAACTTTTAAACACAACAAAATGCAAGAAATATTAACCTGTCTTTGAACACCCAGTCTAAACACCGAAACATAGAATGTGATGGCAGATCAGAACCATTCGACCCATCTAGTCTGCCCAATTTTCTAAATACTTTCCCTGGCCTTATCTTCTAGTTAGCATAGCCTTATGCCTATCCCACGCATGCTTAAACTCCTTTACTGTGTTAACCTCTACCACTTCAGCTGGAAGGATATTCCATGCATCCACTACCCTCTCAGTAAAGTAATACTTCCGGATATTATTTTTTAACCTTTCCCCCTCTAATTTAAGACTGTCCTCTTGTGGTAGTTTTTCTTCTTTTAAATATAGTCTCCTCCTTTACTGTGTTAATTCCCTTTATGTATTTAAATGTTTCTTTCATATCCCCCCTGTCTCGTCTTTCCTCCAAGCTATACATGTTAAGTTCCTTTAACCTTTCCTTGTAAGTTTTATCCTGCAATCCATGAACCAGTTTAGTAGCCCTTCTCTGAACTTGCTCTAAAGTATCAATATTGCCCCCAATTTATTTAGGCAGGCAAACTCAACCCAACAATATACAAAATGAGCAAATCTCATGGGTGGTGATGGTGTGAGATTTGAATCTGCTGAGGTGCTGCAATCATTTTTATATAATATAATTTCTTTTTTTCCTGTGGTACGTAAGAATTGCCTCATGGACTTCAGTATCTATTGGCTGTGCCTCGTGGTGCACGATTGCACTGGCATTCAATCAAAAACTGTTAACACAACGTGAGCCAAGTGCCCATCACACACTCTGCGCAACAGCCTGCGACTTCAAGCTGCAGTTGCGGCAGCTTGAGAGGAGAGTAATGGAGGTGTGAACTATTGTCCTCTCTGTTCCTTATAAACACATGCAGACAGGGAACTCTGGAAATCCTGTACTACATGCTTTAACACGTAGAACAAGAGTTCTGGAGACTGTTGGCAACCGAAGGGTTAACTGCCAGCTAATTGTAATTTTTTTACTACTGAACAGTCAAAGTTTTATAATTTTTTTTTTTTTAAAGTTGTGAAACTAGGTTATATTTTTTTCACCTTCTACTAAATTTGTGAGGTGCTATTTTTCTTTCCTTTTTTTTTTTAAATTTTTAAGCCTTAACACTCGTTGCAACACTTTTCTCACAGTATTTTTTTAAAGTTTTTTTTTTTTTTTTTTAATCACACTGTGCTTTATCTTTGTGATTACGGTATTAGTTTGTCCTGTTGGTAGTCTCAGTGTAAGAAAAGATATCTTATCACGCATCCATGATCATAGTTTCACTACTGAAATATTCATGAGCTGTAAATCTTTTTTTTTTTTTTTTTTTCTTTGTAGGAGTAACCTTAAAAGGGTAAACTCCAGTAAAAAGTGATCCAGTAATATAAATATTAGAGGTCTAAAATACAAGTGTAGGCAGATGACAAGACACTGAATTGATTATAAACCAAAAAAGAAGATTCGGGAAATAGCTGTGTAAATCTACAGAAGGAATATAAAACAGAACATAGTGTGATATTGTTAAAGATACAATATTATATGCGCAACAATCTTTTGCACTCACAAGATGTAGATGATAAAAGCGCTCTTAGGGTGCCTCCCCCAGAATGATGGGGGGTTAGCTGATATTGCTTGTCACCTCTGGATCCTTGTTCCACCAAAAAGACATCCACAGGTCAGGGTTCAGCAATAAAAAATTAGTTTATTTAAATAAAAGGTGTAGTCACCATATTGAGCATAGGATATAAATAGCGTAAAATAGTCGGACTATGTGGATGTCTTTTTGGTGGAACAAGGATCCAGAGGTGACAAGCAATATCAGCTAACCCCCCATCATTCTAGGGGAGGCACCCTAAGAGCGCTTTTATCATCTACATCTTGTGAGTGCAAAAGATTGTTGCGCATATAATATTGTATCTTTAACAATATCACACTATGTTCTGTTTTATATTCCTTCTGTAGATTTACACAGCTATTTCCCGAATCTTCTTTTTTGGTTTATATTATGCATGATACAGGTTGCTCGTTTGGGTAGCGACCTAGGGAGGCTGTTACACATCTTTATAAGCTAAGTATTATTGCTTTTTAATTTGTCATTTTGTTTGTATATTGTTTGTTAGATTTGCAAGCTACTGAATTGATTATAGCTGGTGACTGTAAAACCTATTTAAAAAAACCCGTTTGTTTTAATTTGTTTTTTTTAATTCATTTATTTTCATCTGGCCACACAAGCTCATGCTTCTTGCGAGTAACCATGTCTGCCAAGAAAAAGGCCTATCATTTCCTAGGAGCTATATGTAACCGACCCTCCACACCTTGTGTTCCAGTCTGTTTTAAACTTGCAATATCACCAACTATGTATATCTGCCCTTTGTACTGAGCTGACAAATATAATGGTTCTATTAAACATGAAATGATATCTCTTCCCCAGATCATTTTTATTCTGAAACATGGGTCCTCTCTAAAACCAATATATTAAATATCCTGATAAACTGGTAATTTGTGTCTGTGTAGGAATGGAAATGTCCAAATTTAAAACTATATGTGAAAAGGTTGTCACAGACTGACCTACTGCCTCGTGTTAAGCACTGGCGGATCCGGGGGGGGGGCAACGGGGCAATTGCCCCCCCCCCCGAGAAATCCGCCGGTCTCCCTCTCCCTCCCCTGCCAGGACATGCAGGTGCCAGCCCTGCAATGTGCCTGCGGACCGGAGGGGAGATCTGAGATCTCCCTCCCCGGTCCGCAGGCACTGTGCTGAGAGCCGGCAGGGGAGGGAGAGGGAGGACCCGGGAGCTCAGTCTGCAGCTCCTCCGGGTCCTCCTCTCGTGAGATTTGGAGCGTTGCTGCGGTTACCGCGGCAACGCTCCAAATCTCGCGAGAGTGAACTCTAGCCCGGGAGCGCGGGCTAGAGTTCACTGTAACCACTGGGACCACCAGGGAATCACCACTGGGACCACCAGGGATGAAAATATGTCCCCCCTCCTCCTCAATAAAGGTAAGAAGGGAGGGGGGACATATTTGGTTTTTTTAATTAAATAAAGATATATATTAAAAAAAAAGCCCCCCCCTACCCTTAACACACACACAGCCCCCATACTGCCCCCCCATACACATGCTGCCCCCCCATACACACATACTGCCCCCCATGCTGCCCCCCCATACACACATACTGCCCCATACACACATACTGCCCTCATACACACATACTGCCCTCATACACACATACACACACTGCCCCCCATACACACACACTGCCCCCATACACTGCCGCCCCATACACACACATTGCCCACATTCACACACACACTGCAACTGTAACACACACATACTGTCCCACACATACACTGCATCCCTGACATACACTGCCCCCCCTACTCACACACTACAACCTTCACACACACTGCTCACACACTGTCCCCCTCACACACACACACACACACTGCACCCCTTACACATTGCACCACTCACACACACCACTGCTCCTATGCCCTACTACCGCCCCATTTCCCAGCAGACCTCTAAGACACCATAACCACTACACTGAGCTGTAGTAGTTATTGTGTCTGGATTATTTCTTTAAATAATCTACAAGTGCCCCTCCCGAGATCAGGCTCTGGATCCGCCACTGGTGTTAAGCCGTAAACCACCATGGCAAAATAAAAGGCTTTTATGATCATCTTCTGTATAATTACAGTTTAAGAAACTGTGCAAACTGATGTGGAATCAATTAATAAATTGATTATCTTGCGTCTCTGCCCCCGGGCAAATTAAGAAGTAATGCGTGCACGCTCCTAAAGTAATTCACACCAGACACAGGTTTCGGGTTAATGAAAAACTTGAATGTTTATTCTGAGGGGATGGCATGTCCATTATAAAGCAAAATTACATCAAATGCATTGTCAGAGATAACATGGAATAATACATCAATAATTGGTTGGTGTTAAGTGGTTTATTTAGTGCTCTTCCTACCGGGTGTGATGTCAATGGTATCTTGGTGGTCTCCCCCAAATTTCAGCGCCATTTTGTTAATGAGGGTGTTAGTTGATGTCAAAAAGGAAAACTCCCTAGCGGCCATAGAAAGTTGAATAATGCTGATTGTAGTTGAGTAAATAGGCATTTTACCAACCTGGATTGGGTTCATATTTTTGTCTACAAAACGTCATTTGTGTTCTGTGAAAGTAGGACACACATCTGCATATGGCTTTTCTATCATTTCAGAGCTACATAAAATTAGATCCTGATTGGGTTTATCCACACCACATAAAACCAGATGAAAGGAAATTGTGGCCATTGTTTACCTGAATCATGGTTTAGTTTTCTCTGCACTTGTTATAGTCAATACATGGCCTGAGATCTTTAATGGGCAAGAAATGATCCTCCTCTCAGAAATGTGTCCCTACAGTCTCTCCTTTGTGAATTCAGACTTTTCTAAGTAAAGGCAGAGTTTATATTTGTCCTTAGGCTACCACTAGTGGCTATTTATAGTACTAATGTTCAGCATCTCCACACTATGGATAATGTATCTCTAAAGAGAAGAGGCTGATTGTTGCACAGTAAGTCCTCTAATGCTTGACTGCAGACCCATAACCCACCCGTTGCCCAATAAACACACGACACCTGTATAATGGATAAGGGCAACGGCCACAGCTTTATTTAACATTTTGCCAGCATTAATACCAACTGTCAGCTGATGGGGTGATTCATCCATCAGACAGATCTCACATCCTTTTACCAGAGTCCAAAGCAGTCTGTCTTCCACCTTCAGCCCAAGCAGACTGCGACTCCCCAATCCGACTTGGCAGTTGCCTTCCTCTGCGCTGGCCAGGTATTCCGCTGTGACAAAACAAAAACAGAGACAACGAGAAAAAAACACCACCACCACCACCACCACCAACTACACACATAGACCAACACAGGGAGGGAGGGTGGGATATCAGATATCTCCCTTCCTGCTGAGTGACAAGGGCCCGCCCCCAGCTTCACCTATATCCCGGTTCCCTTTGCTACTATGTATCCCGTTTAATCCATCCCCCCTCATCCCTGGGCAGCAGTCATGTCTTTCCCTTCCTTAGCCAGTCCAGGGAAAACCTTGACTGCAGACCCATAACCCACCCGTTGCCCAATAAACACACGACACCTGTATAATGGATAAGGGCAACGGCCACAGCTTTATTTAACATTTTGCCAGATTTAATACCAACTGTCAGCTGATGGGGTGATTCATCCATCAGACCTCACATCCTTTTACCAGAGTCCAAAGCAGTCTGTCTTCCACCTTCAGCCCAAGCAGACTGCGACTCCCCAATCCGACTTGGCAGTTGCCCTCCCCTGCGCTGGCCAGGTATTCCGCCACCGCGATGCCGGCCTCCAACGCCCTCCTCCGGCATCGCGCCCCCCACCGCCAGCGCCTTTTCAATCCCACTTTGCAGCCCCACATTGAAGATATCCAGACCAATTACGCTTAAATGGACTCCATCTGACCTCATCAAGTTGCTGTTATCCCCTTCTAACTGCACGTGCCGGACCACGAACCCCCCAAGCCGACGCACAAACCTGCACACCGTCATATTCAGCTTGCACCTTCTGCGCTCCATTCCTTTTGCATAAGGCAACTGCTGCCAACAGGGCCTAGGAATCACCTCCGACCACACCAACGTGACATCCCGAAACAGAGCCAAGCAACGAGCGATCTCGTCCTTCATGCAGTGAATTAGATCCACTGTCCGGACCCTGCCCAGGTCATTCCCCCCTGCATGAACGACCAATATCACCGAACTGGGAACGAACCTGCTCAGGAAACGGCACTCCGGGTACATCTGGCTCCATGACAACCCCCGAATGCCCCTCCATCGAACCCGCACTTGGTCATAGGAAAATCCCAGGTTGCGGCCATAAGGGCACTCCTCCGCCCTCCTCGCTGCCCAATAGATGTAGGAATGCCCTAATATCCATACATAGCGTGGAAGTGAACCTAGAATGAACAAACAGAAAACTGAACGGGAAAGAAACTGCTACTCACCCCGCGCCTTAAACCCTACAATAGGTGTGGCCGTACATACAACTGAAACCTCCCAGAACTCCACCGACCCAACCTCTGAACCGCTTCTGGTGCAAATCCCATCCCACTAGCCTGTGTGGCTGCCCCAATCCGGAAGGAATGGGCCGAGTACCCTAGCGGGCTCCTGCCACTCGCCACCAGGGATTCACGCAAGATCTTCCCAAATTGATAGCGCGTCATCGGCGATCCGTCTCGATGCACCAGTAGAGAATCCCCGGCTGCAGGGCGGACCTCCATGAATCTCCGAAACAGGTGCGCTGGGCAAAACAACCCCCCCCCCCCGCCGCATCAATACGTACCCACACACCTGCACCTCTTTGATCCGTCTTGGACTTACGAATCCTAATGTTCAGCCCCCTGGCCGCCCACCGCACGTCGGACAACACCAACGGTGGCTGCGCCCGACGGCTCGCGGCCATCACCTCCCCGACCCGCAACGCCCCAAAGAAGCACAATGAGAAAGCAACCACGAACAACAACGCTTCATACTCTGAACTACACACCTGCCGCAACGCCGCCAGAAGCTCCCACAGAAGCTGCACTGAAATAGGTCTCCTCCGATCCAGGACCCTCCTCCGTCGCCACCCACGCAGGGCTCTCTGAATGCTGAATTCCCTAGTAATGTCCCTCCAACCCAGGAACCTAAACAAGAAAGACAAAGCCGACAGGGCCTTCTCCGCTGCAGCACACGACCTCCCTTCCGCCAACAATTGCTCCAAAAACAGTAAGGTTACCTCAAAGCGCCCCGAGTCCGACGCCAGGCTACTCTCCCCCGACACCAACCCGAGCCACTTAGACCACACTGCCCGGTATGACTTCCACGAGGATGCCGACAACGACTCCGTCACCAACCCCATCAATCTTCGGAACCGAGCTCCCATAAAGACTGTGGGCAAGGCTGCCTCACCCGCTTCGCCTCCGGTGCCGCCTCTCGGAAACACTGCCACTGGAACCGAGAAAGCGCATCAGCAACTACATTCAACACTCCCGGCACATGACATGCCCTAACCCACACATTATGCTGCAAACTCAACAGAACCAAGCGCCACAGCAACGCCAGAACCGGCGGCGATGCCGACGTCGCACGATTAATCACATGGACAACACTCATGTTGTTCGTGTGAAAATCAACCGTTTGGTCCCGCAAATCATGTCCCCACAATTCCATAGCCACTACAATTGGGAAGAGCTCCAGGAAGGTCAGGTTGCGCATGAGATCCTTACCTTGCCAACCCACCGGCCCCGGAAGTATGCTCCGAAGCCGAAAGAGCCAGCCGCATCTGTGTAGAGTTGCAACACTGAGTTACCAACCGCCGCCCGGAGCCAACAGGACCGGCCGTTGTACCGCTCCAAGAAGGAACTCCACACCTGCAAGTCCGCTTTGAGCTTTCTCGTAACCCGTATAAAATGATATGGCTCCCGAATCCCCACCGTCGCCAAGGAGAGCCGGCGACAAAACGCCCGTCCCATAGGCAAAACCCGACACGCGAATGCCAGGTGACCCAGCAACACCTGCATCTGCCTCAACTGCACCTTGTTCGCCCCTTTGACTAGGTCGACCCACCGAAACAGCACCGCGACCTTGTCTTCCGGCAACCGAAAGATCATGTTGGCGGAATCAATTTCCACTCCAAGGAAGGACAGCACCTCCGTTGGGCCCTCCGTCTTCCGCTCTGCGACCGGCACGCCAAAATCCGCTGCCACTTCCCGAAAAACTCGCAGAAGGTCCCCGCAGACCCCGGTCCCCCGTTTGCCCACAAACAAAAAATCATCTAAATAATGGGTCACAGAACCGTAACCTGAAACCTGCATAACTACCCATTCCAAAAAACGAGGCAAAGGACTCGAAATAGGAGCATGAAATAGCACACCCCATCGGAAGACACATGTCATAGTAGTAACTATCATCAAAGTGGCAACCGAGGAGGTGATGACACTCCGGGTGGACTGGTAACAAGCGAAAAGCCGATTCAATGTCGGACTTCGCCAACCAGGCTCCCACCCCGGCGTCACTGACCAATTCCAAAGCCCTGTCAAACGATGCGTACCGCACGCGGCTGAACTCCTTGTCAATACCGTCGTTAACAGACTCACCTGCTGGATAGGAGAGATGATGAATCATGCGATACGCCCCCTCCTCCTTCTTGGGGACCAAACCCAACGGCGACACTCGCAGATTCGGAAACGGCGAGCGGTCAAACGGCCCCTCCATACTCCCCAAACGTACCTCTTTGTCCAGTTTATCCCGTAATACTCCTTCCCGACCCCGAACCGAGGGTCCGCCGAGGGGACAAAAGGAATCCAAAACCCCGATGAAAACCCGTCCACAAACAGCAACGCATCCCGCCGCTTAGGATACTGAGCGAGCCACGGCGCCATCCTTCCCCCGTTCACCGGGGTCGAGCCATTTAGGGGCGGCGTCCGCAGCCCCACCTTTGGAAGGCAGCTGTTTCCCTTTTTTGAAACAGCGTGCCGCAGGATGCGCTCCTCCACAGTGAGAGCACTCGTGTCGAAAGCGGCAGGAACTATACCACCTGCAATGGCTCTCATTGAAGAGCCAACAAACCCCCCGCTTGGATCCAGCCGGCGATCTTGCCTGGCCGCCGGCTGCGCCCTGAAAGGCTGCCATCCTGCACTCCGAAGTCCAACCCCGGGCACACATTTTCTGTCTAAATTGCTGATCATAACGGAACAAGCATTGACCGCCGTATATTTTGTAAGCCCCCCAAATGAGATCTAGGTACCCAAATAATGAAGGGGCCCTATCTGGAAAATGACTAGACAATACGCTGGCGAAAACAGAAAATCCCTGCAACCAGTTCCCAAAAGTTCTCGGGAGCTGCTTGCCCTTATCCCCTTCACCTGGCTCCCCCCGTCGAGGCCTATCTACCGAATCCTTATCTGGCGGAACCAGGGATAATAAATCCACAAATTCGCCACGCACTATCTTCTTGCGCGTCTCACTAGGGACATGGATGCCCAACGGAGCCAACTCACACCCTGGTATGCTGGGGCGAAAAACGCTCCGTGGAGCCGCAAGCGTGAGCCCTGACGCCGGCGCTAATGCCCCCCTTGCGCTGCTCCTGGTAACCCGGCCACTAGTGCCCTGAGCAGGCGCAAAACTTCCCCTTGTGACTCCCTGGAACTGGCACCCAAACTACCCCATGCGCCTGCGCATGCTGACTCACCAGAGACAGGAAGGCTTCCAGGCACCTGATCATCCAGCTGTTCCTCCTGCTCCATCATCCCACCTCCAGGGCCGACCGCCAGCCTGGCCGCCGTCCCTCCCCGACTCTTGGGCACTCACCAGGCCAGCCTCCCGGCTGCCCGGCTCTCTAGACCGGTTTGCCAGTCTCCAAGATGGCAGGGCCTGTGACGTTAACACGCTCCGGCGCACTGACGTCACATACGCGCCCCGCGTCACCTCCTCCGACGTCCGTCATCCCGCGCGCCCTGATGTCATTTCCTGCCTCTCCGGAAGAGAAGCAGGACTCCGGGATCGTGCTGCACACCCGCCGCCATCTTGATCCCGCCGACCATCTGCCATCTCCTGCCGCAGCCGTCCGCCAGCAACCCGGGTAGGCAAGGTGACACCACCAGCCGCTCCTCCGGATCCGTCCACCCCCGTCGCTCTCCGTCTGCCGCTGCTTCGCCACACTGGGCTGGGGTAAAGGCGCGTAGGAGGTCTAGAGCGCCTTGGCCTCCTACCGCCATCCGGCCTCCGGTCAGGCTCCACTGCTGCACATTCGCCGCTCCCTTGCAGGCCAGCGATCACCTCACCCAAGGACCCAGAGCCATTCGCCGCCAGGTATGCCTGCAGCATATCCACCAAGGCCTCCCTTGACACGACCGCTATAGCTGAGCCAGTAATGTCGGAGTAAGTATCGCTGGTAGAGAAATATTCTGTCAACTTTGTTGTGATTTTTTTTTTTTTTTTGCCTTCACAGCAGGTGTATGGAAATAGGGATATATGGAAAAGCTCCTGTCAGATATCTCCCTTCCGCCTGAGTGACAAGGGCCCGCCCCCAGCTTCACCTATATCCCGGTTCCCTTTGCTACTATGTATCCCGTTTAATCCATCCCCCCATCCCTGGGCAGCAGTCATGTCTTTCCCTTCCTTAGCCAGTCCAGGGAAAACCTTTCCTGTGCAAAAGCATTGGATTGGCAAAGATAATCTGCAAGTGGTAGAGCATTGGCTGCAGCATGAATTGCACAACATTAGATTGAAGTAGAATTAAACGTTTTATGGTTACTAGGGGGTCTAAACATGCAGGCAAAAACTTTATTAGAAATACAAATATGTATTGATAAAGCTTAAAGGACCACTATAGTGCCCAGAGGGTGCCCCCACCCTCAGGGTCCCCCTCCCGCCGGGCTGGATGGAGAGGAAGGGGTTAAACTTATCTTTTTCTCCAGCGCCGGGCGGGGAGCTCTCCGCCTCCTCTCCTCCTCTTCCGCTGAATGCGCACGAGCTGCGCGCGCATTCAGCCAGTCCATAGGAAAGCATTCACAATCAAGAGACAGCCACTAGAGGCTGGATTAACCCTAACATAAACATAGCAGTTTCTCTGAAACTGCTGTGTTTATAAAAAAAAAAAAAAAAAAAGTTAACCCTAGAAGGACCTGGCACCCAGACCACTTCATTAAGCTGAAGTGGTCTGGGTGCCTATAGTGGTCCTTTGGTATCTTTATACATAGAGTTCTGTGTTGCACAATTATTTTTATATATGTCTCTATCTATCTCTCTCTTAGCTGTTCCTAGAGGACCCGAGAATAAGGAATAAACATACCACCCACGAGGGGTAAGAATATAAATGTATATAGTTAAAAAATAATTTCCCCCCTCTCTCTGTTGCTCATTCATGATTACAATGTTCTTATTGGGAATGGCGTCCAGTTTAAAAGTAGTCCAAACCAGCATGTAAAGGTTATAAGCTCCAGAAACACTACAGCTTAAAGGACCACTATAGTGCCAGGAAAACTAACTCTTAAGTACTTAGGTCCCCCACACCATCATGGCCCCCATCCCGTTGGGCTGAAGGGGTTCAGCCACTTACCTTTCTCCAGCGCCGGGCTCCCTTGTCGCTGGGGAACTCTCCTCCTCCTCTCCTCCTCTTCCGCTGAATGCGCACGAGCTGCGCGCGCATTCAGCCAGTCCATAGGAAAGCATTCACAATCAAGAGACAGCCACTAGAGGCTGGATTAACCCTAACATAAACATAGCAGTTTCTCTGAAACTGCTGTGTTTATAAAAAAAAAAAAAAAAAAGTTAACCCTAGAAGGACCTGGCACCCAGACCACTTCATTAAGCTGAAGTGGTCTGGGTGCCTATAGTGGTCCTTTAAGTAGCTTGGTATCTTTATACATAGAGTTCTGTGTTGCACAATTATTTTTATATATGTCTCTATCTATCTCTCTCTTAGCTGTTCCTAGAGGACCCGAGAATAAGGAATAAACATACCACCCACGAGGGGTAAGAATATAAATGTATATAGTTAAAAAATAATTTCCCCCCTCTCTCTGTTGCTCATTCATGATTACAATGTTCTTATTGGGAATGGCGTCCAGTTTAAAAGTAGTCCAAACCAGCATGTAAAGGTTATAAGCTCCAGAAACACTACAGCTTAAAGGACCACTATAGTGCCAGGAAAACTAACTCTTAAGTACTTAGGTCCCCCACACCATCATGGCCCCCATCCCGTTGGGCTGAAGGGGTTCAGCCACTTACCTTTCTCCAGCGCCGGGCTCCCTTGTCGCTGGGGAACTCTCCTCCTCCTGCTGACGTCAGCGCCAAATGCGCATGCGCGGCAAGAGCCGAGAGCGCATTCAAACCGCCCATAGGAAAGCTTTACTCAATGCTTTCCTATGGACGTCAGCGTCTTCTCGCTATGATTTTCAGTGAGAACCGCGGAAGCGCCTCTAGCGGCTGTCAGTGAGACAGCCACTAGAGGCTGGATTAACCATCATTGGAGAAACTGCTATATTTTCAGCTGCAGAGTTAAAACTAGAGGGACCTGGCACCCAGACCACTTCATTGAGCTGAAGTGGTCTGGGTGCCTATAGTGGTCCTTTATTGGTTCTGAGCCATAGTCTATAACTGCAGCCTCAGCAGTATAAACCTTTGCTTTCAGAGAAAAGGCAGTTTTACACTGCTGTCTATGGTTACCTTTTTTTGGCTTTCACTTGGACTCCTGGGTGTGATGTTCAGCATCTAATGCAGAGCATCAATGGATGAATCATTGCACTGATCGGAGAAGTGCGGGAAAGCATTGGATTGACGGAGATCATCAGGAGAAGGGTCTCAATGATTTCTTTATGTTAACCAAAGTGTAACCAAAATGGAGCTTATACAGCCTTCCATTGGGCAATTTTGCACAATTTTTTTTTTTTTCCATGTGTTTGCATGTACTATTTGCAGATGGAAAGTGTGTGCAGCATTAGCTATGCAAAAACTGGTTTTCTTGATTGAGTAACCCTTCTCAAGTTTTAAAAAAGATAAAAGCTGTGTGTTTGTGTTTTGTTTTATTTTTGTCCTCTGTTCTGCATGTATTGTAAGTAAATAGTGTTTCTCCTACTATACAGGTGCTATTGATCTGTACAGTTTTCGCTTATTTTATTTATATTTTCCTTCTGCAGAGAACAAATATTCTGTTCAATGTCTAATCCATTGTGGGTTAAAAAAATAAATTAAACATAGGTGGACTTGTGTTCAAAATGTGGTGTCTCCTTACCCTTCATTGAACTTTGTGCCCACAATACACCGTTATACACTTTCGTGACAATTTTGTAACTTTAAATTTCTTGTATGTATTTAGCATGTGCAATATTGGAAGATATCATTGACTCATAGCAGTATATAGTTGTCATGGAATCCTATAGCATAGCAGCACATCCTCTCCAAAACCATTCCACAGGATGTAGATGTACATATTTGGACATTTTATTAAATGAATATTGATGATCCACACCCGTTGTCATACTATGTATTTGTAAATTGTGTGTTTTCATAGCCAGTTTTCATTTTTGCCTAGTACCAAATCAAATTTGGTTTTATCATGCTCGTGTATCAAACTAGGTCAGGATTACCATGCTGCACGGCATTTCATTTCGTGTTTGTGTGTAACCTATTTCATAGTCTTGGTGCTGAAGTGATGTATGCTGCATCACAGGAGTTCAGTGGGAGGGCAAGACAGCATTATTTATATGTGGCATGGTTAACCAGCTAGAGAAAAAAAATCTATGGATTTTAACAGTCCCTGCATTTTCAAGTAAAAAAAAAAAAATGCTTTTTTTTAAATTGGTTTAAAATAATCTTGCTCTTTATATTAAACTAAAGCCAAGTGTTTTGAAGAAGCCCCCTCCCTCTCTCCCTCCCTGTCCAATAAAAACCTTTTGAAAATCAAACAAAAGGATACCCTTTAAAGGGACACTATAGTCTCCAGAACAACGACCGCTGATTGTATTTGTTCTGGTGAGTAGAATAATTTCCTTCAGACTTTTTGCAGTAAGCACGGTTTTTCAGAGAAAATGCAGTGTTTACATTACAGCCTAGGGATTCCTCCACTGGCCACTCATCAGATGGCTGCAAGAGGGCAGTGTGCACATTGTGCAGCACTGACATTCAGTGTCTCCACCCTCTGCATGGAGACATTGAACTTTCCTCATAGAGATGTATTGATTCAATGCATCTGTATGAGGAGATGCTGATTGGCCATGGCTGTGTTTGGCTTGTGCTGGCCCTGCCTCCTTGACAGTCTCAGCCAATCCAATGCTTCCTATGGAAAAGGATTGTGATTGTCTTTGAATAACATTTCTGATGTCAGCCAAGCAAGCAGATCAGGGGGCTGAGGCAGTAGCAGCAGACTGGAATAAAAGTGAGATTTTACTATATTTAGGGTGGGCAATGCTAGGCCAGGGGGGCTAGATTGTGTTTTTAACACTATAGGGTCAGGAATACATGTTTGTGTTCCTTTAAGATCCTACACCAAGGCTAAATTATCCCTCAGCCTGAGCTTCCTCCGCTGATATCATTCCCCTCACTGGAGGAGGGGAGGTTGTGCTGCTATTGGCTGTCTGCATGCTTTCTGTGCTGGCGTCGTCTGTTTTTTTTACTGAGAATTTACATTAGCCAGCCTGAAACCCTTGTTCCGGGCTATCTGATTCCCAAATGACACTGCCGCTGGTGGAATTACACTTTCATCAGCATTGTAGTTTAAAAGTTAAATGCTGCAAATACAGACCACAGTCACCATGACCACTTCATATCAATTGCTTTCTTTAAAGAGGAACTTAGAACTACCATGAGACTAAACAAATTGCTAAAGGATCACTTCAGACCCCTAAAGCACATTAGCTTGCTGAGAGCTTTATGTGTGTGTTTTGTTTTTTTCCCCCCATTTTATAAAAAGTGCAGATTTCACCTCTGACTTTCAATCGGACAACTGGTCTTGTTACTTCCTGGTTGTTTAGCTCAGTGAAGCTAAACTCGAGTCAGACCATTGCTCAGAGCACCTGCCTTGCAAAGACTTCTCATTGAGCTGCAATGGGAAGTCTGATTGGACAGGCACAGAAAGTTTGGGCTGGATAAGAGGGGGAGATCTTCCAGCTTAATGAGAAGTCTTTGCAAGGCAGTTGCTCTGGGCAATTGTCTGCCTCGAGTTTAGCTCCACTGAGCTAAACTACCAGGAGTAACAGTACCATTTGTCTCAAGGACAGCCAGAGAAGTGTAACAAGGTTAATTTATAAAACAGATGATTTCTTTTAAAATCTGCACTTTTTTGTAAAATGAGGGAAAAAAGTCACATTCTTCATGTATAAAATACTTCAGCTAACTATGTGCACAAGCAGAATTTTTGTTAGATTCCCAAGGTCATTTGTGCATTAAAGGACCACTATAGTGCCAGGAATACATACTCCCTCCTGCCCGGCTCTGGGGAGAGGAAAAGATTACAACTTAGCTTTTTTCCAGAGCCGGGTGGGGAGCTCTCCTCCTCCTCTCCGCCTCCTCTCCTCCCTTTCGGCTGAATGCGCACGCGCGGCAAGAGCTTTCAGCCGGTCTCATAGGAAAGCATTTACAATGCTTTCCTATGGACGCTTGCGTCTTCTCACTGTGATTTTCACAGTGAGAATCACACAAGCGTCTCTAGCGGCTGTCAATGAGACAGCCACTAGAGGATTTGGAGGCTGGATTAACCCTATTATAAACATAGTAGTTTCAAAGAAACTGCTATGTTTATAAAAAAAAAAGAAAGAAAAAAAAAAGGGGTTAATCCTAGAGGGACCTGGCACCCAGACCACTTCATTAAGCTGAAGTGGTCTGGGTGCCTAGAGTGGTCCTTTAAGGTGTGGAAGAACACTGAAGTGCAACAGAGGTAAGCACCTTTTTCCAATTTACCTCTGCTGCTCTATGCACAAAGATGTTCTGATAGCATTTATTGGGATAAAGGAACCAAAAACTGTGACTGCAGGTGGCAGTTCTTCTTGAAGTATTGCCAAGTATTTAAACAAAAATAAACAGATTATTTAGAATGCACACATAATTAGTTGCCATGATGAAAAAAAGTTTCTCTTGTTTTCATTCAGGTGTTTGTGTAATTTTAAGATGTGGAATTATTCAACCCAATTCTGGTTGTTTTGCTTCAGACCAAACCATATTTCTGAGAAGCTGATCACATTGCTTCACACATGAGTCTGTTCACTTCTGTGTACTTGAAGTCAAACTTGAATGGCAGTTGTATTCTCGTTCTATCACTCGGTCTCTCCCAACTAGCTAGCTAATATGCTGGACAAAGTGTAGCTGCACCCAGGAACACTTGCTCTCCTCAATCTCAAGTACCCCAGGACATGCATTGTTGCTGCAGTCAGAAGGAAATTAAGTCCTAGTGAAGGCTTGTTTGTTCTTGAACATTCTATCGGTTGTGGAATGCAGCACATGCGCATATGCACACACATTCTATTTCTGGCACTCCAGTTGCTTTGTAACACAACCTCAATACAAATATTAAAGGGGTACTCTAAGCACCAAAACCCACTTCAATTTAATGGAGAAGTTTTGTTCATGTCCCATTTCTTTGGCAATGGAGAAACTTAGCTGTTTCAGAAAAATGGCTACCTTTACATCGGCTAGTGAACATGTCTCTCTAATGGCTATCAGACTGGCAATCATTAGTGGAAAGTTATCATGGAGACTTTAGAAAATGGATCAGCTTCTTGTTTAGTGTCATCACAAACCGCATGTGCGACACCAAATGCACGAATCTAAAACTTAAAGGTTTAAAGTAATCCGTTAAATAAAATCATTAAACTTAAAGGGACACTAAAGGCAACCCGACACCTTCATCTCATGGAAGTGGTCTGTGTGCAGTGTCCCCATCCCCTTAACCCTGCAATGTAAAACATTGTTTTAAAGAAACTGCAATATTTAAATGACAGGGTTAAGACAACCTCTAGAGGCACTTTCTGCATTGTCACGGAGTTCAACAGTGAAACAATGTTTGATGTCCTCACGATGTCTCGTGGATTGGGTTCCCCCTTCTGCATGACGTCATGATTCATCTTTTCTAAAAGCTATCAGTGGCATAGTTTTCCCGGAACACCCATCACTGTTACACATCATAGTAAATGTAAATAAAATTTATTACACTGGTGTTGGACAAAATAAGGGAAACTCTGCAAAGGAATTCAATTTTACTTTGAAGTGACTGAATTTCAAATAAGCTGCAATGTGGTCTGATAATTTTGTCACTTTGATGTGAGTTTTCAAAGCAATATGAAGTAATGAAGAGTGTTCTAATTAGCTCTTGTAACCTGTGTAATTACAGGTACATTGATCATAAAACAAAAGGGCTAAATTGTTTAACTTTTCCTGTTAACACATTATCCTAATGAAATGCTGCATTCAACTAAACTGCTTACAGGAGCAGTGGTTGAAATATGAAGCTTTCTGGCCAGAAGAGGCAGACACTTTAAAGGTAGCTACAAAATGACAATACATTTGAAGGGGAAAATTGATTTCACAAAGCTGTAATTAAAGGAACACTATAGGCACCCAAACCACTTCATTGAAGTGGAGTGGGTGCCCTGTCCATGTCCATTTAGCAGTGCCATGAAAAAAATGTTTTTATATTGCAAGTTTAAGACAGCCTGTACTGGCTGTCTCCCAGACGTACAGTGGTTTCAACTCGTTCATAGTAAAGGAGAGTCCATGCTATCGGATATGTGTTTGGTACCCCCATATGCATTAGGTTCCCCCATCACTGATGTTGGAGAAGGCCGTTCCCTAGGCTGGAATCTGTGAAGTCTCTTAAAATGGCACAGGGGCAGAGGGATACTATGGTGTTAGGAATACAGTCTTAAGCTATACAGTTTTGTATTCCTTACACTATAGTGTTCCTATACTGTTGGTTTCCTTTCAAAAACAATGTCTGTGTGCACAAATAATGTGTCCATGTGCATTATAATCGATTTTAATATGCACTCCATTTCAAATATAGAAGATAGTCTAGCAGCCAAAACACCCCTTTTCCGGAATATATAACTTGTACTATTTTCTGTTTATCTCCATAGGTCTTTGGGTTAACTGTAAAAGTATTGGAATTCTCTTTGTAGAGATACAAAAGACCCCTTTGTATCTGTAGTTGGACTGCCGCTAAACTGTGCCTTGCCCTGATTTCCATGGTGTGTGTGTTTTCTCCCTCCCTTTTCGATATTTTTCCTATCTTGCTCCTATTGTTTGCTCTGTGTGTTCGCCTAAAACTGCCTGCTCCCAGTTCGGGAGGTGCCGCTATGAATAGAATCCATTCACCTCCTAAACGGGGACCACCACGAAACCCCAATTAGAATGTTGTCTTTGAATGTTCACACCTCGTAACAAGGTGTCAAAACCACAAACCGCATGGGAAGCTTTGGCACGTGCCTACCCTGGGTGGCGGACGTTCGTTAAACGAATGCCATCCAAGGGGAGCATTCGTGGATTGCTTTCCACCTAGTACGGTTCCGGAACAAGGACCTCCTCAGTGCCCCTTGGAGTGTTCGCACCAATCAATTAGAACGTTGGCAATTTGCAACAGAAGTGTGAAACCGCGTGGGAGGTAATTCATGAGTGCTTCCCTGGGTGGGTATACGAACGGCGGCAAGGGGAAGCATTCGTGTCCCAAAAGGAGACGCTTCCCTTGACTGGTTTCACCCAGAGACCCTGCGAGTGGAGGCTGTTCGGGGCGGTTACAGTTCTGGGGGGTCCCTGAAATTGGTGGGGGACACTCTGTGGGGACAATGGCAGTTTGGTGAGCTTTCTGTAGCTGGGAGCAAAAGAGGCGGGAAGCTTTCCCTTGCCGGGACTTACAAGTACAGAGGCTCCTGGGAGGAAGAGAGACCCCCTGTCACCAGAGGTGAGAAAGGGTCTAGGGATGGGTGGCGGGAACAGGGGACAAAGGGACTGGGGTTCTGGTTCAGTTTTACAACCCCTGGGAGGGGACAATGTCATTGTGTGTGTGATCCACCCCTTGCATGGGGAAAGTATAAAGCAGGGTGTGGCCACTAAAGATGTTGTTGTTGTTGAACGGTGCGTCATCCAGTTACTGGGGGGAAATGGGTCTCTCCATTCTATAAGAGCAGAGGTAACCAGTCGGGTTGCCTAGGGTCCGCTACAGTATCTTCATATGACTATTGTATATAGTTTTCATAACATATGTGGGTATATTTTTGTGTGAGATTCACAAATGTAGAATATTTTTGCACTATATGCGGTATACTTTTCTGTCCTAGAAGTGTGATGGAAGGGAGATGCTTACAAAGTACTCCGTATTACCGTTTTCAGGTTTAACTCCAGATTCAGCTACTGAGTAGGAATACACAACTGTAGGTCTAGGGAAGATCCCTCAAAATCTTGCATAGATCTTCTTTTTCCTGTGCAATAAGTTATCAGGTAGTTGTGCAAGCAGATGTCTGTCAACATCATTTGCGAGCCAGTTGGTAAATGGCAATGTAGTTACTCTTAGAAGCTCTTAACAAGTAACTTTTTTACCTCTAATCTTGTCAGAGCTTAATACATACACTAAGGACTAAGGAGCCTATGCTTTTAATGTGGTCTACTGCGTTTTAACATAGAATCTTTAAACTAAATTAACAAAAATGCTCCGTAACAGTGCCACTTTCAAGCTTGTCCTCCCCCCTTACTTTTCATCTGCAAACACCATTAAATTGTCTCTTTAGTAATAAAGTGAAGGATTTTTGAAAGTGACCGGTCTGTTTACCAACCTAAAGTAAAGCCACTCTCTGCTTATACTTTGTAATGCTTTGTTGTACAAAGATTCTCTTTTCCAATAAAAGGGACTAGAGCTAGCTGAAGTCTTCCTTCCAGTGACCTTTGGTTTGGCTTGGCTTCCTTTACCAAGATCAGCCCTTCCCAAGCACTCTTGTTTGTAAAAACTTTTTTTTTTTTTTTTTTTTTGCTGTTATTTGTTTTGGTATATTTTTGTGTATGTAAGCTTTCCAGTATTGCAAGTTGGCAGTCTCTGTGGTATGCTACAGTGAGCACGCTTCTCTAAGCAATCTTTTATTTCTTTGTTTCCATATAGTGCTATGTACTGTATACCTATACTTGTACCAATCAGGGCTGCAGCTGATAGTCTATATTGGGTTATATGAATTTAAAAAGAGAATTAAGTTTTTTTTCGTTCTATTTATCATCTCTTATCTCACTTCAGAGCAATTTGCATGAAATAAGTTGTTCCTTAATTATGCAATGCACAGCCTTGAACTGTTAATATACATGTGAACTATTAGCTCTGCTCGTAGCAACTCACTTTTTGTCATTGAGTTTATCACACCCAGTAACAAGTACAATTTTCGTCGTTGTGACCTTTCTCAAGATTAATTACTGAACTTTTATTAGGGAATACATGTAATGTTGGAGCATTGTTGTGCAATCATCAAAGAATGCATTACATATTAAAATCAGGTGTAGGCAGACTGGGTTAATATTTTGCTGGGGTATGACATATATAGTTAGTGGGGGTGAGTAGGGAATAATGGGAGGAGTTGCAAGGTCAGATATGTTGGATTGACAGATTTGTGAGGAGGAGGTCAGATGAGGTCAAGAGGGAGGTTGAACTCTGGAGAGCTTTCAAAAAGTTTTAAGGGGGTAGGCAAACTGAATCTGGAAGGTGTTTTTTGTTCCTGTAATGGGAAATCAGGATTAAGTATGAGTGGAACATGGAAAGAGAGATGGGGTAAGTTTTGAGATTGAGTAGGTATGAGGCACGAGATTGTTGTATAGAGGCAGAGGCATTTTTGGTAAGGTTGGGGATATATTGATTAAATTTAAGTTCTACATCTTAGTTACTATTACATGTCTTGTGTTAATTTAATTTTACAATTAACAGAACAATCAAAGAAATGTCTTGATATAATATCCTCCTGAAGCAATCTATAACCTGAAAGCTTTCCATTATTCAGAGCCTCAAGGATCCCACCAATCCCAATTTGGAATCCTTATAGACTAGATATTTAAGAGGTCACCTTCTAACTTTTTTGTTTTTGATATTTTTTATATTTTATATAAATAACTGATTACCCTGAACTCAGGGCAACGTGGAAGCACAAAAGGCCTGAATAAACAGTGCACATGGCTGGGCTTACTGATTCATGCAGTGCAAGCTAGCAGTAACCACATCTGTGTTAACACCGTAAGCAGTGGGGACTGTTTAAATGAAACCCGCTTAATAGTGTTTTTTTCTAATTGAGGCAAAAAAGGCATTTGAATACAGTATAAATTAATTGAATTTACAGAGTAACAAACATCACATGATAATGAAGCCTAACTTCACAGTAACACATTCCCAATGATAAATGCAACTGCAAAAGTTAGTTTAACTGTACGTGTTAGTTGCAAGAGATCTTACCATTGGAAATTACAAAAATTATTTGTGTATAACCTTAAATGCTACTTATTAAAGGGACACTATTGTCACCTGAACAACTACTGCTTAATGTAGTTGTTCTGGTGAGTCTAGTCAGTCCCTGGAGGCTTTTTAATGTAAACACTGGCTTTTCAAAGAAAATTCAGTGTTTACATTATTGCCCTGTAACGCCCTTAGGGGCCATCACTCAGGCCACTAGAAGTGTTTCTTAGTTCAGTGTTGCACGATGTCCAGCACTGAATTCAGCGTCTCCATTTGATTGGTTGAAATCGTCAGGTTTCATCTTTCCCAAGGAATCGGAGTGGGGCGTGACCGACCGCAAGAAGACCCGCACAAAGGAATAATGGTTTATAAAAAAAAAAACTGTTTTCACAGTGATAGTGACAGGAATACATGTATGCATTCCTGTTACTTTAGTGTTCCTTTAAAGCTGCTCTTTCACAAACTCCCCCCACCATTTCCAAACAAAATAAATGTGGTTGAGAAGAATAAGGCATTGTCTTTGGATGAATGGTAGATGAAGTTCCATAAGCTGAGGAGAATCCACCAGATGCTCATGGCTGCTGCCGCAAGGGACTGTTTCAAGTAAAAAAACTTGCCTTCCCCTGCACCACTGGGGCACCACACTGCAAATGGTGAAGTCACACCATTAGGGGTCAAAATATGCACAGACACCAGAAGGTGACAAAGCTGCTTTAAGCTTAGTACATAAAACTTGGAAGTTAAAGTTCTCCATCAATGATAAAGTAAAGGCTGTCTCAAAAATTGGCACCTCTCTGATCCTGTCTTTATAAATATGTTCTTGGCGTCACGGAGCTGACATTTTTTGGAAACCGCTATATGGAGACCATTTCTATCCAAGGCATGATTTAAAGGACCACTATAGTGCCAGGAAAACATACTCGTTTTCCTGGCACTATAATGCCCCCACCCTCAGGGACCCCCTCCTGCCCGGCTCTGAAAATCACAGTGAGAAGCACGCAAGCGCCTCTAGTGGCTGTCAATGAGACAGCCACTAGAGGATTAGGGGGAAGGCTTAACCCATTAATAAACATAGCAGTTTCTCTGAAACTGCTATGTTTATAAAAAAAAAAAATGGGTTAACCCTAAAAGGACCTGGCACCCAGACCACTTCATTAAGCTGAAGTGGTCTGGGTGCCTAGAGTGGTCCTTTAAGAGGAACATAACCTAGACCTTGAGGTGTGTGTGTGTGTGTGTGTGTGTTAGTTATATGGTTAGAGCCATCTTTAAAGGGACACTCCAAGAACAATAACCACTACAGCCTACTGTAGTTGTATTGACCAAAAAAACAACCTGATTTAAAAAATAAATAAAATGGGAAAAATAGAGTGAAAAGTAAAAAAATAAAAAATAAAAATCTAAATTAGGAAATGAATAAAGTAAAAAGTAAATACATACAAATAAAATGAATTTGTATGTAATGAAATGGGAAAATAGCGAAAAATATAGAGAAAAGCTTTAGATAGAAAAATAAGAGAATGGAAAATGTAAATGGTGCCCGATAAATCATCCATAGTAGATTTAAACACCTCATTGTGAGTGTTCTGAAGTGGTGAATCCAAATGTTTAACAATGTCTTATCCCTGTTACCAATGTGCTTCTTACCATAGCTTAGAATCTGAATTTAGGACCGGAATTACAATGCACTGCCACTGAATGTTTAGCAGATTTATTTTTAATAATATTTTGATGCTCAAGAATCCCATTTTCAGCTTGTGTGTAGCTCTGCCAACATATTAGGAGCCGCAAGGGCATTCCAATAAGTATATTACACAAGTAGAAAGTTCGAGCTTTTTGTTTGAGAACACTCCTGGTTTCTTTTGTCCCTTTTAATTTTTGGGACGTTACTAGAGGCTAGACACATCTTTAAGGTCATTGGTTTTTTTTTAAATCTTACTAAAGGATTCTATGGAAATTCCCCAATATCTGATTCTATCAAAGAACATCAAAGAGTTTCCATAACTTTTAAATTATTAAATTTTTTTTTTCCCCCTCCCTTATTGGATCTGGCAAAAAGTGTTGTTTTTTTTCCCCTATGGTATTTATATCTAGTAATTTCTTTGATTTTTAGACCTTCCTTTGAAATTATGTTTGGAACAATTCTGTCTTCATTCACATAATTTGGGGTATCCCATTTAGCCAGGGTTTGTAATGACCACTTTTTAAAATGTACGATTATGAAAATTAGATATTAAAAGAGATTGATACTCTAAAAATTCTGTTACTTACCTTTCAAATGAGGTTCACATTGTCGAGAAATCTTCACAAAGAGCAGATTTTCCTCCCAGCCATGCTTAGATCGAACCTAATGATTCTCAAAATCACCCACATAGACGTTGACATAGCTAGGGGCAAACCTGGTGTTTTATAAGAAACTTGGTAGACTTAAAAATAAAGTTGGTCCATTGGCTCACGATCATGAGTCTGTGACATGCACCTTTAACAGCCTCCAGAACTTGTTACAGATAACCATATACAGTGAAGAGCTGTCCACAAAGGCCGTTCATAGTCCTCCTCCCATTCAATATTGGTCAATTCTTGTAGTGTGTATTTAGTATCCTTAATTTATTGCATGATGCATTTAGTATATTTTTCCAAGTGGATGTCAACAAAGGCAGAGGCTTTAGCTGTGATGGAATCAACCCCACTGACAATGAGTCTCCCTGCAGGACTCCTCACATCTTTGTGCAACTTTGGGAGAAAATAAAAATGGGTAAATTTGGGAAAAAATTATGACTATTTGTAATTACTCATAGTTGTTAAACTGTGGTTAATTTCTTCTTTGAGCAATGTTTTTTTCCTCTCTCATTTATTAGTAAGATCACTCTACACTAATTGTTAGATGTTTTGATCTCCCAAACCATTATAATCTTCCTATCTATAGTATTAAATGTCAGTAACGATACCCCTCCCCCATGTCCCCTTTAATGATAGCCTATTTTGTAAAGTATGAATACTGACCCTTTCTTCCTCTGTAAAGTTTGATTAGGGCTTGGTATTCCACAAATTTCCAATCTTTGCTCATTAGAGCTAAAAAGGTTTCCAGAAATGGACCTCTATTTGTATGTTGTCAAACCATCTTGGAACTATTTGATTTGCTACCTGGGGATGTCAAATTCCGCTATCCAGTTCTACTACAGTAGATTCCGTTCACATCCCGAGCTAAGCCCTGCAGTGCACTATCAAGCATTGACGTAGTGTAAGTGGGGACCAGTGCCCAGTGCACCCTCTGTAAGAAGTCAAACCATTCTAAAACAGGTTGCCTATGTACAATAGGAGGCACCGAGGCACTCCTGGTATCATAACCCCTAAAATAACGATGTGCTAGACTTGTAAAAATCTGGATTAAAGGGAATGCATAGGTACAAGTTACTGTTTAGTGAACTAGGCTACATGCAGCTTTCAGCAGAGGGACAGTCCTTACAGGCTTAGTTTGACTCTTCTGGGAGAGAGAAAGAGATCAGCCCAGTTATACGGGCAGGACATATAGATGCTGCACGCAAAACTTTTATTAAATTGACATTGCCAGTCCAGAAATAAAGTTTTCAAGTGTCTTATACAGAGAAACTGGAGGTGGAGCTACACCCTGTCAAATCTAAATCTCTTGGCCCTGACAGCATTTGTTAGGATGAAGAGCGGCACAGGCTGGAACATTTAATAATTTCTGTGTTGCTTAGAGTAAACCTAAATTTAGTTCCAGTCCATCCTGGATGTTGAAATTTGCATTCCAGTTCTATGCCATCTGGTAATCAGTTAGCAAGTGATAAACCTACACTATAATAATCCTTTCAGTGCTATAGGAAAAAAGTATTGCACTGTTTTACTAGGGTGCCTATATATCCCTATTTCTTGGCACTAGTACAGTGCTAAAATAATCCATGTATAAAATGTGCTAACCATACATTAAGGTTAACATTGCGGGGCTCATTGGCATATCATTGACTGTATGTTGAAATCTGGGAGAAAGCAGGTCTCTTGACTTTTTCTGTAGGTGTGTTCTGCCGACTTTACAATTGTTACTGTGCTAAATCCATGATTTGTTCCCGATGGTCCTTTTTGCTTTGTGTCAAACCAAAATGTTAGTAATTAGAAGCAGATCTTGTCGACTGAGTGTATGGCTAACCGCATACTCCTGGAGTTCTTGTTGTTACCAGCTGTGCATATTATTTATAAATTTTATTCCCCTGCAGGGTTTGAACCAGGAAATGTCCTGCATGCCTCATCTCGCGTGGGTAAATAAGGTTTTCCATGTAAATAAATGCAGAATTTTGCATTTTTTTCCCCTCAAAGTTTCTTACTCGTGTTTTGTTAGGCTTTAGGTTTTGGATTAATTATTTTCTATATTCTGTGTTTAAGGCTGTTGCTGTTTTCACACTGTTTTTGTTTGTGGTTGGTGTTTTTGACAAGCTACTCAACTCCTGCTGATTCAGCTGCCAAAAATAGCTTCATGGATTGGAATCTCTGGTTAAAAGGCTACAGAGATTCAGATCATTCTGTTAGCAGAGATTCAGAATATACCCCAAAATGTTTACTCTAAAGTTCAATGAACATCACTGAAAAAGCTTAAAAGAGTGTGTTTGAGACTGATAATCTACTTAACCTTAGTAGTAAAGGCAAATCTTATGAGAACATTGTCTTTTCAGTAAGCAGTAACTCCATCCCCTTCTGTTTAAAGGTTTGCTACAACCAAAATGTCTGTTTCTCTTGTGCGTCTCAGTTGGAAGCCGTTGATAGACTGAGTGTCAACTGACACTCTCAACCCAACGCTGGCGCCAAATGCATACATTTGGTTTTTAACAGGTTTTTAAACTAACACCTTGAGATAAGACAGTATCCAGTATGAAGTTATGGTGGCCAGAGTGTTACTCCAACCAAAAAACTGTTTAGTTAAAGGAACATTGCTGGCGTGGCTCCCCCTTAAAAATAAAAAAAACTTGCCTGCAGTCTTAAATCAAAATCAACTTTCGCTGCATCCTGATCTTCATCCTCTGCAGGGGAGGAATGTTCCAGAGGTAGGGCTTAGCACTATGGTAAGGGGAGGTGTGCCGCTGTTGGCTGTCCATTGCCAGCGTGCAATACATGTAGCCTGCATTTTTTTATGGGAACATATTTATAGATGGCTTGCAAAAGCTGCAGATCCCTAGTCTGCAACCTTTGCTTTCATCCCCTTTTCCCCCAGCCCAGAGTTTGTGGCTGCTTGCAATCAGTCTTCTCAATGTAGCTGTGTGGTGGTTTTAATTTTTTTTTTTTTTTTATTGTCCTGGTTATTCATCTAATTCCGCCAACCTCTTCTGCTGGGTCCTCTACAGCTCATTTCTCTTCCTTTGCAAGGAGCAGTGCTTTACTCTTGTGCATGCATGAGAGTATAACACTGTCTTCTGAGGAGGCCTTCACATCATCCATAACCAGGACCTTTTTTCCTTTAGTGACTGCTGGATGCTTAACAAAAAGGCGGAGCTACTGCTGTCAAACTTTCAGTCGTAGGAAAGATACGTATGACAGTGTAGTCCCTTGTCTTAATCTTTTGTATAGATACAGGTAGTAGCAGTAGAAAGAGGGAAGTGCTCATGCCATTGTACAGAACACTGGTGAGACCTCACTTGGAGTATTGTACGCAGTACTGGAGACTGTATCTCCAGAAGGATATTGATAATTTAGAGAGAGTTCAGAGAAGGGCAACTAAACTAGTTCATGTATTGCAGGATAAAACTTACAAGGAAAGGTTAAAGTAACTTAGCATGTATAGCTTGGAGGAAAGACTAGACGGGGGGATATGATAGAAACATTTAAATCTTAAATTAGAGGGGCAAAGGTTTAAAAATGTCAGGAAGTATTACTTTACTGAGAGGGTAGTGGATTCATGGAATAGCCTTCCAGCTGAAGTGGTAGAGGTTAACACAGTAAAGGAGTTTAAGCATGCGTGGGATAGGCATAAGGCTATCCTAACTATAAGATAAGGCTAGGGACTAATGAAAGTATTTTAGAAAATTGGGCAGGCTAGATGGGCCGAATCGTTCTTATCTCCCGTCGCATTCACATTCTGTGTTTGACTGGAACTGGTATTTCAGTAAAATTCCAAAACCCTATTTATGAAAAAAAATTTGTGTAATTGTGTTACGGTACTATAATTTTTAACTGTAAAATATTAAAGCTTGGGTAAACTGCTTTAAAAGAACACTATAGGTCAGGAACACAGGCGTGTATTTCTGACCCTATGGTGTTAAAACCACCATCTAGACCGATCCCTGGCCAATCAGCATCTCCTCATGAATCAATGCATCTCTATGAGGAAAGTTCAGTGTCTCCATGCATAGGGTGGAGACACTGAATGGAAGTGGTTTACTTTCTTGCTTGGGTCAGATTCCGTTGTGGAAGCGGAAGTGCCACCTAGTGGCTGTTAGGGTTACAACCACTGGAATATGTGTATCTCCTCAATGAAAACGTTACCATAACTTCGAAATGGCAGTGTTTTTAAATTGCAAAACTGCACGGCTTCTGCACCCAAACCCCACTTCATTGTGATAAATTGGTCTAGGTGCTTAAGGTGGTCCTTTAGATACCATGTAACTATGTAAGAAGTTATATAATATGAGAGCTCCAACTTGACCAGAGTAGTTTTCTTTGTTACTAAAGTGTGTGTGAGTGTATATATATTCATTTTTATTTTTTTATAAAATCCCAGACTTGACTGCAGAAAATGTGTCCCACAATTCCAGTACAGTCTCTGGGAAAACTGTACCACAATACTAGCACGGTTTCTAATGATAATGTGTCCCCCAATGCCAGCACTGTGTGTGACTGACGCATGTTGCCAGACCATCTTGGTTTTGTACCATTATTGTCTTATGTATTCTCAAGTAGCCTGTTCTTTAAATGTGTTTATTTATTTTTTATTTTTTATTCTTGTGATGACAATTGTAATATATTAATATTTGTATTAGAGTAATCTGTTCCATGTTATGGAGTAATCATTTGCAATATGTTAAAATAAAATATATGACCCCTTTGCACCATAACCTCTGCCAAGTATTAAGAGTTGTTCTGGTCTTAGGGTGTACTTTAATATTTTAACTTGTGCAGTCAATTCAGTCTGCATGTTAAATTTTTTTCCTTTTCATCCTGTCTTAAGATGTGACTTCCAGGAATTCTATTTGAGAGAGCACTGTCCAGCTTGTGTTTTTGTTGTACGTCTGTGCAAAATGACTAGGTATGGAAGATGAGGAAGGGTGTGGTTATTTTACTTTTCAAATACATTGTTTGTCTGTAGTGCTTTCATGTAGATTAATATTATGAAATATAGCTAGCATTTTTTTAGGACCTAGGATTCCACCGAAAATGTAATTCTCGAAGTCTTCTATACTGGAGTTATTGGGTCAGCCATCACTTGATCTCTTAATTGTTCCCTGAGCATTAGCGATATATTTACTGGAAATATAAAGTGCATTATAAAATGCCTTTTTGTTTTTTGCTTGGCTGTGTTTTTTTTTTTTTATTTTGCATTAGATTTTGGCTTTGCAAATATTTGCATATTTGGAAGTCTGTTTTTGGTGATAGAAATATATTGAAACTAATTGCGAACTTACCAGTCAAGGGTTACCTCCTTTTACAGAGGAGTGTGTATAAAAGAGTGGTCTAGACAATAGAGGTGATTTACAGGCAGCTCAATACACTTGTGTGGAAATATCCTCTGTTCCACTAGACAAAATTGTAGTTGTAAGTGCGGTTTAAGTAACAGAAAGACTTATACCAATAAGTGGAGCGCTCCAACACATATACAGCTTACCAAATGATATTTCACTCAATGGTAAAGTATAGGGTACATGTAAAGGAAAAAAATACAAGAAAGAACAATATAGTGCAGACGGTATTTCCAATGTCAATTTAACTGTGATAGTAGTATTAAAATGAATTGAACACTCACATTTTAAGGAGCCTGTATATAAAAAACACTGGCTCCGTATTATGGCTTGTGTGCTTACTAGGGTAGCACCACCCGTCTCCTTCAGTATTTGATGATTCTCGAAGACAAAAACAGGAAAAACAAACCAATGTGTAGATATTGCTTCTGGTAACACAATATTATATAAGTAAATGGTGTGCTCACCTGGTCCTGAGCCTGTGGGTCCCGGCTCTAGGTATATAAGTATTGTGCCAGTTTGGGGATGGCACTACCCCTGGAAGATTCTCTTGAGGCTCCAAAAGGACTTAAGCAAGGGTCTTAAATAAGATTAGTAAATTTATTCAAGTTTAAAAAACAAGTAAAAATCAAATAAAAACAATGGGTATAAAAGTCCTTAATAAGTCAGTCAGCTGACTGAGGAAGCTCCACAAAGGAGTGAAACTCGTATTGGCTATCTACAAAGGACTTTTTATTAAGGACTTTTATACCCATTGTTTTTATTTGATTTTTACTTGTTTTTTTAAACTTGAATAAATTTACTAATATTATTTAAGACCCTTGCTTAAGTCCTTTTGGAGCCTCAAGAGAATCTTCCAGGGGTAGTGCCATCCCCATTCAAACTGGCACAATACTTATATACCTAGAGCCGGGACCCACAGGCTCAGGACCAGGTGAGCACACCATTTACTTATATAATATTGTGTTACCAGAAGCAATATCTACACATTGGTTCGTTTTTCCTGTTTTTGTCTTCGAGAATCATCAAATACTGAAGGAGACAGGTGGTGCTACCCTAATAAGCACACAAGCCATAATACGGAGCCAGTGTTTTTTATATACAGGCTCCTTAAAATGTGAGTGTTCAATTCATTTTAATACTACTATCACAGTTAAATTGACATTGGAAATACCGTCTGCACTATATTGTTCTTTCTTGTATTTTTTTCCTTTACATGTACCCTATACTTTACCATTGAGTGAAATATCATTTGGTAAGCTGTATGTGTTGGAGCGCTCCACTTATTGGTATAAGTCTTTCTGTTACTTAAACCGCACTTACAACTATAATTGCGAACTTAGTTTACACGCACACTTATATTACTTTATGTAGAGAAACACAATAGGCAGGATTTGACCATTAAAAAAAAATAAAAAATTATATTGATAATGCATTAAAAACACATGCAACATATTAACAGACAAATTATTTTCTGCAGCATTCGGATACAATGTATATAGGATGCTTAGAGTAGCTGCATAATCTGTTGTGCAATCTGAAACAAGGTGCTTCTCTGTAGGTGGAGGCATTAGAAGTCCACTCCATGCACAAGTTAGATGGATGTCACATGGCAAAGGTCTAAGTTAAAATTCCTTCTTGGATTGCTTTAAGCCCCTGGGCCAAGCATTAAACTGCTGCGATTTTTGCCAGAATGCTTGCAGAGAACTCTCTGCACCATAACATTTGCATGTTATGATTGATCTTTCCAGTTATTGTGTACATTAAGCGGAATATTGGCAAGCCTTGCGCATAAATGTACTTACTCTAGTTTTCCATAGAGACTGGATTTATTCTAGTAACCCATGACATCAAGGCGATACATACTCCTTCATTATAACTGCCATGTGAGGATTATCATACATAAAGCCTTAAGTGTGTTTCTATGAGAAATCTTATATCTCACACAGCATTGGCATTCACCTGCCGCTGATCTCTGAAATCAAAATGTACTTCAATGTTTTTTTTCCAGTCTAATTCCTGCCTGTTAGCAGTTAGAACATCAAAAGATCCACAATTGTGCTAATTATCAATTAATCAATAATTCTTGTGTTTGTCTGGATGTGTCTGATTATTATTTTTTTTTAACTTTATAACCTCAAGTTTAAAACTTTGCTGGATACAGTGAGTTAAAATTATTAGCTCTGGCATTCCCTAAACCATGGGTGTCCAACCTTTTGGCTTCCCTGGGCCGCATTGGGTGCAGAGGAATTGCCTTGGGCCACACATCTATAATGTAATTAGTTTATGTAATACAATTTCAAAACCCCTTTTCTTAATTTTTCTTATTTGTTATCCTTATGTGGGATTGCCATATTTAAGGATACCAAATTAGGGAGATATCTACTAAACATACACATGTATATGCACACATAACCGCAGATACACACACACAATCACAAACCTATACACACATAATCACAGACCTATGCGCACAATCAGACACACACACAGACCTATATACAGCCACATACACACACATAATCACAGATGTAGACCTACAATCCCAGACCTATATATACACCCACACATAGTAACATACATACACCCACACATAAATCAGACTCACACACAAAATCTGACCCATACACGCACATAGTTACATACCTATACACACAATCACATATATTCACACAGATATACGCACACAATCGGACCCCCCCACACACTACATTAGATAGATAGATATATATGCACACACCCTAAATACAAACAAGTGCACCGACAAACATACAAGCCCACTCACTAGCAGGCACACACAAAGTAACGGACAAACTGAAGCGTACCTGGCACTGAAGACTGTGGGAGCCATCTTTGACCTCTTTGTGCTTGAATGTGAGGGTGGCGCTTGTGTCTGAAGGCAGGACCTGTGTGCAGGAGGCGGGGCTTGGGCACAGAATTTCCAAGAATTGTAAAGGGAGCCTCAAGGGTCTCCCTCCGGCCACCACACTAAATGCAGCTGCAGCAGCCCCCAGTCCGAGGGGGAAAATAATTTAAATGCCTTTTTTAATGATTAGAGCTGTCTGCCAGATGCCGTGCCAGTCCAGCTCTGACCTCGCCACCCAGACTGCAACCCGGTCCGCACTGCCAGCGGTCTTGGGCCGTGGGTTGAACACCCCTGCACTAAACTATATTCTTGCTGTCCAGGCAATCCGTTTCTTGCAAAAGATCAGAGCTCCTCTAGGTACCTTTGATTGTTTGCAGGTAACAATACTTCGCCCTATAGTCTGATTCTGTACTTTGTATGAAGTTTCTAGTGTTTTTTTTTTTCATTTTTGTTAACCCTTGGGTGTGGTCATGTTTACAGTGCTAAAATGGCAGCGCCTGTCTTGTTCTTAATTCTAAACACACCCTATCCTCTTGTCCAAACCTTGGGGTGAATGTATGCCACAAAAATAGAAGTGGCAAAAAAGGAATTGGGGTTTGTTAAATTGCTTTTAAACAAAATCTGTATTTAAACCTACTTTACATTATACAAACATTGTAATTTGTGCATAAAAAACAAACCGAGACAGTTCCTGTAGGTACTCTGTCTAAACATATGCTGCATATAATCTTCCCTGCTTTGTGACTGAGCTGAAATTTTAACTATCGTATTTTTCCTTGTATAAGACAACTATTATTATTATTACTATTATTTTTTTTATTTTTTTTTAACGCAAAATCAAGAAATAAATATTTTAAACATCTAAAGCACTGAAGTCCAGTTTGACTGATCTGGATGTCCCACCGGTCCCGGGCCCCATCACACTCCGGTAGGTTGCTTTCTGTGGTCCACACGCTGGTTCCCTGGACCGCCGTCCTGTTGTCGTCAATCCCGTGGTACCCTCTAGGGGATGTCTGGGCAAGGCCTCATTCTGTGGCGTCTATCTGTAGTCCGGAGCCGTGAGGTCTTTGCGTGGTCCAGAGTGATGCGAGGAGCATGCGGTTGCGCAATAACTTCCAGACCCACGCACACAATCAATCAAAATCACAGAGAAGTGGCTCCTCTGCTTCAAGTATGTCAGCAGGTCGCAGAGGTGTATAACACAGCTGATTCCTGCACGAACCTGGCCGTAGCGAACCCAACAGTGAGCTGTGTGTTCTGTCAGCGAGTAGCCATATTTTTGAAGGAGTTCCAGCCACATTCGAAAAGCTTGGATGGCTGCCAGGCACCGTGCACATATTTTTAAATTTTTTTTTTATTTTTTTACCCCTGCAGTGACATTCTGTGTATAAGACGACCCCCAATTTTAGCATAAAAGTCTTATACATGGGAAAAATGTGTGCTTTTGTATATTCCTCTAAAGGGACACTATAGGCATCAAGACCTGAAATATAAAGCTGCTTTTTTGTTGATATGGCAATGTTTGTATTTCAGGGCTAAACATACCTTTAGTGGCTATCTCCCTGAGAACTACTAAATGGCACGCCCACAACCATCAGACTTGTTTCTTTCATGTTTAATGTCCTTACACATTGCATCAGAATGTTAAATCAATGCTTCTCATAGAAAAGGGTTGGGTTGGAGTGCTTGAGTGCAAGATCTGCCTCTCCCTCCTTGAATGTGGGGGTGGAGCTTGTGTATGAGGACGGGACTTGTGTGCAGGAGGCGGGGCTTCGACACAGAAGTGCCGAGAATTGTAAAAGGAGCCTCATCGGTTTCCCTCCAGCCGTCAGCACACTAAACGTGGCTGCAGCAACCCCCAGTCAGAGGGGAAAATAATTTAAATGCCTCTTTTAATGATTAGAGCAGTCTGCCAGGTGCTGCGCCAGTCCAGCACTCCCTCTCCCTCCCTGTGATAGGAAAAGGTCGGTTGAGGTGTGCCGAAACAGACGTATACTGTAGGTCAGTAAATAAAGTGGGCAAAAAGGAATACTGATCATGCTCAAAAATAAATTTATTGCGTAAAGAACATATACAATACAACATAAGTACATTCAGGTGACATTGTAACGAATGCCCTTTGTATTTCCTGTACCGGTTGGGGTATGTATATTGTATATGCTGATAACTTCCAGCGACCTAGAGTTTTAATGACATGGACTGGAACATCCTGGCTTCACACCGTAGATGTGGCCCCTATCCTAAAAGTGTATCCTGAATAATGGCTAGGGTTCACACCGAGCCTTGTTAACAATAACTGTATGTATAACATGAACTTAGAGGTAGTGAGGATAGCCCCGTGAAGTGACAGTAGCGGAAGAGATGCAATATTCAGTACGGTAAGGAGGTAGGAATCGAAAACCTTCACCGGGCACCATATATTATTCGTGGGATAGTATGGAATGTGGAATGTCTTCACCCAGTTGACTCGTTTTGGTCATGTGTAGAGTCAGTATGTAATGATCTTGATGTTTAATTAGGTAGGAGCTTCAAAGGCAACCTTGTGCTTTGTGTTGGCCACTGATTGTGAATTCTCATGACCTCAGGAAGCCATAAAAGGCCAGGTAGATAGCAGTTTTAATGAGAGTGAGGGGTTTCAAAGGGGCTGAATATAGAAAAAATCAGACATATTTTGGATACCCTTATGTATAGTCTGATGGATAGGATGAAAGGAACTGGCGTTCTTGGAAAGTAGAGAAAAATGTGATGTTGGATGACAGTCAGGTGGAACGTTATGGTATAGTGAGCCTAAATTGAAGATGGCAAAAAAGTAGCAAACACAACCAGAGACGTAATAACCAACATTATGTAATGAAGGACAACTTACCTTTGACTCTAATAGTAATGGAGAGACTTGGTGACAACTATTACTGGGAGACCACTAAGGGTACAACTTGAAATATCTTAGAACCTGCAGGACTAATACCGTGTACATTGAATAGTGGAATCTGCCACACATGTGAGCCCTACAAGGGCTAAGGAAAGTGTTGTGACAACCAACATATACCTTGCAAACAATTGAGAGTTAAAATGAGCGACTTGGACTAAACCAGGTGGCATGAATGAAAATACCAGCATATGACGTCAACCATAACCTTAACAGCATTGAGGCATATAGCAAAATTCTAATAATGCAGAAACTCTGGGGGAAAGAAGTGAATCATAAGCCTGTCACATGTATAAGCGCCTGTTGCTTGAAAATAATGGGATAACCTGGAGACAGATAAATGATGAACGTAGACAAGTGTTTAATATAGCGAGGGCCAAGTTGATTAAACCAACTTACATAGGGGATATAATAGAGTAGAAAGGGTTGAGAACCAGAAAAGTATCAATACTGAAGAAAACAAAAAATGGCATAGGTAACTAGTATCCGTATCAACACAAATATACGATAAAAAGTATCTAAAAGGACCATAATGGTGGACAATTCAATCTAACAAGTGTATGAGAAGCAAGCCAACAACCCCTAATTAGTATAACTAAAGTTAATCTTTGTTAGCTGATGAGTCCCATGAGGGTTGTATTCAATGTAAGTACAGTGAATGTATATACAAGTCAGTTTATATTTGTGAACCCTATGTGTAGACGTAAGTTGGGCTTGACATGATTGATCCAGTCAATAGCTACTCTTTCTGGTCTCTCATTTATTTACCCCTTAGAGAACATGAGTGCTGAGAACATTGCGTGGAGGTTGGTGTTGCTCGAGCAATTTGTGCTTACTCCAGCATCCGCATCGTCCGTATTGTTACGCATGAGCATGAACAGTTTCACTTTCTCTCTCGATCTATGCTTTGGCGCAAGGGGATTCGTGGCCACCAAACATTGTGGTGGGGTGTTGGCCTCTCGATAACCTCTAAATCATGAGAGAGATTTGGCTTGACAAGTGAGGCCCTCTCTATGCCACTATGTTTTGGCCCGGGGGGGAGGTGTAATACCTCATGCGCGGAGGATGGGTGTTGGCCTCGCGGGACAACTAACGCCAAGGCAGAGATGCCAGAAACTTAACATCTATTGATCACCTAGATCCCTAAGCCAGTAAAACCTACAGGCAGACCTATACATGCGCGCAGGCAGACCTATACACGCGCGCAGGCAGACATATACCTATACACACACACAGACTGGGTTGGTTTCTTACCTGTGGTCTAGTGGGGCTGTTGGGCAGGCAGGCAGTGAGGGCGCGCTGAGTGTAAGCTCTCCCTGCTCAGCTCCCATGCGCGCCGCAGTGCTGCTGGGAGCCGGAGTGACGTCCTATTCCGGCTCCCGGCATCACTGCGGGGAGCATATATATATTAGTTGTGGGCCGCGAGTTTGAGATGCCTGATGTAGGTGGTTTTAGAAAGTGAGCGAATGCAAAAGCAGCAGACAAGAGAACTGCAGGTTTAGCTAGCTGTTTTAGATTATACCCCAATGAAAACTACATAATTAAATGCATACATGCTGTCCCTTGAGGCATATCTACTAAACAGTGAATTACTGAAAATGTTGGCCCAAAGAGTACCTGAATACCCAAAGGGCAGACAAACAATAAAATGTAGGGTGACTTACTGAAATGAATATGATAACTTTTTCTGAATTTTAGGTAATTTAGTAAGAAGATTTAAGACCTTTAGAAGATATTCCCCTTTACAAAAAATAAGGAATTTTACATTTGTGTACAGAGAATGTATATACAAGATTATTTTATTTCCTTTACCACACCTGACCTAAATTTAGGGTGGAGTCCCTTTTAAAGATACATAAGCCCCTCCCACAACTTCAGGCCAAGCCTTCCAATATATAGTGTAGATTGGATTAGCCGCATTAATCCAGTAGACAAAATGCCAAAATATCAGAGTATTGCACCCCACCCTCCCTCCCGTTCTCCAACATCAGTTGTTTGAAGTGTTGAACTCTCTGATCAGTATTGCTTCAGACCTGAGGAAGAGAGGAAAACTCTTGAAAGCTTGTCTTTGAAATATTATATAAATCCAATTAAAAAAGGGCATCCGTGCACACTGCAATACTCTGGTATTTTGGCATATATCTATCTATTGATATAGCTCTAGCAGCTCTACATATATCTCTAGCACTCAAAGACTTTAATGGTATTTGGCATTCTAATGACTTCTTTATAAAGAGCACAAATTACTATTTAAAGTTTAGTCAGTTTGACATTGTAAAATAAAACTATTTATATTTGTCAAACTGAAAACATTGACTAATAGTAATAAAAAAAATATATAAAAATAAATATATATATATATGTGTGTGTGTGTGTGTGTGTGTGTATATATATATATATATATATGTATATATGTGTATATATATATGTGTATATATATATATATATATGTGTGTGTGTATATGTGTATATATATATATATATGTGTGTGTTAAGGCTTGGGCTGCAGTTGTGGGAGGGGCATGATACCTATTTAAACCCCTCTACTCACCTTCCTCCGTCCCTTACGTTTTTTTAGTGACTCGCATGTCCTGGGGCCTGCTGTTTCCACGCGGTCTCGTTGGTCCTCGGTCCTTCTGGGCTCCGCTCTTGCTCTTCTTGTTGTCCCTGGCACTCCGAGTTCCGTGGTCCCTCCTGTTGTCTTTTTCTGCTTTGTGTGTTACTTACCCTGCTGTCGCGCCGCGGTCAGTCCTGCGGCGTCTTCGCGGTTTGGGTATCTCCCCTTCCCCCCTCTAATCCTTTTCGCGTGTTCTTCGTTTTGATTTACGTCGTCCTGTCGTTTGCCCGTTCGGGAGTTTTTTGTTTCTGTTCCTCTTGCTGGTCGAGTCGCTTGTGCGCGTTTTTGCGTTCGCCTGTTTCCGGGTTGCAGCACACGTGCGATAGGCACTCGGACACCGGCTTTACATGGTAAAAGAAAAAAGAAAAGACAGTCTCTGATGGGTTGCATATGGCGCTAGTTCACGGCTTCCCCGGCTAATACCGTGGCTCAGTAACCACAGACCCCTACAAGGTACTCGGAAGTCTTTCTACGTGTGCATTGCAGTATATTGCATTTGGTTTTGTAGGTCATGTTTTGTTAGGTTTAGTTTTGGCCAGTTTTCATCCCTGTGATGTTTTCATATGCATTTTCCAATGCATAATTCTGGGGACGGGAATGGTGTACACATGCAATCCCTTGGAAGTAAGAAGGGGGTGATACACAATATTAAAAAAATAAATAAAATATACATTTAACCTAGTTGTGGTTAGAGAGGTTCTGCAGCAGCTGGGATTAATAAACAGGGGATACCTGTTCAAGGAAGCCCCTTGCACATATAGTGGTGAATCACACGCATATATGGCTGTGCCTATGGTAGTGAGCAAGTCCCTTAATTATTGCTCAGTTTTAACAACATAGTGAGTGTCATTTATACATCCTTCCAGTAGTGCATATATAATCCATGGTGCTGGGAGATCGTAGACTTTGGTCGGGGGGTACTCGGGTGGGGGAACCACAACTGCATGCGCTTCTGTTCCCTCTGCATAATGCTGTATGCCTCCTATAACCGTATACTTTTGCATCCTAGCACATGATTGTGGTTCCTTACATGCTTTCCATACTCTGACACGTGGGGGTGTGTTTCACTGAATTGGTGTGGATTGCAATCCGGATCTCAACGCTTTAGGCTGGTATATCAGTTTATGACATGGAGTGATTTACCAGTTACGCAACTTCGCTCTGATTTCCACGATCTCGGAATTTTACTACTCGCGATTTCCGGCTTGATAATTGTTATGGTCTATGGGGGATGTTCACTAATCAACCACAACCAGATTTGACTCTTTTATATTTGCTTACGGCAAACCCGTTTTCGTCCCACGGTACATCCCGGGCCAAATTATAGTTAGTTGCCTCGCTTTGTGGCATAGAGACGGCCTCACCTGTCACTCCCATTCTATCTTATGTTTAACTGTCACCGAGAGGCCAACACCCTGCCACGACGTTCAGTGGCCACGTTATCCCCTCGCGCCAACTCTTAGATGGAGCCTCTCACGCCGCTTGGCATCTAGCAGGGCCTCACCTGTCACCGAACCTAGTCTTAATTGTTTCGCCTGTTGGCTTTAGCTAGTATGCCAGCGCGCGCGAACTCACACATGTTCGCACTGGGTCCCGTGGGCTTTGCGTCAACTCATATTTCTATTACCTATTGCCGGTCATGCTCGATACGGCCGGACCACCTGGTCTCTGTCATGCTTCCTCTGCACCTCAGTTACAGTCGGCCCTGCGGTACTTCCTCATTCACCTCACATTTTCCATACGCGTTCATCAATTCCGTCCTCTTACGCTACCTTTTCTCCCCTCTTAGTTAGCTGTGGCTGGCTGTCAGGGTCCTAGGTATCCAATAGTTGGTAATTCCTCCCCTGGCTGCTTCGCCTTAGGTTAGTGGTCCCGTGAGGCCGACTCCCATCCTTATACCCAGAGGTACTGCGCCCCTCGGGCCAAATCATAGTTAGTTGCCTCGCATGTGGCATAGAGAGGGCCTCACCTGTCACTCCCATTCTATCTTATGTTTAACTGTCACAAGAGGCCAACACCCTGCCACAACGTTTCAGTGGCCACGTTATCCCCTCGCGCCAACTCATAGAGCCTCTCACGCCGCTTGGCATCTAGCAGGGCCTCACCTGTCACCAAACCTAGTTTTTAATTGTTTCGCCTTTTGGCATTAGCTAGTATGCTAGCACATGCACGCACACACGCACACAACACGCATGCTCACTCACACACACACATTGGGTCGCTTATGCTCTGTTTCTTTGTCTTTTCACGCTGTGGAGTTTCGGCTACTCCTACATTCTTTTTCGTGTCCTGGTCTCTTCCTCGCTTTGCTACGGTTCTCGCAAGTCCACCTTTTTCCCTCCCCGGCAGCCTTTTGGACAGCTGAACTCTCAGCGTCTGTCCGCCTCCACGGGTTGCGCTCTTGCTGGAGGGGGGCCCCGATTTCACTCTTCTCCGCTGCTGTTGTCTATGGGGCGGTTTCAGATGGCAACTTGGGTACCTGGCGTCTGCCACTCTGGCTGGTTCCGAGCCGGTCTTCCTGTATATTTTTCATACGATCTCTCCTGGGCCTCCTCTACGCCTTCCGCATGGCTCTCCCGTAGCCGCTACTGTTCCCTGCGTTTCGCGTTCCGCTCGAGGACTGCCAGCCTTGTTGGCTCGTGGTTGTCGTCTTTCACGTCTGGCTCTCTCTACTGGCGCTCATGGTACGTGTTCGGGCCTTCTTCTCCTTGAGGGCCTTTTCTGTTGCTGTCTCTTTTGATTCGTTGTCTGCGGTTGGTTTTTCGCTTTTTGCCACCTCTTACATCAACTCTACCTATCCGGATTACAACTTCACATGCTGCACGGGTTTACCATTCATACGCAGTTTCCATGTCCGCATACCAGTTTAGTACCTTACACAAGTCATTTCCGGTACCCGGGTCAATTTTTCACATCTTACGGATTCCCCATCTGCATCCATTTTTCAATCTCTATCAGACCTATTAGTTGCCTGTCCTTATGAACCAAGCACCAACCTTTACATGTAGGGCAATAACTGCTTGATCCAAGGATAATCTGATTGCCATTATGGGGTCAAGAAGGAATTTTTTCCCAGGTTGTTGCAAATTGGCAGCGATTCAAACTGGGTTTTTCGCCTTCTTTTGGATCAACCGTTTAACACAAATGTGAGGAAGGCTGTTTTTGATGGGCACTAGTCACTTTCATTTTGTATCTAGTTGTTGAGCCACTATTCTTGCTTCCACAGTTTCTTGGGTCCCACATACTTTCCCACAGCCACCAGGTCCTTCTTGCAGCATTATCTTAGGAAGTCTCACCTATTCATGCAGCCTACTGATTACCCTCTCTACCCCCACATTTAGTCTACCCTAGGGGGCCAACACGTTTTTATATACCTTACTTCCCCTGGCACAATTAAGAGCGCCGGTTCAAGTGCTGGGCAACTATTTCCCCGCTAGGCATTTACCATACAGCTAGGCAATTGGGTTTTGTTGATTGTTTTTCGTTTGACAGGTACCCAATTTTTGCCCTCTTTTATTACAGGCCTACCACAACGTCGGTTCCGGCACACCTCAACCTACTTATTTCCTCTGCGGCCTTATTTGCCCCTCATACAAATGTTAAGGCTTGGCCTGCAGTTGTTGGAGAGGCATGGTACCTATTTAAACCCCCCTACTCACCTTCCTCCGTCCCTTACGTCTTTTAGCGACTCGCATGTCCTTACCCTCCACTCCCTCTATCTGTACTTTCATTACACCTCATGGGTGGGCCCTCTTTTATTACAGGCCTACCACAACGTCTGTTCCGGCACACCTCAACCGACTTATTTCCTCTACGGCCTTATTTGCCCCTCACACAATTATATATGATTTAAAAAAAAATTTTTTTTTGCACAATAGTTTCCTTTTTAAGGTTATTGAAAGAGTGTTTTTGGGCTGTGGAGTTGGAGAAAACCTTTAACTGCAACTCCTCAATTTAAGGTACCACCGAACAACTGAATAGTTTCAGGGTAACATTTACTGATATTGGGCAAAAACAAATTAATATTACTTGTACAATAAAGCATGGTACTACCTCTACATACAGGGTTATCTGTTCTACAAATTAAAAATGTTTCCTGTAATTTTTATATTTTATATTGCCAACATTTTGGTGTAGCTATAATTGTACATGTAGATGATCTTTACCGCTAAATATCCCCTTTCTACAATTGTGCAGTGCAATATATTGTCCCTATACAAAAGGCTGGTAATATATATTGGTTGCAGTAATATCTTGAGTGCCTTTTTATGTTTTGACTTGGCCATTAATGTCGTTTTTATACTTTTTGCTGTACTATTTTACAAATTAAAGGTCTGACCTCCTGAAAATTTTCAGACATGCACATTACAAAATGCCAGCCCTGGATTTCATTATAGCGTTTTACTTCTTCTAAAGCAGGCTTCCCCAAACTCCAGCCCTCCAGATGTTGCTGAACTACAACTCCCATGATTCTCAGCCTATCTAGTTCATTCATAGAATAATGGGAGGGCCGGAGTTTGGGGAAGCCTGTTCTAAAGAGAGCATATATTTTATTAAAGAGGAAATTAGAGGTCAGCAATTCAATTTGATAGGATAGAATGTTTTTCTTGAGGCCTTCTTAATTCCGTTCTACTTTTGGGTAACCGTACCTGGGCTTTAAATACTTTTAATTATGACACATGGACCCAGCAAAATGAATATATTTTACAAACCATGTATCTGATTAAATTTTATCATTCTGGACAGTGTCAACAGGGTTTAGTGGCAAAATGGGCAACCTTTTTAAGCAGGAGCAGACGATAGGGAAATTAATAATTTGGTTAGTTGATCTGTTTCTTCCAGTAAAATGAACACTACTCACTGTAACTTTTTCATTTAGATTAAGTTGTCATAGTGCCTACAAACAAAGCTAAATATTTTAGTAATTAGAAGACTTGAAAGGGTGGATTCAAGCCATGCCTCCATAACCCTTTGGGTTTGAGAGCTGGGACTGTGCTTTCAGGCTCTCATGCCTTGCCATACCGTGATGTCACGGTCTTCCATAGAGAATTATTACATACAATGATTTTCTGTGGCAGTATTGTAGGTGCATTAGGGCTACCACCGCACATGCACCTATGGTCTCCAATGTTCCTCTATATGGATCAGTGGATTGGGTGGTAATGACTTAACGCTAGGAGGACGCCGCAGTATCGCTTGAGAGAAGGTGTGTAAACTTTTATTAATAGATTTTTATTTTCTTATTAGCAGGTGTGGGGATGGCCAGATAGAAGTAGGGACATCAGGACTGTAGTGTTAAGTATACAAATATGTATTTCTAATGCTACAGTGTTCCTTTAAGGGTGTGAGTTTTTTTTTTTTTTTTCCGCATTTCTCTAAAGAACTGAAAACTAGTGGAAAGTTTATTAGACATACCATTAAAGGGGAAGCCCTACTGAAGCCATTTAAATGGGTGTTCGTATGTATATCTTACAATAAGTGGTTGACGTGAGCCCTATTTTAAGCATAATTTCTACATGGACTGTATGTCAGGACATTAGGAAGACTGTCGAAAATTATGCAAAAAAATTAGAGCTTGGTTGATATCTAATTTTGATTTAATTCTTTCTTCAAGCACCAACCACCCTTCAAAATGTTTGTATTTGGGAAGGCTGAGATTTAAAAACTGGCACACCTCCAATGAGATACAATGGAGAGGAAGAGCATATGACTGAAGACTAGCGCGAACACGAAAAAGGAGGGTTAACGGTTGTCCACATATTGGTGTTGCTGGAACCTAAAGGAAACTATTAAAAGAACATAATAGGGTTTGTAACACAAACATGTATTCCTGACACTAGTGTTAAAACCACAGTCTAGTTCCCCCCCCACCCCCAACCACCCAGCTTTCTTAAATCTGGTAAAATCTTACTTGTATTAAAGCCTGCAGCTGCTGGCTCTGCCTCTCACCTGTCTGCTGACTTCATCAGAAGTGGTGGTCTCAGCCAATCACAACGCGTCCCCATAGGATTGGCTGAGACTGTCAAGGAGGCAGTTCAGAGGCAGAGCCAGAACAAGTCAAACACAACCCTGGCCAATCAGCATCTTCTTGTAGAGATTATTTGAATAAATGCATCTCTATGAGGAAAGTTCAGTGTCTGCACGCAGACGGTGGAGACACTGGATGGCAGTGCAGCTCACTGTGCATCACTGCCCCAGGAATCACCTCCCAGTGGAGGTATCCCTAGGCTGTAATGTAAACCCTGCCTAAGGGGAATGATTCTACTCACCAGAACAAGTGCAATAAGCTGTAGTCCCTTTAAGTGTCCAGTAGAAGTTTTAACCGGAATAAACCCAAAATTAATGTTTTAACTGGGAAAAGATGCAAGAAAAAAAAAAGCAAAGTCTTAGCAAACTATGTTACAATAGGCAGAAAGAAAAGTTGCTCAGTGTGGCAATGGTTGATCTTGAATTGGGAAAGAGTGATCTTTGGTGCGGTAAGGCAGGGCCTGATTAAGAGCCTGGTGCTGACAACTATGATGGGCCTAATTACAGAATGTTATCGACCAAAAACACTAAAACAGTCATACCTACCAAGTGTCATGTATCTGATGGAGATGGCGTTGGAGGGAAACTCAAAGGATGCAGCTATAAGAAAACACATACTCTTTGCTAATCTCTCTATAACTTATGCTTTCATCTTTCAAGTAAACAGCAGTATCCAGTGAAGCAGGAAGTCAATGAGCAGGGTAAATGGTGGGCCACTGATGCGAATCACGTGACCAGAACTGCCAAGAGGGCGAACATGTCCAAAAGGGGGGCATGTCTGTCCCAAGAATTGGAAGGCCAGCCTGGCATCAATGTCCCTTTGTATCACAGTGTCGGTGTCCTTATGTCGCCCAGTTCCCTAATGTCTCAGTGTCTTCATTTCTACACTGAGAAGTTTGGGGACACTAGGGACACTGAGAGACATGGGGACACAGACACTAGGGACACTGGGATCCATGGGGACACAGACACTGGGAGACTAGGGGACACTGGGAGCCATGGGGACACTGAGACACTAGGAACACTGGCTGGGAGACATGGATATACTGTGTCCCTAGTGTCTCCGTGTCCCAGTGTGTCTCACAGCGTCCCCATGTGTCTGTGACACCATGTTTCCATGCTGCCTTTAACTCCCCCATCCTTCACTTCCCTGAGGTGTAGTCTGTCTGCAGGCTGGGAGCTGCTTTTGTTATAAATTTTGAAAAATGCATAGTGTGAGTGACATTACAGATTTTATATTTATGAAAGTTAATAAAATATAATCTGTGTGTTCATACAGATTCATTTGTAGACAAACATTCTCATAAAGAATGCACCACTGATAATTTTATAGTTACTGGTCAATTGTGGCAGGCAGGAGGGCCTTTCAGGGGGGATATTATTTAAACCAATTTTACATTATACGAACATTGTAATTTGCGAACGAAATCGAGCTATCTTTGGTTTTAGCTTTAATTAGATCTAGGGGAGGGCTGGCAGCCCTAGGCCTGGGGGGCACACACTAACAAACACACACTCACTGGCAGACTCACTCACTCAGACACACACTGTTACAGGCATACTGACTCACACAGACTGACGTACTGACACACACACACATACTTGCACACACACACTCACTCTTTACACTTTTAAAGCTAGTAGATGGGCTGTGTCAGAGGCCAGGGCTGTAGTAGGGGCTAGGCGCTGTAGTGGGGAGTATGAGCTGTAATTGGGAGGGTTAGGAAATGTAGTGGGGGGATAGGGGCTGAATTAGGTTGATGGCTACAATTTGGGAAAAGGGCTGTTATGTGGGTGATATGGATTGCAAATGGGGGAGAGGAGCTGTAGTGGAGATGTTATGGAGGCTGTGGTGGTGGGGGGGAGGGCATGGGGCTGAGTACGGGGACAAACAACGTCTTACCTTAGGCCAGGGAGGGGTTGATAGGAGGCAGGAGCAGCAGCCAGCAGTTTGGAGAGAAGAGCAGTGAAGGTCATGACCCCTCCACCTGACCTCATCAGAATCAGAGGCAGGGAATTCGTATTTTTCCTTTTTTTGTTGGATGCGGACGGCTGTGGATTTAGGGCGGCCTGCCCCTGATTAGATCATCCGTTTCAGCAGAGTGTTGGGAGCAGAAACCATGTTGAAGAGGGCCCAGTAGAGAATTGGAACAGAGAAAGTTAGCTGTATATATAAAGGTTATTTAAGAGGCTTGGAGCTGAAAGGGAATGGGGAAATATGAGGAGACTTGGGATCAAGAGAGATTTTCATATTTGGCTTGGTGTTATTTTTTTAAATATTTAAATCCATTTGGAAGATACCAGAAGAGGGGGAAGTGTGTCAGAATGGACTGATGGTCTCTCAAGTTGATATTCATGTAGAAGATAAATGGTTGAGCAGGTATAGGGTGGAAGTAAGTGTAGTTATTTACTGTCTGAATGGCAAAGTAAAATATTAATGGCATCTGCCTGGTAATAATAATAATAATGTCTTCTTTTGCAGTGTTTACTTAGTAGTATAGCACATGCTAGGCTGTTTTGACTACCACGATGCTCCCAGGCATTCCATTACCACCTTCTTCTGAAGTAGCTTGTTTTTGTTTGATCTTTCTCTAATGAAGCAATTTTTGTACTGCATCCCCCTCCCCAATCAGTCTGGGATTTTCGCTAACTTGACTGATCCATTTGGACAAGTAGCATTGAACTTCTGAAAAGTTTGTTAGAGAATGCTTGAGTAGCTCTGCTAGTCAAAGATAACAGCCTTTTGTATTATCAGCCCAGTGGCCTGTTTGCAAACAAGTGGTTGAATTGTGCTCTACGTGCTTTTGGGAAGATAGTGTTTTGATTTGATTGTGCACTGAGGCCCCAGCCATGTAGGGCTGAGCAAAGGCAAACTTGAGGGGGGTGGGAGGGTTGGTAACATTTAGAGTGTGGGAATAAGTGAAAGGAAAATAGGCAGTATAAAGGGAAAGCAAAGGGAAGAGAGATTTGTTATGGCTTTTCCTGCTGTATAGGAGGGCTGCAAAGCCTCTGCATTATACATAAATTCACTTTTTGTTGGTGTTTGGTGCCAATATCGTCTACCATTTTTCCCACTAAAGGTAGATGTGTGTTTTGCATTTTAAGCAGTTATTGAATAGATGTTCTTATGAGGAAGGTTGTTGAGCACTCCAAAAATATCCATTAGCCTGACAGCTGACACTCCCATACAAAATATTTTTAATTGTTAAATACAGAAGGAGTCCACAGTAGGTCATCCCCTGTGTTCAGCATTGGCTAATGACCGCATTAGCCTCAACAGCAATGGGTGACTGTGATTGGCTGAGAGTGTAACTGACTGCTCTCTATCATAACAACCATTACTGGTATACATTAATGACTAATAAAGTATGTAATCTCTCATAGCCATAGCTCCATAGCTTACGGGCACTATAATCCATTCAAATAGAGGAAATGTTTATAGTGCCTATAGTGCCACTATTCTTATTATAGGAACATTTATAGGCACCCGGACCACTTAATCTCAATGAAGTAGCCTGGGTTCCGAGTCCCTGTCGTCGTTAAAATGCCTCTAGTGGCTGTCACACTTTTGCCAACATTTCAATCTGGTGGTGTCATAGAAGCCATTTGATGGTGCAGCACAATGTTTTGGCATGCATGCACACTAGCCATCCAATACTTTCCTATGGGGAAGAATAGGAGTGGCTGAGATCATCAAGATAGGCTTGGACACCGGTGAGCTAAGGGGTAAGTAAACTCACTTTTTAAATCCTCAAGTTTGGGGAGTTTCGCGGCCACCTACCATGTTTGAATTTTCTCATGTTAGTATTTCCAGTGCTATATTGTTTCTTTTAGTTTGAGCTTGCAGGAACAAGAGGGGGGAAAAAATGCAAACAAAAACCCACCAAAAATCTTCGGTGGAGCTTCCATGATTCCACTGGTGTCAGGTGAACGAAGGAGTTGCTTTAACAATGCATGAGAACTCAAAATTTGTGCATGCTCTTACCTTTCTTTAATCGATTCCTCTTCTCTCCCTCTCTCAGGATCTGTTCTTCATTTCTTCCTGTCTGCTCTAGTTTTCTTTAAAACAGAAGACAAAGTAGGGACTACTTTCTTATGGAGGTTTCCTGCGCCTGGCCAGCTATGACCCACTTCTCGCGGTCAAAGGAATTTTCCCACAATTCTAACCTGATCTCGCGATATTTTCTTTCACTATTCCCCAGTGTCCTGTCATATAGTTAGGACGGAATTCGGTAGTTTCGCTGGCGTCCTAACAGAATGACCAGTCTGTTAATTCGTGTTAGAATGGCATTCAGTAGTTTCTGTTTGTATTGGAATTTCATTTGAATGAATGCGATGCGATGAGATGGAATATGTCATTTTGGCCCTGGCATCACTAAACCGTGCAGAGCTTGAAGATCACAGGATCAGAGCAGCCACACTGGACCCCTTGGAAAGTATCCACTCCAGCTCTCTCAAAGGCTGGGTGGGCTCACATAAAAATAATACACACAAAATGTATTTTTTATGAGAAAGTGTGTCTTTCTCGTGCACCAATCCACATCTCCTCATAGAGATGTATTGAATCAATGTATCTCTATGGGGAGCGTTCAGCGCCTTCATGCAGAACTGATGGCTACAACAGTGTAGAAGACAGCTGCTTTTTTTAATAAAATGAGGTGATCTGTGCAAAAATCAAGACGAGTTTACATTTAAAGTATTTTTTTTTTTTTTTTTTTCATATGACTGGATCATATATTCAGGTTGAATCCGAAGTTAGGGCTTACACCAATACGCACTTTCGCACATGTTTGAATGGCAACGCTGATGTCTATGGAGCATCCAGAAAAATCTCAGGAGCCTCCATAGGTATTATCTCTTAGTGAGCAAGATATTGCCTTTATTGTTTATGAAACTTGACCATGGTAACTCTACCTTTTTGTCAAGATAGGATTTACCATAGGACAGAGTCGTACCTGTGTGGTATATTTTGACTGCATTGGAATTTACATGAAAGTCTTTATGCGCATAAATAAAGATTCTCTTTATGCACATGAAGACATTCATGTAATTCTTAACATGTGCTAAAAGTGTGTGGCCCATTTTCCAACACATGAAATTCAACTGACTGTTAAGTTGCTGCTTGATATATCCCTATACATTTCACCTGTCAGTAGTTTTAATCTAGGCGATCAGTGTATATGTGTATTGGTATACATGCGTTTTCATACATATATTTTGATGAATTTATTTACCATTGTGCCTTCTGACAGATCACTCTACTATTAATAATCCTGTTTTTCTGGTTTGAATCTTTCATGATGTTCCTTCTTTATTACATACTAGAAGCCAATAATTCTAATATAGATAATACGAGGTTCTTCAAATGTCGGCACTTTAAATATTATTACTAAGCTTACTTGGAGATGGACTTATAGAAGAAGTGTTTTTTTTTTTTTTTTGTTTTTTTTTTTGTGAACTGCTCCCATAATTAAAAGAATGAAAGGAAATGTGTGGTAATGATATGGTATTTAGAACTTAAGTGATTTTTACGATGGGTCAAATTAGTCTTTACAATCGTAATTTTATTTATTTAAAAACAACAAAACACTTATTGGTGTCCACAAAAAAAACCCAGTAATCCTTTTTGAATATGCAGATAGTGTGTCCTCAAAGATACCTTGTGTGTTATCACTCAGGCTTGGTCTTGATGGTTTGCTGTATCGTAGACTTTAATTTGAGCAGGGCCCATTTGACAGGCATGTGTTTAGTGCATGTTTTTGTTTGAATTCCTTTGCTGGTTTAGCAGGACCTATTAAAGGTAGTAGTGTGGTTATTATTTTGGACTTTTTTTTGCTAATCACCTGGTTTGCTGTACTTCTTCCTACTGTATTCAGAAAAATATCATACAATTTGTTACCTTTCACAACAAAATTTTGAATGGAATTTTATATTTAAACAACTAAAACTGTTTTGGGTCCTACAAAAGACCACACATTGCCTTCCAGCATTCTATCATGTTTGAACTTTTCAGCTTTTTCATTGCCAGATGCATAACTATACCTTTTTTTGTTTTGAGTTTTCCTGCCCAGTAACAATGTTTCAATATTTATCTGCAGCAAAATCAAACATGCCTAACAGTATTTGTCAACTTTCACCATACAGAATGTAGCTCTGTGTCACTTGTCCTTACTGTGTGGATGTTCTGTGTTAGGAGTGTAGAACTAGTTCTCTCTGGAAATCGAAGGTCTATTTTGGGAATTGTGGACTTTTTGCTCCTTTTAATCTGATACCCTTAGTTGTTCGTGGTTGAGTGCATGTTAAACTCTGTCTCCATTGCTGTAAGAAAAAAAACCAAAAAACATTGAGTTTAGTGCATCACGTGGACTGAAGGTTGCCTGACAGGTGATCATTTAGAGGACATATAATTTATTAAACACATGAAGTATTTTTCTGCAGTGTGGGATGGGCTGTAAGAAATTCATGAGTTTTAGTAGATTATCATGAAAATGACTATTAAGTACATTTAATCATGTGACGGATTCTAATTGTTCCCCTCCAACCCTTTTTAAGAAAAATACATTTACAAGTTCTATATATATTTAGATATATATATCTCCCTTATTGAGTTCCACTCACTGCCTTTCACACTTGACATCCTTTACTTCCCTCATCTTCGTCCAATCAAATGCAGTTGATTGGACCAATCTCCAGCATCAGAACGCATGCAGGTACTTTGAGCTGAGGAGCAGAGGGTGAGAATTATTATTGTAAAAAAAAAACACACAACAGAACAACAAATTACAATGCAGGGATGGATGTAGATGAAGCAATCTAGCAAGGGAGTTTGGGATGGGTCATAAGTGCTCCCAGGGCCGCCTGCAAGGGTAGAAGTGGATTACATCTGTTGCCAGCTGTAGTGTGCATCAATTTTTGTATGGATTTAACATTAGGCAGTCTGGAACAAAGTTCCCAGCTATCTCAGTCACTTTTGCCAGATGTGTAACTATCCCCAGCACTAAAGTTAATTTTTCGTCCGAAGGGAAAAAGGCTCTCCCTGCAGAGAATTCCGCGATCTTGCAGGATCCTCTATGGACCTTACTGTTGTACTCTTGCACGTACATGAGTACAGTGCTGACGTTGGCTACAGACAGCGAAAGCACGATTAGCTGAAGAGGACCAGATTAGGATTGGGGCCACACGACACAGGTTCCTGTAAATATAATTCACCTTCCATGCGCCCCATGGCTATTGGAGCATGTCGCCAAATTATGCAAAAACCCCAGATGGAGACAAAGCTGCTTTAATTTATATTTTCCAGTATGGGCAGTGAGGCTTACCATGGCATTACATGTGTTTGCTTTTAGGTTAGTGGTTCATTCAGGTGTTTTAATATGAATTTCTCAAGTATGTACTAGGTTAAAGTACTTTAGGTAATGTTCGGTCCCCTTTAAAATATACAAACATAGGTCAGCACTTTTTTTGTCTAGAGAAATTGCAACAGTGCTATTGTAGAATGATTTTTGTGTCTTATGTTTTTGTTTTGTTTTTGTTTGTTTTTTTAAACGTGTATATATTTTTATCTCTCAGGAAAGCCAAATGAAACTAGTATCTCTGACCGAACACAGCTCTCTGGAACGTACAATGTACGGAAGGGAAAGATGCAGTTACCTGTAAGCAGATGGACAAGACGGCAAGTTATTCTGTGTGGGACATGCCTTATCGTATCTTCAGTGAAGGAGAGCCAGACTGGGAAAATGCACGTCCTCCCTCTCATTGGCGGAAAAGTAGGTTTACCTCCTTACATGTTTCTGCTTAGAATGCAATCAGGTGGTCTAGACTTTTTTTTTTTTAATCTTCGCTACTCATAATCAAGGAGAATAGGAGCTCTAACAAAGGCTTTGTTGTCTTCTCCTTTCCCTATGGAGAAAAGGTACCCCTCGTTTAAAAATTGCTCCATAAATACTTATATTTCCTAAAGAGGGCAGCATATATTCTCACAGGTAGCAGTCCATTACAATTTAAACAGAAATCATCTATGTGACCCCTCTCTTGAAAGAAGTGCAAAAAATGCTTCCAATAGCCACATCACATCTCTACCTCTAGCGAAAAAAAAGTTATGAAACACCTTGAATAATCCCCTGCACCTGGATATGGATGCTCGTTTCAGTCATAACCTCAATCAAAATGCTGCTTGTAGGCCTTCATTTCTTGGGGGAAAAACAAAATCTGAGTGACAGTTTTTTTTTTCTTTGTTTTTTTTCTTTTTTTCCCCCTCTCTTCAAGCAGCTCTGTCACAGGTAAATTTTGTGTGACAAGCTGTTTTAACAAATGTTCGTGTAAGAAAGCTGTTTTTTGTCTTGTTGGTAAAACTAGTTTCTAAATGTGTTTCTATCCTCTTCTTGAAGGTAGAAGAAGTAAAAAAACACCAGCACTGTCTAGCATTTAGTTCGTATGGGCCTCCGAGTCAGAGCTACTACATCTGTTTTGACACGTTCACGGATTACTTGAGATGGCTGCGACAGGCCTCCAAGGTAGGTTTGAAGTGTGACCTACACACAAATTACAAATTATTGCAATAGGTAGGAATGGAGGATAGTCACGGTGCAGAAACTGTATTACTTTTTTTATTGAATGGAGGGGAGTATGACATGCACTTTAAACCAGGGGTATCCAAAAGAGAGATCCCCGGATGCTTTAAAACTACAACTTCCGTGATGCTTTGTCATTCTAAAGGCATGCAAAGCATCATGGAAGCTGTAGTTCTAAAACACCTGGAGCTCTACCATTTGGGCACCCCTGCTTTAAAATGATTTTAAACGATGTTAACGCCCAACTAGTTATTGGCTAAGAGTTTATGAGAGTGAGCTTATCATGCTTTCAGTGTGAAAAGCAAATTATAGAGCAGCTTTTTTTGGCTTTCATATTGCCCCATTTCCCAGCTAGTTGCTTTCATATTTGAAGCAATCTCTGAACATAACTTTTTCTATATATATATATATTTATTTATACACTGCTCAAAAAATAAAGGGAACACTTAAACAACACTTAATGTAACTCCAAGTCAATCACACTTCTGTGAAATCAAACTGTCCACTTAGGAAGCAACACTGAGTGACAATCAATTTTACATGCTGTTGTGCAAATGGGATAGACAACAGGTGGAAATTATAGGCAATTAGCAAGACACCCCCAATAAAGGAGTGGTTTTGCAGGTGGTGACCACAGACCACTTCTCAGTTCCTATGCATCTTGGCTGATGATTTGGTCACTTTTGAATGCTGGCGGTGCTTTCACTCATGTGGTAGCATGAGACGGAGTCTACAACCCATACAAGTGGCTCAGGTAGTGCAGCTCATCCAGGATGGCACATCAATGCGAGCTGTGGCAAGAAGGTTTGCTGTGTCTGTCAGCGTAGTGTCCAGAGCATGGAGGCACTACCAGGAGACAGGCCAGTACATCAGGAGACGTGGAGGAGGGCAACAACCCAGCAGCAGGATGCTACCTATGTGCAAGGAGGAACAGGAGGAGCACTGCCAGAGCCCTGCAAAATGACCTCCAGCAGGCCACAAATGTGCATGTGTCTGCTCAAACGGTCAGAAACAGACTCCATGAGGGTGGTATGAGGGCCCAACGTCCACAGGTGGGGGTTGTGCTTATAGCCCAACACCGTGCAGGACGTTTGGCATTTGCCGGAGAACACCAAGATCGGCAAATTCACCACTGGTGCCCTGTGCTCTTCACAGATGAAAGCAGGTTCACACATGTGACAGACGTGACAGTCTAGAGACGCCGTGGAGAACGTTCTGCTGCCTGCAACATCCTCCAGCATGAACGGTTTGGCAGTGGGTCAGTAATGGTGTGGGGTGTCATTTCTTTGGGGGGCCGCACAGCCCTCCATGTGCTCGCCAGAGGTAGCCTGACTGCCATTAGGTACTGAGATGAGATCCTCAGACCCCTTGTGAGACCATATGCTGGTTCGGTTGGCCCTGGGTTCCTCCTAATGCAAGACAATGCTAGACCTCATGTGGCTGGAGTGTGTCAGCAGTTTCTGCAAGGCTAAGGCATTGATGCTATGGACTGGCCCGCCCGTTCCCCAGACCTGATTCCAATTGAACACATCTGGGACATCATGTCTCGCTCCATCCACCATCACGTTGCACCACAGACTGTCCAGGAGTTGGCAGATGCTTTCGTCCAGGTCTGGGAGGAGATCCCTCAGGAGACCATCCGCCACCTCATCAGGAGCATGCACAGGCGTTGTATAGAGGTCATACAGGCACGTGGAGGCCACACATACTACTGAGCCTCATTTTGACTTGTTTTAAGGACATTACATCAAAGTTGGATCAGCCTGTAGTGTGTTTTTCCACTTTAATTTTGAGTGTGACTCCAAATCCAGACCTCCATGGGTTGAAAAATTTGATTTCCATTTTTTTATTTTTGTGTGATTTTGCTAGCACATTTAACAAAGTATTTAAGAAGAATATGTATCTAGGATGTTATTTTTGTGTTCCCTTTATTTTTTTGATAGAGATATATAGATATAGTTATCTATATCTCTCTCCTATTCTTTATCTGTGTCACCCTACATTTCAATGCTTTGGTGGACATACCACTGCCATGAATAGTAAGTCAATAATTTTATATGGAATTGATACATACAAATGTTGCTTAGCAAAACACTGCAACAGTTGATATTGATCCTTTTAATACCTGACACTGATTTGGCTGAATAGTGCAGATGTACAGTTGTTACTTTCTAGCTATTTTAAACCTTTTTATGTGCTGATCAACTTACACCCCTGTCTCTCTGATCCAAAATCAAGGTGACAATAACCCACACATTATAGGCACTCAGACCTCTTCATCTCATTAAAGTGGTCTGGATGCAGTTTCCTCTTAAACCTGCAACTAAAAACATGTTTGTTTTAGAGAAACTACCTTTTTTCTGAAAAGGGAGTGTTTACATGAATATGCCTGCTGGGACTGACTATACATACAAGAACAGTGATATTAAGCTGCAGTTGTTCCGTTGACTATAGTGTCCCTTTAACACTTTCATAGCTGCGCGTGAGAGGACACTATAGTGTTAGGAATACATCTTTGTAAGCTCCGTTCAGCAGTGCCGCTGTCCCTACTTTTTCTTTTGCCTTCATTTGTTTGCCCTCATTTGCAGGTATCTTTTGTATACCTATTGTACCAAGTTGCACAATTTACTGGTCTCTCCAGATTCAGAAGTAGCTTTAGAGGAAAGCTTAGCAAGTGTTCATTCACTATTTAAAAGCAAAGAGCAGCTACAGAAAGGTTTTACAAAGTCAGCGAAAACTTGAGTTTAAAAGAGGAATTAAAAATAAGTCTTTCTGATAAAACACAGTAAAAATGAGAAAAATCTTACCTGTCTTGATATACAAGTATGAATTGCAAACTTTGTGTTCTATAAACAGACAGACAGACATTCACAAAGTTCCAGCTGGTTTAAGTAACTATTGGATAAGTTTCTGTGAATTCTTGAAATACTTTTTAAAGTGAAGCATCAAATTCCTTTACCCATTGCTATTGCAGTAGTTGCATAAAGATAACTGGAAAAAACACACGTTTGCAGCAGCTCCCTGTACAGGCACGCTTCATCTGTACGCAGTAATACCATACAAGCACACACATGGTCATACCAGTCTTCAGTAGTGTCATATGTGTGCATGAGCTATTATGTACAGTGTGATATTTTCTCACTCAGAGAATTAGAAGCAAAATAAATTTGATTTGAAGGGAGGAAAAAAACATGCACACTTATGTGTACTATATAACTTACTATAATTCTTACAAAACCCATGATCATGCTTAAATCTTATTTTATTTCTAGGAATAATAGTTTGCATGTTTCACTCCATGAAATGTCCTGTAGGATCTGTTTCTTAACCTTTCAGTTAACTTTATCTATCTCTGCTGCTCCACTAGCCAGAGGCTGACTTGCATTCTTGGTTTTGTTCAAGTGATTAAGTTAGAAGGTTGGCAGAAAGCCCAACATCTTAATAAAACCTTCCATCCAGAGTCAGGAACAAGTGACTTAACATTAAGAATATTTCTTAATAAAGAATATATTTAAGAAAGATTTATTCATAAGCTGCAAGTGGCCATGTTGTCTTAATTACACTCAGTGATAGTTTGAAAGAGCCAAAAAAAATTGACTCTCTCATTAGACTTGAGGCATTTATAAAAAACATATAAGTAGCACAAGCTCAATATGCAAAACAAATACTTTCTTCTAACGCCACAAAAAGTTGCATACCAGTTTTCAGTGTAATTTTCCCCCACTGCTTCCCGTTATTAATACATCACTCCCTGGCCGCGCGTGTATTAGACCTCCCCTATAGGAAAGCATTATTCAATGCTTTCCTATGAGGAAAATCTGCCGCTGGAGGTCCCTGAGGACATCCAGCGTCTGATAACGAACCAAAAGTTTGTCACGATTCCGGAAGTGCAGCCATTGCATGCAGACTTAGAGCTACAATGTTAACATTGCAGTTCTCTGGAACTACAATGTTTTACATTGCAGTACTAAGTGCAAAAGGGTCTCAGCACCTAGACTACTTCAATTAGTTGAAGTGGTCTGGGTGCCTAGTTTCCCTTTAAAGTTCTGTGTACTCTCGAAACTCAAATCTGTTTTGTCATTTTGATTCTTTTTAATAATTGCAAGCCCTAAACATTGATCTGGAGTCATGTTTTACACAATTTAAAGGGTAACTGCCACTTCCTATGATTTTTAAGTGTGCAGCTATCCCTATATTTAACAAATATGTATTTGTGAGTTGTGAAAAATAAAATTAAATGTACAAATTCACTCCTGTTTATCATGCAGCCTGGTCCCTCCGTCCTAGCACCTGTCGTTTGTACCTGGAAGTCATGCAGAGAAGAGGAAATAAACATTGTTTCTGTTTCTCCTCTACATTTGCAATGTTTGACAGGGTTTTGTCCTGTCTGAACTGGATTACAATGTAATTTGCTAAATCTTTTTAGTAACTTTTAAAATGAAAAATCTAATTGAAAAAAGGTTTAAAGGAACACTATTGGGTCAGGAACACAAACATATTCCTGACCCTAGAGTGTTAAAAACACAATCTAGCTCCCCTGATCCTCACCTAAATATAGTAAAATCTTGCTTTTATTTCAGTCTGCTGCTGCTGGCTCTGCCCCGATCTGCGTGCTTGGCTGACATCAGAAGTGGTGATCTGAGCCAATCACAATGCTTTCCCAGAGGAAATTGAATTGAATTGGCTGAACTTGTCAAGGAGGCAGATCAGGGGCAGAGTCCGCATAAGCCAAACACAGCCCTGGCCAATCAGCATCCCTTCATAGAGATGCATTGAATCAATGCATCTCTATGAGGAATGTTCAGTGTCTGCATGCAGAGGGAGGAGACACTGAATGGCAGTCACACTGTGCAGCACTGCTAATGAGGTCAGGAAGAACCTCTAGCCGCCATCTGAGAAGTGGCCAGTGGGGGTATTCCTAGGCTGTAATAAAAACACTGCATTTTCTATATAATAAGCTGTAGTTGTTCTGGTGACCATAGAGTCCCTTTAAAACAAGGTGATTTTTCAATGTTTTATTCCGTTATGCCAGTTCTCCTTTAATCCACTCCTAGCATGTAAGCTCATTGAGCAGGGCCCTCACCCCCTCTGTTCCTGTGTGTCCAACTTGTCTGGTTACAACTACATGTCTGTTCGTCCACCCATTGTAAAGCGCTGTGGAATTTGACGGCGCTCTATAAATATCATAATAATAATAATATTTCTATTCGATACTAGTCGCATAGTTGACATATTTACAAAGTTATTTTTGCATTTCTGTATCCATCTTTTCTATACCAAAGCATGTTGGTTCTATGGCATCTTATGAGTGTGAATTTTTGTTTTGTTTTTTTACATTTTTTTTTCCTCTCCCACATCTGTTGTTTCAGAGCAGATGTTTACAGGACTGTGTAGTGGATTGCACATGTGGAGAACACGAATGTCCCCAGTAATACCTGGGTACTCTGTTATCTAAAAGTGCTTAATTTTGTTATTCATGGAAAGGGTTTCATGTTTGTTTTGAAAAGTTCACAGGAAAAAAGCCATTTTCTGCTCTGGATTGTTGTGAAAGGGTCTAGAATGTGCTAATTTTCCCACTCACTATCTCTGCAGGGATCCTGCATGTGTCTGCCATTATCTGCTTAGTGGAGAAGAGCTGAGCATGTGTGCTTAACCCTAGCAGGTTATCATTAAGAAATGTAATTCAAATTATGCTAATGAGGTCTGAATAATGGAAAAAGCAAGGGTGAAGTGGTAGGAAGTGCTGATTACCAGAGTATTTTAGATTGCCAATTGCTTTCCATTATCTTATTAAAGCAGTTAGAGGTTATCAGATAATCAAACAAATGGTTGCAATTTTTGTCTTTCCGTATCTGGTCTCAGCGGACCTTTTTACATGGCTTTCATCGTGTGAAGGTACTCTCCTCATACTGGTTTGATTATTTAGTAGTTTTGAATATTAAATGTACTACAATTTTGTGCCAACTCTTATGCTTTTATCATATTTTTTCTTTTAATCACATTTCATATTTTTGTTTTGTTATACATAATACATTTATTTTGCTCTGCTAATAGCCATATTAGTCTGTGCTGTCTTGATGCTTGTTTTCAGCAATATATATTACAAAGTCAAAAAAAAAAAACACCCCACGTCACATAAACATGGCTTCCTGTGTGACAATTGACTGTCTACTATTTTACATTGCTTTTATAAAAATTTATACTTTTCCTGAAAATGTTTGCGAAACTCTGAGCACCATCACCAAATTTTTCCCCTTTCAGTTTGGTCTTCCATTCAAGCATTTGGCTTTTTGATTATGACCACATGTTTCTATCTCTGTGTTGACTCTGTTGATCTCTAGTTGCATAGTTGAGCAAAGTTAGAATGAGCATTGAGTTGCTTTTAGAGGTAGCCAGCCAGACATTGCCATCCAAAAAGCAGAAAAAACAAAACCGTACAAATTCAGGATCCTTCTCCAGTGATTTGGCTGCCTCTGCTTTTAATTTTGAATGCTTTACCAAGCTGCGGGTCAGAAATCAATTTTGGTAACAGTGTTTTATTTATTTTGGTATTCTAGTTTAGAGGTGGGCCATACTGAGGCTGTAGACAGACTAAAAACATGTGAAAGGATTATTTGTCAAAAAGAAGCATGTGGCTACAAGTTATGTAATCTCGTACATGTATCTAGAAACATCCCTTTTAGTTATCTAGAAACCTATTTCACAGCGTTGTAAAACTACAAATAATCGACAAATTCTTATGAACTGAAACTACAAATTTAATTTTGCCTACGTTGTACCCCTTCATATTTTTGAATATTCCTTATCGCATTCCATAACTGCCAACTGGACAGTGTCCTACAAATGCTGGCATTTCATCAAATTGGCTGTCAAAGTGACTGCTTGGCTCTTGAATTCTATAGGATTGTGTCTGCTTGGGTGTAAACGTGAAACATGTAAATGGTTCATGGCTGGTTGCCACATCAGTAAAAATCTTTTATGTATGTAATCTATCGGAAAAACTTCTTTTGTGCATTATTTAGTGTTTTTTCCCCCCCCCCCATTTGTTGTCTCATTTAGCCAAAATTAGGATTACTTCAGCACTGACTGGAGTAGTGTAGTATGACACTTACTGTATGACGTATGACTGTTCTAATTTAGTTCCAATTTATATAAAATTCCATGTGGCTCCTTTCTCCAATTAATATTCTTTAGCTTTTCTCTATAGAATAGTGGGTATTTGTTTATTGGTATTTTAATGGACAGTGGGTTCTGTAATGATGTGATACCTTTTTTTAGTTTATTAAAAATAATCCCAACCAGCGGGTATCTTTTATCTAGATTTTTTATACTTTACTATTAATTTCATGTAGATTAAAAAATTTACTTGAGATTAATAGTAAAGTATAAAAAAAATCTAGATTACTCAATTATGATGCCAGAGGAGTTGGGGAAGAGGACAGAACTAAAAGGGCAGCAGTTACATTTTTACATATATATAGTGCGAGATCGTTCAGCCCCCTCAATTTGCACAATATTGAAAATATTGATAGAGGGCAGCTGGAATAGAGCCTTTTTTGCCTCTTGAGTTTAGCTACGCCGAGTTAAAGAGCCAGAAAGTAGTAGAACGGGTGTCTCCCAGCCATGGACTGTAACACGGTTAATGTATAAAAGTGTACATTTCTCCATAAATTGGCACTTTTTATCAAATGGAAAAAGGACACAATCTTCACACATAGCGCTTCAACAAACTGAAGTGCTTTTGAGTTTGAAGTTTTTTGTTTCAAAACATTATTCTAGTAGATGTACTGCTTATGATACACTAGTTGGGGACTCCATGAACTAGATTTTGAGGAAGGCATGGTCTGTGATGGTATTAAAGTAGTTAAAGTGTTGGATCAGCCACTGAATTACTCAGTTAATTAAATATTCGTTATGCAAGGCTGTTTTGAAACATGTGCATCATACTTTCCACTTTATTATACCTCAGTGAATCTTAAATGCCCTTGGCATTGAGGAGGTTAATTAGATTCCTTCCAGATATCTTCTTAAAGGACCTTTGTTAGCAGCCAGGCTAAGCTATTGTGTGATGATTGTTTTTTGTTTATTTGGCAGTGTACTCTGCATTTGGCTCATCTCTGGCTTCAACTCATGCAATGTTTTCCTTGCTTGCCTGGCCAAAGAGCCTACAAGGAGTCCTTGAAAGATGAACGCCCAGTACAGATTGCGGCCTCACAGTGTCTTTGGTGGGGGTTGGGATGCATGTTTTGTTACAAATCATATCTGAACAGTAATGGTATTGTCTTCTATGCTTTTTTTTTTCCTCCGAGAGGGGACTGCGTGTGTCCATTATCACATGGCTTCGCTGTAAGAACAGCTTTGTTAGAACCTACCTACCTCTAGGTATTTATCCTCTCCATTATTAACATAAAGTTATAGGCTTTTTTTGTGCACATATGGAACAATATGAATTTTATGTGTTTATAGACAATACTTTTATTAACCACTACTGTTATTATGACACGTGTGTGAGATATATATGTGTGTGTAATATACAAACACACACACACAATATTTAACGTTTTAAAAGCATATAATAAAAAAAAAAAATTCTCACGACTGGACTACCTTATTTTGTTACATATCTGTATATGATTAGCAGAAATCTGGATACTAGGTTATTGCATTCAAGCTCAAATTTCCCTTTCTCTCCTTTCTCAAAGGACACTGCTACACACACATAGTGTGCAATGAAAGATGCACAGAATTGACATTTACTCTAGTTCCGGGCTGATTAATGATACCCCAGTGATGCTCCTTTGGCAGCCGAGGGGTTTATCGCTGTATGTGCAGCATTTCATCATTAAACACTGCACATACAGGCTCCAGGCACTATGACTACTTGAGCAATCTGACGTGATCATGGTGCTTGCGGTAACTGTTAAACTTTTTTTTTTTTTTTATTTAATGCAGATGTTTTAAATCCTTTAAAAAGTCATTTTCTTAAACCCAAATTACATACGTGACATTACCTAGCATTCTTTAGAAGAACACCATAGTCATCCAGACCACGTGATCTCATTGAAGTGGTCTCGGTGCAGTTTCCCTGTCCCCCTTAGTTCTGCAGTGTAAATATTACAGATTTATAAAAACTGTAAAGTTTACATTGCTGCACTAAGATAACCTCTAGTGGCTATCAACCATGACCGTTTTTACATGTAAATACCCAAATAATGGTATTATCAGTACGCAAAAAACAAGGTGCAGTAGTGAAGTGTCAATGCAGTGAAGTAAAATTTCACACACTATGGTGGCACTCAAAAACACCACAAAAACATAGTGAACAATAAAAACAGGGTATGTGGAAAAATATGCAGATATAAATACCAATGAGATAAAGGTGTAACCAAACAAACTTGAATATATTGCGGAGTTTATCAAAAGCTGCCTCGGACTTACGCGTTACTGCGATTCTCTGTAATTTTATATTTATTTTCTATGTTTTTATGGTGTTTTACACATGACTGAATAAAGCCTGGATTTTTGCCAATAAGAAGAGTTGGTACTCCTTTCCTCACTATATCTGGGTGGAGAAAGTTGGATCCAGATCGAGAGAATCTTGCAAAAGCTCTTAAGTCTGAGTCAGCTTTTGATTGACTCAGCAAAATATTCAAGTTTATATGGTAACAGTATTATCTCATTGGTATTTATCTGTATATCCAAATGCATTTTTTCACATACCCTGTTTTTATTGTTCACTAACGGTATTATCAGTGCTGTTGGGGATTTTCCATGATGTGCATGTTGATTCTGATTATTGCTGTAGAGTACAGGTTGGGTTCCAGAACAATCTAGATACTTCCTTGTGCAAGCAGAGCATATTCTAATGGAATTCTGGGTTCTTTTTTACAGAAAGTCACTTTAAATGAACCAAATGCAATTAATTATATGTAACGTTAAATTAATTTAGTCTCTAAACTTTGTGTGCACATATGAATGAGCTTGTTTTTGCAAGCCACAGAACAGAAAATAAATTTTTATCTGCTCATTGTAAAATGTTATTGCTGAAAATCAAATTTTTTAATGTTGCCAGCTGTACTTGTCAGAAATTACCTCACAAAAAGCAGTCACTTGTTTACTCTTCATTTAGTGACACTGCCCAAATTATATAACCTCTATTCAAAGTTATAAATAGAATGGTCTCTTAGATGAAAGATGTTTCCTATTTGGTTTTTGAAGTTCTGTGGTATGCGGCTGTGTTGTAAAACTGACCTAGATGTTCTGTTATAATTACAGATTGCATCCCAACGTATCAGTTCTGTGGACCTGTCCTGCTGCAGTTTGGAACTTCTTCCAGAGAATCTGTTTTATAGTCAAGACCTGACACATCTCAACTTGAAACAAAATGTCCTCCGACTCTGCTCTGGCCCTACTATGGAAGGGAATCTTGATGATCTTCAGAGGTAAGCATAGCAGTAGTTCACACTGTTCTGCTTAGGTGGCTATTGGGTTCAGTCCAGTGTCACCAGTGTTAATAGCTGCTTAAAGGCACATCCTAAGCACACAAACAACTTTATATTTATGAAGTGCTTTTGTTCTATAGGTCACGCCCCTGCAGTCTCACTGCTTTTTTTTTATTTTTTTTTATTTTTTTTTTTTAGGAGCTATATCACTTTATTTATGCAATTCTAGCCACATCATCCCTGCCTGTGTCTCACACAGCCTCCCTACACCTTTTCTAAAAAATAAATAAAAAAAAACTAGAAAAAAAAAATCAGCTAAGTTGTTTAGCTTCCATTATTGTGTACGGTGTGTTTAATTTAGAATTTCTGGAAACTACAACTTCTAAAGTGAATACACTGTGCTGAAAAAAATACTATTAAAAAAAACTTTTTCCATGGTTGCGGTTAGTCTCAGCCAATGGATGTTTGACTAGGACTGCACAATCGAAGTTATTTCTCCTAAACAGCATAGAATTGAGCAGTGAAACTGCAGGAGCGTAATCTATACAGTAAAACTGCTTCATTAAAGGAAGTTGTTTTAGTTCTAGAAATGTCCCTTTAACTTTTTAGCAGAATCAAAGTTCCATCATTCTAGAATGTGTGTTTAAAATTTAAAGCATCTGTCGTCATACTTGAAATTATGATTAGTATTGTTCGGTACTGGAGGCATTTCCACTGCAACAAAAAAGAAACTGTCAATGACATAGCAGCCCAATGAAAAAGCTTTCCTTCTGCTCCCCAATGCTCCTCTATCAGGGGCATTGGATTGCACCATAGCAGGGGAATCCATGACTTCTTAATGATGTCACGGGAGGGAGAGGTAAGCAGTGCAGAGGGATACCCCGTGCTGGAAAAGGGTAAGTAAAAATCTTTTATAGTGTGGTACACAGTGACATAGGGCAGACCTCCTAATGCACTCTTAACTCCTTGTGTTCTTTTTATTTCCCCGATTAGTCTCTGTGTCTTAGTTAAGTTATTGGTTTTAATGTGTTTAATTCAATGCTGTAATGAATGTTGTAGTTTCTGTATCACTATGTGTAATTGCCTATTTTGCTCCAAGGTGAGAGGCAGACAGGCTTTTCTGGGATCATTATCAGGATAAGGACAAGGAGTGCTTCCCCTTCTTAGGCGGGCAAGGAGGAGATAACCTGATCCAAGAGGGATACAGGGGGATTCCAGTCTAACAGGAGCAAATAAGCCCAAAAGTAGGAATTGAAGAATATTAATGCTCTCGCCCAATCTAGAGAGCAGAGTTTACGCCTTGCAGGGCCTGAATTGTGTCCCATCCTTATGGGACATAGCTGGAGAGGTTTCAAGTGTGTTTGAAAGGGACTTGTTAAGTGAATCAACTATTCAATAAAAGGTAATTGATTGTCATGTTGTAGAAATTGTGCATGGTTTCACCTTCAATACAGTCTTATTGCAAACTAATTATAAGCATCGGCACCTTCTTAAACCTACCCACGACACTCAAATTAGCCCAAATATGCCCTTTGTTTTGCATCTGTTAACCTTCATCTGCCAGCAATGTAGGGGAGGTTCTATCTAGGAGTACGGAATGTTGTCTTGTTAGGGCTGCTTTGTTTTATACATATACAGTAGTGCTTGTCAAACATGGCTTGGAGTCATTGTGATCCACATATAAATGATTACCTTTTTTGTGTGACTTTTTCCAATACGGCTACATGCTTGCTATGCTTTAATGCTTTATCTAAGTCAGTCAGTTTTCACCTTAATAAATAGGCCATACAGAGTATTTTTTTTCCTTGCCATTAACTTGAATTAATTATCTACTCAGGTCTGTTATTACAATTTCTGTACTTTACTTTGTTCTGTAGTGCTATAACTGACTGCCTTGCTTGAGATAATTTGACTAAATGAGACCCTGGGTTTGCCTTAACTCAAAATCTAGGTCATGCTTGGAGCCAGCCCTGGGATAAATTGCGTGGATGTGTGTTGGAGCTTTTGCTGGTGTATATAAAGTGCACATTTTATGCTGTGTGCAAATGGGGGGGAGGGGGGGGGAGCATTCACTGGATGAAAAGTCTTGTTCATATATATATACCTTTTTATACACTATTCTTATGCATTTAATCACTGTTTGTTTGCTGAAAATGCCCTCCAGGCTGAGTTTGACCTCAACTATTTAGATACACATTAAATGGCTAATACTACACAATGCAAAAATGTGAATTGTTAGGCAATCGGCAATCAAGCCCTGCATTGCATTTTAGATTTTTATTTATTTGCTGCTTGTATTTAATTTTTTTTATATTGAACATTTTCGCATTGTATTGCACATTTTAGTATTAGTAACCAAATTAAGAGAGGTTTTTTTTTTTTGTTGCTTTTTTTATTTTTGGTTCTATTTTGGTAATTTCCCCAAGATATTGCAAACCTAAAACTTCTGATGCAGTGATAATGATCTCACTGTGTCCTCTGACATGCTGTATACACCCCCATCCTCTCTGCCATGTAATTAGTTGATTAGGTTGTGGTAACACAGATCCTCTGTGTCTGTTACATTGTCCCACTGGAGCAGGCAAAGCTTCCAGCTCTTGTGTAAAGTTTATTTTAGATGGAACAAAACAGGGGTAAATCACTAGTAGTTTGGGGAAAGCTATCACAAGAACGAGGCACTTGTTCCTTGAAGGACTGCTTCCTTCCATCAATCTGAAAGTGACAAAGATCCTTTCATTCATTGTCCGTCTTCTTCCATTCATTCTATTTGATGTGTCTCCCAGACATAACCTCCCTTCCTAGTACTTTGCTTCTCCTTCACAAGCCCCAGTGGTTGTCAAGCAACAGGGTGAGGTCTGGCTACACATTCACATTAAGCAGACTTTCATCCCATGTCTTTTCACTCACTTCCTGTCCAAATTGTGAGGTTTTATTTTAATGTAACTTTTTGAGGTTTGATAAAAACTGCAGTGCTGTTTAGAATGAAATTAAGTGGCAACTTGATCAGATATGCTCACATATCCCTGTGATTCCTGCCTTATAGCTTTGTAAGAATATATAGTAATTATAGTGGGGTGCGCAATAAAATAAATACCTGTAATAAAATAAATCATACTTGCCATCAGATTTATTCTACATCTTATTTATTCAGCCCTCCCTAGAAAAGGCTGTTAAAAATGTAAATCTGTGTTTGCAACTAAACTATTAAGGCAGGGTTTTAAAAAAATGTTCAAAAATAAATTTAAAGATCAGATCTATCTAGAATGAGTTTTAAGGTGAGTAAAATACCTTATTTATTTTTTATATATATAAAAAGCCTTTCCACATATGGAATACTAATTAGTGTTCTCTGATCGGTTGTCTTGTAAGCCAACCAATCAGAGTGCTCTGACAGCCAAGAGTTTTTTCCATTAAAGTGAGCAGCCACTGGCTGTTTAATAGATATCCCCCCACATTTGGCATGGCAGGTTGGGATATATCATTTTAACAGTTTAGATTTTTAAAATCCTGGCATTGATTTGAAGCATCAGTCTTGGTTTTAGTGTGTATGGCAGTATTCAGTAGACTGAAATATGGCTCATTTGGAGCCTGCAATGAAGACTTTAGTTAAATAGAGTGAATAGCCCCATGGAGCACCAAATGGTTTTGCCCCATTCGCTATGGGGCAATTTGGATTTGAGTGAAAAACTCTGAAAGAAATGATTATCAACTATTTTTTTTTCTTCTTCAATGCCAACCGTTTCTGCTCCTCTATTGCACCAAACTCTTACAACAGCAGGCTGCTGTTAGAATGCTGCTGTGGAAATGCCTGAATTGGACTGTACAAAACATTAATATGATGCACAGTTTAATTCTTAAATTGTAGACATGATTGATACATTGATTTTGCCAAGACTTTATTGAGCCATTACATTTTATTTTGTGTATTTTTCCATTATGTCCGATTAAATGTTTACAGACTTGATGGTTCTAGAACATGTCTCTGTATAAAATATATGTATATATGCTTGTTATTTTTTGGGAATTTTTTTTATTTTCAGATTTACCAAATTGAAGAGCTTGAACCTCTCCAACAATAATTTAGGAGAATTTCCACTGGCTGTTTGCAATATCCCCACTTTGATGGAACTCAATCTTTCATGCAATGCGCTTAGGGCCATTCCTGCAGCAGTGGGAGCCATGAATAAGTATGTATCTTTAAGAAAATTTAGGATTACAAAGGGACTGCTTCAGTACCAAAATGTTAAAGCTTGTGTTCAGCCTGCACAAACATGATGCAAATTTCTTGGTAGTCATGCATGGCAAACAAATCATAATTAGGAGTTAGTAAAAATTAGGAGATAGAAAAAGAAAAAAAAAATCTAATAATTTGGGTTATGTATAGATGGGATAGGACATGTCTATAGAATAAAGTAAATACAGGAGGTATTTTATTTTGCTGTAATTAAAATATGTAACAAATTCTGCTGCTGAAGTGAAGTTGAAAAGATAAAGTTTAGGTTTCTAGACCGTATTAACAGTTTCTTTGGGGTTGTTTTTTTTTTGGTGGAAACGTTGGAAAACAAAGTAATTTCCAGTTTTTCATTGGCCAGCATTATCAACTCTTTCCAGTGCAATGAAATGCCAGCTAATAGGTATAACCACATTAAATGGTCTACAAGGCCTGATTGGTGTGAAATAGCATAGACATCATATTTCCTCTGTTACCCAAGGTGCGTGATGATTTGTTAGAGCACAGAGTTGTAAAATAAACTGTAGTAGTTCTTGGAATGGACCTTTAAGTTGCCATATTTTTTTTTTTTTTTTAAATCTCTGCTTTAGCTGATTTGAAAACTGAAGGGCCTTGAGATAACCTGATTTTCTTTTGCCATAAAGATTTATTTAAAAATTATAAAAATAAATAAATAGAGCTTGATTTAAATAATGAAAGGTATTGGACGAAAAGTAAAGTTAAGCTGCTGTTTTATCTAGGAAGTAAGGAGATAACGAAAATTGCACAACTCTGCTTAATGTTGAAAATCAAAATTAATGGAAGAGCTCATAGTGACAAATTGTATTTAAAATGTTGAGAGATTACACTCGTTCAGCTGAGCCTCTAAGTAAAGAGGCAACATCTTGTCCTAGCTGTGTTATTGATCCTCCCTTACATTATTTGGCTGGCAGCTAAATATCAGAAGGTATTGCAATAGAAAGACCAATAAGTCTAAGTAATAAGTCAGTAAGTGCGTTTTGTTATTTAAACACTCAAATATGTTCATGCTAATACACCTAACTGCGGAAGACTGATATCACTTTTCTAATGCCTACAAAATACCAGAACAGTTTAGATGAACTCTGTAAACGTTAGCAAGATTAGTGGTTTTTAATCTGGCTTTGCAATTCGGTGTTCTTTGTGTGGCCTTTGTTTGGACATCGCTTCTTTTTAAAGTTTTATTCTCATACCCTTAGCTTGCAGACTTTCCTTCTGGATGGCAACTACCTCCAAATGCTCCCTGCTGAGCTGGCAAGCCTGCAGCAGCTAAGTTATCTAGGACTCTCCTTCAATGAGTTCACTGACATTCCCGAGGTGCTGGAGAACATGCCTGCCATGGAACGGGTTTGCATGCCAGGGAACGCACTGGATGTGTTACCACTGCAGACTTTAAGAAAAATGCCACAGATCAAACATGTAGATTTAAGGTATGTCGTGCAGTTGGGATTAAAAACTGCAGGTTACTTTTGATAGGGTAAACCGAGAGGAAGCACACAGTTTTCTACGTGTAGTCTTTGAATGATTTTCAAGTAACCTCAAATAATCCAGAAATACATTCTGTCATGCAGAACCAACCGTGAGGTGGGAAATACAGCGGTATATATGATTTTTTTTTTTTTTAGCCAATACATTTCATAGTACACTGACATTGATATAGGAATAAAAAAGCCAGCCTGCACCAAAAAGCATGTGATCTAGTTAGTCTAAGCAATGAACAAGTCTTCTGTATTTTTTCTCCTCATTCTTATTCCAGTCAGCTGTTGTGAGCTCCTCACCTCACTCACAATTTACAAACCGCTGTACTATGCATTTTTTGTTTTAAGATTACAATACAAGGCAGGTATAGTAAGTGCAACAGACGTTACAATAATACATTTTCAGAATTTAACGTACTCCTGTGAATTTTAAATAAGATGCACACTTCAGCTTGTTGGTCTGCAGATATATGGTCCTTCGTACAAAAGACCAAATGTTAAGGAGTTTGACGTGTAGTAAATATTTTGGGTTTGAGAACTAAAGTTTGACGTAAACACCTTTAATTTTCTCCTATCAAAATATATATCTTCAATTTCAACACTCTTTCCATTTCTACGGACTTCTTTATACAATATTGTTAAAGCAACTTTAGTGCCTTGCATGAAATACATTTTCTTTAGAATGGTGCACTGCAAGGCTGCTATTTAAGCTACATCCCTTCTCCCCAGAAAAAGACACCCTTATCAAATATATGCACACCGCTCTGTCACTGACCTACTGAATAATCTAAACAACAAAACATCCTGCATTAGAAGGAGAGGACATCCAGAGAAACCTATTGTATTTATATCACGATTTGTTTATAGTTTCTCTGATTGTCTGCCTCCAGGTCGTGAATTAAAAGTACGCCATTGACTTTTATTGGGGATAAAATCTTATCCATACCTTTTAGAAACATAGAAACATAGAATGTGACGGCAGATAAGAACCATTCGGCCCATCTAGTCTGCCCAATTTTCTAAATACTTTCATTAGTCCCTAGTCTTATCTTATAGTTAGCCTTATGCCTATCCTTTTGATAAGGAAGCCGTTCTAGCATGAAGGGGTGTGGCTAAAAAAAAATAGGCTTATGGTACATAATTCTGCAAAACATTTATAGTTTTTGGGAAAAATAAAATTGAGCATTCAAGTAATACAGGATATTAATGAGACCCAAATCTATTAAATGCATTAAGGCTGTATTGGTCCCTGTTGTGTCCTTATAAATGGTTTACATACGTAACCTTCCTACTTATTGGTTAGATGTTTTTTGTTTTCTTTCGTACTTATTACCCAATTGTATGTGTTATGTAAACTGTACCATTTTAAAAATAATTTTTTTGGGTTATTACTATAAATGCTTTTTTTTTTTTTTTTTTTATTGGTTTCAATTCCCATTATTCTTTTGCACCATTAGGTTTTTTTTTGTTGTTTTTTTGCTCTTCCTAAGTTTTTAAAAAGTAGAGTAAAGAAGAGTATCGGTTATATCAGCAGTTCCTGAACTGTGTTTATAAAACATAAATCGTGTGTGTGCCCCTCTTCCCCCCCTCTTCCCCTTCCCCTCTTCCCCTCTCTCCCCTCTTCCCTCTTCCCTCTTTCTTCCCCCTTCCCCCTCTTCCCCTCTTCCCCTCTTCCCCCTCTTCCCCCTCTTCATGTATCAATGTTTGTGTTTGTCAGGGTGTGTGTGTCGGTGTATTTATATGCATCTGTGTTAATGTGCATTAATATCTGTATAAGTATGTATGTGGTAGTGTATGTGCATATATCCAAGCAGCACAACATATGAGCACACTCCTGCAATCTAACACAAATACATACAAACAAACCTTCACACAAATGTTCATCTGCATTTAAAAGTAAACATTGCATTCAGACACACCCCTGCAATCAAACACAAATATTATATACAAACACACCCCTGTATTAAAACACTATAACTATATACAAGCACCCCTTCAAACACCAACACTGTACATTACGAAGTACAGATATACAGCCTAGAAATTTTGACTTTGGGTGCCTTGGAAAAATACTGAAATATTGAGGGCGCCTTGAACCTAAAAAGTTTGGGAACCACTGGGCTATATTATACCCAAGTGACAAGGCCGTCCGATAGTCTGGGGTTGCTGTATCTCTCGTGCAATCCTGCCTGCAATTCAGATCTGCATTGCACTTTCTGATTATATAAGTCCTATTTGGAGATTCCATATGGTTTCTTTGTAATGGCACAAGATCATTTAAAACCAGATTAAGATCTGATTGGGGACCCAGCGAAGGGCAAACCACTTGAGATGATGTCCGTTCTCCGTACTCTTGCACATTGTTCTTTTTATTGTATTTATTTATGTATTCTCTCCCATACTAAAATATAATTCTGTTCTTAAGTAATTGTGATATGCACATATGCACGATTAGATGTTTTAAATGAACTGTCTTTTCTGAATTGGATTCCCATCTAGATTGAACATAATCAAAAGCTTGGCTGTGGATGAGGCAGATTTCTTACTTCATATAACCCAGTTGGACCTGCGAAATAACAGTATTTCTGAGCTTGATGTGACTTCTCTAAGCAATTTGGAGGTCTTGCACTGTGAGAGGAACACCTTGAACTCTCTCAAAATTAGTGGCTACTTTTTAAAGGCTCTCTATGCATCCTCTAATGGTAAGGAATACAATAAAACTGCTGTGTTCTGTTATTCCTAAATGACAACTCCAGATTACGCAAGTTAATAGAAGACATCAAAATTATTCTCATTGTGCATGGCTGATGTACCGGTACCTCCTCCATAGGACATTCTGACCCACATGTTTGGTACAGTATAGGTTAGACTACAGTTTGTTAATGTTGGGTATTTTTTAAATGTATTAATCCTTTTAAAAAAATATTACTTTTGCTCTCTAAGCCACCGTTTTAATTCTGCAAATGTATGAATATCATACATTTATATGTCCGTATCTTATTTATTTTTTTATTTTAAAAGTTATACAGTGCATTGAAAAAAATAACTTGAGCCTTGAAGAGGATTATTTTTTGGCTTACAGGAGTACACTGTGCTTTCCATAAAGCAAGAACTTCATTGACGTTTAACCTTTAGGCTAAATTGAATATATCCCATATAGTTTTAGTTTGTCTTTTTTCTATTTTTAGTTTTTTGTCAAAAAGTTTGTCTTATTCTGTCATCTGGCTATAGAAAGTGAGTCGATGACTTTCTAATCTTTATACGTGGCCCCAAAGCATTGGTGCACTAGTACATCCAAGCATGTGTTATGGCTGTACAATATTTAAAGCGGAAGTAAATCTTAAAAGGGAGACTTTTAGTGAAATAAAAGCACAACCCATAGTTTTACATGTTTTATTTAATGTTTACAATCTTATGTCTGCTGATGCTGTAGTGGTTATGGTGCTTTGGTGACCCCATGGTGAATGTGATTTAGTGTTGAATTGTTCCTATATTTGTGCGTGCTCAATACATGAGCAGATTTAGAAGTATAGGTATGCATGTTTTCTTGTTACTTTTTGTCTTAATTACCAATAAACCGTTGTGGTTTTTATTCCAGAACTCACTCACTTGGACGTGTTTCCAATTCCATGCCATCTGACCTACATGGATATTTCCAGGTAATGCCATCCACCAATCTTAAAATGATAATCTTGGCAATGTAACACCTAAATAGTGCTGCTGTGTATGGTGCTGAAGTAGTTTAGGTGCCAATAGTCCATGCACACCTTCCCCTGGTTTTCTGTTAAAACGTTTATGAAAAGTTTGACACTTAATTTGTTGTCTGGCACCTGCAATCTTTCATACTTCCACATGGTACCAACTCATATTAGGTAGGATCAAACTGTAATAGTTTGCTTCAAGACATTTGACATTCTTAACCAATGAATACTCAGCCTGGAATAAATTGGTATGATAATGCGAAGTATGAACCTTCACTTTATCAGACAAACTCAGACCAGAAATACTGCTGGTTCCAGACACAGCAAGGTAATTGCCAAACCAATGGTAGATGGTATGACCAGTAATTGCACAGGCTCCTGGCACTAAAAGCACTACAGTTATTACACCTAGGCTGCCCGTTTAAGTAAAATGCACACATGGTGCCTGGAGTTCTGGTGTTACTAATGTCATAATTCTATGCCCAGAGGGGGCAGTGATTGGCTAATACTGAGCAGGCAAATAAGAGTAGGACATAAGAACTTTACTCAAGTAAATATACTCCTGTTTTTCTTTTGGGTTTTTTTTCTTCAAGATGTGTGCAGGGGGGTTGTGTGAGCCACAGCCATGGGAGCAGCTGCATATTATTATTATTATTATTATTATTATTATTATTATTTATAAAGTGACATTAAATTCCACAGCAATGTACAATGAGATACATAGTACTTTTATATCTAAAATATCGGAGAATTGAGCACCGAGACTGCAATTGTATTATCTATGCTCAACAACCACTTAACCCCTTAAGGACCAAACTTCTGGAATAAAAGGTAATCATAACATGTCACACGTCATGTGTCCACTCTATTGGCGCCAACACAACTTCTCAATGAAGTGTTTAGGTTGTCATGTCCCTGTTATTTTAACTCTGGAACTAACAAAAATGTGCAATTTTGGAAAAAAGGCATAGTTTTCATTGCAGGGTTAACACATTCTGCAGCACATGAGCACTAACCTCATATTGCTTCCCTAATGATATTGGCTAATATTGGTCACTGATGATCACAGCCAAAGAGGCAGAGCATGGAGAGCAGTGCGCCATATGATGTAAGAGGAGAAAAACATACCTTTTAAACCCCTGCAAGGGGGCGTGGTTGTCTAGATAAGTAGGTGAATTCTGTCTATAGATCTATAGAAATATGTATTCCTAATGCTATAAAGAAAGATATTTGTTGTATTCTAATGTAAAATATGTTATAGACAGGACTTTAGTCCCTGATTGTCATTTTAACTTGCCTAAAGACATTACCATTTAGATTAGAATAAATGTTAAGATGTGGGAGTAAGTTTTTATTTATTTTTTTTATTTTTTTTATTATTTTTATTAGATTTAGAACTTTTACAGTTTTGAAAGTCTAGAATAATTTATTTTCCTGTTTTATGGCATGATTGGCAATTGCTTTAGTTTACAAATAAATAACTATTAATACCGCACTCAATAGCATATAATATGCATAAAAAAAGAATTGAAATGCAAAAATTAATTTATTATACACTTAATGACAAAACCACCTGAGTGTCTTGGATGCTGGCTGCTTTTTCAAGCACAGCTCTATTTATTATACACTTAATGACAAAATGAATTTTGTCTTTACTACTGTAGATGAATTAACAGATTGTGCATCATTCTGTATAATCCGCAATAGTGATCTTTGTTGTTCCTTTTTTTTTCTTTTCAACTTTTTGTCATTAAGTTTATAATAAATGAATTTTTGCATTTCAACATATCGATTCTTTTTTATGCATATTATATGCTATTGAGTGCGGTATTAATAGTTAGTTATTTGTATATATTATTGAGGTCCTTATGGGGGTTCCTCCAGTACCTGCACCACCATGTAATAGAGTGCCAACACAATAATAATTATTGCTTTAGTTTAAGTGTTCTTGCCTTCTTTTGGATCAACAGCAGAAACCGATGTATTATTTGTTGTGATGAGCAAGATAGTTCAATGTATCTAGCACAGCAGAATTTGTTGACAGAATATACATTTTGTAGATTTACAATATGATTGTACAGGATATGAAAGCCACAAAATGAAATTTTTGCACATGGCTAATACATCTTGTATTTATAATTGCTGCTTTTCTGGTTGAGAGGACGCTTTTTGTTGGCTCTGATAATGTTGCATTGATTCTGTAGTTATATGATCAGGTTAACATATTGATTTTGCCATTTAGAAAATGTAGTTCTGTACCACAATGCTTAAGGATTTGTAATGTAACACAGGTTGTAATGTTTATATATCTGTCTGATTTGCACTGTTCTCCCAAGATGAAATTACAAGTTGTAAAGTACAAACACTTTCTTGTTTAAAAAAATAAAAAATAAATAGTCGTTATCATGAATAAATTACAGAAAACACTGTTTGCCTAGTCTGACAATCCAAATGGTTCTTTTTTATTTGAGTGTCTGATTGTGAACAGGACACACTACTGTACTAAAGTAAAAGATAGTATAATTCGTTACACAATATTGTGCAATCATGTTGGAAATGTATTTGCCTTTCTCTGCTTGACTGGCATGTAGGTACTTACTGCTTATGATCTGTCTTCATGTTCTCTGCAGAAATGGTTTGAACTCCCTCCCAGAGTGGGTGAGTGAAAGCAAAAACTTGGAAGTTCTGGATGTGAGTCATAACCACCTGAGTGAGCTCCCTGCCAGGTAAGAATTATATTTTTTAATATACGCACACCCTCAGTGGAAAGGTGTGTTCTCAGAAAGTTGTGCAGTAAAGTCTAGTTTTTTTTCTCCCCCATAACGCATCCAGCACTATCCTGCACAAATGGATGCTCACATCAGTGTTGCTATTCTTATTAAGAAGAGATAATGATATATGATATAGCAATGTCTTGGATGCTGGCTGCTTTTTCAAGCACAGCTCTACCTCTCCATTGTTTGGGTTTATTACTGTCCAGTAACACATCGCCTTAGATACAGAGACAGTTGCAGGTCAACTGGCCCATCACCTCTGGTCATTATGAAAACTTGTCCTTATTTAAATTTTTTTTTTCTTTTCTTTGAGAAAGACTAGATTATTTGTTCCTCTTCTTTACTCATCCATGTGTCAGTGCCTTTGGTCCTGCTCTGTGTTTGCAGACAAAACGTCTGTTTGGGCTGTTTTCTACCTCTGCACCCTATGAGTTAACCAACTCTGTGTCTGCATAAGGTCCAACCGATGATTCCAGACTCCTGGGCAGATAATCATGTAGCAGAATACACATGTACTGGCTACATTTGACAATTTACCCCATTCAGAGCAATGGTTAATCTGCAGGGGAAGTTTGATAAATCTGCACATTCATTCAGCTACTGTGTAACAGTGCAGCCAAATAGAGTTTAATCAAGAGATGACTGTGTCCCCAGCTGACTGATCTTTCAATCAAAGTTCACTGTCCTGCGTGCATGAGACAGGTGGCAGATGAAGATTAATCAGGATTCTCGAAGAAAACATAATCACTTTGATATACATGAGTAAAACCTTTTCCCCCCACTTCATATGCCATTTGTGTGCCATAAAACTTGACAAATTGTTTGTATATATCTGTGTGTGCTTATATACAGTTGCAAGAAAAAGTATGTGAACCCTTTGGAATGATATGGATTTCTGCACAAATTGGTCATAAAACATGATCTGATCATCATCTAAGTCACAACAATAGACAATCACAGTCTTCTTAAACTAATAACACACAAAGAATGAAATGTTGCCATGTTTTTATTGAACACCATGTAAACATTCACAGTGCAGGTGGAAAAAGTATGTGAACCCTTGGATTTAATAACTGGTTGAACCTCCTTTGGCAGCAATAACTTCAACCAAACGTTTCCTGTAGTTGCAGATCAGACGTGCACAACGGTCAGGAGTAATTCTTGACCATTCCTCTTTACAGAACTGTTTCAGTTCAGCAATATTCTTGGGATGTCTGGTGTGAATCGCTTTCTTGAGGTCATGCCACAGCATCTCAATCGGGTTGAGGTCAGGACTCTGACTGGGCCACTTCAGAAGGCGTATTTTCTTCTGTTTAAGCCATTCTGTTGTTGATTTACTTCTATGCTTTGGGTCATTGTCCTGTTGCAACACCCATCTTCCATTGAGCTTCAGCTGGTAGACAGATGGCCTTAAGTTCTCCTGCAAAATGTCTTGATAAACTTGGGAATTCATTTTTCCTTCGATGATAGTAATCTGTCCAGCCCCAAACCATGATGCCCCCACCATCATACTTCACAGTTGGGATGAGGTTTTGATGTTGGTGTGCTGTGCCTTTTTTTCCGCCATACATAGTGTTGTGTGTTTCTTCCAAACATCTCAACTTTGGTTTCATCTGTCCACAGAATATTTTGCCAGTACTGCTGTGGAACATCCAGGTGCTCTTGTGCAAACTGTAAACATGCAGCAATGTTTTGTTTGGACAGCAGTGGCTTCCTCTGTGGTATCCTCCCATGAAATCCATTCTTGTTTAGTGTTTTACGTATTGTAGATTCGCTAACAGGGATGTTAGCATTTGCCAGTGACTTTTGTAAGTCTTTAGTTGACACTCTAGGATTCTTCTTCACCTCATTGTGCAGTCTGCGCTGTGCTCTTGCAGTCATCTTTACAGGATGGCCACTCCTAGGGAGAGTAGCAGCAGTGCTGAACTTTCTCCATTTATAGACAATTTGTCTTACCGTCGACCGATGAACAGCAGGGCTTTTGGAGATACTTTTATAACCCTTTCCAGCTTTATGCAAGTCAACAATTCTTAATCGTAGGTCGAGAGCTTTTTTGTGCGAGGCATCATTCACATCAGGCAATGCTTCTTGTGAAAAGCAAACCCAGAACTGGTGTGTGCTTTTTATAGGGCAGGGCAGCTGTAACCAACACCTCCAATCTGATCTCATTGATTGGACTCCAGGTGGCTGACATCTCACTCCAATTAGCTCTTGGAGATGTCATTAGTCTAGGGGTTCACATACTTTTTCCACCTGCACTGTGAATGTTTACATGGTGTGTTCAATAAAAACATGGCAACATTTCATTCTTTGTGTGTTATTAGTTTAAGCAGACTGTGATTGTCTATTGTTACTTAGATGATGATCAGATCACATTTTATGACCAATTTGTGCAGAAATCCATATCATTCCAAAGGGTTCACATACTTTTTCTTGCAACACAAAGTGTATGAACTGTTTGTATACAAAATCCTTCCCCCTGGACTTTTTCATTGAGTTTTTGACAACAAATTTAAAATGTGATAATTTGAAACCCTACTTTTTGCTCCCTTAATTGGAGCTAGGAGCTACGCTCCCTCTGATCACATGGGATGGACAATTTCCCCACAGATTTGTGTGTTGTATGTTAAACCTTTTATGTCCTGACTTAATTCAGATTGTCTGAGCCTAGAAGAAACACTTGTTTGTAATTACTTTCAAGTATTAATGTCTATCTGTGATGTCTGTTTGTTTGTCACAGGTTATTCTGTGCCAGTGGTCTGCGGAAGCTAATTGCTGGTTACAATTGCCTCCTTCGACTTCCAGAACGTATTGAACGCACACAACTGGAGATCTTGGATGTACAGCATAACCGTCTCACAGAGCTCCCAGCAAACCTGTTATTCAAAGCAGATAGGTAGGTGGGTCTGTGCTGTGTAGTTTAGTATTCAGTATTTGCATTAATTACATTCCAGGTACTCCTGACTGTTTAGATCTCCCCCACCCCCATGCTGCAACGCTCAAGCCACTACCGCCTCTCAGCCGGTGCTATGCTGCCCCTCAGGGAAGCATTAGGGACCTACGGTGTATTTCCTCATAGAGAAGCATTACCCCAGTTTATCTGAATATGGAGTGTTTGGCATCTTCATGCTTAGAATGAAGATGCTAAACATTGGTCCTGCAAAGAATTTAGGGTCATAATACGAAACCACTCTAGTGGCTGGGTGAGTGACAGCCTCTAGAATTGTCCTTGGGGACAAATGTAAACACAGTTCTCACAGAAAAGGCAGTGATTACATTGTTTAGACTGCAGGGAACAGTCTTTGTACTAAACTACATGAAACTGTAATGGTCATGGTGCTGAAAGTGTAACTTTTTATGCATATTAATGCTAATTATGAAATAACTTAACTACCGGTAGCTTTAATATTAATGCTCAAAGCTTTACAGTTTTTGAAGTATGGGGAGGTATGTACTTTCAGCCTGGCACCATCTGCCTTTTGATAGAAGAAATGATTGATGTGCTTGTGATATCATACAAGGCTAGTTGTTGGTTGTGAGGTCCTGGGGTTTCCGGAGTGAATTTCTAGAACTCTAGAGAAGTGGGACTTTAGGAAGTATTGTTACACATTCTCATATAACTTTACAGAGTGCAGCCTGTTAACACTTGCATCTTTTAAAGTCACAAACTTTAAATAATTGCATGTATGTGTTTCCCAAAGCAGGATTGACCTACTTTATGTAGTAAGTACATTTCACTATGCATTTTTATAAAGTGAGGCACGTAAGACTTATTTATGAATTTTCAGTATTAGGTTTGTGTGTCATCTTAATTCTCCATAATACTGAATAGGAAATTCCCAAATAGACTGTGTATGTGTTTTCATGAATTGTAGCTTGGAATGTTCACAAGGCATTTGAAAATTGCTACAATAACTTTTTAAATGTGGTGTGTTTTTGTGAGATCACCACAAATTAAAGAAAAAAATTAAATAAAAATGAAAGGAAAATATCTATTAGGCAACATGTCTGTCTCGTATGCTGTCTTTTTTTGCTTCTGAGAGAGAGCTTTGTATTTTTCTTTCTCTGAAATTCCAGTCAGGTGATCAGTACCTTTTATCAAGGTAGTCAGCCAGTTCATTCATTTTGGGTTAAAGTTAATTAATAACCAGGCATGTGATTTTCATTTTTCCCTATTTTAAATGCCCTTCAGAAAGGAACAAGCTCTTGCTGTATCTCACTAATTCCACTGAAATCAAATGTTCCAGTGTATTTCATAGTGATCTGAAAGCTTTGTAATTTTGACTTTTAGCTAAAATGTGATCTGACCTTTATTTAAGTATTGGTAGAGAATACAATAAACAATTGTACAATCCTTACTGTTTTATTGTTTTTGAATAGCAAGACAATATTCATTGGGGTTTATTTACAAATCAGTGAATAGCAAACCAAAATGCTAAATTCAGGACAAAATAGAAGCAATGGAAAAATTCTATCTCCAATTTAGCTATATTGTGACAGGTTTTTGTTTTGTTTTATTTTGTTTACTACACAGCAGTGCATTTTCTGTACTTGTTAATGAGTCCGGCACATCCGGTTACTTTGTATTTTGCCATGTTTCTCTATATAGAGCTGCTTTAAGTCATACTTATGGGATGTCCTGCTTGAAATGCTTGTTTTGGGTCAAACCTTTTTTTTTTTTTTTTTTTCTCTCAAATACAAATGTATTTAAATATAGAAACTGCAAGAGCCTCATTGCAAAGCAATTAGGGAGTACAGTGTAAAAGCTCATCCAGTTCCGTATAGGCACATACGAGGCACCGATGGAAATATTGTAGTTTTCCATTAGCTTTGTTTAATGGAAGAAAAGCGCAAAAAATCTCTCAGCAGGTTAGTAAATAACTCCCTAATTTGGTATCCTTATGACGGATTGCCATATATAAGGATACAAAGTTAGGTATCTATAATATTAAACAAACACACATTTTCTTGTGCACCTACATAAACATTTGTGGTCCACCCAGCCTCTCAACCTGTTACTGAGAGATCTGCAGTGGATCCTCTCCCTGGGTTCACTGAACTCTTCCAACACAAACCCCTCACGTGCCCTGTAGTGATGCCAATGCAGAGTTTCACTATGGCGTGCTCCATGATTCTGTGCAGGAAGAGGAAGAGCACAGCTTCCACTCTACCCATACATATGACTGATATAGTTTTGTAAGAATTGTTGATAGGGAGCCAAGGTGGGGAGGTGCCCCGTTCGAGGACAAATATATGTAATTTTTTTTTTTTTTTCACACTCCACAAAAAATGTGCAAAACGTGGTGGATAAGTAAACAGAATATTAAAAATCCAGGGAAGCGACCGTTCCTATTTAAGGGGCTGCGGTGGTACGTGACTGATTCTGTTATTTTTGCTTTGTTTCCGAGCTTCTAATTTTTATAGCACAAAAGTTTATTCGCCTGTGCTACTTTGAGTTTTGCTATAATTATTCCTGCAAGCCTAGCTAACACATATTAGGACTGAAGAATGAGATAGTTTTACCAACTGCATAACGAGTTACTGTGATGATGTGGTGTAAATATTTTGGATCCCTTTTAGAAAACCAGTAAGAGTTGATGTAGCTGAGTATTGGCGTCAAGCGGTTTTAATTCTACCTCAGAGCATGTTTGTTTAAATATCCTTGAGTTTATGAAAAACCTACCTTTTAAACTTGGTTGGTTTGTACTTCCAGGATATCCTGTTTTTTTAGGAAAATGCAATAATCCCACTTAGGCACGCAGTCCAGCAGACCTGTGGTGGAGTTGGTTTTTGAAGAAAATCGTGTAAATACCTGTACAAACAGGGTTATATTAATATCACTACTACTTTTGGAGTCTAGCGCAAATTTATTCTGCATCACATATCTCATGATCTATGCAACATTGTAATGCAAATATTACATCACAAAAGAGTAAGCGATTAATTGATTTTAGATCACATGGACTGCTTGTCTTGAAGTCAGTTTCAAAAACCAAGGACCATATTTCTGGCTGATCATAAAAGAATTCCAGCTAGGGCATGTTGCCTTACAATTTAAGCCATAAACTGAATGTTGTCTGGTGGATACAGGTGTGGTTTACATTCAATTCAGAGTATTCCAAAAAAGTATTCTGTACATTGTGCAAAACATTTCCAGAGTTATTTTATTTTTTTACATTTTATTGAAGTTTGCAAAATATACATTTTGTTGAAGCAAAATGGACAAACAAAGCAAAGAAAAATATTTTTTTCTTAAAGAAATAGAGAGCAAGCTGGGATGTAAAGATGAGGAAATTCCAAGAATGCTAAATACATGTTGGCATTGTAAGGTCGGTATATTGTGCATTTTTGCACAATATTCTCAATCTGTTTAGGCTCACCTTATTAAAGTGTGTGCGATGTACACATAGACTATTTCTTATGTTGAAATTAGCCACAAGATTTAGAACTAGTTCAAGACGTTGCTGTAAGCTGGTTTAATAAATGGACATTGTTGTGTTGGATTTTTTTTGTTTCACCTCTGTGAATGTAACCTGTTCCTTATACTGAAGGATAATGCTTTTACTTAACACCGTTATAATAACCTTCAAATATCAGAACCTTTCAACAAGTTTCCATATTTCCTGATTTAATTTTTTTTTTCTTGGGATTGTCATACGCATTATGCAATTTTCGACATTGAAATGAGACAAGATCTCATCCTGAAACTTAAATCTACCTAATACTATAAAAATGGTCGTACATCAGTGCTTGTGTATCAACTGTTCTACAAAATCAAAGGCAGAAGTTTCTCTTTCATTAACATTACTGCTAATATAGGGTTTGAACTCAGTGTTGTGTGTACAGATGAAGTTCTTGGCTTGAAATTAACTTGTCAAGCCAAAGGAGTGGTTTTTTTATTTTATTTTTTATTCATTTTTTAGCTTCCAAGCTACAGGGGGAAAAAAGCGACTTTTCGTGAAGTTGCGAGGAGCTGGCACGTAATCACATTTTAAGCCTTCGGGACAGTGTGTTCTTTTACCCTGTTTAAGGCAATTAACTGTTCAGGTTTTCTTTGTAGATTGGATAATTAGATGTTCCTATGTTGCAGGGTTTTAGCTTGCAGACAGCATGTTAATGAACCAAAGTTATGTTTTATCCTGAGAATTTAGTTGGAGACTGCCCTGTTATTGTTGTCCTCACCTGTCCTGCTCTCCCTGTCCCCATCCTTTGTTTACCTTACAGCGGCAGTAGGGCTTGATTTCCCAGGCTGGCACTAGTCCTCCAGAATGAGCCTGTACAAACTGGCTAGCCTAGACTTCTGCTTTTAGGTTTAGCCATTGACCCAAGTTCCACGATTATTACATTCAGCAAGTTCCAACAAGTAGCAGAGATGTCCCGCCGAACACTGCTTTAGGTCTTTCCTTAACTCCTGCACAGCCAGATTAGACTGTGCACCTATTAGAGCTGCAGAATGACTAGTGGTTGCATTATTATTAAAGCGTCACTGTCATGCCGAACTTACCTTTACTCAATCTCTTCCTCTTCTCCCCCTCTCTCAGGATCTGTTCTTCTTTTCTTCCTGTCTTCTTTAGTTTTCTTTAAAATCATAAGACAAAGTAGGGATTGCCTTATGGAGGATTCCTCCGCTTGACCAGCGGAGGAGCAAAGTGTGCTTCATTTCCGCTGGTCAGAGCAATTTTCCCATGATTCTCACCTTTCCTCTGTGTTCCCGCGATGCTTCCTGTCATTTTACACAAAACTGACGAATTGCGTTCTAACTGAATGAGAACAGTATGTTTGTTTCTTTTAGAACGCAATTAGGCACTTTATTCGGATCGGAATTTCATTCGAACGAATGAAAGTCCGATCCTATTCTTGCTGTGGCTGCATCTTGCAGCCGCTTAGTAGATAAATCCCTAATTCCCACGGTATCAGGGAGTTATCTACTAAAAGGCTGAAAGACCTAAATTGGTCTTTCAGCCATATTTACTAATACTAAGTAATTAGTAAATGCTGCCCCTACTCGCTATACCGCGAGTAGGGGCATGTCTGGTAAACAGTGAGCAGCCTGTGGGTGAAGATGGATTCTTTTTTTGCACTCGGGATTTTTATTTTATTTTAAGTTCAACGGGTATGATGGTTTTTTATTAGGCCTTTTTTGGGGCTGAAAAAATGAAGATTTGAGAAAAAAGACATCGTCGAATGCAGGGCTCGAGTCCTGCAGGAACGCATGGGAACGGCGTTCCTGCACTTTTTCCAAAGCAGGAACGCCGTTCCCGTTACCTGTCCTGCAGGACCGGCCCTGCTACCTGCACAGAGGGGCCAGCACACGCTGTGTTCCCTCTCCAGGTATAACTCTCGCGAGACCCGCGGCTGTTACCATGGCAACGCTCCGCACAGGCGAGTCTCGCGAGAGTTAGAGCTGGAGAGGGAACACGGCGTGTTATGGCCCCTCTGTGCAGCGAGCGGCTGGCTCCCTCCACCGGATCACCAGGCGATCTCCCCCCTCCCTGACAAGGTAAGAAGCAGGGAGGGGGGGAATAAAATAAATATTAAACACATAATGTAAAAAAAATGCTCCCCCCCCCCACACACACATCATCCAGCACTCACTCACACATCATCCAGCACACACACACCCATCATCCAGCACTCACACACACATCATCCAGCACTCACACACACATCATCCAGCACTCACTCACACCCATCATCCAGCACTCCACACACATCATCCAGCACACACACACACCCATCATCCAGCACTCACTCACACATCCATCATCCAGCACTCACTCACACACCCATCATCCATCACTCACACACCCATCATCCATCACTCACACACCCATCATCCAGCACTCACACACCCATCATTCAGCACTCACACACATCATCCAGCATACACACACACACACATCATCCAGCACTCACACACCCATCATCCAGCACTCACTCACACATCATCCAGCACTCACTCACACATCCATCATCCAGCACACACACACCCATCATCCAGCACTCACACACCCATCATCCAACACTCCACACACATCATCAGCACTCACACACACCCATCATCCAGCACTCACCACCCACATCATCCAACACTCCACACACACCCATCATCCAGCACTCACACACACATCATCAGCACTAACACACACATCATCCAGCACTCACACACACATCATCCAACACTCACACACACATCATCCAACACTCACACACACATCATCCAACACTCACACACACATCATCCAGCACACACACCCATCATCCAGCACACACACATCATCCAGCACTCACACACCCATCATCCAGCACTCACACACCCATCATCCAGCACTCACACACCCATCATCCAGCACTCTCACACACACATCATCCAGCACGCACTCACACACACATCATCCAGCACTCACACACACACACACTGCATTAATTATACACACTCTTCACTCACTACAAACACACTACATTCACTATACACCCTCTGCATTCATTATAAACATTCTGCACGCACTACACACTACATTCACTATACACACTCTGCATTCACTGCATTCATTGTACACACTGCACTCACTACAAACACACTAAATTCATTATACACAATTTGCACTTACTACAAACACTCTGCATTCATTATACACACTCTGCACTCACTACAAAAACACTACATTCACTATACACACTGCATTCGCTATACACACTGCACTCACTACAAACACACTACATTTATTATACACACTGCACTCACTACAAATACACTACATTTATTATACACACTGCACTCACTACAAATACACTGCATTCATTATACACACTCTGCACTCACTACAAATACACTACAATTATTATTCACACTGCACTCACTACAAACACACTACATTCATTATACACACCCTGCACTGCACTATATGCATAGGAGTGTAATTTTTTTTTTTTTTTAAGGGGGAGGCGGGAATCTTGGGTGAGTTCCCACACTTTTTTCCCCAGGACTTGACCCCTGCATAGATGGACACTTGGCTGTAGGAAGGTATGCAGCATGCATGTTGCAGTGTATCATAAAGCATCTTTAAAGCGGCACTGTCATGCCGAACTTACCTTTTTCCTATTTCTTCCTCTTCTCTTCCTTTCTCAGAATCTGTTCTTTTCTTCATATATGATCTAGATTTCTTAAAAAAAAAAAAAGCAGTTATAACTTTGATACAGGAAATGGAGCTGACATAAGCTCCTCCTTTGGTCAAAGAAGGTCAAGTGTAGGAAAAATACATAAGACAAGGTAGTCCCTACTTTTTCTTATGTTTTAAAGAAAGCTAGATCAGATATGAAGAAAAGAAAAACAGATTCTGAAAGCGAGCAAACAATAGGAGAAAGGTAAGTTTGGCGTGACAGTGTTGCTTTAAAAAGTTTGATCTGTTTTGAGACAGATCCCATCCAGTATTCCCCCATCTACCTAATGGCGTTTGGGCCGGTGTCATGCACTTTTGGGTCAGTTGATCTGGTCCCCTTTTGGTGTACTTTTTAAAAAGAGGAAATGTAAAATACGCAGGGCATTAAAAAACCCAATTATATTGCCAGATTAGAAAATCTTGGACACTTTGAATGGTTCCAGAATTACAGAGAAATGCAAATCCCCCACCATTCCTATTTTAATGGCGATATTTCAGAAATGCCTGAACTAAAATAATTAGATATAATATCATATGCTAGATATAATAAATATGGTATATTCTTCTGGAACAATGATTAATAATGAAAGGATGCAGTAGAAATTAAAAAACTAAAACAAGTCTATGGTATAAACAAGGACGTAATGATAATATCTTTGAGGCATGTTTCTCTCTGGAAAGGTAATAATGAACAAGCCGTCTGGTTATCTTAGACATAACGGACGCCATCCCCATGGCTGTATAAATCCAGTCCTCAAAGGCCATGCCCAAGTCTGTTAATTGCATGTTAATTAGAGACATTCTAAAACTCTGGTATAATCATGTCCCATAAGTAGCTGCTTAGAGTTTCCTGCGGTAAAGATTACAATGTGTAATTTTGAATCTGGTACATCAAAAGATACAAGTACTTACCCAGACATTGACATTCCATGATAAAATCGAGTGCCTGCATTCTGAATGCGCCTCTCCTTCACACACATAACTGCAAGAGAATTCCAAGGACCAATCTCTGGTATTCAGAATCAGTGAGGGTTCGCTGATGCCACAGATTTTACCTATTGAACACCGCATCAGGGAGTGATGATGATGTGGTTATATTGTGTAGTCGATGTGAAATCAGGGTAGACCGACATGTGCAATCATGATGCTATAAGTCATGCTTCCCTAAACTGGACAGTAATTAGTGAGGCCTTGAAAGTCCAGTCATGTCTACAATTTCATTATTGGGGCTAATACTGTTATAAAGGTTTCCCAGCACAGTTTGAGCTATTATCTTTATATTATATGTACATACATTCATTATTTTATTAATGTTTTAATGGATTCTCATATAAATGCACCATATATCCAGCACTATATCAGGGGCAGCCTATTGGTAAATTATTTAAACTACTACTACTACCGTACTAATACTGTCTTCTGCAGTTATTCTAAAAGGTTGAGATGAAAGTCACTACATTAACAAGACGAATATACTTTTCAAATGGTTGAAGAGGTTAAGAGGGATGTAGTCTATTCTTTATTTATTTTTGTATGTGTGCGTGTGGGTT
>OW240915.1:184330456-184376993 GCA_933207985.1 Pelobates cultripes | reverse complement strand
GTCATCTGTAGTTTGAGGTAGTGATATTCTTACAATAGATGGATATCTGCCATTTGCTTTGTGATGAGTGTCATGAACGCACCCTACTTCAAGAGTGTGGGTGACGTAGTTGTGATGATTAAAGGGTTTAAAGTTCACTATTTGTCTGCACTAGACTGTAAATAATGATAAAATACCCCTTAACACCACTGATACTTAACCGTAATAATATAGATATTTCTATTTTAATGCTGCAACCACCAAGAACATTTATAAATGGGGTGCCTTTGTCCCCTAGGTAACTGAAAAAAACACAAAATACAACACTCATCAATTAGGCTCTTCAGGTAACGCAATTTTTTACCAGACAAAGGCAGAACCTAAAAAAGGAAAATTTATTATGAGCAAAAAATAGTCGCAGTGCTTACAAAAAATGGTGATACATTATTTACACCAACAACAGATAAAAACAAAAGGAATAAAATAACAGAAGTCCTAAACACTTACTCACTTAGGTTTTCAAAGTAAAGCTTCTGCCCAGGTGGTCTCTGGCAAGGAAGATGGTGACTCACCCAAAATTAGATTTTGGCCCCAAGCAAGTCCAATACACACTTCAGTATTAGATATATACCCTGTGGATTACCAAGCCTCGCCCCCAAAAGGTGGAGATAATGAGTACCTGTGAAGACAATAAGTGACTACTCCCTTGTGTTCAAGACCAATATCAATTCAAATAGAAACTTTTTCTTCTATTTCATCTTTTGTACTTGCCACAGAAATAATAATTGCATCTATGAATATCTTACCATTTTTCCATTCCAGAGATATGTCACACTTCTTACTTGTGACCCAATATAGCGGACATCACAATCCTGCCCAACAGCGTAAGTTACTCAACTCATGTTTAGGCTTGATTAGAAGACTGTGCTTGTCCCATTCTAAATATAATAAAAATTAGGCTTAAGTATTATTCTGTGGGTAAGTATTAATGTTTCTTTTGGATATGATACTGGAACTCAAGGGTTGTCTTGAAGGCTAATGATCATTAACATATCAAAGACATTAACTCATCAATTAAGTGGTAAAGGAAAAATGGTTGAAGTCAGTTAGTTTACATTGGAACTATACATTCAGGCATCTCAAGTGTAGAATTTCACACCTTGCAGAGCCTTTGATTAATCAAAGGATCAATCCATGTTCTAAACCATCTGCCCCCTTTCACATTCCTATACAATTTACATTACCCCTTCTGTCATCTGACCTCTACCAAGTGGCCAATTCATATATGAACTACACAAATTACATTAAATGTCAATATTCTATTGTGAAACAATGAATTATGCACCATTGGCGTCACAATGACTCTGCACGTGAGTCTATACCAAAATGTTATGGATCTACATCGGAACACGTGGATGCTTGCATAGCCACTACACCAGCATAAATCTAGTTTAAATTTGCAAATATAGTTTTCATATAAACCATTGGTTCTTTTGTTGGTGCTTTCACCCAGGGTGTGCAGCTATTCTTCAGCAGCAAGAATAATGTTGCAGAGTTGTTCACCCTTTATTGTGGCCAAGGGCATAGATGTGGGGAGCTTGAGCCCCGATCAGTATAGCTCCCATCTCCAGTGCCAGCTCTATCTTAATATGTGTTTCTCCCCCCTCGCCCCCGCCCGACTGGTGCCTTTATGAGCTTGTTGGGAGATCACAGATCTCTATTACAGGCTCATTGCACCTACTGTAGAGGGAATGGGGAGCCCAAAGAGCCTCTGATTACCTTTGATGGGTGCCAATCTCGTCTATGGCTAACATGAGCACCGAGCAGTTCAGAGCATTGCTGCAGGCTACCATGGCAACGCTCTGATATTATGAACCCAGAGCTTGTGAGAACCATTACACAAGGTCTGCTCCCAGCAGTGAGAGAAACCAGAGGCTAACATCAGTGTCATAGAGGAGGATTGTTGTGCTTGAGAAGGGATCCCCAAGCAGGACCAATCACTTTACAGAAGGGCAGGAGGAAGGCATTATTGGAGATAGATGTTGCAATAGTGTAACAAGCATGCAGCTTTGAAAACGTTGCCCCTGGAACACTGGAAATGAAATAAAAAAAGATCAAAACTGTTCCTAAAACAAATAAAAATATAATTCATCATTATGATAAATGTGTATGTATTATGCTTTATTTCACTGCTTTATGAGCTGTTCTAGCATAAGTTGAACTTGACCATGCACAATATTTGGTTTGCAAAAAAAAATAAAATATATATATATATATATATATATATATATTCAAATCACAGTTTATTTACAATTCTCTCTTGAATTCAATACAATTATTTGTCTAGTAAAAAAAACAAAACAATAAACAAACATAAAAATCAGTGCATCAGCGTATCAATGGCATTTTGAAATATAAGTAGAGATAAATTTTAAAAAAGAACCAGTAGTGAATGCCAATAGTTACAAAATAATAACAACACTATGGAATTTTAGCTTAAGGTCATGCCACCCCTATACCTCCCAACTGTTCTGCATTTTGCAGGACTCTCCCAATTTTGGGGACCTGTTCTGCTGTCTCGATTTGCCTGTCCAGAGTAAACAAAAAACAAATCTTGAAAAGTAGTATTTAAATGTGCTTAATGACAAATGAATTAAAAACTCGACAGACAGATATTTGCTCCGTAAAGGACACTTCTGTGCATAGGATACCCTAGTAGGGATTGGATGACAGTGTGATCTCATGCATCCATGACTGATATGCCCCGATATTGCACCCATCCCCACCTGTCCCACTTATATATCCTCCAATGTTAAGAGATATGCACCTATCTCCCTTTTCACTTTATTAAATTTGAACCCTGCAAGTGAAACTTTAAAGGTTTCACTATAGTGCTGTATTCTTGGCACTATTGCGACCCCACTTCCCAGTAAAATAATAAAAGGTTAAAAACCCTTATCCTTCGGCGCTGGGTCAAAGCTCCTCCTCCGTCCTGCGACTAACGGCGCTAATGCTCATGCGCGGCAAATGATGTGCGTGCATTAGACCTACACATAGGAAAGCATTGAATCGGTGCTTTCCTATAGGGACCAGCATCAGATACCGGACCAAAGGTCTGCTTCAAACCAGGAAGCCCTCTAGTGGCTGTAGACAGCCACTCTGGGCAGACTTAAAGCTGCAAAGTAGAACTGCAATGTTTAAGATTGCAGCACTAGGTGCAAAAGGGACCGTGCACCCAGACCACTTCAATGAGCTGAAGTGGTCTGGGTGCCTACAGTGTACCTTTAAGAGCTCCTAGGCTTGAGTATGTACGCTTCCATTTAAGAAAACATCATGCTTATATGTTTTTGTTATCGACCATGTTAAAATAAACATTATTAAAATAGAACATCAGTGACACTCCAAGTATGTAGACTCTTTACCACAGCCTATCCTGCTGTTTGGAGACTGCTGCAGGCAACATATTAGTTTAAATATAATGTTCTTGTGGTTTGGCACTGTAAATGCTCTTGCTGCTAACAGTGAGCTTGTTTAGTCTATTGCCTGTTTGGGTTCTTTAGAATCTCATCTTACTATAGTATGGCACATTCTTGATGTCAGCTACACGCATCACTACATCCAGTGGTAGATATCTCAAATTTCAAATGAGCAGCAGTATATTTTTAGGGTTTCAGGTATGTTTTCATTGTATTACATAACAGGTGTCATACAGTACAGAACCTCTTATATTGCATTGATAAACATTAACATTTCATCTGAAAGGCATTTTAATTACTGTAAATAATTAAAATAGGGTCATTGCCAGTAAAGCTCTGTGTTAATCAATATTTTATATACATCTATGGTTTTTTTTCTCAAAAAGATCAACAATTTTAAGAACTGTGTTTTGTTTTCAAATTTTTTTATTGAATTTTCAGAAATTATACTTTTACCATTCAATGTTTTATTGAAGTTTTTTTCAAATAGAAATGGTGAAGGGGTACAGAAAAAAGAGAAGGCGTGGGTTGGGGTAGAGCATATGCTTTAGCGTTTTGTGGTACATGACAGCAGTATTCATGAGGCGAACAATTGAAGGTTACAGGTACATCACAAGTAAATTAAAGCAAGATTTGTATATGGGTCGCATAGCAGTCTTTGGCCAATTGGCAAATTTCCCTGCATACTTTACGGGGGTAAGTGTCAGAGTGGTCATTAGAACCTTTCAGTGGTAATCTCGTTATTATTGTACGACATGATTCTTTTAAGACATCGTCCCGGTTTACATTATCTTTATAGGCATGTTACAGTTTCCTTTTATATTTACGGATCAGAACCCCCTCAGCTCGTGCGATGTCAGTAGACTCAAGATTTGTTCTCTGCCAGCATGGGTCAGAGAGCTGTGGCTGTGTCTCAGCTTGTAGCTAATAATAAGATAGAATTTGGGGGTATAAATGTGGACTGGTAGTCATTTGGTGGTCAAGAGTAGTGAGAGAGAGAAGGGCCACTATCCTTCCCAGTGGACTGGGGGTCTGTTTAGACACAGAGATGAGTTTATATTTATCGGGTGATGGTCTAAGATTGACCCTCATTCTTAGTTGTTCTACAGGGTGTATAAAGCCTTTAGGGTTCATGAGGTAGATGGGCCCACCTGGGGGGTCTGCTCTGGTTGGCTATGGGGCATGTGGGAGGTCTGTGGGTTCCAGTATTTCACCCATGATGCCCAAGAATTCCTGAGGTGTTCTCTCTGTGCATCAGTCTTAGTGGACATGCTCTCATATATGTAATATTGTAGGATTTTGGATAGTAGCTGGAGTTTGGAGGGGCAGTGTGGTTGTTTCCACTGGTTTGTGATGAGGTTTCTCACCGCTAGTGTAACAATTGCCATTATACATTTCATGGGCACCGGTGTTAGTCGGGGATAGGAGAGGAATAACCCAGTGGGTATGTCAAGGTGTGGGTCGGTGATGCCAATGGCCTGCAAGGTGTGCTGTGCCTCTTCCCATAAAGGACGTATACGTGGGCAAGTCCACCAAATATGGGTCATGGTGCCACTGTCAACCCCGCACCGCCAGCAGTACAGCGAGACTGCCTCATACACTTTGTGGAGCCTGTGGGGCGTAAGGTACCACCTGTAAATTAACTTCTTGTGGGCCTCAATGTGGGAGTAACAGTGCGTGAGACCTTTGAGGGCTTAAGGGATGACAGCACTTCGTTGTCTGATGTGAGCAGGTCACATTCCGCAAGCCATTGGGCCACAAATGTCGGGGGTTGTGTTGGTTTTAGTTTGGTTTAACTTATAGTATGCTAGTTTACCATATGTGTTTAGGAGCTGTAGTAACGCGGGGAACGATGTGGGTACTTCGCTCAGTTAGCAGAATATCATCTGCAAACATGGAGTGTTTGAATTCGGTCGAGCCTAGCTTGATGCCGTTGATGGTGGGGTGGTGTCTGATGGTGTATGCCAGTAGTTCCAGGGACAGGACAAATAGTAGAGGGGACAGGGGACACCCATGTCTTGTACCGTTGGAGATGTTGAATGGTGTGGACAGGAAGCCTGCATTAGTTACCTGGGCCATACTACCAGAAACTATCTGTGGGGTAAAGCCAAAGGTTTGCAGGGCATGTTGCATGTAATCCCAGTTCAGTTTGTCAAAGGCCTTCTCTGCGTTGAGCGCCAAGAGAAGACCCTTGCTGTGTGTGGTGTGTACATATGTGAGGGTATTGAGAATTTTCCTGATGTCTGATACTTGTCTTTATGAAGCCTGAGTGGGCATTGTATGTTAATCTTGGGAGGATAATGGATACTCGGTTTGCAAGAAGTTTGGCGTAGAGTTTAACATCCCCATTCAGAAGGGAGATGGGTCTGAAGTTTTGGCATTGTGTCGGGGTCTTGCCTGGTTTCGGTAGATGTGGAAATGTGGGCCTTTAACATCTCTGAGGGCAAGGCTCCTTTTGAAAAGCAGTTGTTGAAAAGCGTAGTCAGGTGTGGGGATAAAATGTGCATATAAGTTTGGTAGTATAAATTAGTGTAAGCGTCTGGGCTGGGTGCTTTATGCTTGGGCAATTGCTTAACTGCTTTCTCTATTTCATGGATAGTGAATGGCGAGGAGAGGGAGTCAGTGTCTTCAGGAGATAGCTTGGGGAGGTCTACACGGGACAGAAAGTCTTAAATGGCACTTGTGGGGGGTGGTGTAGTCTCTGGTTTCACTTTACGGTTGTATAGTGTGCTGTAGTAGGAGGCGAATGCATTGACTGTCTTGTGGGTTTGTAAGTTTCTGTTTGGAAGCTGTGTGGATGTATGCTATCCTTGAGTGAGTGGAGTGTTCTTAAGCTGCGCTGCTAGTAGTGCACCTGCTCTATTTCCTTGCGTAAAGAAGTTATACTTGTAGTGTCGAAGCATATGTCGTTTTCTCTAGCTGTAGGTCTCGGAGCTTGGTTTGAAGTGCGTGGAGCTTATGTTGAAGGGCTGGCATAGTGTCTGTCTTATTCCTATGGGAGAGGTCTGTTATTTCTGATATTAGGTCAGTGTATGGCTTAAGCAGTTGTTTTTTAGCATAGCTGCCCGCTTTGATGAGGAGGCCTCATATGACAGCTTTTGTGTGCTTGCCAGAGTGTGGTTATGTCGACGTCAGGGGTCATATTAGTGTGGAAGTAGGAGGTTAGGTCTGCTCTGATCTGCGCAACAATTTGCGGATCTTGCAGTAGGGAGTCTCCACGATCCTTTGCTGGCTGTGGGGAAGTTTTCTTGCAGGGCCAGAGTTATCGGGGAATGGTCTGACCAGGTGATCAGACCTAATTGGGCAGCCTGTACTTTATGCATCATTGTGGATGATATGAGAAATCTGTCAATCCTGGTGTATGTGTTATGGACTGATGAGTGAAAGGTGTAGTCTCTTTCCAGGGGGTGGAGGACCCTCCAGGGGTCTAGGAAGTTGTGCTGTAGGATTTGGTTACACTGTAGGGACGTTGCTTTGTTTTGTTTGTGTGCAGATGATTTGGTTAGCTTGTGGGTGGATGTGGAATCAAGGGAGCAGTCTAAGATGAAGTTAGTGTCACCCTCAATGATGACTTCTCCAAATTTATACATGGTGGCCAAAGCAAATATTTTGTCAGAGAATTCCGTTTGATTGATGTGCGGGCCATACATGTTAATGAGCGTGTATGGTGCATTATTGATATAGCATTGAATCATTAGATACCGCACCTTTTTTGTTTCCAATTTTTTTTTGACCAGTGAAAATGCCACCTCTTTTCCTATCAGGATTGACACCCCCTGTTTTTTCGTTTTGTAGCAGGAGTAAGAAATAATGGGGGAATTTTTTGGAACAGAATTTGGGTCTGTTTCCCCATTGAAAATGGGTTTCTTGGTAGAAGGCTTTGTGGGCCCTGTGTTTCCGTGCCTCTTCCAATGTCAGCCTGCGTTTATTCGGGGAGTTGAGGCCCTTAGTGTTGAGGGATAGTATATTGAGTGTCATTGTGAAGGGGGTTTGATAGCTAGTTTTAAATGGAGATAGGTTGAGAGGCCTCTTGTAGTTTCAGGTCCCAGTGTATCTCTTATGTCATGATTGTCACGTATTCATCCGCTTATAGAAATGTGGTTAATGACATTTACTGTCCACACAGGAAAAGTTGTGCCGAGCAGCAACCTAATCCACAGAAGGGTTAATGCTGAGCAGTAATTGTGCAAATGAAACCTGGTGTCATGTATTCATCCGCTTATAGAAATGTGGTTAATGACATTTACTGTCCACACAGGAAAAGTTGTGCCGAGCAGCAACCTAATCCACAGAAGGGTTAATGCTGAGCAGCAATTATGCAAATTAAACCTGGTAACTGACTTTGGGGTCAAAGGCCGGTTACAGCCTATCAGAACTAAAGGAGGGGTATTTAGGCCCAGTTCTCAGCCTGCTCAGTGCCCTGTCGTGGTTTCCCTTGTGGTTGTCCGAGAGCGTTCCTGTTTATAGTTTTCTACCTGGTTTTTGACTTTGGCTTTGTTTATTGACTTCTCTATATTCTGGTATCCTGACTCCTGGCTTTCCTCATCGCTGTGTCCCTTTCTGTGTTCCCTGACCTCGGCTAGTATTTTTGACTATTCTTTGTACATTAAATCCGGCCATTCTAAGGACCGGTAATACGTTACTTATTTGTCATCCGTGCTGTACAGTTCTACGTGCTGGATCAAACAGTAATCCTGACATTACGACATGGCCATAGATCCTGTAGAACTGTGTCAGCACATAGCTGCTTGCGAGAGGAAATTAGAGGAGAATGATCACCGCATGGATCAATTCACTCAGGCTTTAAGTACGCTTCTCGCTAGAACGGAGCATCTGCAGCCTGCAGCGTCTCCTCCTATAGCACCTCTACCCTGTGTACCTTCACCCACTGTTAATAGGACTCCTAGCATCCCTTATCACCATCCCTACAGTTTGATGGCAATATCCAGGAATGCAGGGGTTTTCTTAATCAGGTGGAGTACCATTTTGAGGCCTCACCAGGGTCATTCCCCACGGACAGAGCAAGAATTGGTTATCTAATGAATCAATTAAAGGGCAAGGCCCTTGCCTGGGCTAATCCGTTGTGGGAGAGTAATCGGAGCATAGCTCATAATTACCAGGAATTCCTTGCTGAATTCAAGCTCACGTTTGAGCCATTGGGTAGAGAGGATGACGCCTCCACTGCCCTAATGCACATCAGACAAGGTAACCGGTCTATCTCGGATTATGCTATTGAATTCCGTACCTTAGCTTCCGAGCTAGACTGGACTAACAATGGGTTAATCTCAGCATTTAAAAAGGGTCTCTCAGAGACTATACTAGATGAGATAGCCGCTAAAGAATTACCTAGGAGACTTAACGAATTTATTACGTTTGTCATGCATATTGATAATAGGTTAAGACTCAGAGAAGTCACCAGAAGCAAGACCAGACGTACGGCTATGTCCCTAGCACCTCAATTCTCTAAACCTGTTTTGTCTAACCTCCCTGTACAGTCCGAACCCGAACCTATGCAGTTGGGGTCACTAGACTGTCAGAGGCCGAAAAACAGTATAGGAGAAGGGAGGGGTTATGCCTATATTGCGGTAGAAAGGGACATATGATAACTAATTGTCCAGTGCGTCCGGAAAACTTCTGCACCTAAGAACCTTAAGGGGACAGATCTTAGGTGTGATGGAGTTGTCCTCTAACAAAAACAAAAGTAGATTCCTCCTTGAGGTATCTATTTCCCTTGATAACAAGAAGTTTTCTTGCAGTGCCCTAATGGACTCAGGTGCTGCTGGAAATTTTATTGATGTCCAGTTTATTAGGGGTAATGAGATACCGGTCAGGGAGAGACCTACGCCGCTTGCTGTAGAGGCTATTGATGGTAGACCACTCACACAACCACTTATAACCCACGAAACTGTCCCTATTACGATCTCCATTGGGGCCTCCCATAGGGAGGAGATGACGTTTCAGGTTATTACTTCTCCATCATGTCCTATCATATTAGGGTTTCCGTGGCTGAGTAAGCACAATCCCTATATTGACTGGGCTAATGGGGAGATATTAGAATGGGGTAAAGAGTGTATGGGGAGATGTATAAAACCAGTACTAAAGAGATTGGATACTATTGACCTTCCCACTACCACTCCCCAAACTCCTGGAGTTCCCATACAATACCGAGAACTTCAGGAGGTGTTTAACAAGGCTCAATCCGATGTATTGCCTCCCCACAGAGCATATGACTGTGCCATTAACCTGTTTCCAGGCGCTATGCCACCTAAGGGGGCAGTTTATGCCTTATCTCCCCAGGAGAGTAAAATAATGGAGGAATACATCAAAGAATCCTTGAGCAAAGGGCACATAAGAAAGTCATCCTCACCAGCTGGTGCAGGATTCTTTTTTGTTGAGAAAAAGGGTGGTGAGTTACGCCCTTGCATAGACTACAGGGCACTTAATAAAATCACTGTAAAAAATGCATACCCTATCCCACTCATTTCCGAATTGTTCGATAGACTTCAGGGAGCTAAAGTATTTACTAAGCTTGACCTTAGGAGCGCTTACAATTTGGTTAGAATTAAAGAGAATCATGAGTGGAAGACGGCATTTAATACCAGTAGTGGACACTATGAATATCTGGTAATGCCATTTGGGTTATGCAACGCCCCGGCCGTATTCCAAGACTTTATAAATGATGTACTCAGGGAATTCATTTACTCATTTGTCTTGGTTTATTTGGACGATATTTTGGTGTATTCCCCTGATCTTCAAACTCACCACTCCCATGTGAAACAGGTTCTGCAGACGTTGTTGAAAAATAAACTTTATTGTAAATTAGAAAAGTGCATATTTGACCAGCCTGAAGTCCACTTTTTGGGTTACAACATCTCTGCATCGGGATTTCAAATGGATCATAAAAAACTAGAGGCTGTACTACACTGGCCATTACCCTCTGGTTTAAAAGCCATTCAAAGGTTTATTGGTTTTGCCAACTATTACAGAAGATTCATCAAGGGATTTTCTTCTGTAATAGCCCCAATCACAAATATGACTCGCAAAGGGGTTAGTAGCACGGTATGGTCCAAAGAGGCTGTGAATGCTTTTGAGACTCTTAAACAAAGATTTGCCTCTGCGGACATACTAAAACATCCCAACACCAGTAAACCTTTTATATTGGAGGTTGATGCATCCGAGACAGGGGTAGGGGCTGTTCTCTCTCAGAAAGAAAGCCAGAGAACACCATTGCATCCTTGTGGCTACTTCTCCAGAAAGATGTCTCCTGCTGAGCGCAACTACGATATTGGCAATAGAGAACTGTTGGCCATTATTCTTGCCCTCAAGGAGTGGCGACATCTTTTGGAGGGTTCCAAGGACCCCCTGTTGATCATAACCGACCACAAAAATCTGGCATATATAGGGGATGCCAAACGTTTGTCTTCCAGACAGGCTAGATGGTCACTGTTCCTTTCACGTTTTAACTTTCTCATTACTTATAGACCTGGTTCTAAAAATACCAAGGCTGATGCCTTGTCCAGGCAATTTGATAATGAGTCAGCTCCGGAACAGGTGACATCTCCTATTATTCCACCAGAGTGTATTATTGCTACTACTGTCCTCTCACTGTCTTCTCCACTGCTTGGCACCATACTGGAGGCCCAGCCTCAGGCGCCCAGTGGTAAACCGTGTGATAAACTGTTCGTTCCCCTATGTGAAAGGGTTAATATCATGAAAGTGTTCCATGACAATATAACTGCTGGACACCCGGGCATCAATAAGTCCACTGCCGCGATCACTAGATCATTTTGGTGGGATTCACTCAGGAAAGATGTAAAGGAGTATGTGCAGGCATGTTCTGTGTGTGCAGTTTCTAAGGTGACTCATGCACTTCCTTGTGGCCTGTTGCAGCCTCTTCCTGTTCCTGAGATTCCATGGTCCCACTTATCCATGGACTTTATTGTTGAGCTTCCTAGCTCTGCTGGGTTCACTACTATTCTCATGGTTGTAGACCGATTTTCTAAGATGGCTCACTTCATTCCTCTCAAGAAGTTGCCATCTTCGCAAGATTTGGTCCTAATTTTCATACGTGAAATTGTCCGTTTGCATGGCATCCCCCACAATATTGTGTCTGATAGGGGCTCTCAGTTTGTGTCCAGGTTCTGGAGGGCGTTCAGTAAACAATTGGGGATTGATCTCTCCTTCTCCTCCTCCTACCATCCACAGACCAATGGTACAGCTGAGAGGGCTAACCAGTCATTAGAAGTTTATTTGCGTTGTTTTATTAATAGCACACAAGACAATTGGTCCGAACTACTCCCGTGGGCCGAGTTCGCTAGAAACAATGCTGTTCATGACTCCTCTGGGCACAGTCCATTTTTTGTCAATAATGGTAGGCATCCTACGGTTCTCCCTGCGGTATTTTCTGATACTGCCATTCCTGCTCTGGATGAGCGTCTGGCCTCCATTCGGGATACCTGGGTTAAGGTTCAAACTGCTCTAGGGGCTGCTGCTGAACGCTTCAAACATTTTGCTGATAAGCGTAGGAGTGCCAACCCGGTGTACCAAGTGGGGGACCGGGTTTGGTTGTCATCTCGCAACATCAAGCTTAAGGTCCCTAGCATGAAGTTTGCCCCCAGATTCCTTGGTCCCTATAGAGTGCTTCGTAGGATCAATCCAGTGTCTTACTCTCTGGCTCTTCCTGCATCTTTAGGGATTCCCAACACTTTTCATGTGTCCTTACTCAAACCTCTTGTCTGCAATAGATATACTGTTCCTTGTGTTCCTCCCCCTCCGGTGGTGGTGGGTGGTCAGGAAGAGTATGAGGTATCTTCTATCGTGGATTCTAGGTTTTCTCGGGGCACTTTACAGTACTTGGTTGTTTGGAAAGGTTACGGTCCTGCTGATCGTTCTTGGGTTTCGGCTCCTGACCTGCATGCGGGCCGTAAGATCCGCGCTTTTCACGCTAAATTTCCTCTCAAGCCTGGTCCTGTCCGCCCGGTGGGCGTTCTTCAGGTGGGGGGTAATGTCACGTATTCATCCGCTTATAGAAATGTGGTTAATGACATTTACTGTCCACACAGGAAAAGTTGTGCCGAGCAGCAACCTAATCCACAGAAGGGTTAATGCTGAGCAGTAATTGTGCAAATGAAACCTGGTGTCATGTATTCATCCGCTTATAAAAGTGATTAATGACATTTACTGTCCACACAGGAAAAGTTGTGCCGAGCAGCAACCTAATCCACAGAAGGGTTAATGCTGAGCAGCAATTATGCAAATGAAACCTGGTAACTGACTTTGGGGTCAAAGGCCGGTTACAGCCTATCAGAACTAAAGGAGGGGTATTTAGGCCCAGTTCTCAGCCTGCTCAGTGCCCTGTCGTGGTTTCCCTTGTGGTTGTCTGAGAGCGCGTTCCTGTTTATAGTTTTCTACCTGGTTTTTGACTTTGGCTTTGTTTATTGACTTCTCTATATTCTGGTATCCTGACTCCTGGCTTTCCTCATCGCTGTGTCCCTTTCTGTGTTCCCTGACCTCGGCTAGTATTTTTGACTATTCTTTGTACGTTAAATCCGGCCATTCTAAGGACCGGTAATACGTGACTTATTTGTCATTCGTGCTGTACAGTTCTACGTGCTGGATCAAACAGTAATCCTGACAATGATGCGGCGGGGTTCGGGCCCCTGCTGATATGGGCTGTTTGGCTAAGGTCCCTCCCGGGAGGTGGTAGGCATGTCTGGCAGTATATGGCAAGTTGGTATGGCAGTATGGCAAAATGGGGGGAGGAGGAGTTGGTCTATACCGTCTTTATAGGGGGTCATTGCTGGTTAGGGGGCTATGGTTCTGATGAAGTAGGGCATTGGGTGTGTTGTTGCGATCACTGAGTACTTCTGTCATTCGTATAACCTTGTGATGAGGTGTATTCCAGGAGTGCCTCGAGGGCGGCATATGGGGGAGGAGGTAAATGGGGGGGCAACATAAGCATACCATAAAATTAAACAAGTGAGCAATTAGAACTATATACAGAAAACCGTCAGTGGGAGTGCCTTGTGGCTTGGACGGTAACAACATGGCTCTAGTGAGTCTAGTGGGGTGGTGGCTAACAACAGACTACTCAACCCTTAGTAGTCTAAAGGGATCGTGTATGCCCCGATCCTCTGCGTCGCTACAACGGCAGGGCCCAAGTATGGCAAGGCGTAGTACGGGGGTTCAAGCCCTATAAAATAAACATATGTATAAGGAGCAAGAAGTAACTTAGAAAAAACTATTGGTAAACTCTGCAGGTGAGGATAGTGGGCTAAGATACCCAGGTGTGTAAGAGGGGAGCATTATGTGTGCAGTAAAGTCATTTAGCTGTGGCTAGTATGCTCCAGTCATCGGAACTTTGCGTGGAGATCTTAGGGGTTCTGTCCCGCTGACAGGATCTTGTTGTTGAGGTATGGCAATGTCCCATTCGCGGAGAAGTTTCTTGCGGTCTTCCACAGTGGTGATGTGTTGGTCTGTGCCGTTGCGTCGGATGATCAGGCATCTCTCAGAGCTTTCATGATGGGAGTCAGTTCCTTCCTTTTCAGTAGGGTGGCAGCTGAGAGATCGGTGAAGAGATGAACGCCTGCAGATTTATCCGGTAAAGCCGGCATATTCCGGGAGGCTTTCATTATTTTTTCTTTAGCTCTGTAGTAATGTAGTTTTGTGATGGTGTCTCTTGGGTGGGAGGTTTTTTGGTTTTGGGAGCCGGTGTATGTGGTCGATGAGGAAGTCTTGGTGTGTGAGTTCTTGTACTAAGGTTTGGAAGAGGCATGTGGCATATGCCTGAAGGTTTTGAGGTAGGATGTATTCGGGTATTTCGCAGAGGCGTATGTTGCTGCACCTGTCCCTGTCCTCATGGTTTGCCACTTTATCAGTGAGGCGGTCACGTTTTGCACTGATCTCGGTGTAGGCATCTGCTAGTGTATTATGTGCAGATATGATTTCCTCTGTTTTATCCCCCAGCGCTTGTATGTCTGTTCTTATGTCGCGCCATTTTCGTGATGTCTGCCTGCAGTGAAGATTGCATGGCTTGTAGCATCTTGTGGATTGAAAGATCAGTTGCAGGAGCTGCTATTGGCTTGGAGACCGAGGTAAGGTCACTGTGGTCTGAGTAGGCTGCAGGGGAGTGCGGCGTGTTGGTGCCATCTTGGGCCTGAGAGCGTGGCGATGTCAGCGCTGAGATTTGCAGCAAGGTTTGTTTGTGCCTCAGCTTTTTTGCTGATTTCGATGTCATGCTGGGAGAGAATATCGTTGGGGTCCACCACGGTCAGTTTGAGTCATACAGTGCTATTATATCCACTGTGTTGCGTCGGTTTGTGGAGGAGCTAACAGCTCATGCGACTGTCTCGTCGAGCTGTCAGGCTATGCCCTCCTCAAAAAATATTTTAAGGAAATGCTCCACATACTTCTGTGCTGGGGGTTAGAATTCCGTGCAGCAATTCTATGCATAAAACACGTCGTTGTCATCGCACACTGCATGCTGGCAATGTATGTTATTATTATTGATAGAGCACCCACAAATTCTGCAATAGGTGGACTAACAAACAAGTATTTGCAACAAGTCAAGTTGGACGCACAGGAACAGGTATTGAGGGAACTGCTCAATCAAGCTTACATTCTAGACTATAGAAGAAGTCGGGTAAAGTGGTACAAGAGGTAAGGGAGAGCTTCACCTTGCAAACAGTACCTGCAAGGGGAACAGTTTTTCTCACCTCCCTGCTTCCTAACAAAATATCTTGTTTAAAAAAAAAAAAAAGAATAGATACATAATGGGCAAATGGTAGGCAGTAAGTGCAATTGATTCAGATAAACTAGATGAAAAATAAGGATAAATTAGCTTAGTTGGAAGACAAGAGAGTCTAACCTAGAATCACGACCAGATATACAATGGCCATTATTCCCTTATGACTACCTTAGTGCACCTTAAAGATCCTTATTAGAAACAGTGTAGAGTGCACTGCATATTGGGTAACAAGTGCTGTGTTTGAATAACCTAGTAATGTATTACAAAGGGCCATGCAGGAGAAAAAAGATAGGTGGTATACTAGCATAAAATCTGCATGCCAAAATGCAATGTCTACCGATTACCAGCCTTATACAATAAGTCCAATATGCATTTCGGTCCTCCAAACAGCACCGTAGTCAGGGGGAAATGAAGATAGACGGTCCTCTATATTTAAAAATCTCACCTTGAGGGGGTATATATGTTACAGTTAAAGTGAGAAATCAGTTAATGTGCACGTTACCCAGTTATTCTGCAGATTAACTGATTTGCTCAGTTAAAGTGCGGAATCAAGAGTTTTCCGCACTTTACCTAGGTAATGTGCACATTAACTGCTTCCGTCTAGTTAAAGTGCAAAATGTTTGTTTCTTTCCCTCGGTAAAAGAGGAAATTATTTATTACAAAAAACAACGTTTTTCACTCTTTCAGTGCAGTCTCTGCAGAGTCGTTCACTTCTCGTCTGAAGGCAGAAAGATTCTGTGTGAACCTGTCTCGATTCTTTTTGTGAGTTCCTTTCAATGCCCTCCACCATCAAATTCTCAAAGCATAGACGCATGGCTTGTTGCTTCTCAGAGGGGGGCTGGCTACTAACAATGCTGCTCCGTAAGTCCGAGAAATACTTCTATCATTGAGGAGAATGAGACCAAGGAGAGGTCTGCTCATGGACCACTGATTCTGACAGTCTTCAAATATATGATGATATTGAAAACAGTGGAAAGCATCTGCTGGGATCATTTCAGGGTGTTGCTGCATAATGTGCAGGAAGCACTCGCTCTCATGTTTTCAAACCTCGTCCAAGTGTTTTTTTTCTTACCAGTTCGGGGTAAACTGTTTGAAGAGGTATGTGACTATGTGGTCCAGACAAGAACAGAACAGCAGCCTGTGCACACCATGGTGTCCTCCAGAGCTGTGAGCCCCTCAGAGAGATGGAGGACAGAATGATTTTTTTGCACTTTAACAAGTGCCTAGTAGGTAATGTGCAGATTACCTGGGTAATGTGAGATATATTTGAGAAACTAAATCATTTTCTGCACTTTAACTGATCGCGCTAGTTAATCTGCACATTAACTGATTTCTGCACTTTAACTGTAACATATATACTATCAGCCAATCCGTACACATGTCGTAAGTGGTGGGCAGATTTTGTTATCAAGGTGCAATCAGGAGAAAATCTATACTGCTGAGGCTCTTCAGATGTTAATCTCTTCAAATCTTAATGCAATTTTAATTTGTGGATTACGTGTAGCTGACCCCTTCACACTGATTTGATTATGCTTTTCTTACTGTTTAAATTCTGATGATAAGAAAACAGCAGTAAGCTTTTCATCATGATTTGTACTCATGCATTACTTTATGCTAGGATATGATCTGTTCAGTTTGCTCTCAACTATAAAGATAAACCACATTTGTCCAACATTTACTATGATTGTTGGAGAACAAATATGGGTAATCAGTAGACTTGGGCGCTGCCGAAATTTTTGTTTTTTGTTTCGTCCAAACCAAATTTTGCCCATTTGTTAATTTGTTTTAACTCTGAAATTCCGATCCATGCTGCAGCCTCCTTTTTGATATCCTTATGGCAATCCCACAATGACTAAGCAGCTATCTACTAAATGCTGAAATAAAAAAATGAAATGCTCCCTAATGCCCCTACCTGCCATGCCATGAGTATGGGCATGTATATTTAACAGTAATTAGCCAATGGCTGCTCACTGTCACAAGAAAAGACTAGCGACTTCTATTTTTCTTCTATTTTTAATTAAAAGAAGGGAGCCATGAGCCGGTAGCTCCCTCCTCATAATAAACTAAAACAAAAAAAAACGAATTGCTGGACGACATTTAGTCCAACAATCAATTTTCTATTCGTTTTGATTTGTATTTGTTCATTCGTCTTTCAGACAAATAGACAAAAGCTTGCTCAAGTCTAGTAATCAGGTCCATTAACCCTTTCACTACAGAGTACCTTTTGCAGGCAAGCAAAAGGTTTTGAAAAATTAGATTCAAAGCTTGTGCTCAGCATAATACATCAAGGGCGTCTTCCGATTTCTTTCATAGATACCATAAAAATGTAACTCCTACATCTATATGATGCAGAGATTTTCTTTTCTATACAATTTAAAATGTTCACAAAAGTACAAATATAATTTTGTAAGATACAACTTCTTGGTTTGGGGTATACAAGTTCTCAAAATGGCAAAAACACTGGCACATTGGATGCCACAGGATAGAACAAAGTTGTGTATTAAAAAATAAGGAGAGAATCATACAGACTTTGTATCCCTTGTGGAAATATGATTTATTTGGTTTCTGTGCCCAAGGAGTGCAACCTAAAATATGCAGCTGATGCACAACAAATAATATTGATTTGCACTGTGGGGTATTTTATCATGTTTGATCTCACTACAATCTTTTTGGTATCTAAAAAAAACACCATTACATAAGCTGACACATGTTACCTACTCAAACTCCATGAATCACTCACACGACAATGTTTCTCTTTGTTTCAAGACTCCTATATATTTGTCTACAGAATGTCTAACATGTTAACCTTGTATATAATTGTTAAAGAAAAAAATGTGCATACTGCTAGACATACCTAAGCTATATCGGACATGCATAATTTACGAATGTCTTTTGTCCTCTTGATATTTCTTATACACATCTAAAATAAAGAATTTAAAAAATAAAAGAAAATAAAAATAAAAAAAATCAGATTCAATAATTTGCCCCAACCAATCTAAAAACATTCTCAGAAAATTAGAGAAACACTTTTGCGACAATGTTATTAAACTTCCGCAATGTATCCACAACTGTGTACATAGCAAAACAAAACCAACTCTTTGTATATGTTGGAGTTGTATCTAAATGCCTAAAGGCTGGTTAGAAAACACTGAATTGAGAAAAAGAACTTCATCGGAGTCGTGATTTTATTTATTTATTTAGTGGGTACTTTAAAAATAACTAGTGATTTTACAATGGTTTGTTGACTCTTTAACATTTGTTATCGCAGATTTATAGTCAATCTGACATTGGACTACGCAATTTTTTTTTCTGATGACACTGTCTGCAATGGCTCGGCTTTATATCATTATTTGAACTGTCACTGACAGCACATGATTGTTTTTACAAATATTTTTCTTGCAGCTTAGGTCATCAGGTCATGTCAAGATTCTGTTCTTGATGTGTGGAAATGACTAAGATCTATAGCAGAAATAATTCTCTGTTTTGCCATTAGGCCATTTTATTATTTTTTGTTGTTGTTATTTTTATCCTTCTAAGTCAGCCTGAACTGCAGTAATTTATGATGAAAGGTGCAAACAATAAACCTGAAATAAATCTGAAGAAGGTTTCAAGACATAACAGAAAAAACATGTGGTAAACCGCGCCAAAAGACAGAAATGTATATGGAAAAAACTGTGTTAAATAAACTATATACATACACTTAAGGAGGTTCAATATTTTGCTGGTGTATGTTGAACTCAGAACAAAACAGAATAGGAGACGATAATAGTGCAATATGTCACAAGTTTTAAAAGAATCTCTAAAACTCAATAAAAGACTAACTCACAATCTCTAGAGCTGCTAAGAGCTCTGCTGTTTAGCATGTGGACAGAATAATCCCCGTCATAGGATACATGGGTATTCCTTGTATAAGGCTTTCAATTTTCAACAACCATGTAGGGAAGAAACAGAGGAAAAGAACCAATGGCACAGTATATTGTATGTAATTTTAGATGTATTAAAAAGCAAGTATCATACTTACAATTTTCAGAACTATGATTTGCTCTGGTGGTATGTGCTTAGGGTGGTACAATCACCACCTGGGATATGCAGGATTCAGTGCAGTAGAACAGCACCTGGATGAAAAAATAATAAAAATAAGAATTGTATAAATAGCAGTTAACTTTATTAATTAAAAGTACATATATATATATATATATATATATATATAGTATAAAAGCAAATTTAGCATAAAGATAAAGTGCTCCAGTCCCTTTATCTTTATGCTACATTTGCTTTTTCATCCTTCATTATTTTTTCATCCTGGTGCTGTTCTGAGGATAACCCTAGTTAAATGATTTAGAACAGATAAGATAGAATCTCAAAAACAGAGTCTCGCCCAATAGATCACCTTTTATGTTAACGCCACTTTTTATAGAAGATGTTATATTCTAAAAAAGTGGCATTAACATAAAGGGTGATCTATTGAGAGAGACTCTGTTTTTGAGATTCTCTCTTATCTGTTCTAAACATGACAATTATAGTAATAATAAACAAACATTTGGTAAAGTACCTACGTACCTATGAAATTCTGGTGCACCAGTCAAGCAATAGGAGAACTCGAATAGAAACAAAAATGGAAAATTATGCTATCTTTAGTGTACCTATAATCTTAATTTTAATAATGACATGAGGTGAATATTAAATGACATGTCAACCAGAATATGAGAAAAAAAACATAGAGGGACGCAAGAAAAACACAGCAAAGGTAAAAATCAATAAAGGGAACACCCTTGGAGAAAAGGGAAACTGACCACGTCAAAAGCATGTACATCCAACATTCGATGAAACCAGCCTAGAAACATTATCTTTGATGTAAAGATAAGCCCTTGTTGTCCACCCAAACGCCAAAAAAAAACACTGAATCAGATTCACAGTAAATACCAAGGAGTCAGAGGGCGAGACAGTTTTATTCCTAACATTCTTCAGACAGGCAGAGTCTGACAGACAAAAACACCCTGAACATCCACATGAGCAGCTGAGATAATTGGCCGAAAAACATTGAGATATCGAAAAGATCTTACTGATATCCTGTGGATATCCCAGGATCCCTGGAAAGCATCCAAGCCACTAGATGGAGGCAGTCTTTGACCAGCAATGAATGTGAATTATTTTCAGGGTCTTAGAGGAGAAGAGGTGTAACCAGCCTGGAGAGGCCAAGATTGTAAAAATGCATCCACCGCCGCACAATATGGATCTGGCAGCCAACTGAAGAAGGTCACAACCTGATGATTGGTCCTTGAGACGAACAGATAAACTACAAATAGGCCCTGGATATCATTTGTTGCGGCTTAAACAAAATTGATAAATCTCCTTCACAACCACTGGGAAAACAAGGAATCAAGCTCCTCCAAATTGATTGATATACTGTAGTGTGGACACATTGACAATCCACAGAAGTATACAGCAATCTGATGGATTCCTTGCTAGACCGTGAATAGCAAAATAACCCGCTATTATCCCCAGACAATTTATGTGAATGCCTGCCTCTGCATCTGACCAAGGATCTCCCATAGAGAGGTCTGCACAGGCCGCTCTCCATCCTCACTAACTGTCATCTGACTCCACCTCAAGGTATCCGGAGTGGTATCAAAGATGGCTATGCCATTCCAAGCGTCCATGTGAAGTATCCACCACTGAAATCTCTACTTTCACATGCAGAGTGGAATCTGAGAGCAATCAGTTGGTCGTAAGAAGGGCATTATCTTAGAAAACCGGCCTTCAAACTATGCATTTCGTGATAGTGGAGAGGACCTAGGTAAATGACAGGAGGCCCACCAAACTCGCCAGCGGGTGAAGGAAAAAGTCCTCCTCAGTTCCAACTTGATATCTCGGATTTAGTATTGTGGTAATCAAAGGACACAATTCACTGTCTGTATCGAAACCTAGAAACTGAATGACCTGAGAGAGACAGCGCCGATTTGTCAAGTTTCACTACAAAACCACAAAGACTCCAACAAGCAAATCATTTAATGCATTTGAAAACTGCAAGCATGTGGTGGCAGTGCAAAATAGCAGGAGATCTGCTATAATCAGACAATGAATACCCTTTGCTTGTAGGACATACCATTACTGGCTTCACCAGCTTGGCTCAGGCAAAGGGTAGACAAGTGAATTGGTACGTCCTCTCTCGCCCATGGAACCGAATGAGTGATTTTCCTGAGCCACCGGTACAAATTGGTGGGCATCCTCCAGGTCTAGGGGTGTGAACCCGTCATCCTTCTGGAGCAGGTCCTGTAGGAGCTGGATAAGACTGAAACATTGATATGCTGTGATTATCTGCTTTGGAATTAATACAGTGGTGTAAAGCTTCTTGTTTGGTATAACTATGGATGGTAAGCAGGGTAAGCACGGATTAACTAAACTGTGTGCTCGGTTCTTGGGCCTTTATATATATATATATGTGGGTGTTGCATTGAGGAAACCGGCCCAGAGGCAGCAAGGAGGGCAGAACTGTCCTCATAGATGGTTGTGTAGGTTCTACCTTATCTCCCTGTCAGTATAACTGGATTAACCATGTAGAAATATAAAATATACACCTGTGTACCAGGGGATAGACACAATTGATGGAGGTCCCAAACTAGTAACATGTCAAGGTGCCTTCTCTGCCTGACAGATGCCTTCTTCCCAGATTCTCCTTAATCAGAGAGCATGCATAATTTGTTTCTTGAGTCTATTTAAAAATTAGCTTCTTTGAATACAGTAGATGTTGGATATTTGGGGAGGTGAAATCCGTACAGGCCTCAATATGGTCCCATACTATTAATTTCATATGTCAGATTGTTTTGAGTAATTGTTGGTAAAATATCCATTTAATAAATAAATAAATGTTACAGGATTGAGTTTATTATAAGAACATTCCTGTCAGATTTTTTTCAAGAACTGTCAAGCTAATAAGTAACAGAAACATGTTGAGACAATTCTACACCTGATTCTAAAAGTAATTTGTCAGTTTTCCTAGTCCATCAAGCTCAGTCCACTGTGAAAATATGTTGTACTTATTGCTTTGTTGCTTTGTCTAGTTAATACGGCTTTGCCACTTAGTATTTCAAAAGGATGTAATATTTATGAAATACTAATGCTAACTGCAATCAGGGCCATCTTTGAATTTGATTGGGCCCTGGGCAAGCATTTACCTGGGCCCCCTGACTACATATAGATACACACAAGAACATACAGACTACATATAGATACACTGACAAACATGCAGATACAAAGGTACACACACTGACTACATATAGATACACTGACACACAGATACACAACCTGACACGCATGCAGATATACAGATACAAACACTGACACATACATATACACACACACACAAACACAAATGGACAACATACAGATACAGAGACACATTCTGACAGACGTACTGACAGACTCACACACAGACAGCCATACTGAAACACAAAGACATACTGAACTCTCACACACACAGACATACAGATACACTGACAGACATACTGAAACACACATACACACAGACACTGACAGACATACATAAATACATACATTTTGACACTCACACCATACTGAAACACACATACACACTGAACCACACAGACACTGATAGACTCACGCACACAGACATACAGGCACACATACAGACATACTGAAACACACATACACACAGACACTGACAGACAAACACACAGACATTTTTACACACACAAACAGCCATACTGAAACACACATACACACATACAAACTGAACCACACAGACACTGACAGACTCGCACACACACAGACATACTGACAGACATGCACACATACAGACATACTGAACCACACAGACAGACGCACAAACATACACTGACAGACTCTCACACATACAGATACACTGACAGACATACTGGCACACTGACAGACATACATAGACCCATACATACATACATACTGACACACACACTCAGATACTCATGCAAAATTTGATAACCACCCTCCAGTTTCTTACCACTTCCTGGAGGGTGGCTTCCCTGGGGTCCAGTGGGCTGGCTGGGAGTTAAGCTCTTGCTCTCTCCCGGCCTGGCCCCCTCCGGAACAGCTCCTTCCTCCCGGGCGGCTCCTGTTTCTGTGGGAGGAAGTGACGCGCGGCTGTCACTTCCAGTGCAGCCGAAAAGCAAGGGCCCGGTCACGCTGTGAAAGCGCCACAATGCTGACACAGGCCCACCGGGCGGCTCTAAGTGCATGGGCCACCCGATGGACCCTCATAGTTTGCGGGCAGAGAGCAAACGGGGCAGCTGCCTTGGGCCCCCCAGCAGGGACAGGGCCCGGGGCAGCTGCCCCGTTTGCCCCGTGTTAAAGACGACCCTGACTGCAATCCAAAGATACCAAAGAAGGTCTACTTTGTCTTATGGACAAGCCTAAGGTTGATAAAAGTTGACAAAAGGCACAACCTTTGTCCAGTCCCAGCAGGCGTAAAAAAGTGGAGTAGTTTCCATGAAAATTAATGGAATGTCCTTGCTGATTGCTTTACTTTTAGAACTTTGTCCCAGGATTTTTCTATGTCTATAACCCCATAATTTTTTTGGTTTCATTTTTGCTTGTGGCATACGAGGGCTTTAGTCAATGCAACAAGCAAGCCTAACACTAAAGACAATAAATATACTATAGAGAAATATGCACTGAATGTCCCAGACCAACAGTGCTGGATAAAGTGGCTTTCACTCCAGAGTTCATTCCTGTCTTCATCACATTTATGACTAGATCAGGTAAGAACCCCTGCAAAGGTTTGGAGCAGGGACCTCACTCTACACAAATACTACAAATGACTTGATGTTGGATGTTGGACCACTCACACAGATTTTCCTCATGGTGGACTAATGCCTGAATGGCATGACCCCTATAGACACACAACTGCTTAGAGAATGGGGGCAACAGGTGCTATACATGCAATGGTGAGGTTCCTGGCGCTTATTAGATCTGGGTACGACAGCTGGTTCTTTCCAAACCTTCCCCAAGTCTCTTCTCTACGATCTGGGTATAGGTCAGGAAAGGGTACAGAGAAGCAGCACCTTCTGGGCCAACTTAGTCTTATCCGCTGAATGCCATAAAGCTTCACTCTTCATTGCGGGCTGGTTGTGTCATTTATCGCCACAGTGGTCGGAGCTCACCCAGGACCCCTGGTTCTGCAGACAGTATCAGGATTCCAGATTTATTTTCTGGCTCGACCCCTACAACAATTTCCACCAGCAACCCATTCAGATATATAGGGAGTTGCTTGCCTTAGTTCATACTTAACCAGATGGTCTCAAAAAATGGTGTGATAGACAGGACGGAGGGCCCTCCCTGCTTGCTGAGCAATACTTATTAGAGAGGAAGAAGACTGGCAACTTCTGGCCGGTGATCAACCACTGTGTCCTCAACATGTATGTTGTCTACCAGCACTTGAAGATGGAGTGTATCCATCTCCTCTGAGACTTACTCTATGAGGACAAACTGGTTCTCTCGTCTTGAAAGACAGGCGATTCCTACAATTCCGGTGGGAAGGATCAACTGTGGTAATTCACACGCCTCACCTTTGGCCTCAGTTCACCCCATCCTGGTACTTTATCAAGCTCCTGAAGCCAGTCATGTTGTCTCTGAGACAGAAAAAATATACAGGGCGCCACAATCACCAGATAAATAAACGAAAAAGATGAAGATAATATTGTTTTATTTGATAATGTGCACCAACAATGTGCAAATAGTAAAAAATATATTCACATAAAAAGCCTCAATAGGCTAAAAGACCCATAGGTATAGCAGCTCTTATATAACATGAAAAAGTGCTAAATGCTAAAGTGCAGACAGTAATATAAAGTGGCAGAGTGCAACTCCCATCACTTCAAGCTGGTAAACATAAACAATGTCCACAACTAGTCACATAGACAAAAATCATGTGAAACAGAAACTGCTGATACCAAAGTAGAAGGGTCCCCAATGCTGCTCAACGCGTTTCGTCCTTGAGACTTCGTCAGGAGCTTCTTGATCTTCCCTCTTTCTTCTCTCTTTTAAATCCGCCGGTCTGCCGGTTCTTTCGTGACTACGCATGCGCCCGTCACGCGCACCGTCATACGTCATGACGCACGCGTGAACGTACTGCGCATGCGCGGCCACGTTGGAACGCAAATAACTTTATTGTTCAATGTGCATAGTAGCAACTGAACGTCTTACAACAAGAATGTTCATAATACTGCTGAGACTATCGGATGATTGAATAAACGTTGCTTCATAGGGAAGGGAAGAAGGGAAAAGGGGAAGAAAAAAATTTAATAAACCAAAAAATGTGTATATATATTAATATAGACCAAAAATCAAAATATATATATAAATATAAAAAGAGGTGCATATAGCACAAATAGAGAAATTGTATATTTAAATATTTAAAAATATATCAAACAGGAGGGGAATAAAAAATAGTATAAAGCACATTTATTCTTAAATAAATTGAATACTCATTTTTGACACTCATTTTTAACATCAAAAAAAAATAAAATACAATAGATGCAGTATCTAAGGAACAGGTTACACATATAAAAATCCTACATCATAATGATAGAAAAACAGATACTGCATATATAAGAGGATATTATGTCCATAAACATAAATATAAATAGATATGTAGACATAAATAGAATGGGGACATCCATAATAATACATAGATAACAGAGGTAAAAATGTTGAACTTTTTTTTAAAATATTGTCTTTTAAAACATCATTTAAAAAACACATAAAAAAAAAAAAGAAGAAAAAAAAAATCCTTTAATCAATAAAGGATAAAATATCTAAATCTGTATTAAGACCCAAGGGAACAGATGATTTCATTTTATAAATCCATTCAGTTTCTCTTTTTGCTAGCATCTTTTCTATATCTCCCCCTCTCCAATGTGGTATAACTTTATCAATCCCTATACATATAAAATCTTTAAAATCAAACACATTGCATTCATTACAATGTCTAGGAACACTATGTTTCGTATTCTTATTTTTAATCCCGTTAAAGTGTTCAAGTAATCTTATATGAAGTTTCCTAATTGTGCGTCCTATATACTGGGCGCCACATTTACATTGTAACATATAAACAACAAATTGACTTTGACAATTGATAAAGTGCTTAATCTTAAAAGTTTCTTTGGTTACTGAACTACAAAATTCTATTACCTTATTTTTCTGAAACTTACACCGAATTATTCACCCAATAGATTTAGGACTAATAAGTCTAATCAATATAATAATAGGGGGACTACTAAGGGATCCTATACAGCGAGAGTGGAAAATATTGAAAGAAATGATAGGGCGGTCAGACGTAAAGAGCCCCAAAAATCCACTGAAAATGAGAAAGGTAGAGATATACAAGATCAACGTGAAGTTTTTTTAGAGAAACGCCAAAGGAGCACTCTACCACGAGACCAAAATTCATGGTCTCACAGAAACAGGTTTTCCCCCTTACAGATCACCTGCACTCCCCCCAAGAAGAGAAAGCTCCTAGGGGCAACTGGAGGGCTAGGGGGAATAGAGGAAGGGGAAATGTCAGATTAAATACGGTAAAGAACAATGAAGGTATTCTAAATTTGTCTAATGAGACTTTTAGTACTGAGCAATTACAGATTTTAAATAAAGGTCTAAAATTTGCCCCCCAGACAGATCCTAATTTGTTCGAGTTATTTATTGATACTCAGAAATTTTTAAGAAAACTCACAATTAAAAGATTTTTTGAGAAGAAAAAAGAGACTGTTTTTAAAAATAAAATAGATGATGGCCAACATGGCCCATTAATTGAGGGGACACAAATTGATATTGATAACACTATAACGGAGGTTATTCATTCAGGTTTTAAAAATAAATCAAAGTTTTTCCCAACATGGGAAAAAGGAGACCATATACCTGTTTTTAGTGAAATGATAATGAGCGAATTTGAGAATTTTTCTAAGAATAGAGGCAAAGAGAATTTGACAAAGAAAGAAAAACAAGCTTTGAAAGCACTTAAAGAAAATAAAGGGATAGTGATAAGACAAGCTGATAAAGGTGGCAGTATTGTGATTTTAAACAGAGATGATTATCTAAAAGAATCCCAGAGAATATTAGGAGATTCCAACACTTATAAAACCTTGGCCAACAATCCTACCTTTAGTTTTAAGGGAGAATTACGCAAGATATTACAGTCAGGTATGGAAAAAGGAATAATTGATAAAGATGAATTTCAATATCTCTTTATTAATTCACCTAAAATGGCTGTTTTTTATTATTTGCCAAAGGTACATAAATGTTTGGTTTCTCCACCAGGGAGACCTATTATTAGTGGGATTGGCTCACTTACGAGTAATATATCCCAATATATAGATTTTTATTTACAAAAATATGTTATTACAACTGGATCTTACACTAAGGATTCCACCCAGATCATTAGGGAATTTGAAGGTCTAGAGTGGAAAGATGAGTATCTTTGGGTCACTATTGATGTAACATCTCTATATACTGTGATAGACCATGAAAAAGGATTGAAGGCAATACAAAACATGTTGTTCAATGACCCCCAGATGAATCCTGATCAAGCTATTTTTATTTTGGACCTTATTAGGTTCATTTTATTTTATAACTATTTCTGGTTTGAAGGACAGTATTACCTACAAATATGTGGAACAGCGATGGGCACCAGGTTCGCACCAAGTTATGCCAACATTTTTGTGGCAGATTGGGAGTGGAATAATATATGGCATAACAACCCATTTGGTGCGAACCTGGTGCAATGGAGGCGTTATATAGATGATGTTCTGTTTATCTGGAAAGGGAGTAGAAGTTGCCTTGATGAGTTCTTAATGTATATTAATTCCAACAGTTATGGTCTTAATTTCACATCTGATATTAATGAAACATCTATCAATTTTTTAGATCTAACCTTATTCATTAAAGAAGGAAACGTTTTTAGTAAAACCTTTTTCAAACCTACGGATGGCAATGGGTTTATAGAGTTCTCTAGCTGTCATCATCGTAATTGGTTAACCAATATTCCCAAAGGACAGCATATGAGGATTTTTAGAAACTGTACAGAAAAAGATGATTTTAGAGAGCAAGTTCAGGTTTTAAATAAGAAATTTGCTGATAGAAATTATCCTAGTGAACTTCTATGTAATACACAAAAGAGGGTAGAAAGTTTACGAAGGAAAGATCTTTTAATTGATATTCAACGTAAGAGTAAAAAGAAAGTTGACAGTAATAAGTTTGAATTCGCTTTTTTAACTAAATTTAATAATAAAGCCAACTTAATAGAGAAAACGATCCGTAAAAATTGGCCTATTTTATTACAAGATAGATTTTTAAAGAATATTTTACCGGAGAGACCCAAGGTATTATATAAGAGGCCTAATAACCTCAGAAGTATTTTAGCCCCTAGCATTTTACCTAAGAAGGAAGTTGACAAAAGTGGTATCAATTTTTTATCCGAAAAACCTAAAGGTTTTTTTAAATGTGGGAGATGTACTACGTGTAAGTTTCAGAAAAATAAGGTAATAGAATTTTGTAGTTCAGTAACCAAAGAAACTTTTAAGATTAAGCACTTTATCAATTGTCAAAGTCAATTTGTTGTTTATATGTTACAATGTAAATGTGGCGCCCAGTATATAGGATGCACAATTAGGAAACTTCATATAAGATTACTTGAACACTTTAACGGGATTAAAAATAAGAATACGAAACATAGTGTTCCTAGACATTGTAATGAATGCAATGTGTTTGATTTTAAAGATTTTATATGTATAGGGATTGATAAAGTTATACCACATTGGAGAGGGGGAGATATAGAAAAGATGCTAGCAAAAAGAGAAACTGAATGGATTTATAAAATGAAATCATCTGTTCCCTTGGGTCTTAATACAGATTTAGATATTTTATCCTTTATTGATTAAAGGATTTTTTTTTTCTTCTTTTTTTTTTTTATGTGTTTTTTAAATGATGTTTTAAAAGACAATATTTTAAAAAAAAGTTCAACATTTTTACCTCTGTTATCTATGTATTATTATGGATGTCCCCATTCTATTTATGTCTACATATCTATTTATATTTATGTTTATGGACATAATATCCTCTTATATATGCAGTATCTGTTTTTCTATCATTATGATGTAGGATTTTTATATGTGTAACCTGTTCCTTAGATACTGCATCTATTGTATTTTATTTTTTTTTGATGTTAAAAATGAGTGTCAAAAATGAGTATTCAATTTATTTAAGAATAAATGTGCTTTATACTATTTTTTATTCCCCTCCGGTTTGATATATTTTTAAATATTTAAATATACAATTTCTCTATTTGTGCTATATGCACCTCTTTTTATATTTATATATATATTTTGATTTTTGGTCTATATTAATATATATACACATTTTTTGGTTTATTAAATTTTTTTCTTCCCCTTTTCCCTTCTTCCCTTCCCTATGAAGCAACGTTTATTCAATCATCCGATAGTCTCAGCAGTATTATGAACGTTCTTGTTGTAGGACGTTCAGTTGCTACTATGCACATTGAACAATAAAGTTATTTGCGTTCCAACGTGGCCGCGCATGCGCAGTACGTTCACGCGTGCGTCATGACGTATGACGGTGCGCGTGACGGGCGCATGCGTGGTCACGAAAGAACCGGCAGACCGGCGGATTTAAAAGAGAGAAGAAAGAGGGAAGATCAAGAAGCTCCTGACGAAGTCTCAAGGACGAAACGCGTTGAGCAGCATTGGGGACCCTTCTACTTTGGTATCAGCAGTTTCTGTTTCACATGATTTTTGTCTATGTGACTAGTTGTGGACATTGTTTATGTTTACCAGCTTGAAGTGATGGGAGTTGCACTCTGCCACTTTATATTACTGTCTGCACTTTAGCATTTAGCACTTTTTCATGTTATATAAGAGCTGCTATACCTATGGGTCTTTTAGCCTATTGAGGCTTTTTATGTGAATATATTTTTTACTATTTGCACATTGTTGGTGCACATTATCAAATAAAACAATATTATCTTCATCTTTTTCGTTTATTTATCTGGTGATTGTGGCGCCCTGTATATTTTTTCTGTTTCTATTGTATGTTTTAAGGTTTGAGTGACCTTTTACAGTGGCTTGCCTGCATACAGATATCACTACACTTCACCCAACCCTGTATTTGTTCTATGTTGTCTCTGAGGGCTCAAGGGGTGAGATCCATCTTTTATCTGGACAACATTCTGCTGATGGCTCAAGAGCCAACCTTTCTCTGAGGAGAAACAATCCTGACGGTTTGACTACTGCAAGACGTCAGATGAGTTATTAATGTGGAAAAGTCAGCATCAAAACCCGCTTGGTCGGTTCAATTTCTGGGCTTTACTATGGTCTCCAAGATTGTGGCGATCAGAAGGATATCCCACGTATGGTCCGGAGACTTCGATTCACTCTATGGGACCTAGCTCGGATGATAGTCCTTCTCTCCTCATCTATTTAGACTGTCTTCCTGGGTCCGCTACACTTTTGCGACCATACAACGTGTAAAGGTTTTCCATTGGTGGGCCTTGTCTTCTTATAATCAGAACATATCTCTCACCAACAAGGTTCACTGCAAACTACAATTGTGGCTGAGACAAATGGAGGTGTGGAACGGCAATGCGATCATCGGATCTCGTCCGGAGTTTGTGCTAGAGTCAGACGCCACCCCCTGGGCTGGATTGCGACATGTGATGTTGTGGCAACAGGAGATTTTTTAACCCTGGACAAACGGATCCTACACATCAACTGACTGTAACTGATAGTGGGTTCCTTCGCTATTCACAACTTCATGAAGCACATGAGCCACTGCTCTCTGTTCCTTCTAATGGCCAACATGTGGGTGGTTCGCTACATAAATTGCCAGGGAAGCACTCTTTCAAAGATCCTATCTTACTCAGGACATCTATTAGTATTGCTTGGACAAGCATCTTTCCATTAGAGAGAAATATTTCCATTGGCAAGGCAATCTAGTAGCACCAGTGACAGGAGACTGCATCTGGATATCTTCTTCCTCCTGGGTGGTCTTTGTGGCCCTTCCCTTCTGGACCTGTTTGAGTCCAGTGCTATTTGCTGCTGGACGTTTCTTTAGCTGACTTTTTGCAGACATGACCCCTGTTGGGGGCGTATGCGTTCCTACATTCCCCATAATTCCGTGGACTCTTCATTTCCCAGCTCACAGTCTGCAACTTCTGTGCAGGCCACTTGTCTCTCCGTCTCCTCTCTGATGCTTTCCGGCAGAGCATTGCATTGGTAACCCATGGCAAGGCACTCACTCTCCAAGATGTGTCCGAGTGAGAGGTAGAATTAGCTGTGGTTTCTACACCACCAGCTGGAGGTGTAGAACACAGGCTACCTTGGGATCAAAGAGGGGCAATGCTCTGACCTCTCAACTGCCCTATTTCCATTTGGGTGCAGCAACTACGTGTGCCACAGGTTGCTAACGCCTGATCTAAATAGTAATTGTTACTATTTATGCTGTACTATAACATAGCTATAAAACTAACCTAGGTTACAGAATAACTGAAACATTAACTCTTTTTTTTTTTTTTTAGATAGTGTTATTTTATGCTAATGATGATAATTAGAAAAAAAAACATGCTTTTTAGCTTTGGCATCTTTTCATATTTTAACTTTGGGGGTAATAGAATGGATTCCCAGTTGCTTTGTAATGACTTAAATGAAAACCATTAAAATGCAGACCACTTTTTTGGCTAAATCTGGAGCGTTAGGAATTCCAGGGCAGCAGGCCAGCTCTACTGATGTAGTGTAAAATAAGCACATTTAGCATGTTGTTTCTGGCTCAGCATGCACAAGGTATGGACATATGTCATTATTTTTTTCACTTTTCATTATATGCATGTCATATATTCCAGTTTTTATGGAGAGCAGCAGTATCTGAAAGAGGAAATAAATGTCATGTGATGCAGATAAAATATGGTCTAGGTGAGATAGAAGCACATATCACCGGAAATATTTGGGCACTGACATGAGTTTTATGTCTGGTGTTTACAAAGTTACAGTTATTTAATGAATATGAGTTTAAAGTGCAGCCTCTCTGGTTTAATTTGAGGGTATTCACATCCAAATTGGAGAAAGGGTTTAGGAAATACAGCTCTTTAATATGTAGCCCCTCTTTTTCAAGGGACCAAAAGTAATTGGACAATTGACAAGTTTGTTTTCCTGACACTATAGTGATCCTTTAAAAGAAACCTACATATATGTTACATATACATTAGTAACATCAAGTCATCTGTATAGTTTGTTTTTTATATGTAAGTGTTTATTAAGTAAAAGAGACATATTATATTGCAATGAGCGCATGCAAAATATTGAAATACTTAAAGGGACACTGGGGGAACTCTCAAGGGGTTAACGTTGCCTCCAGCAGCAATGTCCACTGCCCCTAGGTGGGGAATTTTCAGATTCAGGAAGCAAGTAGTGCCACGGGGCAGGGGCGCTGCTGATTGGTTGAGAGTGTCAGCTGACTGCTTTCAGCCAATGAGTGACTCCCCATATATTAAACTGGCTTGGAAGCGTACCTTCAGTTAGCCGCTAGAGGCGGAGTTAACCCTCAAAAGTAATTATTTCAGTTTATTAAAAACTGCAATAATTACCTTTGCAGGGTTAAGGGACCTGGGACTATGCACCCAGACCACTTCAGTGAGCTGAAGTGGTTTAGGTGTCTATTGTGTTCCTTTCAGGGACGGACTGACAACTCATGGGGCCCCTGAGCAATAGAAGATCACGGGCCCCCCTTGTACAAACCAACTTGCAAACTACACATATATACATCACACCCACATACACACACAACCCACATGTTCATCCTTGTGTTACAGATAAAGGCTCTAATGGGCGATAAGGGCTCTGATGGGGGAATAGGCACTGTAGTGGGATTATAGGGGTTGTAATTGGGGATACAGACTGTAGTATGGGGCTTGGGTGGTTATGGGCTGTCATGGGGGATAGGGGCTGTAGTGGGGCGGTAGGGGCTGTAGTGGGGCCATAGGGGATGTAGAGGGAGGAGAAAAGCTGTAGTGGGGTATAGGGGTTGTAATTGGGGATAGAGTCTGTAGTGTCGACGTTAAGGGCTGTCATGGGGGAATAGGAGCTATAGTGGGGAGACAAGGACTCTAATGGGGGAACAGGAGCTGTAGTGAGGTGGTAGGGGCTGAAGTGGTGATATAGGGGATGTATTATGGGAAGAAAGGCTGTAGTGAATATAGGGTATGTAATTGGGGATAGAGACTGTAGTGTGGGGGTTGGGTTGTTTGGGGCTTCATGGGAGATAGGGGCTCTAGTAGAGGGTTAAGATTATAACAGGAAAGTTTCAGTGCAAATGGGGCACTATATTTGTTCTGGTGCCTATTGTGTATATTTAAGTTTGCCTCTGATTAAATATTGCCCTGCATTTCTAAATTAATGTTTTCTATGTGTACCATTTTTTAAGTTGATAATCTGCATTGCGCTCAGTGGTGGAACTAAAATAGAAAGGGCCCTGGTCCAATAACTGTTTTGAGACCCCCCCTATCGCAAGGATGGAAAAAAGGGTACAACTCCCACAATGCAGTGGTTGCTGCTGAGATCTCTGCTCTTCCTGCACAGGTCCATCACACGCCCAGTAATGACGCCGAGGCTGCGATGACATCATATCCTGGCTTCCGGCTCACTGCATGGCGAAGACCGTCAGACACAGTCAGATGCACACAGTCCCACACACAGTCACTCACACACAGTTACAGGCAGACAGTCAAACACGCAGGCAATCACACAGGCAGACAGTCACACATACACACACAGATTCACAAACAGTCACACACACAATCACAGGCAGACAGTCACACACACACACAGTCACATACAGTCACTCACACACACACACACCCACAATCACAAGCAGACAGTCACACACACACACATAGTCACACAGACAATCACAGGCAGACAGTCACACATACAACACAATCACAGACAGTCACACACACACACACACACACACAATCAGAGGTAGACAATCACACACACAGTCACACAATCAAAGGCAGACAGTCACACAGACAGTCACAGGCAGACAATCACACACACAGTCAAAGACAGTCACAATCACAGTTACACACAGCACACACTCTCACTTACAGTAAGCTTGGGCTGGAGGAGGAATGGATTCAGTTCCTGCTGTGTTGTAGTTGGGGAAGCAGGGACTCCTTCCTGCTTCCCCTCTGTGTGCAGCAGTAAGAGGCTGCATGTAGCTCCACCCCCACATCTGGCTTGGATCCACCCCCATGGTCGATCTGACTCCGCCCCCAAATCTCCATGCAGGTCTACTGCTCCAGCTCCCAGCCCCTGCGTGTGTGAGCTGTGTCAGCTGCCCGGCGCCCCTGCTGCTATGCCGCCCGGTGCAGCCACACAGCTCACTGATCTCCAAGCCTGGCCAGCCCTCGTGGCATCCCCCTATCTGATGGCACCCGGGGCAGACCTTCCCCCACAAACATATACAGATACACACACAGACACATAGACACACATACAGATACACAGACGCACACTGACACATACAGATAGAAAGACACATACAGATACAAAGACACACATTGGCGTAACTAAATAGAGAGGGTCCTGGTGCAAAAATTTGTTTCCCCTCCTCCCTATTGCAAGGATGGACAAAAAAGTAGATTCCCATCTGTCGTACAACTAGCGCAATGCTTTGCCAGTTGGGGATCTACCATTTGCCCATCCTTGCAGGGTTGTATTTAGCACTAAGGAGTGTTTGTATGTCGGATTGTAAGTATTTTCTTGTATGGAGTATGTGTGTGTGAATTTAGAGGTGTATTTGTGTATAGTGTTGTGTGTTTTTATGTACTGTGTAGTGTTTGGTTTTGAATGTAGGGGTGTGTGTGTATGTAGTGTTGATGTTTGAATGCAGGGGTGCATTTGTCTGTAGGGTTGGCGTGTGAATGCAGAGATGCATACTCATATACACATAAACTGCCATACACACACATACACTGCCATACACACACACATAACGACACACAATGACACAGATAGACACACATGCATATACACACACAGGTACAGTCATGCAGATACAGACACACACTGACACACATAGATACACAATAACACATATACCAATACACAAACACACACACTAACACACATACAGATACACAAACACACACATATACACAGACACACTAATAATACAAATACACAGCCTTACACATAGATACACAGATATAGATAGACACACAGATAACATTACATAGTAACTACCCCTCCTGCTTTCGTACCTTTTTGATGCAGGAGGTTTTTTTTCCCTGGTGTCCAGTGGCACCTGGCTGAATGTGATGGGAGTCAGGCTCTCCTTCCTCTGGTGTTGCCTCTTGGTCTCCCTCTCTCTCTCCCAGGAGCTTGTTGGTAAGAAGGGAGGAGACTTCTTCCCAGCACAGCAGCAATACATAGATCAGGGGGCCCGGACGCACTGATATAGGGACCCCTGATAAAAAAATTTACATCGTTGAGGCACACATCAATGTCAATACGTGACAAAGCGCGCCTCCGTGCACTGGGCCGCATTCAGTATCTCCTCCCCCGGGCCCCACCTCTAGTTCTGGTAAGTACTTCTGCCTCACTTGGCTCTAGGACAGCGCAGTTATTGCGCGTCGGACTCGAGCGGCCGGTGTAAAAGTTGTAGTGTGTGTGTGAGGGCGGCCGGCCCCCTTTCTAGGCCGGGCCCTCGGACCATGTCTGAAGTGCCCGACTGATCAGTCCACCCCTGGTTCCTTTAATTATTTGTATTGTTTTATCCTCACCTTGTTAGTGGGAGGTGCTAGGTTAAAAAGCCTGGGCCACTGACTAATTCATCTATCCCAATGACTCCATCATTTAGAGGTGGACCAGTGCTTTCACCAATTCTATTGCTCACAGGAGTGAGGGGTGATCTAAAAGAGCACGAATGCTTGGCTCTCACTATATACTATTGTTTGACAAAAACAATGTGCAGCACCCAAAGACTGATGCACCATTAACACCATAATGAGATTTAGTCGTTATGAAGCTTAGTGTGTCCCTGTTATTCTTGTTGGTTTATTTAGTAAAGTGAGAAGGTCAGGAATTCAAATGTAACTCCATAATAGCTGTATTGGAACACATTTGCCAAGTCAGCAATGCTTTCAGTTTGGCTATTTTGGTTTACAATTTTAAATTCACTTTGATTTCTTGACAATGCTCACTTTAATGAATAACCCTGTTGATGTTTGGTGCTAAGTTAATATCATTAATATAATTTTTGCTGGTTTCAATTTTAAAGGAATATTCTAAGCACCATAAACACTACAGCACATTCAGCTTACTTCCTTATTTTCCTCCTGTAAATATTTTTATGGAGTCTGCACAATTTGTGATTTGTTTTTGCAGAAAAAGCTGACAGGCATTTAGAGTGGCCCAATTCTCCTATACCCCAGTATTCGCCACCTCTTTTTTCTTTTGATTACACAATACAAATATTTTTACTGATGGCAAGAAAGAGAACTGTTTCATTAAAGGGACACTATAGTCACCAGAACAACTACAGCTTATTGAATTTGTTCTGGTGAGTAGAATCATTATCTTCAGGCTTTTTTTGCTGTAAACACTGTCTTTTCAGAGAATAAAATGTGTTTACATTACATCCTAGTGATAACTTCACTGGCCAGTCCTCAGATAGCTGTTAGAGATCCTTCCTGGGTCATGGCTGCCTAAAATGCATCCAAACATTCAGTATCTCCTCCCTCTGCATGCAGACACTGAGCTTTCCTCATAGAGATTCATTGATTCAATTTATCTCTATAAGGAGATGCTGATTGGCCAGGGCTGTGTTTGAATTGTGCTGGCTCTGCCCCTGATCTGCCTCCTTGTCAGTCTCAGCCAATCCTTTGGGGAAGCACTGTGATTGGCTCAGAACAACACTTCTGATGATGTCAGCAGACAGCTTGTTTTTCTGAGGCAAACAGCATGCAAAGCTACAGCTTCAAGCTTGAATACAAGTAAGATTTTGCAATATCTATTGAGGAATTAGGGATCCAGGGGGGCTAGATGGTGGTTTTAACACAATAGGGTCAGGAACACATGTTTGTGTTCCTGACCCGATAGTGTTCCTTTAATACTTTTCCAATAGTGAAGATTTATTTGTGCTGCCAGAGTAGTTGCTGTTGTTGTCATACACCTCTAAAAATATTTTGACAAAACATGGGGGTACTTCGCTAATAGCCATATCAACTGCAAGAAGCTATAGTGTTAATATTACATGGAGTGTCCCTTAAATTAATTATTTTGTCTAGCGGCCAACATAAAATTTTTTGACCTAGTGTTTTGATTCTGAACAGCATCGGGTATCAGCAGTTAAACTTTACCTTGGCAAGAAGCATATTTATGGCATGTTTGTCAGATTATGTATTTAATAAAACTGTGCCTTATAAAGAGCTATTTCCATGCCTACAAGTGCACATTTAATTTTCATTAAAATACTCAGCACAAACCTGTTTCCAGTGGTTTCTTACACAAATGCAATTTATGACTGAAAGCCAGGAACAGTGTGGAGGCTATAAACTGAAGTTATCACCAGAGAAGAAATAATTTAAATTCAATTTATTTCAGTCATAATAAACAAGATAGTTCTAACTCAAAATAGTGGTCAGCATCAGGAACACTCTTGGTAAAATCTAAATTATTTAATTTGGCTGCTATACAGCCACATAATTCATATTTTACTATGTTTTAAATATGGTTTTAAATAGACTTACCTTATATCCTTAATGTCACTCTGCCACCCAAAAACCATATAGATGATAATCCTCATGTGCATGGTCTGTACATTGTGCACACAGTATCACCATAGATAGATAGATATTGATCTACATAAAGATTGTTTCAGCCTTATTCAATGTGGGTTCCAGAAATTGAACGTAAATACTTGGTGCATTTGTCATTTGGGGATTGGCAGTCGATTGGAAAGCCACTCATGACTACTTTTCAGCCATCTCTATGGTTTTCACCATGCCAAGGAGCTCATCAGATCCCATGATACGTTGGAGGGTCTAGATCAGGGATAGGCTACCTTTTGGTAGTACTGTGGCGTGCCGGTACACTTTTTTAAAATTGAGGTGTGTATGTTGCTGTATTCTGCTTGTGTAATTTATAGGTGCTTCAGTTGCTTTGTAATGGTGTATTTGAGTTATGTGGGCTTTTATACTATATATATCATAATGTATATGTTCATGAGTAGTTTGAGGTTTTGCATATGATACCTTTGAATGTGGGCTAGGTATAGGGGCTGCGGTTGTGTATGGAAATGTGCGTCTGGATGATATGTCATATTGTGTGTTTGGTGGTGTGTATGTGTAGGGCTGCTTCTGGCATTGCATGGTGGCATTGCATGTGAGAGGCTGCTAGTGTGTTTGTGTGCATAGCTGTGTGGTTTGTCAGTGGTGGTGTGTTTGTGGGAACTGTTTATGTTAGTGTATGGGCTTCTTCTGCAGCTCTCTGTATATCTAGCAGTATTGGTGGCTTCCCTGGGGTCCAGTGGGGGCAGGGCCTGCGATAGCTGCTGCGGGCTGCTCTTCTCTAATGCAGACTCCTGTTCACAAGTGCTCTGAATAAGTAATGTGGGATCACTTTCTCTAAGTGCTGCAATGCATAAATTGAGGATTGTCAATTATCACCTGCAATCACAGCTTGGTTTGCACTAGCAGATATGTGAAGTCCCACTGGGACTGATATGCCAGAGGTGGTTAGGCTCTGGCAGCCTTGAGTTCCGTGCAAAGGTACCTTGAGTGCCATGCATGGCAAACATGCCATAGGATGCTTACCCCTGGTCTAGATCTTTCCCTGTTTTTTTTTTTTCTATGTATTTCTTGATAATCACCTTGTGATTGAGCAATTATTTAATTGGGTTTTCTGACCAGTATGTGGATACTCAATGTCTACAATTAGATCAGGCTGCTTATAATCTGTATGGAGAGTTTTTGTTTACTTTATTTTGAAAGTTGTAGACCTGCAAGTCTCGCCGTGAATTACACCTTGTCTCTTTTATAGGGCCTGCAAATCTCTGTATGCCCTTTGTGGGCTCTATAAATACTCTCTTTATAAACATAAATCAGATGGATGATGCTCAAAAGAAAACTTTGTAACCGTAGCACAAAAAGAGAAGTGGGGCAAAGTTTGAAAAGTGAGACAGTCACCGTGGAAACCTATTCCATAGTTGCCATGGTGATTGTCCCGCTTTTAAAGCTACACTGTCTCAGTCTGGGGACTTTGCATAATTTGAAAAAACTCCCAACGGTGGTCTAGTGGCTGGTGGGGGGGGGGGGTAGAGGCAGGGAAAAGTGAGATTTACTTATCTGAACCTGTCAATTGCGTGCGGTGTCATCTTGTTTCAGTCGGACCTCTTCTGCTTCTGGGGATTTTTAGCCAGGAGCCAATGTCATTAAAGTACTCTTGTGCATGGGTGAGGGTAAAGCATTGAGATCTATGAAGGATCCTGTGAGACTGCTGGATCCTCCATGGACACAGCTAATATCTCTGCAGCCAACACTTGTGGCGGCTTGGAGATTGACAATTCTAGATGATGGTAGCTCCGCCTAGTGTCTTGAAATGTCAGGGATAGGAAATATACTGAGTCAAAATATTCCCTACATTGTCTCAGTATATCTTTTGACTGGGTTGGAATCTCAGTAAAATTCCAACAGTCAGTATTAGTATTTCATAAAGGTTCTATGTAATTTATCTCATTTTGCTGAGGGGTGACAGTGCTGATTTAAAAACAACTTTTGTAAATCTCCAAAATAGCGTTTGAAAGAGCTCTATTATTTATATAAAACATTACAGCCGTTTCTCTTTTGTTTTCAATTTGACATTTTTTACTGCATGGTCAACAAGAATAACAGAATGCAGTACAGTACATGGATATTGTAAGACTAGAAATGATTAACAATGGTATAATTGCTTTGGCGATTCTTTCACTAATCCTAGTATGGTGTTCGTTGATGTAGGTTCCATTGACCTGCAGGTTTTGGCCTATAACAGTCTGTCTAATTAAGTTAACTAATATAATATAACTAGGGGTAACTTAATGGGGAAAAAAACCTGTGGGGGTGGTGGAGTGGGCAGAGGGGTGGGATAGAAGGTCCTGATCCTTCACTTCTAGCTTAATATATGGTTGTCTCTGAATGGAGTTTTTTTTTATTTATTTTTTTATTTTAAATTATGATGGTTGCTTTTCTCCTCCAGTGTTACATCTAGTCCACTGGTCATATGCCATGGCCAGGCTGGGGTTGGACCCAAATTGTGTAATTTTCATACTTTTGTATGACCAATTTAGGGTTATTTGTTTTTTCAAGGCAGCCATGTCCAGTGGATCAGTTCTTTTCCACAATATGGATATTACCAAAAGTGCTGAGAATAGCATGTGGTACAGTAATGCTCATTGGGACTTTTGAAGTCCGGGAGGTAACATAAACTGAAGGCACATCTTTGGGGTCTGTGTAATCTCCATTTGGGGTGTCCTAGTAATCATCCGGAAGACAGCCTCCCAGGCTCCTAAATGTCCATACATAGAGCATAATGCACACTTACGCATGGCATCTCCAGCACAAGTTTGATTTGGTTGGCCATATGTAGTGTATATGTATAGCTGGCACCATATACCATTTATACATAATGTTACACTGTATTCTCTGTGTCCCGTGCAGGATGTTATTCCGTTATGTATGGACATCGCTCTGTTCCAAGAGTCTACTCCCCTCCCCCCAAACCATGTCCCATGTCCCCGGCCCAGTATTCCTTTTCGGGCTCAAGGCACTTTTCCTTCTCCTTATTTAGTAGTGAGTAGCTTATGGAAACTGATGGGTTTAAGTCTTAAACATACACCGATTCAAATGGTGAAAATGTGACATTATAGCTGTTTCTAATCACAAATACATAAGGGACAATTTTGCTCTGGTTTGAAATGGTTTAAATTTAAAGGGTTACTCCAAGCACCATGGCCACTTCAGTGATTTGAAGTGGTCATGCTAGTATGAGTATGTAGCTGCAGTGTTTCTGCTTGAAATACTACACAAATTAAGTGCTTTGTGCTAGTTACACCCTTAGCACATGTGACATTGGTAGTCCATAATTCTCTCCCAGGCTGCCAATGTGAATTTAGCGCATAAAATGCTGACAGCACACAATAAAATCTTACTCATGCAGGCCGAGTGCTTACAAGGGGAAGCCAGCTCTCCTCATCCCCCCCTTTGGGTGATCACTCCCGCAGCATATATATTTTTTAATATATAAAAATCCTCCCTCCCTTCTCCCCACTCCCAGCTGGAAGCATGCACATGTACTCTGAAGCGGTGCGCATTGCCCCAATGACGTCAGAAGGGAAAAGCAGCAGCTGGACCTTTGCCCATCGCTGGACTCAAGGTGAGTAAAACCTTTTTTTTTTCAGCAAATTTAGGGGGGACTTTCTCCACAGTGCCCAATTGGGCATATTACACCAGAAAGGTCCCCCCTCTGAAAAGGGTTATAGAAACCCTTTAATGTTTGATTACCTATACTCAACATGACAAAGTATACCATTGAAAAGATCATGACTTATGATAGGGGCATCTGTAAATGCAATGTGCCTTTAATTTGAAAAGCTATAGCAGCTATTTCTTAGCTGGTGAATTTCTGTATTGCCAATGAATGAACAGCAGTTGCTCTTGAAGATACCATGTTAGCACACCTCTCTTTGCTTACTTGGTAACAGTATATGTACTGCCTGTCTGATCGCAGCCTAACAGCTATTTCCGTGTGGTTTTCTCATTCATTTTCTCTCTCCTCCTCTTTAGGAAAAAAGAAAACGACAGACTGCTATTGAGGATAAAAGACAACAGCTTGATGACCAAATTCTACAATTGCAGCATTTGAAGGTAAGCGATACAAGCATCAGGGGAAAAAAAACAAGGCACAAGGGAATCATCTGTGTTCATACGAGGCAAATGTATGCATTTATCTGGCACAACACTGTGCATTCTATGTAGAATTGTGTAGCTTTAATCAATCAGGAGGTAGGGATGGTCTCTAGGCTTTCCTGCTGATATAGTCCATACACTAAAGTGAATAATGTGAGCTGCAATAAAAACATGATCATTTATGTTATGATGCTGTACTATGTATTTAATGAATGCGTATTTAATGAATGAAGAGTATTGTAGCTGTATAGGCATCAAAAAAAAAATGTGTCACTTTATTTGCTAACCCCATTATAGGGAATGAGTTATTATTTATTGGCTAATGGTATACGACAGCATAGGTGATCAAGTTGTCATGATATGACAGTGGTACCTACAGATGTGCAGAGCCAGCTATGTAGTTGTATGTGATACCAAGATTATTAAGAGGAAAAATGGTCTCTGGTATACAGATTGATCTTTTTTTGTTATGTATTCATTTTTTTGGTATTTCTTTACAGTACTGACAAAAAGTGGGGTGTGGGGGGAAGGGGGATGTAGAAGATGTGGCATATTTTCTTGATTTACAGACTTCTACAGGTCTTATAGCATAATGTATTTGCTATTGGCTGCTACATCTTTAAAGGTATTTATATTTATGGTGCATTGTTCTACAGTTAAATGTGTCTTCCACAAACCTTGCTTTCAATGGAAAAGGGCAAATATATATATATCAGTCACTGCATTAAGACCACCGACAGGTGAAGTAAATAACATTTATTATATCGTTACAATGGCACCTGTCTAGGCGTGGGATATATCAGGAAGCAAGTGAACACTCGGTTCTTAAATTTTATTTATAATTTTTTTACTGGCATTTATAAAGCACCATCGTTTTCCGCAGTGCTGTACAATTAAGGTAGAACTTACAATATGCACAGAAGAACAATACAAAAGGTAAAGAAGTCCCTGCCCGTGAGATCCAGCCATTGAAGCTCTTTTATCCAAAGTGCTTATATAGACAGCCCGTGAGCTTACAATCTAAAGGATATAATAGGGATTTGAGACAAAAGGTAGCAGTGGGAATTTGGAAGTGATAGCCTGAGGAAATTAACAGAGAGTTGGAGCTTCTGGTAAAATGTAAAGAAAATAAAGGTGTTATTGGGTAAGACATCAGACAGCTGTAAGAACATGCAAGAAAATGTTTTAAAAACATATATATATATATATAGTGTATTACTGTGAGTAAAAGATATAAATATATTAACCAAGGTGAGTAAAAATCAACTTACATGGAAAAGAGCCTTTTCTGTGGATATAGGTTCTAAACGTTCAGATGGCATGCATAACTGTAGGAACATGCAGGGGCGTACCTAGAGCATTTGGCACTCAGGACGCATCCTGTATTTGGAACCCCCCCACCCCCAAAAGTTTAAAAAACACCCGCAAACTGTTTTCTTTTTTTAAATGTGTTGCACAAATTTGTAAACTTTGTAAAACTCCTGTCCTGCCCTGCCCACTCCTACAAAACCCTTGCCCTGCCCCCTTCTACAAACCCCTGTACTACCCCCTTCTACAAAACCCCTGCCCAGCCCTTCTTATACAAGACCCCTGCCCTCTTCTACAAAATCCCTCCCACACACAATTACAGTCAGACAGTCACACACACACACACATTTACAGGCACACAGTCACACACAGTTACAGGCAGAAAGTCACACGCACACAGTCACAGACAGACAGTCAAACACACACACAGTTACAGGCAGCATCATAAAATCACAAGCAGTCACACACACATAGTCACATGCAGACAGTCATAGGCAGTCACACACAGTTACAGGCAGACAGTCACACACACACACACACACACACAGTTACAGGCAGAGCGTTCACATACAGTCACAGGCAGACAGTCACACACACACACACAGAGTTACAGGCAGACAGTCACACACAGTTACAGGCAGTCACAGGCACACAGTCAAAGACAGATAGTCACAGACACACAGAGTTACATGCAGCATCACACAATCACAGGCAGTCACACACACATAGCCACATGCAGACAGTCACATGCAGTCACACACACACACAGTTACAGGCAGACAGTCACACACACAGTTAAAGGCAGACAGGTACACGCACACACAGTCACACACACAGTTACAGGCAGACAGTCACACACACACATACAGTTACTGGCAGACATTCACACGCAGACAATAACATATAGAGTCACAGGCAGACGGGCACACACAGTCACAGGCAATCATACACACACAGTTACAGGCAGACAGTCTCACACACACACACACAGTTACAGGCAGACAGTGACACACACACACACACAGTTACAGGCAGACAGTCACACACACACAGTTACAGGCAGACAGGTACACGCACACACAGTCACACACACAGTTACAGACAGACAGTCACACACACACACACACACATACAGTTACTGGCAGACATTCACACGCAGACAATAACATATAGAGTCACAGGCAGAAGGGCACACACAGTCACAGGCAATCATACACACACAGTTACAGGCAAATAGTCTCACACACACACAGTTACAGGCAGACAGTGACACACAGTTACAGGCAGACAGGTACACGCACACACAGTCACACACACAGTTACAGGCAGACAGTCACACACACACACACATACAGTTACTGGCAGACATTCACACGCAGACAATAACATGTAGAGTCACAGGCAGACGGGCACACACAGTCACAGGCAATCATACACACACAGTTACAGGCAGACAGTCTCACACACACACACAGTTACAGGCAGACAGTGACACACACACATACACAATTACAGGCAGACAGTCACATACACAAAGTTACAGGCAAACAGTCACAAACACACACACACAATTACAGGCAGACAGTCACATACACACAGTTACAGGCAAACAGTCACAAACACACACACACAGTTACAGGCAGTCACTCACACACACAGTTACAGACAGACAGTCACATGCATATAGTCACATACAGTTACATGCAGACAGTCACACACAGTCACATGGAGACAGTCACACACACAATTTCTGTCTCACTTACAGACAGTATGGGCTGGAGGAGGAGTGGATTCCCTGAATTAGGGATTCCTTGCTTCCCCTCGATGTGCAGCAGTAACAGCAGCGGGTGGGTGCCGTGTTACGCCCAGCCCTCGCTGCCATCTGGCTCCGCCCCCATATTTTATTAGCCCCACTTCCCTTCTGAGCGGTCAGTTTTGAAGTAATTGTCGGTCTCTGCTTGTGTGAGCTGTGTTGGCTGCCCGGCGCCCCAGCTGCCATGCTGCCATGGGGCACTGTGTGGACTCACAGATCCATTTCCCTGGTCATGGCTACCCCCCTACCTAGTGGCACCCGGGGCAGACCGCCCCTCCCGCCCCAACCCTTTGCACTCCACTGGGAACATTCTATAAATATAAATTTAGTAGGAACCTGGGTGGGCAGGAAGTGCTTCAAGCTAATTAAGAGAGTCGGTATTGCATGTTTCTGGGTTTGTGGATTGAGGCCTAAGGAAACATGCAATACTGACTCTCTTAATTAGCTTGAAGAGCCCGACAATTACTTCAAAACTGACCGCTCAGAAGGGATGTGATACACTGTGTCTTCTGACACCTTTCTATTATGGCCAGCACTAAGTTTTTCAGCAATTTAAGCTTCAGAAGTTCTTCTATGCGATCGAATCAGACGACTAGCCTTCATTCTCCACATGCACCAATGAGTTTTGGACACCCATAACCCATTGATTCACTTGTTGTCCTCCTTTGAACCACTTTTGGTAGGTACTAGCCACACAGGGAAACCCCACAAGACTTGCTGTTTTGGAGATGCTCTGACCTAGTTGTCTAGTCATCACTGTTTGGCACTTGTCAAAGGCACTCAGATCTTTTCGCTTGCCCATTTTCCTGCTTCCAACACATAAACCTTTCAGTTGTATACACCATATGTTTGCTTTACCCACCCCCTCTTTGCCTACTTTCCTTTGCCCCTCCTAGCTGTAAATACCTTCATATAACTGTGTCTCACTAAGACCGACGTGTGTGTGTGTGTGTGTCTGTCTGTCAGTGTCTGTCAGAGTGTGTGTGTCTGTCAGTGTGTGTGTCTTTTTGTCAGTGTGTCTGTCAGTCAGTGTGTGTGTTTCTGTCTGTTTGTTAGTGCGTGTGTGTGTCTGTCACAAATGTATGGGGGTGCGAGACACATGGATGGGGTAAGGGGTGGGTACTAAACATGGAGGGACTAGAGGGGGGAGTGAGAAGTGTGGAGGGGCTGGAGTGGGGATGAGATACATGGGAAGGGCCCCAGTGCAGTTTTCG
>OW240915.1:184296238-184326702 GCA_933207985.1 Pelobates cultripes | reverse complement strand
AGCTAATGGAACAGCGTTATGGGTTGCATAATTCAAATAATGTGTCTGGCTTCATCTTGTCCTAGGCAAGATTCCTACTAGGATGAACACTTTTAAAACAGATGCGGTCCTGAAGGTTGTAGTAACCCTTAAAGTATTGCACTGGACAGAGATTTATTTGTTGTGCTATTTGTTGTGCTGTGAACTGTCAGCCTTGTGTCTTGCCCATTTTAATTATGCCTATGCCGCAATAAAAATACAATTTAAATATTGATGTAGTATTTCTAAACCTCACTTAGATGTACTTAAACTTGCAGTGTAGGTAGTGTAACCATGTCTTGAACTTTACTTTAAATCTGCTCTTCACAATATGTAAGTGAAATCTGCACATCACGACACTTTGATGGGTGAACAGATCAGATTCTGGGCACATCTGCATGGAGTGAATTTGAAAGCATTCAACATACAAGAACTTAATTTATGTTAAAGGGGCGCTTTTAATCAAAATAACCAGTACAGCTCAGTGTACTGGCCATGTTGACAATATGTTTGGGATCTTACAAGAACCAGACTCCACGTTCAACTAACTTCGTAATACAGGATAAACTTGTGGATTGGTTTAACATGCTCTATACACCCTTCTCCACAACTGTCGATTTCAAAAGGAAATTTATATAATCCATGTAAATAATTGAACATATGGGAAAGCTTTTGTATTTTTGGTACATTTACAGGGTTATAAATTTAAGTGAATTCAAAATGTAACATTTTAAAAGAAAGAAGTGAAGGGTGGGGTGGGAGAGAGAGAGGAATTATCCCCAATTCTGCTGTTTTACATCTAGCTATTTTGGCCTATAATGTGACATTTTTGACCATTCACTCGTCGGTGAATATCCCTGACTGTTCGTTTGGATACTTTGTATTTCAGATACATCTGTTCCATGCAAATATGCCATTCAGTTTGTTGTGAAATAAACTTATCATTGGAAATACTCTACAATCCACTAAAAGTTGCCATGATTTCTGTAAAGTAACAACTTGCACTTTACCCTCACTCAGTCTTCTAAACTGTAGGTTGCAACCTCTTCTTTTTTTTATCCCTTTTTGTTATTAAAGTCTTCCTTTCTATCTTATTTAACCCCTTAACGACCGAGGACGGTTCAGGACCGTCATCGGCATTTTTGCGTTGCCTACCGATGACGGTCGTGAACCGTCCTAACGGTCTGAGTTACTTACCGGATCGCCGACGTTCCCCCGGCGGCGATCAGCGGTGCTCCCGGTGTGGGGAGACTGCCTGCAGCCCAGACAGTCTCCCCAGACTGAATTAGGACCCCTGTGGCCATGTGATCGCTTAACACAGCGATCACATGGTCACAATAGGTGTCCATGTGTCTGCCTGCAGGGGGACTGCCTGTGCTGACAGGCAGTCTCCCTGCTAGTGTAAAATCAGTAAAAAAATAAATAAAGTTAATGTTAATAAAAAAATAAAATAATTATATGTGTATATATGATATATAGACATATATTATATTTATATAATATATGTCTATATATCATATATATAATGCCATACTAAGTGTATTTTTATATTAATATGTACTTTTATTAATATAAAAATACACTTATAATTAAATTACACACGCATATATATAATATATATAATAACTATATATATATTGTGTATATATATTATAAAATATAAATAATAAGTAATTTAAATTAAATAAAAAAATTTTAAATAATAAAAATTTAAAAAAAATTATATCTATATGAAATTTTATTCTAACTGTATTTTAAAATTAATATATATTTATATCAAAATACACTTAGAATGAATTTGTATATATATCTATGTATATAAAAATAATACGAAATATACATATGTCCATATACAAAATTACATAAATAATTATATAAATATACACGTAGACTTCAAATATATAAATATGCATATATATTTAAATTCTACGTGCGTATTTATGTAATATTTTTACATAATTCAGTAATTTTATTGATTGCAATTTGAGGGACCTGCCTGCCAACCCAGGCCGAAATTCCAGAGAATTTAATTTGCTAGCACTGTATTTTACCCTGTAACGTTCTACGACACCCTAAAACCTGTACATGGGGGGTACTGTTTTACTCGGGAGACTTCGCTGAACACAAATATTAGTGATTCAAAACACTAAAACATATCACAGCGATGATATTGTCAGTGAAAGTGACTTTTTTTGCATCTTTCACACACAAACAGCACTTTTACTGATATAATTGTTGTGATACGTTTTCCAGTTTTTAAACACTAATATTTGTGTTCAGCGATGTCTCCCGAGTAAAACAGTACCCCCCATGTACAGGTTTTATAGCATTTTTGAAAGTTACAAGGTCAAATATATGGGTCAAATACTTTTACATTGAAGATGGCCAGGTTGGTTACGTTGCCTTTGAGAGCGTATGGTAGCCCAGGAATAAGAATTACCCCCATGATGGCCTACCATTTGCAAAAGAAGACAACCCAAGGTATTGCAAATGGGGTATGTCCAGTCTTTTTTAGTAACCACTTGGTCACAAACACTGGCCAAAATTAGCGTTCAATTTAGTTTTTTTACTTTTTCACACACAAACAAATATGAATGCTTACTTTGGCCAGTGTTTTCGACTAAGTGGCTACTAAAAAAGACTGGACATACCCCATATTGAATACCCTGGGTTGTCTACTTTAAAAATATATGTACATGTGGGGTGTTATTCAGAGATTTATGACAGATAATAGTGTTACAATGTCACTATTGATAAATTTTAAAAATGTATGTTTTGAAACCGCAATATCCTACTTGTACTTATAGCCCTATAACATGCAAAAAAGCATGTAAACACTGGGTATTTTTAAACTCAGGACAAAATTTTGAATCTATTTAGCAGTTTTTTTCATTAGCTTTTGTAGATGAGTAAAAGATTTTTCAAGTAAAAGTCAAAAAACATGTATTTTTTTAAATTTTTCATCATATTTTTTTATTTTTTTTAAATTAAAATACATGAGATTATATAAATAATGGTATGTAAAGAAAGCCACTTTTGTCCTGAAAAAACAATATATAATTTGTATGGGAACAGTAAATGAGAGAGCGGAAAATTCCAGCCAAACACAAACACCACAAAAGTGTAAAAATATGCCTGGTCGCAAATGTACAACATCGCAAAAACAGTCCAGTCCTTAAGGGGTTAATCCCTAAGTAAATTTGTATGTTTTTATCACGTCTTAAAATTGCTTATCAATAATTCCCCTTTCAGAAAACTGTCTCAAGGATGTGTTAATGTTTTATTTGACTCTCAGGCACACTAATATGTACACATTACCTTGTCGAACGCCAAATTCATTTGTTTTTCTATCATACTGAATAAAAAAAAAAAACATGTTATTTAAGGAACACTATAGGGTCAGTTACAAAAACTGGTATTTCTGGCCATATAGTGTTAGCTTTGAGCAAGGCCCATTTGTTAAGTTTCACTATATCTATGCACTTAAAGGGACACTATAGTCACCAGAACAACTACAGCTTATTGAATTTGTTCTGGTGAGTAGAATCATTCCCTTCAGGCTTTTTGCTGTAAACACAGTCTTTTCAGAGAAAATGCAGTCTTTACATTACAGCCTAGTGATAACTTCACTGGCCACTCCTCAGATGACTGTTAGAGATCCTTCCTGGGTCATGGCTGCCTAAAATGCATCCAAACATTCAGTGTCTCCTCCCTCTGCATGCAGACACTGAACTTTCCTCATAGAGATTCATTGATTCAATTAATCTCTATGAGGAGATGCTGATTGGCCAGGGCTGTGTTTGAATCATGCTGGCTCTGCCTCTTTGTCAGTCTCAGCCAATCCTATGGGGAAGCATTGTGATTGGATCAGGCTACCACTTCTGATGATGTCAGCAGGCAGTGGGCAGGTCTAAAGGAAACAGAGCCAGAGCTAGCAGCTCCAAACTGGAAAACAAGTAAGATTTTGGCTATTTTTTGGGAGGCAAGAGGGGGCAGGGGGGCTAGATGGCGTTTTTAACATGTTTGTGTTCCTAACCCTATAGTGATCCTTTAACATTAATATGTATACAGACTTAGAATTAAAGATATTTACTACGCACTTATAAATTACACATTACTATGCAGTTATGATCAAAGAAAGAAACATAGGAAATAAGGCCAACAGCAGAAGAATACAGGATATAACACGAACACTTGTTACACAATGTTCTATAGCAGTGATGGCGAACCTTTTTGAGCCCGAGTGCCCAAACCGCAATACATGCCAACTTTTTTTTCCCTCAAAGTGCCAACACTGCAATTAAACCTGAATACTGAGGTTTAAGTTTAGAAAAAACAACTCTAACAGTTGTCCAAACTAATTAACATCTTTTGTTTTAAAAGAACATAACAGAGAGTTCAATGATACAAACAGTTTTTTTTATTGAAAAAAAACATCAATTCTAGTAAATTAAAACACACTGGTGTTCAGTGGTGCTTTACCTTATTAAGGACCTATTCCCACCTATCCAGCTGTAGTTTGCATGCATCTTACATGCTGCTTTGGCACAGTTTATATCAGAATTACATCTGTCTTACATCCACTTTTGGTGCAGCTTTCTATGTATGTCATTGGACATGCATTTTTCATCAGGTTTCTGTCCATCCAGCTGCACCAAAACTGCATGTAAACTGTGCCAAAGATGCGTACAAGGGGATACTCAACTTGTAATATTATTACATGCCAGACTGAAATTGTATGACAAACGCCTTACTCTGGGACTTTTCTCTGCTTCTACAGTTACAGTAAATGTCAACCTGAATGAGGATGAATGAGATAAACAAGGAAACTAAACTTGCTTAAGACACTTTAAACAACTCCTAAATTAGTGTCTTGGACACAAACACTGCATTAGTAAAAGTTTGCAGTTAGCATTCTTTTGCACAATTAATGTGATTTTTGCTGCTGTATACATGCTGCACATTTGTCAAATCTTGGCTCATACTCCGTTAATTTGAGAGCAACACATGCAGCACTTAATTCATCTGTTAGTCTGTTTCTGGTATCAGATTTGATATAATTCAATGCTGAAAACAGCTGCTCACATGCATAAGACGACCTAAACAACGAAAGAAGAGCAAGCCCAAGTGCTTTCATTGACTTAAAATTATTCCGCAGAGAATTCCACACTTTAAGGATTTCATTTTCAGAACTACCAACTGTGCTGTCCATTGTCATCCCTTCACATTCTATCTTCTCAAGTGTGGCATGCAGGGCATAGAATTTATTTTTCCAGATAGAGCTTTCTTGAAATTCTAATAGCTCTATTTCCAGATTTTTTAAATCTAACCAGTGTAAGCAGGAAACATCAAGCTCTTCATATTTGGCTTTATCTGGAGAAGTGAGAAAATACAGGGTTATCTCCATTTTCCGGAAATGCAAGAATCTGTTGCTAAAATTCTCCTTAGCAGCTGCTACAATGCTAGAAAGTTCATTGTGGATTTCCTGGTGGCTTGGAGGATTGTCCGTAAATTTTGTAGAATTTTACAAATGTATTTTTAGATTTGGAAAGTATTTCAGCTGCCCACTTTCAATGTCTCTTTCAAAAACCTGCAACTTTCTCTCAAATGTTCTGATATCACAAAACATCCTTTCTGCTATTTTCCCGACACCTTGCAGTGTTTTGTTCAGTACATTGAAGTGTGCTGTAAAATCTGTAAAAAAAACATGATGTTGGTAAGCCAGGCCGTATCAGTGAGCTGGGGATATTCTTGCCCCTTTTCATTCATAAACAGCCTAATTTCATCCAAACATGCCACAAATCTCTCCAGGACTCGTCCTCTGCTCACCCATCGGACATTATTGTACATAAGTAAAGTGTTATACTGTGCATGTACCTCATCAAGAAGTGCTTGAAACTGTTGAAAATTAAGAGCACGAGCCATGATGTAATTCACCATTTTAGTGACATCTTTGAGGATATCTTCAATTTTTTTGCTGCTGTCCCTGGCACAAAGAGCTACCTGGTGTATAATACAATGAAACTGTATGATTGGATGTTTTGCTTCTTTAACAAAGAACTGTATGAAACCAGATGTTGCCCCAACCATGCAAGGTGCTCTGTCACTAGTAATGGATACCACTTTTTCTGGTCTTATTTCTTGTGCCAAAAAAGGCTCCATCACAGCATTGTGGATATCTATTCCTTGTGTTGTTCTAGGCAAGGACAACAGTTTCAACAGCTCTTCTCTCATGATATCACCAACAGCATAATGCAAAATTACTGCCAGCCTTGCATGATTATTTATATCTGTGCTTCCATCCAAACACATGGGAGTGCACATGGAGTGCTGATTGTAAATCAGTGGAGAGCTGCTGACTAACTTCGCTTCCCATGCCCAGGACTCGATCTTTAACAGTATTTCTGCTAACTGGCTTCTCAGAGATGCGTTGCATAATTTTATCCTTGTTTGAGAAATCATGAAAAAGGGAACTACCCAAAGCCAACATGGCCATTTTGATAAAATCCACATCAGAAAGAGGCTTACCATGTTTTACTATGCACAGTGAAATTTGAAAGCTGGCAACTGTCAGATGATTTGATTTAGAAAGAAAGTTGGAAAAACTATGATACTGGGAGTGATATTTCCTTAATGTCTCCTTAAGAAACTCTTTTCTTTCAGATTCTCCAAGTTTGGCAACACTTTTGTGGTTGGTGTCAAAGTGCCATCTAACACTTGATGTACGGGACACAACACTTTCACTACACAGAATACCTAACGCTTTTCCATTGTGTTCAATCACTCCAAATGATTCTGTCCAAGCTTCTTGGAATGATCTTCCACTATCTGTTTTAAACTTTAAAAATAGAAAATTTATAAAAACAAAAAACTGTAAGGGTACATATTGCTCACCAACACAAAGAAACCGTACATATCACTTATTACCACACTACGAATTTAAAGGGTGGAAAGGACACTTGTCATTTATTACCACACTGCAAGGTTTGACAGTCGTAGAGTGCTGGTGAGTGACATGTACCCTCACAGTGTAGTAATAAGTGATATGTCTCTTTGTGTTTGACGGAGTTAGATGCACAGAGAGGGCACCGAAAGCTTCATTTTGGCGGCTGGTACATGTTAGGATTTGTTTTTTCTGGTCTGTTGTGGGGCTTGTCGCAAAGGCTGCAAAAATTGGCATGTGACAGTAACTCTTTAATGACATAGGTAACTTGTATCAAGGCCTTTTTAATCATTCTTTTTTTAAATAAAAATGTTTAATCTGGTTTGGATACATACCAGATTCAACCTCTGCAAAAAAAAAAAGTGTCAAGTCTTTTAATGCATGGGAGCAATTTAGATTAAGTGCTGCAAAAAATAAATCAAATAATCAAAACAATCAGCCAACTGATTATGAAAATAATCAAAACAGCCAATTGATTATGAAAATAATCATTAGTTGCAGCACTGTATCCCTGTACCACTTTCACTGGTACTCTCCACTAACGTAGGCAGTCCAAAATCTACAGAAAATAGTAAAATAAATTTGTTGCACAGTGGTCAGCCCCATCATAATAAAAACAGTGACACAGCTGTCAGCCCCCATCTAAATAACATTGCTGGCACAGCGGTTAGCCCCATCAGAATCACTGAATAAAAATGATAAATGGTTTTAAGGGGGGCTGAGCTACTAAGCGTAGCTCAAAACAGGTATGGAAGTTACAATACGAAAAAACATCCTAAGCAGAAATCACATAAAAGAACACCATAAATGCTAAAAGCAATTAAGAGTGAAATACCTGGAGCTAGAATTCGAATAAAATAACAAGGGGGATGACTGAAGCAAGTAAAATAATCTAGGAGAGAGAATCATAGTACAACAGCTAAATATATTAGACGTCATTCCTTGTCTCCCGGCGGCATCAGCGGGGGGAGCAGTGCTGGAACATTGCTCCCTCGCAGCCCTCTATCCCACCCACCAGTGCTATCTTAACAACATTATGGGCCCCTGGGCAAAACAGTGCACTAGGGCCCTGCCTACACACAACTCAGAGGAATAAAAATTTAAATTATAGATAAAATTAAGCTTAGATTTATTAGCATCTCCAACAATTGCAATACATACAATACACACACACAGACTGCTAAATACACGCACACAGTCCGCTAAATACACGCACACAGACTGTGTGTGTATTCAGCAGACTGTATGTCTATTCCGCAGTGTGTGTACTCAGCAGACTGTGTGTATGTATTCAGCAATCTGTCTGTGTGTATTCAGCAGACTTTTTTTTTTCCAACAGTCTGCTAAATACACACACACAGTCTGCTGAGTACTCACACAGTATGCTGAATGATCACAGACTGCATGTATTCAGCGGACTGTGTGTGTGTGTGTGTGTGTGTGAGAGAACTCAGCTGTCTGTGCGTACTCAGCAGTCTGCTAAATACACACACAGACAGACTGCTGAATACACACAATGCTGGATACAGACAGACTGCTGAGTACACACACAGGGTCTGCTGCATATACACACACGCATGGTCTGCTGAGTACACACACACAGGGTCTGCTGAGTACACACACACACACACACGGTCTGCTGAGTACACACACACACACACACACGGTCTGCTGAGTACACACATACAGACATATAAATACAGACACACACACTGCATTGAGGGGTGCAGTGTATGTGTTTGTGAGTGGGTAGGGGGTGCTGTATGAGAGTGGGGGGGTGCTGTATGAGAGGGGGGTGATGTGTGTAAAGGGGGGGTGCTGCAGGAAGAATTTTTTTATTTTTTATTAATCATAAATAATAATTTTTATTTTTATTTATCCCCCCCTCCCTTCTTACCTTTGGTGAAGGAGGGGAAGACACAGTCGGATGTGGTTAGTAGCTCTATCTATGCTCTATCTATGCCTCGGCTCGCCTCAGCTTTCCTCAGTCCCATCGTTCTTCTGGCCAGATCCCTCCCCTTGCCGGCTGCCTCCAAGTCCTCGGAAGCAGAGTGCATTAATGCCGGCGACCTATGGCCGCGTGCCCACAGAAGAGGCCCAGCGTGCCACAGGTTCGCCATCACTGTTCTATAGCTTTTGTCTAGGGCTATATTCACTAAGCATTGTATATAAACAAAGTATATTATTTTAAATAGCTGACATGCTCCAAGTGCAGAGGATGGAGACATTGATCGCGGCACATAAGGAGCAAAAACTAGGGGGGCAGTTATAAAACGTACGTGTGTGTGTATATATATATATATATATATATATATATATATATATACACACACACACACAAATGGTTCAACAAATTCCGGTCGCCATGGCGACTAGACATTTCGCTGTGGCGCCTGGCATTTGTCAGCCCTTTGCTAAGCCACACAGGAAACATTAAATTCGCCCGCCATGAGAGGGAGCAGTAACCTTCCTGCAGTTCCTCTCCTCCATTGTGTGCTGTTTAGTGATATTACGTCACTCTGGCCCCAACATCACTACAGAGAGCGTGCAGAGAGAAACTGCAGGAAGACTGAGAGGAGACATGACGCCAGGGAAAGATCCACTCAGCTCTCCCAAAGGCTGGGTGGATTTAAATAAAATAAAAATAGCAATTTGTGAGAGTGTGTGCGCGCTAAATCGACCTGTAAAGTGTATGCGTGTGCAGCTAGGGGCTGCATTGTCTGCTTATCAAGGAGCTGTAGTTAATGTGAATAAATGAGATATGTGGTGGCGTATGTATGTGTGGGGGTGAAGAGATGTGTATGTATGCAATCGTGTACTCTGTGTTGGTGGGAGTGTACTGTACGTGGGGGGTTCACTGTTTGTGAGGGTGTACTGTGCTCAGGCGGTGTAGAGTGGGATAGGGAAGAGCTTTACAATTTTTACTTTAATAATTGTTTTAAAAAACATATATATATATTCCCCTGTCACTTATCTTACCGTGCAGAGAGGGGGTGGCACAATCAGATCTGTGGTGGTTTATAAGGTTACCTATCCATCTAGTACAGGGGAGGTCATGAGATGAGAGGTATCTCTCTTGGAGCTCAAGCACTTAACAGAGAAACCCATTGAAATCCAGACTGACCCCATCACACAGGATGACTCCCTCCCCCACACACCCATACACACAGTCTGACCCATACACACAAACTGGCCCCCTCTCTCCTCCCCCCCACCCCCAGTGACGCCACTAATCTGAGGAGTGGCCAGGGGTGGTATTCCTAGACTGTAATGTAAACATTGTTTTCTCTGAAAATACAATGTTTACTGAAAAAATCCTGAAGGGAATGATTATACTCTCCAGAACAAATACAATAAGCTGTACCCTTAAAGAAATTAACTAAACTCTGCACCTGAAAGAAACACTATAGTGTCAAATACAAATTTATTTCTGACCCTTTAGTTCTAAAATAACAGTTTAGCTTCCTGGTCCCCCTTAATCTCACTTAAACTGATTTTGCTCCCCTTTTTCCAGACCTGGCTCGCTCCACCACTTTGCCTGAGAACATCAAACTTCAAACATCAAATCTCTGAAAAGTCAGTGTTTACAATGCTAAAATGGCAGGGACAGGCTAAAACAGTGTTTCACAAACTACTCCTCAAGGCTCCCCTACCAGGCCAGGATTTAGGGATTACCCAGTTGTGTCTTTGTTTTAGAAAACAAAAATCCTTAGACACAACTGGGTAATCTCTAACTCCTGGATGGGTAGATGAGCCTTGAGGACTGGAACTACTGAGCTAAAATTGTCTCTTTAAGCAACAGGATTGCAATAAACTTGACTGACAAAAACAGGAGCAGCATCTCCTACAAAATTAAAATGAGAAGTAAATCTCTTAACTAAAGAGATTTAGTAAATACTAGATTTTTATTAAATCAGAACTAGGCAGTGAACCTAAAACTTGCACCTTTCACCATTTATTTTAATGAATATATTGTTACTGGAGGAAAACAGGAACAAACCGAAGAAGCCACACACAGAGATATGGACACAAGTCTTAGTATATACTAAGTATATACTTAGTAGTATAGTACTCTCTTATGATACTACGTATAGATCTGACCACTAATGGAATTAGGCAGGGCAGAAAGAGACATAAGAATATAATGAATATTACTCCTCCTACTAACGCCTTAATCCCTCCAAGCTGCTCATACCAACTTCCAAACCAACTACTTGGGTTATACCCATTCCAGAACTGAGTAGGTATATGCGCAAGTTTAACCATGTGGCTTGTAAATTCAGCCACTGCCCGCCCTTCATCATCTATGTGCAAACAACAGTTGCTAAGATTAAACTTTCCGCATACACCTCCCTCTACTGCTAATAAGTAGTCCAGAGCTAATCTATTTTGATAGATGGCTGATCTCATCCAAGTATTTTGCTAAGCTAGAAGATTAAGTGCTTGCGCTGTTTCATTGGTGATAATCTCAACCACCACCTGTAGTCTTATAATGCAGTTGAGCATATATATTGGGGCTCTATATCCATAAGTACCATCTTCTGCCCAAGTAGCAGGTCCATAGTAATTTATGATACGTTGGGGAGGCCACTCATCTTCCCAACTACCTATATTCAAGGATGCTCGCTTCTTTTTATGATTCACATCATAAACCTTAACTCCCAAGGTCTCTCCTGAAGCCCATGGAACAACGAAGTAGGGGGAGTGGGCCTTGACAGAGCCAGGAGTGGGCAGGTGCATTCAGTTAGGGGTTGGTTTAAGCTAATGGAGCTTGGGGGCGGGATCAAAGGGGGTTGAAATAATGGCCATCTTAGAGAGTGGCCATTTTAATCAGAACTTCACTTACCTGTCAGTTGTGTCAGGTCTGTGGGGTTTTTCTTTTTTCTTTTGCTGCAGGTTCATGGCTTCCCTGGATGAGATCCTGGCAGGAGTGAGAGCAGCAGTGAAGGACCGAGGGCTGGCCTGGCTGCATGAACAACTGGGGGCTGCAGTTCCCCCTCCAGCTCCAGCGGAGCGCAGGACGGCGCGAAGAGCACGGCCGCCCCAGCGCTTGAGTCCGGGCATGGCGCCCGCTCCACGGCGGCGGAGGAGCCCGTCGGCACCCAGCCAGGAGGCAAGAGGGTCGGACAGCACCGGGAAGCGGCCGGCGCCGCCGGTGCGCCGCGGTGCCGGTCAGGCGAGGACGGCCGCAAAGCGCGGGCCTGCTGGTAAACGCGCCCCATCCAAGATGGCGGCAGGCAGCACAGGAACCCCAGAGGAGGGCTCCAGCACGGCGGGAATGGCGGCCGGGAGAGCGGAGGAACACGTGGTCGGCAGCACTTCAGTGAGGCGTCCCGGTGAGTCTACTCTGGTCGCTGAGGGGCAGGGGGCGGGCGGGACGCGGGATGTTCCAGCGCAGGCGGCCCCCCAGCAACCCAGGGGTGGCCTGGTCAGCGGGTGTGGCCGGGACGGGCGACAGTGCCAGGCATAGGGAGGAGGGGCGGCAGGAAGACGGCAGGATCGGACAGGGAGCGGCAGAGGTTCCAGCGGGCTGCCAGGGGGTGCAAGGGGCATCTGAGCCAGGCGCAGCGGCCAACAGATGGCCAGGTACAGCGGAGAAAGGGGACACACGCAGTACAGCGTGGGATAGGGAAGTCAGGAGCAGTAGCAGTGGAAGGTTGGGCCCCTCAGGCTGCTCTCACGGGGGGCACCGCAGCGGGACCAGGGAGCGGGAGGAGTACAGACGGGAGCGGCGCAGCGGTGGCGCCAGGCCCGGCAGCAGCAGGAGGTCAGCTGATCGGCAGTGGAGCAGGGACAGGAGTCCATCGCATAGCAGGCGCAGTGGTTCCAGGACCAGCTGCAGGGCGGGGAGAAGGAGGTCGGGGGCGGAGGCGGCGCAGCGCATCTGGGTCCTCGGGTGACAGTGCGCTAGGACAGCAGCGGGCCCCCAGGAGCAGGGAAGCTAGGCCGGCAAGGCGGTGCGAAGCTTGGAATTGCAGAGAAGAGCGTAGGGAGGAAGGACGGGTAGGGGCCCAGCAGTACAGAATACCCAGGTTGTCTTCTCCTTACAGGTCGCGGAGCGCTACCCCTACGGTCCTGAGGAGGGATCAGGCGGATGGGAGTCGGCGTCAACCGGATGCTCCGGAGCCTGAACGGGTGGACGGAAGGTCGGCAACCCCGGGGCCTGGCACGGCCGGGGTCTCCAACGGTGAGTCCATATCTGCACAACACTCCGGACAGTTATTGGGCTATTTAAAAACACTATTGGAGGCATGGTCAGGGAAGGGGGAATCACCATTACAGTTCGGAAAGGTATGGTCCCCTGACACGGCGGTTAAGGCAATAGGGGCGGGGGTCCAACCGGCGAGCGGAGGCGAGGTAAGCGAAGCGGTAGTGGCGTCTGGTGCGGCGGATGGGGGGGCTGAGTCGGCGGTCGGGTGTGGCGACATTTCGGACGCGGCACGTCAAAACGTACACGTATCTTTTGCGGGCCCCCTAGGTTGTCACCTGAAATTAGAGGTCAAAGAAAAGATTTGGAAGGGGGAGTTCATGGAAATTTTTTCTTTGCTCCCTTTGGAGGAATTCCTAGACTTGAAGGAGGAGGATAAGAAGGACGCCAAGAAGGAGGAAGAAGAAAAAAGGCGGAGGTATCGCAAGATACCGAAGACTTTTGGGAATTGGCTGAGGGCGTTCTGCATCCTGGCTAGTGTGATAGGGGAAAAAAGGCCAGGGAACTGTTCGCAACTGTTCTGCTACTTGGATGGGATAGGCGATGCGTATCGGACGTATGGGGGCCTAGCGTGGTGGAAATATGATGAGCAGTTTCGGCAACGCTTGGCGGCCAACCCTACCATGCGGTGGGACCAAATGGACCTGCCGCTATGGATGAGGATTATGATGGCGCAGAAGGCTGCGCCCTTTCTCGGGGCAGCTGGGACAGCCTCAGGCGTGGCTGTGCCAGCGGGACAAAAGAAGGGCCTGTGCTGGACGTACAACGAGGGTCAATGCAAGTGGGGTACTTCATGCCGATTTAGGCACGAGTGTTCGGGCTGCGGAGGGAATCACGGCGCCAGCAGATGCTTCAAGAAAGGTAAGCTCAATGCAGGGGGTGGAACCGCAGGGGTGGCGGCCACCTCGGCTGCAACTGGGGGCGTCCCCAGTGAGGTTAGGCGCGATGTTGCCTTGGCTAAGGCAATACGCTAACCAGGAGGATGCAGCGTTCCTGTGGCGGGGTTTTAGGGAGGGCTTCGTGATCCCCTTCACGGTTAAGGAACCAGGGGCGGTTTGTGCCAATCTTAAATCGGTGCGGGAACGCCCGGAGGTAGTGCGGGAAAAGCTGGCCAAAGAGGTCCTTTTGGGGAGGATGGCGGGGCCGTTCCCGTATCCTCCTATAGCGGAGTTGCGGATATCCCCACTTGGAGTGGTCCCCAAAAAAGAGGCTGGCAAGTTTAGGTTGATTCATCATTTATCGTATCCTAAAGGGTCATCGGTGAATGATGACATCGACGCAGCACTCTGTTCAGTATCTTACACATCATTCGACAGGGCAGTCGAGTTGGTACGGAGAGCTGGGCGGGGAGCGCTGATGGCGAAGGTGGACGTGGAGGCAGCGTTTCGGCTGCTTCCCATACACCCGTCATGTCATCACCTCTTGGGGTGTTGTTTTGAAGGGGGCTTCTTTGTGGATCTGTGCTTGCCGATGGGTTGTTCCATCTCGTGCGCCTATTTCGAGAAGTTTAGCACTTTTCTGGAATGGGTAGTGCGACGGGAATCGGCCGGGGGCACGGTTGTGCATTACCTGGACGACTTCTTATGTGTCGGCCCTCGAGGCTCAGACCGGTGCAAGCAGATACTACGGGTGTTCCAATGGGTAGCGCAGACGATGGGGGTTCCTTTGGCGGAGGACAAGACCGTGGGACCCGCCACGTGTCTCAGTTTTCTGGGTTTGGAGATCGATTCGGAGATCGGGGAATGTAGATTACCACAGGACAAGTTGCACAAGCTGAAAGACTTGGTGCACACAATTGGGAGAGCACGGAAGGTGACGCTGAGGGGATTGCAGTCTCTGGTAGGGAGCCTGAACTTTGCGTGCAGGGTCATACCCATGGGGAGGGTTTTCTGTAGACGATTGGCGCGGGCGACGAGCGGGATACGGATGCCGTCACACTATATCAGGGTTTCCGCGGACATGAAGGCGGACTTAGAGGTGTGGGATCGTTTTTTGAGGGACTTCAATGGCAAGGCCTTTTTTCGGGAGCAAGTGGTGTCTTCGGAAGCAGTGGGGCTGTTTACGGACGCTTCGGGCAGCGTGGGGTTTGGGGCTTATTTTGCGGGACGGTGGTGTGCCGAGGCATGGCCCGAGGCATGGAGGGCGAGCCCATTGATCAAGAATCTGGCATTTTTGGAACTCTTCCCTGTAGTGGTTGCGGTAGCATTGTGGGGAGCTGAACTAGCAAACAAGCGAGTCGTGTTTTATTCGGACAATATGGCCGTGGTGCAGGCAATCAACAGTTTGTCGGCATCTTCGCTTCCGGTCTTATGCCTACTGCGGCGTTTGGTGCTCCTCTGCATGTCTTCCAATTTAGTATTCAGGGCTAGGCACATTCCGGGATTCTCAAATGTGGTGGCTGATGCGCTTTCTCGTTTTCAGTGGGATCGTTTTCGGGAAGCGGCTCCAGAGGCACGGGAATGCGGGCAGGCTTGCCCAGACGAGATGTGGCGACTCGGGACATCGTGCTTGGGGAATACATAAAGAAATCTTTGGCACCGAGCACGTGGTCATCCTATGCTAAGGTTTGGAAGGAATGGGAGGAAACGGTTGAGGAGGTAGGTGGGGACCTTTCGGAGGGCCATAGGCTGGATGTCTTCCTATGGTTGTTGTGCCGGTTGTTTGCAAAGGGGGCTTCGCCGGCCATGGTGGACAGGCATATGTCCGCCTTGGCTTTCTGGTTTAAATTCCATGGGTGGGAAGATTTGACAAAGCATTTCTTGGTTCGACAGGCGGTTCGGGGTTTTCGGAGGGGAAAGACGTCGACGGACGTTAGGAGACCGGTGTCTTTTGCGGTCTTACAAGGTTTGGTGGGAAAGTTACCGGAGTTATGTTCCTCGCCATTTGAGGTGGTCCTTTTTTCTGGTGCGTTTGTCTGGGCGTTTTTCGGGGCGTTTCGGATCGGGGAGCTGGTTAGCGCAAACAAAGTGGGAGTTGGTGGCTTGCAGCGAGAGGATGTGGAAGTTAAGAGTGATCGCGTGCAGATTAGGTTGGGCCGATCGAAAACTGATGTTTTCGGCAAAGGCTGCTCCGTGGTGCTATTCGAGTTGCCGGGGTCAGGGTTGTGCCCGGTGGCCTGCGGATCAGGGTACCTGGGGATCCGTCCTAACGTTAGCGGTTGTTTTTTCCTGCACGCTGACGGCACGGCGCTATCACGGTTTCAATTCATTAGGATTTTTCGTTTGGGCTTAGTGAAGCTGGGCCTGCAGCCCACGCAATTCGGGTCGCATTCGTTCCGTATCGGTGCGGCTACAGAGGCGGCACGCTTGGGTTTGGGTGACGAGCGGATCAAGAGGATCGGACGGTGGGAATCCGTGCGGTTTCGCTCGTATGTGAGGCCCGATGGGATGGTGGAGCTTTGAGGGGTTAAATGGCCGGGACTGGGGGACACTGGCTCTGCGGTGTAATTAATTTTGTCTCTTTTCAGGTTGGAAGGTTTGGTTGCTGGGACACTCGTTCGTATATTGGGCACAGAAGAGGGCCGCAGTTCGGAGACAAGGAACACAACTGGGCTTTCCTCTGGAACGGGCGGTCTTATCATGGTTTGGTTTTCGAGGTTTTAGTTGGCAGAGCTTGAGTAATGTTTTTTTTTTTTTATATATATCATTTTTATTGAGGGTTCAACATCATAGTATTACACAGTAGGATCTAATACATTGGAGCCGTAAGAAACGGGTACAGTAACAGATCTGAGTGGCAATTGATTTCCAGTTACTTAATTATTCAAGCGATGCTTCAGGGTGCCACATATACAACAGCTCCATAGGCTATTATTCCGTAATTGCTCTACTGGTTTCCTCAGAGTTGAGAGGTTTGCCAACGTGGCTATAACCCTTGATTTCTCAAGAAGAAAAAAAGGGGGGGGGGGAGGATGGAAGTAGGTGGGAGATGTCGGGAACTAGGGGGAAAAAAGAGGGGGGGGGGGTTTCGGGATGCTCCCCTATACATGTGTATTAGAGGGAGGTGTTCGTCGCCATGCTGTCACGGTCATCTACCATTTGGACCAAATGCCCTTATACTTCAGTAGGGTACCACTAATCGTGTGTGACATTTCCTCATACTGTTGGGTGAGATTCACTTTGGTAATTACCGACTGTATGTCTGGTGCTAAGGTGGATTTCCATAGGGCAGCTATTCGTTGCTTTGCAGCTAGCGTGATGTGGGTGATCAGTGTGGCCTCGTGGGCTGTTATTTCGGGTGGCATCATATGGAGCAGGTAGTGTTCAGGGGCAGGTGGTAGGTCTATCCCTACTCTGAGTTTTATCAGGTCTTGGATTTGTTGCCAGTATTGGCTGAGTGCAGGGCAGTACCAGAATATATGGCTTAGGGTGCCTTCTTGTTGGTTACAGCGCCAGCACGTTGCCCGGGAGCCCGGGTATATTTCGGCCAGCCGTTGAGGCGTATAGTACCATCGAAGCCATAACTTGTAGGCCGCTTCTACGTGGTCTAGGCAGTGTGTGGCTTTTTTTACTAATGACATGGCCCTCATCCATCTGTGCGGCTCAAAGGTACTTTTCAACTCCCTTTCCCATTGTAACATGTAGGATTGTTTTGTTGGCCTGTCTAAGTCTAATAGGCGATGGTAACATAGGGACAATGGCTTTTTGGGGGTTTTTTGGCCCAGGCACATCGTGTCAAAACAGTTGTGGGGTTGTGTGAGCATGGTTAGTTTTTTGACGTCTCCTATTATGTGTTTAATACGAATGTATGTGAAGATCTCCTTGTTAGGTATGAGGTATTTTTTCTGGAGGTCGGAGAATGGTAGTAGACCATCTATTCCCAGGAGATGTGATATTCTGGTCACTCCTTGTCCTATCCATCCCTGCAAGGGGAGGTCGTGAGTGTGGTGCTGGAGAGTAGTCAGCGGGGCAAGGGCTTCTATGTTCCCCCCGGTCATTTTTGGGGCCCATCTGAGCCACACCTGGAGTGATCCCCTCGATGTCGAGAGTAGCTTGGGATAATGGGGTTGGGTCTTTGTCGTGGTCCACAGTAGGTCGCCGAGGGATAGAGGCGCGCTGAATGCACTCTCTAGGTGGAACCACATTGGGTAGTCTGAGGGAGCCAGAAGGCGTGCCATCTGGGCCAGGTGTGTCGCTAGATAGTATTTGGTTATGTGGGGCACACCCACCCCACCTCCTCCCATAACCATACTGATGTTCGCCAGAGATACCCTTGGTGGTTTCCGTTTCCATATGTGCGCATTAATAAGGCTTTGGAATGCCCGGAGGGTGTACTTGGGGAGGGTAATCGGTAGGGCTCTAAAAAGAAATAGTATTTGTGGGAGGATGACCATTTTGATGGCATTGATACGTCCTAGCCAAGATGTGTTTTTGGTGCCCCAGCTATCCAGCCGTCGTTCTATGTCTCCCATCAATTTCCTATGGTTGTGTCTTATGAGTTTGGTTTTTGAGGGTGTCAGCTGTGTGCCTAAATAAGAGAGGGTGTCCTTCCTCCATTCGAAGGGGTGGAGTACTTTAAGAGATTCAAGTTGGGATCTGGGCAGGTTCATGGGTAGCACCTGTGTTTTTGCTATGTTGTTTTTATAGTAAGATACACGGCCGTAGTCGTGCAAAAGGTGCAGTAGAGTGGGGAGTGAGTCTGAGGGCCTGGTGAGAAAAAGGAGGATGTCATCCGCAAACACTGCTAGTTTATGTTGTCCCGTTGGTGAGGGGACCCCCGCGATGTTAGAGTTTGCCTTGATTTTGTGGAGTAGGGGTTCCATTGCGAGAATGAATATGAGGGGCGAGAGTGGGCAGCCCTGTCGTGTGCCGTTCGTCAGATCAAAGCGTCTAGAGACGAAGCCAGAGCTCATGACAGTCGCCCGGGGGGAAGTGTACAGGGATAAGAGTCCAGTCAGGAATTGGGGCGGAAAATTAAACTTGCGCAGGACCTCCGACATATAGCCCCAGTGGAGCCTGTCGAAGGCTTTCTCCGCATCTAGGGCAACTATAAGGCCTTGTAACCGGTCAGAGTCCATGAGTTCCATTATGTCCAGGGCCCGTCTGGTGTTGTCCTCGACCTGGCGGCCCGGGACAAAGCCCGACTGCTCAGGTGAGACGAGTTGGCTTAGGAGGGGTCGGATACGGTTTGCTAGGACCTTGGCGAATAGTTTGGTGTCGGCATTGAGGAGCGAGATCGGGCGGTAGTTTGCACATAGGTCTGTGGGTTTACCTGGTTTGGGAATTGTGACAATTGTGGCTTCCAACATCTCTGGGGGTATGTTACCCGTGACTAGTATGTGGTTAAATAATGCCGTGAGGTGGGGGAGTAGTTGGTCCTCAAACACCTTATAATAGTGTACGGAGTAGCCGTCCGGTCCTGGGGCTTTATGTCTCGGGGTGTCTCGTAGTGCCCTAGTGATCTCGGCTGGTAGGATCGGGGTGGTCAGCGTTGCGGCCTGCGCGGTGGAGAGCTGGGGGAGATGTATACCCTCCAGGAAGGTGGCGATGTTCTGAGGGGTGGGCTGGTGTTGGGTGGAATCCCCGGAGAGATTGTATAATTTTGCGTAAAAAGTAGCAAATTCGTCTACAATCGCTTTGGGGTTCATGATTTTGGTTCCATGTTCATCCTTGATATAGGGGATTTTTACCTGGGAGATTCTCGCCTTAAGCTGAGAGGCCAGCAGTTTACCAGCCCTATTCCCCTGCCTGTAGTAAGTTGTTTTCATCTTCCTAATGGCTCTCTCTACCCGTTGCATTTGTAGTGTTTCTAACGTGGATCTAATGTTTTGGACTTCGAGTCTATGGGGTTCAGTGGGTGAGGCTTTGTGTCGTGATTCGGCTAACTGTAATTCCTTCAGTAGGGAGTCACTTTTTTCAGATAGTTGGCGCTTCAGTTTTGCCCCCATCTGTATGAGTGCTCCACGGGTGACTGCCTTGTGGGCTAGCCATGTCGTGGTGACGCTCGTGTGATTGTAGTGATTGACTTCGAAGTAATGTGTTAGTGATTTCTGGATCTCAGAGGCCCTCTCAGGGTTATCTATGAGGGACTCATTGAGCCTCCATTGCCCCCGTCCTCGGACTGGGTGTAGTGTGGTAAATGATGATGTGAGGGGGGCATGGTCTGACCAGGTTATCGGGGCAATAGCGACCTCCGCTAGGGTATCCAGGGTTTTAGTGTCGACCCAACACATGTCGATGCGCGAATATTGGTCATGGACCTTGGAGTAAAAGGTGTAGTCCCTAGAGGCTGGGTAGAGTGCCCGCCAGGTGTCATGCAGGTTATGGAGATGGAGGAGCGTCGTCAGTTTGTCCCCTAGGAGCTTGTCTCTTGGGTGGGAGCCCGGTGTCCCTGATCTGTCTAGGTCAGGGTCTAACACACAGTTAAAGTCCCCGCATATCATCGTCTGTCCCTTCTTTAGTTTGTCAACCTTTCTCAGTGCCTTTCGTAGGAAGTCGTACTGGTTGACGTTGGGGGCGTAAAGGTTTGCTATAGTCACCTGTGCGTCATTGAGGAGGCCCACCAGGATCAGGAACCTACCGTCAGGGCTCTTGTATTCCCTTTCACATTGGAAGCTCCAATCTGAGTGGAATAGTGTGCTGACCCCTCTTGTCTTGTTAGGCGCTAGGGCGTGGTACGCTAGTGGATATGAGGAGGCCGAAAACTTTGGGGGGTTCGTGGCTGAAAAGTGGGTTTCTTGTATGCATGCGACCGAGGCCTTCAGGGCTTTCAGTTGAGACAGGGCCAGTCTGCGTTTTTGTGGGGTATTCAGGCCATGGGCATTCAGGGACACCAAGAGAAACTTGCTAGGGGGGCTCATTGCATTGGGGGTTGGGCGCCTCGTGGGCACATCTGGGTGATTGAGGTTGTCTCATGGGTTTAACGTAGTAAGGCTTAGGGAGGTCCTGGGCAGATACTTCATCTCTTAGCTCATGGTAGAAAGGGAGCATCTCAAAGGTAGGGCCGGGGCATGGGAAATAACAGAGCTGATAACGGTGGGAACAAAAATATACAACATAAACAAAGTATATACAGAGCAAATAGCTAAGAAGCATTATGGGGAGGACGCCTCCGCCGAGCGCGTACCCTCTATTGTTCTGAGAGGGGGCTGCAGCGGCGAGTGGTGTCCCAAGAGAACTTCGGGGGGGGGGGAGGGAGGGGGTTCTTCAGCATTCGGTGAGGCCTAAACGCCTGTCACAGTCCAATCACCCGGTATGTCTGAGTAGCTGGAGTGGGGCAAACATTCCCCGGGGCCCACAGGGGGGGGGGTCAGCGAAGGTTGCAGGTAGCAAGGGTGTGGGCCTAGGCCAGTTCATGAGTCTCATCATAGCCTTCTAGGGCCTAGGAAGATGTGAGGCGGGGGTGGAAGAGACCTTCGCCCCCCTGGAGGTGTGAGTCCAGATAAGTCTCTCCCTTGGGTAGCATTCCCGGTTTCCGGGAGGGGGGCGGCCAGCCCGGGGTATGGGGTGGCGGGAGGTGCTGGTGGTAAGGTGGCTGAGCGTGGTAGGGCCAGGGTACAGCTGTACTCACGTGCAGATGTAAAACTTTGGTGTTGCCACAGTTCATAGGGCGGGTGTAGGCCCGAAGGGTGCCCCAGGGTTTGGAGAATAAGCCGGCAGCGGCCCATGTTAGGAGGAGCCGTGGTGGCGACATTGCTCAGGCCTTTGTCCAGCTTGTGGCCACTTTCCGCAGTGGGGCTGGGGTCGTGGGAGCGTTGTCAGTGGGAAATAATCCCCAGGATTTGAGGGTCTCCATTCCTTGGATCGGGTCTTCAACTTTGGTCAGTGATCCATTGCGCCATATCAGGAGTTTAGTGGGGAAACCCCATCTGTAAGGCACTTTGTGGTTTCTGAGGCACTTTGTAACATTGATAAAGTCCCGTCTTCTGGACATCGTCGTCGGTGATAGGTCAGCATATAGTGATATCTCCTCAAATGTAGGTGGCATTTCTGATGCCTTTCTCTGCGCTGTGAGGATTGCTTCCTTTGCGCTGTAATAGTGTAATCTGGTCACTACGTCCCTAGGGACATCTCGAGCAAGATTGGCGGGTTTTGGTACCCGGTGTGCTCGGTCAAGGCGTAAGTCCGCTAGTGCCAGGGCTGGTTGGATAGCCTGAAAGAGGCGCAGTAGGTAGGACGGTAGATCCTCCTGTGTCACCTTCTCCGGTACTCCTCGCACGCGGATGTTGTTGCGGCGGGAGCGGTCTTCTAAGTCCGCCATTTTTTCCGTCATGCGCCTGTTGTCTTTTTCCAGTTGCTGCAGCCTGCTCACTATTGCATCGTTGGCTTGGCACAGCTCATCAGTTTTTTCCTCCAGTACATTCACCCGTGTCCCCACTTCCAGGAGGTCTTTGCGCAGGTCTGAGACCACTGCTTGAAAGTCGGTTTTCATAGACGTGCGCAAGTCATGGAGCATAGCTGCTAATTTCACCTCTGAGATAGAGAGATCCCCTGTGGGGGTTTGCCGTGATTCATTATCAGAGCCTGTTTCAGACATGTGTGTTGGTGAGCGGGAGCCGCCTCCATCTTGGTCGGAACGGAGCCGTTCTTTTTTTCCTTGCCGGAAAAAATCGGATGATCGCTGGGCTTTTGGAGGGGCCATGCTGGGGTGGGGGGATGTTCCCCTTACCTCTGATGCCGTTTGCGGGGTGGTGTGGGCTGTTTGCCGCTGTTTATGCCGCGTTTTAGGCCGGTCCGGTCACGGAGCACTCACTGCATGCGACCGTTTGGTGCGACCGGAAGTCCCGCCCCTTGAGTAATGTTTTATTTACAAAAGTGTCCAAGGGTCCGGTTCCGGATGTTGTAGTGGTGCACGGTGGGGGGAATGACTTAGGGCTGATTCCGCAACGGGAACTGTTGCCGCGAATGAAGAGGGACATGGATCGGCTACGGGAGCTGGTCCCTGACGTGGTGGTGGTGTTGTCCGAGATGGTGCCTCGTTTTACATGGCGTCACGCCAGGGACCCTGCTGCGGTGGCACGATGCAGGGGGAAGGTTAATAGAGCTATGGCAGTATTTGTTAAGAGGATGGGGGGAATAGTGGTGAGGCATCGGGAACTGGAGGGCATGTTGCCAGGTTATTATAGGAGGGATGGAGTACACCTGTCAGAGGTGGGGTGTGACTTGCTGAACTTGGGGTTCCAGGAGGGCATAGCCCGAGCCCTGTTTCAGTGTGGTGGGGGTCGCACATGGTCTTAAGGGGTCAAGACAAGTGCTGTGGCGGAACAGGGCGTGGTTAAGTTGGAAGTTATCAAGGAATTGGAACTGTACAGGCCAGGGCCTAGGCTGAAGTAGGCCAGACGGTGTCATGGTTGGTAGGTTCTAGCTCTTCGGTGGCGACGAACCTGGGGGTGTAGGGGTGTCTGGGTACACCCCTACAGTTATCATTATGATATGGGGCCTCGTTGGTAGGCCGGATGTTTACAAGTTTATTGGTAATTGATGTTAATTATTGTTCATGTGGTAGGGTCATTGTCAGGGGATTGTGCGGGGGGATAATAAATAATGTCATTTATGACAATGACCCTAATTATGTTAATTTATTCATATTAATAAAGCTGTGGACGTTATACTCCAACAGTATTAAACGTGTCCGTGTATTATTAAAGTTAAAGTTTATAGCACATGCCGAATAACGACAGTGCAAATGTCATGAAGCCCATGGAACAACGAAGTAAGGGGAGTGGGCCTTGACAGAGCCAGGAGTGGGCAGGTGCATTCAGTTAGGGGTTGGTTTAAGCTAATGGAGCTTGGGGGCGGGATCAAAGGGGGTTGAAATAACGGCCATCTTAGAGAGTGGCCATTTTAATCAGAACTTCACTTACCTGTCAGTTGTCCCACCCACCCTCCCTGTGTTGAGGTGAATTTCCCGTTTTGTCACAGTGGCGGGAACAGGGCGTGGTTAAGTTGGAAGTTATCAAGGAATTGGAACTGTACAGGCCAGGGCCTAGGCTGAAGTAGGCCAGACAGTGTCATGGTTGGTAGGTTCTAGCTCTTCGGTGGCGACGAACCTGGGGGTGTAGGGGTGTCTGGGTACACCCCTACAGTTATCATTATGATATGGGGCCTCGTTGGTAGGCCGGATGTTTACAAGTTTATTGGTAATTGATGTTAATTATGTTAATTATTGTTCATGTGGTAGGGTCATTGTCAGGGGATTGTGCGGGGGGATAATAAATAATGTCATTTATGACAATGACCCTAATTATGTTAATTTATTCATATTAATAAAGCTGTGGACGTTATACTCCAACAGTATTAAACGTGTCCGTGTATTATTAAAGTTAAAGTTTATAGCACATGCCGAATAACGACAGTGCAAATGTCATGTCTCCTGTCTCAATTGGCAACAAGAAGGATGGTTTGAGCTTACCTGATACACATGCTCCCTCCCAATCTTGTGGTAACTCTGAATATGCTTTCTTACCACAGATCCAGTACAAATTCACTGGGGTTTTCGAATTGGATGTAGCAGATAAGTCAAACCATACCTCTTTTAAATTGGTGTAATTGGCAAAAGGATTAGTAGGCTCTGAGACATTTGAAGCTGACCACCAAGTAGTATCTTTTGTATCAGCATTATAGGCCTTCTGTCCTAAGCAGGTTAACTCTCCAACAGATGTATTATACAGTGGCCCTCTTCTAGCTAAACATACATGGCCTATGATAAATGTTTTTAAACGCCATTCTGATTTACCTCTAGTACTTACTTGATGATCAGACTGAGAAAGCATCTGTTGTTCATCTGTCTCAGAACCAAGGTACCAAACCTCTCTTGTCTCCCATGGCCATTGGTCTCCCATATTTGTACCTCCACATACAAATCAGTTAGTTATATTAAGACTACCTCCGCCAAATCAATACATAAGTTCTTAACATTATGGGGAATGTTATCCTCAACACTCATCTCCTCTTAGAAGGAATGAAAAACCTGATGAGTTTGAGAAGCTGTCGTCTCAGTTTCAAGTCCTACATATATTATGGTCCCTGGATCTACTCCTGTACTTTGATACCCAAAGAGATTCCCAAACTTGTCAATGAAGTGCTGTGGATTGGAAATGGTCATATGCACAGGGTTACACTCCATAGTTTTTACAATACAGTGCAGTGGGCATCCTTTGGATAATCATATCTTGATCTACTGTCTTTCCCCAGGTCGCCCAACCTACACATGACCAATAGGGGCAGAAGTTAAAGTCTCTATTTGGGCAGTCAGGATCAGTAGATCTTTTACTGGGACATAAATATTTATCATTAAACCCATAAGTTCATTCCCATTTAAGATTACCACATACATTCCATTACATGCATCAAATAGTAGAATGCCCATAGAATGTATGGTGCTTATCACAGTCTTATTTATTAAGGTCCCCTGGGAGTTACTGTTCCAAATTACCAACCAAATTGTACGGGGTTGGAATTGGGGATCGAAACACTTGGGCTCACCTGATATCGGTTGACACACACTATAATCAGTATCTAAGTACCTACACCTAGACACAGATCCTTTACATTCATATTGTGAGTGCCAAATTAAGGTCTGGGATATCTGGTTACCTGTTTTCGTAGTCTTAATACAACTAACACCGCTTGGAATATCCTCACCTTTACCCTCCTGAAAAATCATAATACTAAAGCACATAATTAAACACATTATTTTTGTGATCCTCCTCTTAATTCTTCGACCGTGCGACGGCACCTCAACTTCCAGCTTGTGAGGGCTGCAAGGATTGTAGTACTTCTGATCCTCACTTACCTTCACAGAGGTCCCTTCGAGATACTCTGACTATGAAACTTAGGCAGGTGGTCAGGCTTTATTATGGCCGTCAAAACACCTACTTGTTGGATCTCTGCAACTTTCAACCACGATTCTTCAAAAATCACCTCCTACTTCTCAAGTCACGCTCAATTCAACTGGGTCATGTGCTTCAACCGGATCTTGCAAGGATTCTCACGATCTGGAGTAGCTTGCAAGGAATCTGCCGCTGGTTTAACCCTAGAGTGATGAATCCAAGGATTCACTTCTGCCTTTACAGCTGTTGGGGTAGATAAAAGAACAACATACGAAGGCTAACAGGATACACCCCAAGCTTTAACTCAATATGTATTGGTGGGACATTACGAGCAAGTCCTGGAGGATTATTCTCTGCTCATGCTAATGGAATGTCAAATAAAGATCCATCACTCTTAGGTTTTGCATTTGTTATTACAGAGTAGAAGCTCCATTCTTCTTCTTTTGGTACCAATACTGCTATCATGCCTGGTGATTTATTAAACTTCAGAGACTTTGATCCATTAGGTAGAAAAGTTATCTGAGCTTGAAGCTTTGATAATAGATCTCGTCCTACAAGTTGAATTGGACACTCTGGCATATATAGGAACTGAATAAAAAACAGTTAAAAGGCTGCGCCACAATAAATAATAAAAAATATATATAAAATAGTCCAATAAAAAGTCCAAAAAAGGGAGAAGATCCCAATATTTATCCTTACAGATACTTTGGTGGTAAGGTCTTCTACTGATATGGTGGATCCACTTGGTATGAAAGATAAAAAGAGAGAGGGACAACCAATGGTGCAGTATGTAAAATTCAAATGTGAATATAAAAGAGTAATAGTATAAAACTCACATTTACCAAAGCTAATATCCAGCTCTGGAGTAAGGCGCCTACAGCGGTTTAAATCCCCGCTTATGGGATATAAATGGGTTCCTCTCCGTCGTTGGTGTCCAATTCTCGGAATAAAAGAGACAACTAATAGTGCTCACTGTATAGTAGTGTTGGTAAAATAATAAAAGAATGTACTTACAAGGTAAGAGCAGGCCAACTGCTCTATGATGATAGCTTGGGTGGATTGATCCCCACCTAAGGATTTCTTTAAGTACAGGAAACTTCCAGGGAAATTGTCCAATGGTTTTTATAAAACCAATAAAAATAATACTGTAATGACACCCCCAGGCATAAATGGGGTTAAACGTCGTTTAGGAGATATTCCCTTTCAGTTACACAGGCAGCTACTCAGGAGACCAATCTCACGAACTGGAAACCATACGAATTCTCCAAACTCCTGAACTAGAACCATACGAATGCTTCAAACAGCCCTCCGCTCCCAGCAGCCAGCTCTGCACTGAGTGCACTGAATGACGTCACACTATTTTTATATATAGGAACTGGTGCGTCACAAAATGGCCTCCTAAAATGCAAGTGCGACTCCTGAGAACCAGTCTTGCAGTGCTTCCCCCAGTAGCTCCTATTACAGAAGGAGGAGCTACCACAGAATGTTCAGCACCTGTATCAATCATGAAAGGACTTCTCTTTTCCCCCTATTGTTACATCGACCATAGGCTCCGCTAGGCCAAGAGGGATGGAGCCCGGTCGGTATCAATAGTCTTCCATGACAGTGTCAGCCAGACCTACAAAATCTCTATCTTCCCTATCCCTAGGTCTCTGGGTAGGGGGATAATATCTACCTCCCTGAACACTCCCTCTGCTATTCCCATTATTCCCTCCAAAACTTCCTCTACCTCATCCTCTTTAGCTCCTACCATAACCACCTCGCCCTCCTCTCTCTTGTCTACCACCTGCAATATATCCCCTCTGTGGACAGTCACTCTTTCAATGCCCTTCCTGTCTACAAAATGCACTTTGATTCCTACTTAAAGGTCCCTTACTCAGCCTATTCTCGACTCCTTTATTCACTTCCTTTCCCTGTCTTTCTGCCCTTGTGATAGCTACCGCTAGCATATCTGCCTTCTTCCTCATTTTACGTTCCTCCTCACGCTTTGTCTGTTTCCCTATTCATATACACCTTATTTGCAACCTCCACTAGCTGTGACATGGACATCCCTGCAAATCCCTCCAATTTTTGTAGCTTTCTCTTAATATCGCTCTGGGCCGGGCTGACAAATGCTGTTAATCATTTGGAAGTTTTCAGGGGCTTCAGGATTGAAAGGAGTGTACAATCTATTTGACTCAAGCAGTCTCTCATAAAAAGCACTGGGTGATTCATTAGCTTTTTTTAACACTTCAGCCGTCCTGGACATGTTAATTGCCTTTTTCCCTCCTGCCTTCATGCCAGCAATAATGGCTTGTTGATAAGCCTTTAGATGGATCATGTCAGCGCATTTACGTTCCAAAGGTCAGTGATAATTGCTGACAATCAGCCCAGGTGGGATTGTGTGTTTGTATAATAGAGGTAACCAAATCTGTCATGACTTGAAGTTTGTCGGTATACGAAGAGTTATGAGTCTTCCAATTGAATAGATCAGTTGTGGTGAAGGGGACATAGACAAACACTGGATCTGCCCGTTGTATTTGGCCATTTTCATCAACGTGTGTTGGGCCCAGAGTAACTCGGAAAGGCATCTGGCAATGTCGGGATGGAAGGGTGCCAGTCAATTGTCGGGTTAGTATGGGGCTTCGGCAAGGCTGCTCAGTAATAGGTTCCGGTCTGAGAGTAGTAAGATAGGTGGAAGGGGGTGAGCTAATTTTACTAGTCAGCATTTGGCGGATGAAAAAAATAAAAAAGTGTTAAACCAAAAACCTACCAGTAGGTGTCACCAGAGCGTAAGTAATTGTATCAAAATAATCTTTGTGGGTCTAATAATAAAACTTAATTTTTAATATATTTATACATAAAATAAAACCTTATAGCAATAAATATATTAAAATAGGGTAAGCAATCCTAATTCTGTCTGTTATATGCCAGTATAGAGTTAATGATTAAACAATGTAATATCAATGTAACTCCCGAAGATGGCCAGTAGGTGGCCCTAGAGTGCTTCCTAAAGTCTAATGAAGCTTATTTTATTATTACTTATTTCACTGTTCACCCTGATATCTAGGCTTGAGTAAAGCTTTAGTTCTATGGTAAATTAAACATCTCCGTTTGTATTTTAGTAAAGGGGATATTTTGAACAAAGCTGGGAGGGGCTACTCATATAGTCCCAGCATATCATTTATAACAATGTAAACCTGCTGTATTAAATCTGGATCAAGGATCCACAGGAACACTGGTTACCATAACAGGCCATCCTCTGCTACACAGAGTATTTTAATCTTTTGGGGGACAGTGTTACACCATAATCACAAACAGCATATTCCTTAGAAAAGTTTTTTTTTGTTTTTTTGAAAACATACAAGACAAAGGACCGTTTGTGAATCAGAAGCACCCATGATTTCAACAGAGCATCTGATTCAAAGCAGTACAAATATATAAACAGTTTCAACAGTCACACCAGTTACCTTGGCAACAGCACCACATGGCACGGTTACTAGGCCCAAATATACACGTACACACACGCACAGGATCCTCACAGGCTCAACAATATCACGACGTCGTACACATGAAATTAAATCAAAAACCCACCAAAGACTATACACTTATCAATGTAACTATTATTCAAACCATACAATTATCCACACTATTAATCCACATAAACTAACCGATCACATAACATTTCAACAATTTTGTCTCTACAGTCAGTTGTTATGGTACGGTTAGTAACTATTGTATAGTTTAGACAATTATGGTTTTAAAGTTACAATATCAGTTAGTACACATGCAAGGTTAAACAGAATTTTAGTATTTTTCACGTAATAGCAGTTATGGTACAAGTCAGTGGTTATGGTACCGTGCGCTATTTTACACTATACACACAATTTACACTCCCACTAGACGGCAGAGCTCAAGCTTTCTAGCAGGACATACAATTTAACCAATTCACCAGTTCACCAACTACAGTATGTCTAACAATATTTACAATAATCCCAACTATTCTAATTGGCCAGCACCTTGAGAACTATCAAACTATTTACACCAGGATTCGGTTAGTCTATGCTGCCTAACCACCACATATAGCGAACTAATGAGCGGAATTTACAACAGGACTCATTTAGTCTATTTACTCTATCAATAGTCTAGTGGTTGAATTTACATGCCTCCCACTTAGCCAAGATAGGTTGACATCTAGCAGACGGAATGTACACCAGAATCTGCTTAGTATCCCGGTCCCCCCGACCTAGCGACCAAAATATACACACTAGTCAAGACAGGACACCGGTGTCCGACATGAACTATTTACACCAAGATTCAGTCTGACCCAAACCACCTGTATTAGACGGGCTGACTACAGAGCGTCTAATGTCAACATTAGCGGTGCACCTTCGCTTCTTCCTTCCAGTGGGAAGGGATAGATTCCATACAACCAAACCAATTCCAAATACAAACCCCTTGTGGGCCTACCGCTCTAACGGTATTAATCTTACCTCTTCGTTCCTGGACCTGGGCTTCACACTCATCGACTGGGCACCCCGGTACTC
>OW240915.1:184272582-184294258 GCA_933207985.1 Pelobates cultripes | reverse complement strand
CCAACTTCTGCCACTGCACAGTGCCACTCATATCTGTTGTCACAGTAGCTTGCACGCATAGTAGCACTAATCGAAAAAAAAAATGACAGGCAGAGGCAGGCCACCCCGCAGGGGCCGTCGTGGTCGTGGTGCTGTGATTTCCTTTGGCCCTAGAATAATGCCCAGTGTTCAGAGGCCACGTACCCTGAACTCAAAAAGTTCTGAGGACATAGTTGACTGGCTAACACAGGACACCCAATCTCAACGTTAGTCCTCAGGACCCCCTACCAGTCCAGGGTTTAGGGATTACCTGGGTGTGTCTAAGGTGTTTAGAAAAAGAAAAAAAAACACCTTAGAGTCTTTTTCTAACCCTTTTTCTAAACACCTGAGACACACCCAGGTAATCCCCCAATCCTGGACTGGTAGGGGGTTCTGAGGACTGGGTTGAGAACCCCTGTTCTACAGCTTCCGCTCGGAACCTTGACGCACCATCCTCCTCCAGCTTAGCTTCGGGTGGGGAGGCTGAGGGTGGTGGTGAGGCTGGTGGGGGGTGGGAAGGCTGAGGGTGGTGAGGGGGGTGGGAGGCTGAGGGGAGAAGCGGGGGTGGTGAGGCTGGTGGGGGGGTTGGAAGGCTGAGGGTGGTGAGGCTGGTGGGGGTAGGCTGAGGGTGGTGAGGCTTGTGGGGGGTGGGAAGGCTGAAGGTGGTTTCCTTGCAAAGAATAAATCAGCAACTGTTTTTATACCTTTTGCAGACCATGGGAGTAGATTAATATCTGGTAATAAATAATTTAGCCATTCTATTCTAAAGGATGGAAAAACAAATTCCTTTATATCTAGCTTCCTTTTAATTTCCTACCAATTTTTTAAGATATAAATTAAGGCACTGTTTTCTTATAAAAGTTCAGTTTTCTAAATTCTTGGTCAGATAACCAGAAGATTGCAGACAGATTTTTAAATGTTTCTATTCTCCTAGTTTCTCATTTGTACCAGCTCTCTTCTTGAGATGATTCTTGGAAGGTATGCATTAAAATAGTGGCCTGGACCAATTTTATCAGAGATGGAATCCCAAAACCTCCATCTTCTATTTTTTTAGACAGGGATTTGAAACTGATCTTAGTTCTTTCCTTTGACCACATAACCTTTGTAAAGGAAGCTTGTAATAGTTTTATCCAACTTATGTGAATGCTATTTAGGAATGGACTCAATATATATGTTAATTTTGGTGAAACATAGATCTTGATAGTATTGATCTTACCACACCATGATATTTCTTTTTTAGCTGGTGGGGGGTGGGGAGGCTGGTGGGGGGGAGGCTGAGGGTGGGTGAGTTGGTGGGTGGGGGAGGCTGAGGGTGGTGAGGCTGGTGGGGGGGTGGAAGGCTGAGGGTGGTGAGGCTGGTGGGGGGAGGCTGAGGGTGGTGAGGGAACCTACCTTCTCTTCCCTGGTGGTGCAGTGGCCACTTTTTCCGGTCTGCAGCTCCGCAGAGCTGCAGACCGTGTAATATTGCGAGACCATCAGAGCGTTGCCATGGTGACCCGCGGCAACGCTCTGATTGGCCAATTCTCGCGAGACGCATGGTCTGCAGCTCTGCTCACTGTGGATGCGATGGTGGCTGGGCAGCCAGGAGGGGCCTTGCACCCGGCGGCATACCGGGCAAGCCGCCGGGCCCCCTCCTGGTGTCAGGTCCTCGGTCACTGACCGAGGACCTGACACAGTCTGCCATAAGGCCGTTTAGGTGGCCGCGAGGCCCCAGCCAGAGCGAGGCCTTAGGCAGCCGCCTAAACCGCCTAATTAGAGAGCCGCCTCTGTTTGCGGTTGTTTGCGGTGCGTTAAACGGGGAGTTTGGTCTGTCACTGTGAAGCGGGCGTAACCCTTACACTACCTGATCGACACAACATCATACCTGATGTTTTAAAGCCCGTTATTCCAAACAATTTAGGAATGTTAGGTGATTTATGCCCTTTATGGATTAAAACCAGACTCTGCATCAACTATGTAATTTTCCATGGGAGTTTTGCCATGGATCCCCCTCCGGCATGCCACAGTCCAGGTGTTAGTCCCCCTGAAACAACTTTTCCATCACTATTGTGGCCAGAAAGATTCCCTATGGGTTTTAAAATTCGACTGCCTATTGAAGTCTATGGCGGTTCACCCGGTTCTCCCGTTCGCGAACATTTGCGGAAGTTCGCGTTCGCCATTCGCGAACTGAAAATTTTATGTTCGCGACATCACTATCTCTATTCCATTTTGATATTGCTGGAGGATAATATTTCTTTTCCATATTATACAGTATAAGGTTTACTTTAGAAAGTAGTTTTTTTATTGTCCTTGACATTGATAAGTTGTTCAAAATGATTTAGATTCCCATGTTCAGATGGGATTTTAAACCTTTTCTTTATATAAGATTTAACTTTTAGATAATTAAAAAAAAAATCTTTATTCGCTAAATGCAATGTTCTCTTAAGGTTGTCAAAAGTTCTCATTTTCCTTGCAAAGAATAAATCAGCAACTGTTTTTATACCTCTTGCAGACCATGGGAGTAGATTAATATCTGGTAATAAATAATGTAGCCATTCTATTCTAAAGGATGGAAAAACAAATTCCTTTATATCTAGCTTCCTTTTAATTTCATACCAATTTTTTAAGATATAAATTAAGGCACTGTTTTCTTATAAAAGTTCAGTTTTCTAAATTCTTGGTCAGATAACCAGAAGATTGCAGACAGATTTTTAAATGTTTCTATTCTCCTAGTTTCTCATTTGTACCAGCTCTCTTCTTGAGATGATTCTTGGAAGGTATGCATTAAAATAGTGGCCTGGACCAATTTTATCAGAGATGGAATCCCAAAACCTCCATCTTCTATTTTTTTAGACAGGGATTTGAAACTGATCTTAGTTCTTTCCTTTGACCAAATAACCTTTGTAAAGGAAGCTTGTAATAGTTTTATCCAACTTATGTGAATGCTATTTAGGAATGGACTCAATATATATGTTAATTTTGGTGAAACATAGATCTTGATAGTATTGATCTTACCACACCATGATATTTCTTTTTTAGCCCAGTCTTTTAGTTTTATATTAGTTTCTCTAATCAGTGGTAGCAAATTAATTTCCACCCAGTTTTGTGGCTTCGCTGACATTTTCAGGACTAGACACGAAAAATGTCCCCTTGCCCAGAGAAATTCAAAGTTGATCATAACCTCTGATTTCATTTAAGGGGTTATAAAAAAGAAAGAGCCTTTGTCTTAGAGATGTTCAATTTATTATTCGAGAAACGACTATATGTGCGTATTACTTGCATTAATTAATTAATTAATTGAAGTCACAGGGTCTTCCATCACAATGAGTACATCATCTGCATATAATTTTATTTTTATCTCCGTATGGTCTTTAAAACCTTTTATTTTGTTGTTTTTTCTTATCTCCATAGCCAATACTTCTATGTTCATAACATATAAGAGTGGAGAAAGCGGGCAACCTTGTCTGGTACCATTTTTTTAGTTTGAAAGAGTTAGAGAGAATGCCCTGGCCTATTACTTTTCCTGTTGGATTCGTATGTAGGGCCTGGTGTATCCTGCCTGACAAACCGAAAGCCTTTAAAGTATTTGATAAAAAAATTCCCAGCTGACCCTGTTGAAGTCTTTTTCTGCGTCTAAAGACAGGGCCAGCATCGGTACCCCTCTTCGATTATCTATCTCAAAAACATTAGACAATGTATGTATATGATTAGCCGAAGTCCTTCCTGATATAAATCCTACCTGATCTATATTGATTAAATCAGATATAACAGAATTTAGTCTGTGTGATATAATGCCTGTGTAAAGTTTTAGGTCTCCATTCAATTGGGAAATGGGTCTATAGCTCTTAGCGTCATGAGGATTTTTTTATTTTGCTTTATTATGGTAACAATATTTCCCCTTAAAAGATCTTCTGGTAGACAGACGTTTTCTGCAAACTCGTTAAAAGTAGTTTGGAAATGTGGCACCAAGTCTTCTTTAAAGGATTTATAAAATATAGCTGTCAGACCATCAGGTCCAGGAGCTTTATTAAGTTTTGAGTGATAAATAATCTCTATGATTTACTTCCTTGTAAATGGTTCATTTAGTTTTTCTAAATGTAGGGGAGTTTTTTCTTAAATTCTTTCTCACGAAAATAAGATTCTATGTTTTGTAGGGGCTCTTTAGGACCAATGTTCTAAAGTAGGGATGTGCATGGGGAAAAATTTTGGTTCGGCATTCCGAAATTCGGGACTTCGGTTTGGTTCAGCACTTCGTCAACTTAGGGGACCTATTGTCCTCCCCCCCGGCCCCCACTCTTGAGCGGCGGGTGGGAGCCCTAAATATCAATAAGGGGGGTACCTATTGTCCTCCCCTCTCGGCCACCACCCCTGAGTGGCGGGTGGGGGCCCTAAAGTAAACTAATAGGGGGGAACCTATTGTCCTCCCCTCAGCCCCCACCCATGAGCGGCGGGTGGGGGCCTAAGTTAGAATTAGGGGGGGACCTATTGTCCGCCCCCTCTGCCCCCACCCCTGTCACAGCACTCTGATTGGTTAGCTTGAAATCCAACCAGAGTGCTCTGTGTCATTTTACACAGCGTGGAAAAGTTATTTGGAATTTTCCCACGCTGTGTAATTTGACTCATAACACTCTGATTGGTTACTTTCCCACGCTGTGTAAAATGACACAGAGAACTCGGATTTCAAGCTAACCAATCAGAGTCCTGTGACAGGTAAATGTAGAGACTTACCTGTCAGTCTCTTCATTTACCTGTCAGAGCACTCTGATTGGATGGCTTAAACCCACCAATCAGAGTGCTCTGAGCCTAACTGCAGGGCGGGGCAAAAAGAAGACATTAAATGGTAAGTTTATTTATTTATTTTTAAAATTTTATTTCTGCAGTGCATAGAAATAATACAAGCAGGCGTGAGGTTCCCCAAAAGCAGTCCTCAGGCTTTTCCTTGTTTAACATGCGGGCCAGATGAATAATTAGCACAATTTTGTAATATAAGCAGGCTTGGTCAGAATTTCAGCGGGTAGACAGTGTCAAATATGGAAGACAATGTAAGCCAACAATGCTATGGAATCTGCAGCATACATACTGACATTTTGATGAGACAGTGACATAGAAACATTGCATATTAGTATTTCTAAACCAGGCTTAAACTTTCCGCTGTGTCACAAAGAGTTAGAATTAAGTTACACGAATAAGAAGGCATGCATGTGTAGGTTTAACTGATTGGACTTGAACTCTCTTATATATGTCAAGTGTACCTCCATGGGCCCTGTGTGAGTATGTATCCGCACTTACTGGAGGCTCAGATGGGGTGATGTAGAGTGCTGGTGCATGTTACAGTTTAGGTGATGTGGTGCAAGACTGGTTAGCGTTAAATATGTTTTGGTGAGTAACAGGCAAGATGAACATATGTCTGAGCAGTATATCTGGTACTGGTGCTTATGTGCGTGAGAGGAGATAAAAGAATGTCTATATACATAGATATGTATGGCGTGTCATGTTATGCGGATTTAGTGTTCATGGGTGTCCGGGTAGCGTTAATTTATGAGCGGGGGGGCAGAGTATAACTGCCTGTTTGCTGATTAGTCACCCCATTCCTTCAGTTGGGAACAGTGCCTGCGGCATCTGAGGTTCACAGAGGTTGGCGGTCAGCCAGGTGTGAACCGGTTGCGCCCTCCAGCTCCGGGCCAGCATCCTGTAGCCACGGACCCAGGGACTTCTGAAGACCGGGTGCTTCCCTGTTGGGACAGGTCTGGAGGCCTTGGACGACGGGCAGGTCTCCGCTTGCGTAGGTGATGCGCCGGGGTTGTTCCCTTGGTGGCCCTCGGCCCAGATGGGCAGTTGTGGAGAGTTGTGGACTGCTTTTCAGCGGCTGTGCCCGAGGGTAGCCTAGTCCCACTCCGGCCGATGTTGCCTAGTCTACCCTCTGTGTTGCCGCTCTCCCGTGGCGTGGGCGGCTCTGCTGTGCGTTGGGCCTTGATCTGTGCCCAGAAGGCCTCAAACAGCTCAATTAAGTGGGTGGTGAGGAGATAGTTTGTGTTGGGGCTGTGTGTCGGAGGTCCACATCCCCCCAAGATTGTGCATCCGCCATTGTTGTGTGGCGGACTGCCTGTAAGCATGGTGCGTGTTTGGGGCTGATGTCCGCATTTTGGGTCCACTGAGGCATGCCACTCGAGACGAGTTGGACCGGGATAACCCCCACCGGTCCTATGGGGGGCGGGGCAGCCGTGTGCTGCGGGTGCTGCGTATTTGTGGGCCGGGAGAGCGGCCGTCTCTCCCTTGCCCTGCATGGCGTAGGCCCCAGGCTTCATTCTGGTGTATTCTGGGCGTGTGAGGTATCCCCCGGTTCGCCAGAATCTGCGGAGCAAGTTGTGATGAGTGGGGGTTCAAGATTAGTCGGTTTGCCCCAGGTTTCAGCCGGTATTTAGGCCCAGGAGCTCAAAGCTTGTGCGACTGTACAGCTTCACAGTCAGGCCAAGCCCCCTTATTTATTGATTTTACAGGTATCTAGATAATGGTCCCCCCTCATTATTTTTAGGATGAGGGGGGTAGGTAGGGGTTATTTTTTGGGGGGGATGAGCCCAGGGGGAAGGACAATAGGTGTGTTACTTGATTGTTGTAAGTGTTGCAAATGCTTACAGCTGAAACCTGGCTACGTTTGTATACTTTTTATTTAAAATTGTATACAGTGTAACATTATTCATTCTTCCACTGGGTAAGTATATTAGTACTTAGGCAATACTGTGCTTCGGAACTTCGACACTTCGGGACTTCAGCACTTCGGCCATTCGGCAATTCAGCTATTCGGACATTTGGAAGTACCCGAATGTCCTAATTTCCCGAAATTCGTCAAAATTCGAACCGAAACGAATTGCACATGTCTATTATATAGGTCAGCATAGTAACTTTTGAAAGCCTTTGCTAGTTTGTTAGGGGACAGGAGAGTTTCATTATTATATATTATCTTAGATATAGATTTGGCCTTTTGAATATTTTTCAACTTGTTTGTTATGAGCTTATTGCTCTTGTAATAGTGATAATATTTTAGATTTCTAATTTCTTAGAAGTCTCCAGCATTAGTTTCTCATTAATGCATTTTTTAATATCATTAATTTGATTTGAAATATCCGTTGAGGGACTTCCCTTATTACTACGTGATGAATTTTCCAATTTGATCTTTTAATTCCATAATAAGTATATTATGGTCTGACTATGTAACTACATCAATATCTATTTTTTTAACTCTTTGTATTGAAATTTTGTCTGTCAAAATATAGTCTATTCTCTAATATGCAGAATACATTTTTGAAAAGCACGTGTAATCACAGACGTTATCATGAACTGTGTGTCATTTAATAGATTTCCCTGAACAAAGGAACAAAATTCTGAAGCTTGTATATAGGTGTTTCTATCTATCTGCTTATTTTTCGTTATCTGTTTATCAAGTTTGGGGTCTATTACACAGTTAAAATCTCCCATCCAAATAATTTGTCCCTGTTTTATCCGGTTTATTCTTTCCCAAAGGCCAAATATAAATTTAATTGGAGCAGCATTTGGTGCATAAGTATTAACGTGTAAAGGACATTGTTGATCGTACAGATAACTATAATAAATGTACCTTCCTTCCCGATCCTGTTCCAAATATTTTATAATTTAGATCAATATTACATGAAAAAAAAAAAAGAATACAACTCCCCATTTCCTCTTATCTTGCAATGAAGATGTAACAATCTCAGGGAAGTCTTGAGTTATTAAAAAATAGGTCTATGCTCTTCCAATGTGTCACTTGTATGGCACACATGTCTATTCTTTGTTTTTTTTAATAGTTGGGTGAGGAAAGATGTTTTATGTGGGGAATTTAATCCCCGTATATTTACAGAAAAAAACTTAACCATTATTTGGTAATATACACTGACCCTCTCTGTCTTCTCCCCAAATCCAGCATCAAGAGAAAATTAAACAAAAAAAGATACAAACAAAAATAAAAACAAAAAAGACAACAGCCATAGGTACTGCAACCTATTTCAGAGAAACTCTGCCAACAGGTATTTTAAAAGTGCCATTCCCTATCCTGTGTTACTGAAAAAACACTGAATAAGAGGACTCAAAATAAGTCAAATTATCACCACCCAGTGCTAATTCCAAAAATCGGACTAAGGAGCCATAGGAGTAAGGGATTAACGGAAGGAGATATTTCTAGCTAATGTATGGTAAACAACATAGGAAAAAGAGAAATGTTTTATTTTATTATGTCTTATCCATAGGGTATTACCACCATAAATTTGGGGTTATTAATTATTAAGTTATTTCCTGTTGGTATTATCATAATTACATGGCATTTCTCATCTTATCCTTTTATATACCCATATTAACTTATCTTTGTCTTATTTTTAGGTGACAATATCCAGATTTTTCCATAACATTTATATCACACTATTACATTTAATTTATATATCCCTTAACATGGGACAACACAACATCTCATAAATAAACATTTACTTTCTATTTTTCCTCTCTCTTTTCTGTAATCTTGATTTTATACCCTTGTGAACGTACAGTGTATCCTTATTTAGTGATATTACTAAGTTACAAAATTACTAAATAGTTACAAATCCACAGAACGTGATCTATTTTTAATCTTTTTTGGTATGAAATCTATAATTTAAAAAAAAAAGGTGTATTTTATTTGAGTTTGAATACTCGAAGTACAGCATTGCTGCAGTATGCAGTTAGGAATAATTTGTCGTCAACATTAAACATAAATAATAAGTAACTTTAAGAAGTTGCCAAGGTGGTTATATGTCAGATATTATTGTGTAATTGGCAATATAAACAATCTACAGGAACGGTCTATATATACGTATTAACTTTGCGGAGCCAGGGAGGTCAGTATTTGTAGTGGGTGGTCTGAGTCCGATTTTCATCGCAGGTGCTTGATGTCTGCGGGGGACCCAGAGATGGAGTATGTTAGCTTTGTGGTATAGTCTAAGATTGTCTCTTAGGTAAGGTTGGCACGTGTATGCCCTTTTTCGGCCTTAGGTTGCTTTTGGTCTGACGCGGTATGTGATTCCCTTTGTCTCCACTGAGTCTTTTTCCTGCAGGTTCGGCCACTGGAGAAATAGCGTTTTAGGTCAGGGTAAGTGTCTGGTCTCCCTGTGGTACCGGCAGGGACCCATCTGCACCCCACCTGTATCTGATTTCCGTGTCCCTTAGCCATTTGGCTATTGGTGGCGGTGGATGTAGGGCAGCAGTGCTTCCCCTCCAATACTCTGGTATCCCTCGGAGGTGGACATTCCGCCGTCTGTGCCGTGTCTCCATTGCCGTGACAGTCCGCGTGAGTTTTTGTATCTGCAAGTTAAGGGCCTGCATCGAGTCTTGGGAGTGCTGTAGTTGAAGCTCCCTTTCCCTTTCCCTTGACTCCACTGCTGTCAGCTGCTGTTGGAGATTCCCCACCTCTTTCTGTGTGCTCTGTAGGTCAGCCTTCCACATCGCCCTCATTTCCGTCAATAGGTTTAGTATATCCCGCTTTGTTGCTGGGGATGAGTCCTCCTCCGATTCAGAGGAATCGACGAGTTACGGCTCTCCCTATGCTCATGGGAGTCCTCAGAGGCCTCCTCTTCACTAGGTGCCTCGGGCGCCATTTTGGTGGGAGCTGGTGGACTAGGCCTCACAAATGAGAGCCGAATATTTGACATTCTGGGTGTCTCAGGTGTGTGGAATTTTTTTATTTTTACGCCCCATTGACTTCTGTGTGTAGGGCGTGTGTGTGGCCACGGTTGGGTGCTGTTTAACGGGCTTCTTAGTCTATTTTTCCTCAGAAACGCATCTGTCTCTCTCAGCAGTTGGCCACGCCCCCCCACGTGATCTATTTTTTTTTTTTTTTACTTACGAACTAGAAATCTTCAGCAATATATCAAACTATACTCTCAATACATCCAAATCTATCCTTATAGGGTGGAGAGGGGAAAGAGGAGAAGGGAGAGGGGAGAAAAGCATAGACAATGGAGGCTTAGCAATTACAAATATTAAGAAATACCATAATGCTGCTCTCCTCAAACATCTTTCTGAATGGCTAAATAAAGGACCTACTGAGTCTTGGCAAAATATTGAAAAATATATGTTGGAGATATCAGACCTCTCTTTTGTTATAGATAAATCCTATTGAAATAGAGATAGACAGGACTAGAGGTAGACTTGACGGCAAAAACAATCTCCGTAATCAAATCTTAAATCTCTGGCCCAAATTTAAATCAGATTATAAATTGTACTCTTGATACCCTGATACATCTTTCTATCATTATTGATAGCAGAATCAGAGAACGTAAAGCGGAGAAAGCACTCACCAGTTCATTATGGAAAAAAAAAAACTTGTTGCTACAAGAGTCCCTGAGAAACCCTCTCATCAAATTGAACCTATGTAAATAGGTATTCTGAGAAGTCCTCTTTCTTCTGAGGAAAAGATGAGGAGGAATTTGAAGCTCTGCATGTATTGTGCCTCTATCGAACATCTTTTGCAAGACTGCCAACTATTAAAACGCTCCAAGGGCAGTAATCATAAAATTCATACTTCTATATTGAAAATGCTGCCTATATCCCCATGTCCTCATTTTGCTATATCTCTCATTTTACAGTGGGACAAAGAAAGAGTCCAGACTGAGGCCATTATAGATTCTGGAGCTACAGGGGTGTTCCTCGATTCATCCTTTGTAGAAAATAATAAAATTCCTTGTATGCAAAAAAGTCCTTTGTTTCTGTCAGAGTTATTGATGGTTCTTTAATTCCCTCTGGCCCTATAAAAATGAAACCATTCCTTTAAAGATGACGATCAATCATAACCATTCCAAATTCCTTGTTTTTGATGTTGTACAAGTAGTTGAAGCTCCCTTTCCCTTTCCCTTGACTCCACTGCTGTCAGCTGCTGTTGGAGATTCCCCACCTCTTTCTGTGTGCTCTGTAGGTCAGCCTTCCACATCGCCCTCATTTCCGTCAATAGGTTTAGTATATCCCGCTTTGTTGCTGGGGATGAGTCCTCCTCCGATTCAGAGGAATCGACGAGTTACGGCTCTCCCTATGCTCATGGGAGTCCTCAGAGGCCTCCTCTTCACTAGGTGCCTCGGGCGCCATTTTGGTGGGAGCTGGTGGACTAGGCCTCACAAATGAGAGCCGAATATTTGACATTCTGGGTGTCTCAGGTGTGTGGAATTTTTTTATTTTTACGCCCCATTGACTTCTGTGTGTAGGGCGTGTGTGTGGCCACGGTTGGGTGCTGTTTAACGGGCTTTTTAGTCTATTTTTCCTCAGAAACGCATCTGTCTCTCTCAGCAGTTGGCCACGCCCCCCCACGTGATCTATTTTTTTTTTTTTTTACTTACGAACTAGAAATCTTCAGCAATATATCAAACTATACTCTCAATACATCCAAATCTATCCTTATAGGGTGGAGAGGGGAAAGAGGAGAAGGGAGAGGGGAGAAAAGCATAGACAATGGAGGCTTAGCAATTACAAATATTAAGAAATACCATAATGCTGCTCTCCTCAAACATCTTTCTGAATGGCTAAATAAAGGACCTACTGAGTCTTGGCAAAATATTGAAAAATATATGTTGGAGATATCAGACCTCTCTTTTGTTATAGATAAATCCTATTGAAATAGAGATAGACAGGACTAGAGGTAGACTTGACGGCAAAAACAATCTCCGTAATCAAATCTTAAATCTCTGGCCCAAATTTAAATCAGATTATAAATTGTACTCTTGATACCCTGATACATCTTTCTATCATTATTGATAGCAGAATCAGAGAACGTAAAGCGGAGAAAGCACTCACCAGTTCATTATGGAAAAAAAAAAACTTGTTGCTACAAGAGTCCCTGAGAAACCCTCTCATCAAATTGAACCTATGTAAATAGGTATTCTGAGAAGTCCTCTTTCTTCTGAGGAAAAGATGAGGAGGAATTTGAAGCTCTGCATGTATTGTGCCTCTATCGAACATCTTTTGCAAGACTGCCAACTATTAAAACGCTCCAAGGGCAGTAAGCATAAAATTCATACTTCTATATTGAAAATGCTGCCTATATCCCCATGTCCTCATTTTGCTATATCTCTCATTTTACAGTGGGACAAAGAAAGAGTCCAGACTGAGGCCATTATAGATTCTGGAGCTACAGGGGTGTTCCTCGATTCATCCTTTGTAGAAAATAATAAAATTCCTTGTATGCAAAAAAGTCCTTTGTTTCTGTCAGAGTTATTGATGGTTCTTTAATTCCCTCTGGCCCTATAAAAATGAAACCATTCCTTTAAAGATGACGATCAATCATAACCATTCCAAATTCCTTGTTTTTGATGTTGTACAATCACCTCTTTATCCAGTTATTCTGGGAATTAATTGGTTAAAGTCACATGATCCTCTAATTCAATGTTCTCCTTTTTCCCTCACTTTTAAGTCTGATTATTATAAGGAGATACGTTTACCTCATATTCCGATACTTCAAATCACTAAAGAAGAAGTGATACCGAATGCTATTCAGATTTCTCTGATGTCTCCCGTAAGACAGAAGCCGAGACTCTTCCTCCTCACAGGGTTAACAATTGTCCAATTGTCCAGTTGACCTCCTTCCTGGTGCTTCCATCCCCAATGGTCACATATACCCTCTTCCTGAGATGGAATTAAAAACCCTGAAGGTTTCATACGACCCTCCACTTCGCCAGCTGCTTCAGGGATGTTCTTCGTAAGGAATAAAGATCAAACTATTCGCCCCATAATCAGCTACAGAACATTGAACAAAATAACCATTAAAAATCGTTATCCTCTCCCATTAATACCTGAATTAATCGAAAGTTTAAGAACTGCTGTCTTCACCAAACGACCTCCAAGGGGCTTACAACATGATTAGAATAAAAGAAGACTATGAATGGAAAACAGCTTTCCGTCCTAGATACGTCCTTTTCGAATATTTTGTCATGCCCTTAGGACTCTAATGCCCCTGCAACTTTCCAACATTTCATCAACAATATATTCAGGGACCTCTTAGACACATGTGTCATCATCTACCTGGATGACATTTTAATTTATTCGGACAACCTTAAGGATCACAGAAAACATTTACGCTGGGTTTTATCTAGACTGAGAACTCACAAACTCTATGCTAAACCGGAAAAATGTCTATTCGAAGTTCGTGAACTCACTTTTCTTGGAGATGTTATTTCTCCCTATCTTCTAAGAATGGATGATTCTAAAATAAACTGCATCCTCAACTGGCCTATCCCTACCTCTACCAAGGACGTGCAAAGGTTTCTTGGTTTGCCATTTATTTTTTTTCCAATCAATACTTTATTGGTTTTCAAATTGATGGGGTACAGAAAAAAGAAGGGGGGGAGGGGGGGAGAAACAGTACCAATATGACATTTTCTCTGTTCAGTATATGCATAGGCCTTCCAATTCTTGGGACAGACATGCCCCCTTTTTGGGCATGTTCACCCCTTTTGGCAGTTCTGGCCACGTGATTCGCATCAGTGTCCCACCATTTACCCCGCTCATTGACTTCCTGCTTCACTGGATACTGCTGTTAGGGGGTATGGATTTACTTGAAAGATGAAAGCATAAATTATAGAGAGATTAGCATAGAGTATGTGTTTTCTTATAGCTGCATACTTTGAGTTTGGAGAGCAAAAAACGGGTCGCAAGAGTATTCTGAGAACTGACAGCAGCTGAAATAGCCTGCCTTTCGGTGGGTCCCCGCTCAGAACTCAAGCTGGTTTTAGCTCATCTTGTGCCATTGCAGAGAGAACATATCTGAAGCATATCAGACTGGTCCCACCCTTACGGGCAGTCCAGATCCGAAATGCCAGCAAGTTCTCTCTGCACGAGAGATACAGCAACCCCAGACGATCGTTTCAGCCTTGTTAGGCATCAGTGAGGCATAGCTGTTATCTCTCTAGGCACTGTGATTCTTTGAGTTTCCCTCCAACACCATCTCCATCAGATACATGACACTTGGTAGGTATGACTGTTTTAGTGTTTTTGGTCGATAACATTCTGTAATTAGGTCCATCATAATTGTCAGCACCAGGCCCACTGGACTCTTAATCTGACCCTGACTATGGCCAGACATCAATTTTACTGTGACGCGAAGACCGGGCATCAACTTGCATTCAACAACATCCTTGAAAACACAAAATTCTCAAAAGTTAAACAAGGGGTCTGGGAGCGGGACAAGAGAGCCTAATGCTCGGTAGGTTTGTCCGTTATACCATACGGGTCAACGCCTGACTAGGTGCAGTGTTTGTCATGTAACTCCACCCATGGTTTCCATACTATTCACCAGTGCCATGCTCTCAAAGACATGGTATTGTTGTATTTTGTCCCAAAGTTGGGTTCTTGTCGGGCACATTGTAGATTTCTGGCTGCTAGAAGGGTGATGGTACTCAGCTGTTTGTGTGCCCTGTCTAGTTCGGGTGGGAATAGCAGTAGCCGATATGTGAGTTTTTTTTGGCAGGGTCAGGACCTGGAGCGCTATCAGGGTCTTTTGAACCTCTGTTCAGAGGTTATGAATGACTGGACACGTCCACCATATGTGGAGTAATGTGCTTTCTTCTGCTGAACACCTCCAACAGAGTGGTGACACCATTGGGTATATTTTGTGGAGTTTGTGTGGCGTCATGTACCATCTGTACAGTATGGCCTGTGTGTTTGGACAGGTCATCAAGGGCTCGTATCTAGTCCTCATCGGAGAGCTGGAGGGAGAAATTAGTTTCCCATCTGGATTTACAATGTGGGGTTTATGGGGCAAGGTGTGGTCCCATACCTTGCAGCAAATGGATATGGCTTTCGGTTTTGTTGAAGCTCCCCAGCAGCACTCCATAATAGCCATGGCTGGGAGAGAGCTGGTAGTAGGGGTAGGTTGGCAGTGTTGCACTTGTGTGGTTACAACCCCCTTAATTCTCAGGTAAGTAAATAAAGCGTTGGCTGGTTGTTTCCACTGTGTTTGGAGTTGTATTATTCCCTTTGTGTCTAATAAGTGGTGGATTTGGGTTATTCCCGCTTTCAACGGGCTATCTGGTGTCGCCGCCTCTAAGGCAGTCAAGGGCGCCCTATTGTGAAAGGTATCTTTGCAACCTAAGGTATCCAGGAATGCATCCCAGAATTTGAGGGTGAGTAATGTAGTGGGAAGTAGACCAGTGTTGCGTGTTCTAGGGCGTCTGGGCATCCATGGGTAGTCAACGATATCGCGTCCCTGCATTTGTGCGTTTTCCATGTCCACCCATTGTATTTTCCCCTCCGGGGAATGTAGTAGGATGCCCTTCACTAATGCAGAGGCTTTATAGTATAGGCTATAGTATAAGATTAGGAAGGCCTACTCCTCCTTGTTTTGGGTGAGCTTGTAGTACTCTGAGGGGTATTCTGTTTTTTTTGTTCCCCCAGATGAATGTGTTGCATGGAGTTTGGAGCGAGTGGAGGAAAGTTTGTGGCACATGTATAGGGAGCATGTGGAAGATGTATATAATTTTTGGTAATCGCATTATTTTATATGCATTAATTCTCCCCAGCCAGGAGATGTTTGTATGTGACCATTTTAGGCTTTCTGTTTTGCAGATATGCGGGAGTGGGAGGTAGTTATGTTTTATCACATCTGCAAATGGATGTTGGAATTTTAACGCCTAAGTATGCCAAGGAAGAAGTTCTCCAGTCAAAGTGATATCGTTCCTTTAAGTGATTTTTTTTTGTGTCGTGGGCATGCAGACTGGTAGGGCTTGAGTTTTGTCTTGGTTTAGGCGGTAGTGGGAGACAAGACCAAACTCTGTCAGGGTTACCATAAGGTGTGGCACTGATTCTTCTGGGTTTTCCAGAGTCACTAAGACATCGTCAGCAAATAGCGCCAACGTATATTCTTTTCCTAACACTTGGGCACCTTTGATGTGTGGGTGTGTGTCGATTTTCAGTGCAAGGGGTTCTAGGGAAAGAATGTACAGTAATAGGGAGAGGGGTATCCCTGGCGAGTTCCATTCGTAATGGAGAATTGGTCTGAGATAAAACGCCCATTGGACACCCTGGCTGCTGGTGCATTGTAGAGTGCCCCAATCCCACTGACAGTCTCTGGTGGGAAACCATATTTCACCCGGACCTGTGTCATGTATGTCCAGTTGAGTCGGTTGAAGGCCTTCTCCGCGTCAAGCGCGAGGTGGCGGCACCGGACCGGTTGTTATCCATGACTGCCAGTATGTTGAGGACCTTTCGGGTGTTATCTGAGCCCTGTCGGTTCTTAACGAACCCCGATTGGTCGTTATGTACTAGTCTTTCCAGGAGTGGGGCCAATCTGTTGCTAAGAATTTTGGCATATAATTTAGCATCTCCATTTAAGAGGGAGATCGGCCTGAAGTTTTTACTAGTTGTGGGAGATTTGCCAGGTTTTGGTAAAGTGGAGATATGAGCCAGAAGCATCTCCGTGGGCAAGGCTCCCTTTTCACTGCTATGGTGGTACAGGTTTAAAAGCTGAGGGGAGAGTATTTGGGCAAAGTCCTTATAGTACCTGTTAGTGAGACCATCCGGTCCTGTGGATTTGGCATTGGTTGATTTGGCGTATGGCGTTGGTGACCTCTGCTAGGACTATGGGTTGTTGTGGGACCTGCACATCTGCGGGTGTTAGGAATGGCAACTGTAGTTCGGACAGGAATCTATCTATGTTGTCTGGGGTTGGTACAGTTGTCGATTTGTCCCCCTTTAAATTATACAGTTTACTCTGTCACTGGTTGTCTCGGGCCCTTGCTCCATGACCGATGTGCTCGAGTGGTCAGTCCGCCCCTGACCATGTGCAGCAAAAAACAAAAAAACAAAAGCATTGTAAAATTCTGGATCCCAACTTGGGGAATCGTAAAAAGCCAAATCTCCTTTCAACTAGAGATGGAGAGGGAGCCTTCGCCTATAGCTAAATATGGATGGATACAATAGAACAACTATATCCAAGGAGAATAAAAGACTATATCAGTACCCCCATAAGTCCCGATACAATTTGGGGAAATCCAGCCCAAAAATGATATACCAATAAATCAGAACTACCTTTGTACATATCTCTGGTATACCCCACCTCTCTCCTCCCTAAGACCTCGCTTTTTACATGATCTATTTAATATTGGCATTTTTGTATGTTTGTGTTACTTCTGTTGTATATGTAATTCTTAAAAAATGCAATATTTGAGGACAATGAAGCTGTACCTTCTATAACATTTAACCCCTTAATGACGAGTGACGGACGAGGTCCGTCACTCAGGGGATTGCCATAACAACGAGTGACGGACCTTGTCCGTCACCCGTTAAAATTAACACCGGATAGCCGCTATCGTGGCGATCGCGGGGTTAATGGTGCTCTGGTCTGCCTCTGTATTAGAGGCAGACCGGGAGCACCCGATAGTGCTGTCCAGCACATGTGCTCGCTCTGACATGTGCTTAGTATACTTACCTTCCGCCTCCCTGCACTTCCTGGTTCTGTGTGAAGTGCAGGGAGAAGGATCAGTGATGATCCTGCCCCCTGTTAAAAAATAAAATAAAGTTTATTTAAATTCCCACCCCCCTTTACCCATTTTAATTAAAAATTAACCCCTTCCCTTCCCGGACTACACTGATCAGTTGGCAGGGATTATATTTTACTGTCATCTGATTTTTTTTTAACCCCTGAGGGTTAATTCTTTTTTTTTTAACCCTCAGGGGTTAAATTTATTTAATTAAGTAAAGTGGGTGGAAGTTAGTGGAGTATTGGGGGATTTGGTGTTAGGCTAACTAGGGGTTAACGTTAAAAAAAGTTTTAAAATAAACTTTAAAAAGTTAAAAATTAAGCTAAAAAAAGTTGTAATAACGTTTAAGTAAAAAACAAAAAAAACACCCCCCTTTACCCAGTCCAAATAAAAATGAACCCCTTCCAGTCGATCACTGCCTACAGTGATCAAAATACAGATCACAGTATTTAAGAAAGTTTAAAAAAAATTAATAAGCAAAACAAGTTTAAAAACTAGTTTTTAAAAGTAAAAACCGTTTCAAAAAGTAAAAAAACACATTTAAAAACGCTCATTACCACTACACCTGGAACAAACTAGAGGAAAAATGATCCCACACTAAGGTTCAAAATATGACTTTTGAATTACCCCATGGTGTATTCTTTAATCAATAGTATGTGTTTGTGGGGAAGTTTCAATAACCAACCGTCTAAACTACTCCAAATTGGAACATGGACACAGCGTAAAATTTCAAAGTTAGAAAAAAACTGAATGGCTGTGTCTCAAATGCGCCCCTTCAACATCCACATATACCTGGCAAAGGTACATACGGTGGTATTGCTGTACTCAGACGACATAGCTGAGCAACATATGAAGTATTATACACTGGAAGCTCACTTTGTGTGTCAAAAAGGCAGAAAAAACACTTATTACCACTACACTTGGTACAAGCTAGCGGAAAAATGATCCCACGCTAAGGTTTAGAATATACCTTTTGAAATACCCTGGGGTGTCTACTTTAAGAAATGGTAGGCCTTTGTGGGATAGTTTGAATTTAAACCCTGCTAAGATGCTTGGAAATTGCACATAGACCCAGCGTCAAAATTAAAAAGTTCGGTAAAAACTGATATGGTTTGGTCTCCTATATGGCACTGTAGCTTCACAAAATAGTGCCAAAGACATACAATGGGGGTGTCATTTTACTCAGAAGACTTAGCTGAACATAATTTGGGGGCTTGAACTTAGTGGCACATGTGAAATATACAAAATGCCCAGCAAAAATGCAATCCATATGTAAAACGCACAAAATTATTTTTTACCACATACTTTGGCATCTATTGGTGAAAAAATGGGGGCATATTAAGGCACAATATGCACCTTATGAGATACCCTGGAGTGTCTACTTTTACAAATGGTAGGCCTTTGTTGTTTTTTTTTTTTTGAACAGTTAAACTGTTATAATACACCAAATGGAAGCAAAGGCTCATTAAATCCGTCTCTCAAAATTCTACTGTAAATACTGAAAAGGACAGGTCTCCTATATGGCACTGTAGCTTCACGAAATAGTGCCAAAGACATACAGTGGGGGTGTCATTTTACTCAGCAGATGTAACTAAACACAAAATAAAACTTTGTACAGGAATACCAACTTTACAAAATACACATGAGAATTTCTTTGTTATAAGTTTGTGTGCCAAAAACCAAAAAAAACACCATTTTACTCCAATATTTAGCAGAGGTTGGCAGTGAAGTGGCTACGTAGAAAGTGTCAAAACAACCTTCGGTGGGGGGGCGTGGCCAGCCGTGCAACTGAGCAGATGTGTTTGCAGGGAGCTCCTGCTAAACACACCGAAAATACCCCCAAAAACGCCACGAAAAACACACAGCTCACCCTATAACCAAGACAGGGGTGACACTGAACCCCCCAAGAGAGAGATGGGGCGCAAGCACCGCAAATTACTGGCATCGGAGGCTTCTAAACTTCCAGATATCAGGAGGTCATTCGATAGGCCGCAGCAGACAGCGCAGCCTAAGATGGCGCCTGCCAGGCCTCGAGGATCCAGCGAGTCAGAGACGTCCCCAGATGAAGAGGGCTCGATGTCCACACGGGCCCTCAGCAGAGTTTATCAGAGAGAGGACTCCGACTCAGACACGTCGCCCTCCACCAAGGGGGACATTAAGAGGCTCCTGCTCGAGCTCCGTGGGGTCTGGAAGAAGGACCTAGATGGGGTGCGTGGAGAGATGGGCGGCATCATGGCCAGGTTGGGAGCAGTCGAGACAAGAGAGAAAGAAAGGGACACCAACCTCACAGAGACCCGAGCTCACATAGCAGATCTCTCCCAGCAGCTCCAGCGACTCACCCGGGCCGTCACTACCATTGAGGCTAGGCACCGAAAGAAAAACATACGTATAAGAGGGGTGACAGAGACGGTGGGACAGGAGTCAGCACTAGATTTTGCCAATAAAATGGCCGCTGTACTGGAGGTTAGAGGAGAGGGTGGGCTGCCGCCCGTGTCCCATGCGTTCCGCATACGGAAGGCCGCAACAGCCCCTGTGGACGCCCCCTGGGACATCATCGCGGTCACCCGGAGCCCGGCAGTGAAGACAGCGATGCTGACCAGCTCACAGAGCACACCCCTCATAGCTGTCGAAAACTGCCAAGTGAGAATCTTTGATGACCTACCTTTCGCTGTCCTGCTGGAGAGACGCAGATTCATGCCAGTCACCAAACTCCTCAGAGACCACGGAGTCAGGTATAGATGGGGCACATCAGGTACCCTGGTGGTACCACACGGAGACGCAGTGTTGACGCTGTCCGCGGCAGAGGATCCGGCGGCCTTCCTAGAGAAGCTCCAATTACCACAGCCATCGCCCCCCGGTGCCCACGGAGCACAGGACTTTACCAACCGACACTCACACCACCGAGAGGGAAGAAAACCCTGGCACAGCAACAGTGAAACGGCGACCACTACATCAGCGCCCTCCATAGGTCGGGTAACCCTGAAGGGAGGCAGCTAAGAAACTTGACAGGCCAGAACAGAGGCCCAAAAGAGACTTAAGGCCGGCTGCGCAACAAGAGACTAACCTTAAATATTTGTTTTTTAAATTTGTGGGGTTTTTTTGGTTTTTTTTGGGAGGGGGGATCTCACTATTTTAATCCCTCAGTTGATGCTCCCACGGCTGTCTTCACTATTAACTATTTCAGATCCACAGAGAGACGCTTTTACTTAATGTGTACTACTAGCACTGTTGACTAGAATTTTACTTATGTGACTTAACCCCATAAGAGGTACTTATATATTCTACTGCAAAACCTTATACACAATGCACTGGAGCTACCTCCGAGTGCGGTTAACACGTCTACCCTAACACCACATGAGCTACTAATGTGTTCTACCACTATGTTTACTTAAATGTTATAAAAGTTACCTACATGTTTTAACAATAAGTACGTATTACATTTACACGAGCCGCTAGTGCCCTACCAATATGCGCTACTTTTAACTTCGCAAGAGTCACTAGTATGAAGTACCACAATATTTATCCTTTAAACTCATAAGGGAGGTCATTATGCTTCCGACCCTACATGACTCGCTCAGGAGGTACCCCGTATTGCCTGCTACGAGCCCGCTTGGGCGGCCGACAATATCAGACCAACCTGATGGTCGCAAGCCTGTAGGGCCTGTCGGAGATTTAAAACCCGTAAAGTACACTTTGAGCCCGCTAGAACAACTAGCACGCTACACCAATCTAATAACCCCCTAAAGTGCTGTTCGCGGGTTCTATCACATTGGGAATGTGCAACCCCCTCCGGCGCCTGGTACGCCACATCTATGTAATGGCCCAAAACCCTCATGAGCGGCTAGAGAGCCACGTAATATTACATTTTTTACACATATAAGAACAGCTAACGTGAGACACAGACTAGTATGTCCTATGTCTTCTGTTTTATCTACACACTTCTTAAATCTTGCACCCACCTGAGAGGGTGCACCAAGATTGTCTCATATATATTACTACTTAATGTCATGTTTAATCCTTATTCTTATGCATTGGATGACTGTATATTACTATTCAAACCAGTGGAGATTTCTCCACAACAAAAATAAAGAATAAAAAAATAAAATAAAAAAAAAAAGAAATAAAATAAATATAGCCTCAACAGAAATGCTAATCTAAAACTAAAAAAAAAAAAAAAAAAA
>OW240915.1:184239512-184272482 GCA_933207985.1 Pelobates cultripes | reverse complement strand
TTGAAATGAGAACAGTAAATAAGGCCCATATACAGTGGGCAAAATCGTGTGCTGTGGGGAACCAGCCACGAGAAGTGGGGGTGGTGGCACTTTGTATATCCTCTAGTAAAGTTGCAAAGTGGGAGGCTTGGCTATCTGTATGCATATAGGGTTTTATGAAAGGTGTAACTATCATAACTGTTGGGGACATATGGAGATTTAAAACGTCCATTATAGTAATATGGGTGGCATACTGACCGCCGTGGGAATTCTATTTATTTTTATTTAAACGTTTCCAACATGGTGGCTGGCTAGCAAGCGTTGTCCAGCCATAGCATATTTAAAGCTCACTATATAAAAAATCTGGGTCCAGATTTCACCCATCCAACAGCGTTCTGTCCAGCTGAAATCCAGACCAAATTCAGATAAATTTGGGACTTGAATTACAAAATCCAGACATTGTTCAATTCCATGTCAATGGAACAATGTCTGGATTTTATAGTCAAGATGGCCCTGTACAGCAGTGAATGGTTTGCCCAAACCGGTATGAATAACCGCATATATAAAAAGTAAGCTTGTTTTAGTAGGGCCCTAAGCAGCTTCTGTTCCTGTCCAACTTGTCCTGATGCAACAATGTGTTTTTTAGTCCCTCTACAGTTCAGCGCTGGTAATTGGTTGGCACTTTATAAAGTATAATAATAAGATCCACACTATATTAACAGGATTGTGGCATCATGGGGTAGGGCTGGGCATCGAGAAAATCGATGTGGGCTACGGGGTAACTTTCAGGAAGAATTAAAAGAACACTATAGTAACAGGAAAAAAAACTATGCATTTCTGTCACTATAGCTGTGAAAACACCATTTAGGCCACTGACTCACCTTTTTTGCAATGCCTTGTTAATCTCCTTGTGGCTGGCTCTGTCCCCGCTTTGCCTTCTTGGTTTAGACCATCAAATTAGATGATCTCAGTCAATCCAATGCTTTCCCATAGGATAGCACTGGGAGGCTTTGCACATGCGCAGCAAAATATCACGCTGTGCCAATCAGCATCTCCTCATAGAGATGCACTACATTGATGCTTTTCTATGGAGAATGTTCAGCGCCTCCATGCAGAGCATCGAGACGCTGAACATCAGCACTTCACATTTTGCAGCACTGACCCCGGAATCACCTCTAGTAGCCTCCTGAGGTGTGGCCACTGGAGGGGTTCCTAGGCAGTAATGTAAACACTGCCTTTTCTTTGAAAAGGCAGTGTTTACATTAAAAAGTCTGCAAGGACTGACTATACTCACCAGAACAAATACAATAAGCTGCAGTTGTTCTGGGAACTAGAGTGTCCCTTTAATAACACGCCTGAGAAGTTCACGTGTAACTGAGACAAAAAAATGCATCAAAATAAAAACCCGGAAGCCCCTCCTTCCCTGTTCTGATTCCTGGCTGCACGGGCTGGGAGAAGGTTAAGCGTAGGGACATTCACAATTCGAACTGGGGGGCGATCAGACACTTTAAACAAAACGACAGCAAACTTTTTGATTAGGATTAGATAACATTAAAATCAACAAAACTGCAGTGATGTCAGTTTATTCAAACTCTGGACCCAGACATAGTTGTAATAGCAGTTGAGGGGCATGAGAGAGGAGCTGATCTAGCGGAGATACGATTGCGAACGGTCGAATTGGAGTGTTCGAATTCTGGAGAAGAGTGTCGCTGGAGCGATAGCAAGAACTGGTCAGCAAGTAGCTGTGAAGGATTATTTGGTTGATGTGGGAGTAGACCCTCAGGATGAGGTGGATGTGGATCGTGTGGGTGCTGTCTGTATGGCGTTCCTGTCTGTGCTCTGATCAGGTGAGATCCTCTACTTATTATTGCACGAGATGTATCATTAATCCGTTGACTGCCTGCTTGGATGGATTGGGTCCGATCTGACCAGATGCGCTGCAGATGTTTGGTTTATTTTTAACAACCGCTTCCTGCATTGTCAGCCAGACTCTGTGTGGCTGTGGGTGATAGGAGTTGTAGTAATTCAAAGGCTGCGATATTTAGCTTAACATGCCAAGTGAAAGAATATTGTTCCTTAAACTGTGATTTACATATCTGGTGATGGATTACTGTGTTTGTATGTTGTGACATAAATAAAAATGATTTTTTTTTTACAACAGTTTCACTGTATGAAACTAAATAGATATAGATTGTGAGGCACATAAATATTTTTTTTTTTAGAAAATTTGTAAAGAGAGGCGTTGCAGAGAGTTTGCCCAGACATGCATTAAATAAAGGGAAAACAGAAAGAAGAATCCCCCCTTTCCCATACTGCACTAGGCACATGCTTTACAAGAAGAGCGAAGATGTGGAAACTCCCTACATCCTACCAGTGTGCTGTAAAATGAATCTGTTTATCCATGACTTGTATGCTAGTGCTGGAAATGGGAGATATTCACTCTGAATGTTAGCCAGTTGACATTTAACTAGCGAGATGTAAGCTAAAATAGTCAAATTGTGACTATAATAAATTTTGAGAATTCTTGCTAAAAAACAAACAAAACTGTTTTAGTCTGAACTTTGCATTTTGGTTTAATTTTGCTGCAATTCAATTATTTTATGCCTTATTTATCAAATCATTGAACCATTTTATGGTTGGATGGATGTCTTAGCCATCCCAGGGAATATCAAGCTATTTCATTACTATTTTGGTTTAACCCTAGGATTTCTAAAACATGGCTCCCCTATGTGTCATTAAAGGCATTTAGCGTGTTTCTTTTCGCTGGTGAGTGAATTTAAAATGTAAAGTTTCTAATAAGGCCAGAGGAGTGATGTTGGCATAATTCTTCAACTTAGCAATATTTCTAGTTACTCTATAGGGAAATGTATGATGCAGAGACCCCGGATGGTCCATTCCAGTGACTGTGGTGTAGGGGACGGTAGGTTTTACTTAACTGAACCTGTTCGATCGCAGTACCTCCGTCTTCTTCCACAAGGTCCGCTTTTGTTCCTGATGCTTCATCTGCCAGGAGCCAATGTCAGCTTTGTATTTTTGCGCATGCGTGAATGTACAACACTGATGTCTACAGAGGATCCCGCAAGAAAGATTCTTGTTTTACGGCTCAGGGTTTGACAAGACGTGACTTGAGGTAGCTCCACCCATTGTCAAGTGAAGGAAAAATACACAAGACAAAGTAGTCTTATGATACCTTTTGTCTGGGTTGCAATTTAAGTGAAATGCTAGCACAGTCTTTAAGAGCATTTTATAAAGGTTTTATATTTTGAAATGCTCGTTTTTGGGGGGTGACAGAGCCGATTTAAAATTACAGCCAAGACAGATTAATTTTAAGACACATCAGGAGAAGTGAACATGCCTGCTCATAATATCATGTGCGTTCTGTTTCAATTCTTTACTATGGCATGTGCAAAAGTGCTGTAGAAATGCAAGTTCTTTGGTCCCTTCTATGCATGTAAATACCAGGATATTGGTTACTGCTGTCAGTTATTGACTGCCTTAAAGGACCACTATAGGCACTCAGACCACTTCAGTTAAAAAAAAAAGTGCCAGGTCCCCCTAATTTTAAAAGGAGTGCCAGGTCCCCCTAATTTTAACCCTGCAACTGAAAACATAGCAATATCTGGGAACAGGATGCAGTTCAGGCTGGTGACAGGTACATGTTTCCACATGTATGGAAGAAGATAATGTCAGTGGCACATATTCTGTAAAGGATAATGCCAATTTGACATAAAACTGGCAACGGAAACAAATGTGAGCTGTTTAAATAGCAGGATGAGTTTTAGAGTACCAACCCACCTGCAAGAAGGAAACAAAACGTTGGTTTACCTTACTTTGCTCCCTTGCTGGTCTTCTTGGGGAAGCTCATCTTCTTTGGCTGAGATCATCAAGATCAGTGATCTCAGCCAATCCAATGTTTTTCCACAGGAAAGCATTATGAAGCTAGTGCAAATGTGTGGCAAAATGCCACACTGTGCCAATCAGATGGTCTGTAGAATGGATAGCCAAGCTATTGCTGTTTACTTAATTTCAAAAAAGGTCCCCTGCTCTATAGTAACATTGGTATAATGCTGAATTTTTTGGTAGTGTGGACTGCGTCTTTGTAGAGTAAAGTGACATTAACAACCTATGCATATTGCACTTATACAAAATTGCTTATAACTGCAGCCGTTTGCAAACAATGTAGTCTTTAACAATGAATAAGGAATAAACAATAGCAAATTAGGCTTCCTGATTACTCCGGATGCAAGCACAGTAAGTATGACATTGTTGTTATATTTTCTGGTCACATATAAGCATTTTTATCTAAAACACAAAAGTGGCAAAATAAAAAAGAAACAACCAAAAAAGTGAAAAAAACAACTGCTCGATGTGTGTGTTTATATACATTGTGTTAGCAGAATTGCTAGATAATGTATAGATTTTCTATAAAACAATTTGCTTCCTTTCTTCACCTGTAAATGAATACTCATTGTTGACAGCTGTGCTAACAACGTATTTCGTTATGCCAATAATTGTTTGGCAAGATGAGGCAGTTCTCTTGTGCGTACTCTGATTAATCCTAGTGAGTAGTGATTTGTTAAAGGAATATGAAATTGATGCCACACGATGTGGCAGCATAATGGTAGAGATGCCTCTACTTGGAGGAACTGTTCCCAGACTTGCGTCCATCAAGTTCAGCCTTCCTCACATATGTTTTTGCTGTTGATCCAAAAGAAGGTAAAAAACCTAGTCTGTAGCACTTCCAATTATGCAACAAACTAGGAAAAAATTCCTTCTTGACCCCAAAATAGCAATCAGATGTCTCCTTGGATCAAGCATCTATTACCTCACTAATTAGAAATGATATCCCTGTATGTTACGATTTTGCAAGGGATATAATAATAATAACACTTCTTCGGGGAGAGAATTCCATATCCTTATTGCTCTTACTGTAAAAAAAACCTTTCATGACTCCGAAGTGCATAACTTTGTATTTCTCTATGTTAAATTTAATCTGCCATTTTAGTGCCCAATCCCCCAATCTATCCAAATCCCTCTGCAGCAAAGCAATATCCTGCTCACATTTTATTACTTTACAAAGTGTTGTGTCATCTGCAGACACCGAAACATGGCTTTCAATGCCTATTTCAAGATTATTTATAAATATGTTAAATAGAAGCGGTCCCAAAACAGAACCCTGAGGGACACCACTTACAACTTTTGTCCAGCCTGAAAATTTACCATTAATGACAACTCATTGTACTCTATCCCTAAGCCAATGTTCTACCCAAGAACAAGAATAATCATCTAGTGTTAAGTTAGTATCAAATGCAAAAACCCCGGATTGGCTAAGGAGAAAAACTTGGAGCTTAAGAAAGTTTGAGGAAGGCTCTGCTGAGCCAAAACATTGCCAACTTTCATCTTAAATAAAGTCTGCTGAGGACCAAACCACGTGTGCCTGGATTTATTGTTTGTTACAAGGAGAAAAACGGTCTTATGTACGAAGTAAAATTTTGACATAATTTACCAATAGGTGTAAGTGCAGCCAGCGATGCAGGCTTTTGGAAAGATAAAACTTTCAACAAAAAAAAAAGACGCAGTGGGAGTTAATGATATTTGTGAATGGGTTATACGCACTCATATAATGTTACACCATCATCCACTCTATTGTAAGGGAAGTAGAAGCATACTTTTTAAACGCTTTTTATATTTTAATGAATATGTATAGGTTAATTCTATTAACATACCTAAAGCTTACCCTGTCATTCACATGTTTTTAAGTTATATAATTAAATAAGCATAATTGTTTTTCAAGTTTTGTGGTCTTTTAAAAAAAAAAAAAAATGAAGAAAATGTTAAGTGAGTGGGTGAAGCTGTTGCGCAAACTATACAAAATACAATGTAGCAGATGGGAAGCAATCAAGAAACTGAGCCAGATGTTATTTCCTGTCTCTGGGACACATGCTCCCTGCTTTCCTCTCACCTGTAACCTTGACCCTGCTTTGCTATGGGTGTGGTGCCTAACCCTTGGAAGAAACGGAAAAGGGTCAACTCCATGAGGTGTGCTAGATCAGCTAAACAATAATGCACTTAATAAAGATTTACCACTGGCCCATGGTGTAGTTCGGCAAATAATATAATCCTATTTTGACAGTGGGCAATGTTCTTATTCTGGTGTGTTTATTTGTTTCTAGAATTGTAAAATAATGTTGTGTTATCAATTCACACGTAACATATGTAAGCCAAAAAAAAATCTACAATACAAATATCACATAGTGTAATTTAATAAAGGCACCATGTAATAAATAGTGGATGCAAGTAGTTAGCAGGCAGGACAAATCACTGTGTTAGGAATCCTTGGTGTCCCAGTATTCTCGGTAGTACATAAAAGGGAATAAAGTGACAGACATAGTGCAAAAGTGTATAATATAAAAAACAAAATTTTAATAATATTGCACTCACAAATTCCAAAAGAATAAAAGGCACATCAATGAGATATACTTGTTACAGGATGCACAGCAAGAGGAACTTCTCCTAAATGGTGAGGGGTGTGGAAAAGGAGTATATGGTTAAAGATATCAACCTCAGAAATATTAATAGAACCTAAATATTTACATCCCAAAAGTAAATAAAACTTAAAGGATCACTATAGTGTCAGGAAAACAAAGCGGTTTTCCTGACACTATAGTGCCCTGAGGGTATCCACAACCTCAGGGTCCCCTTCCCGTGTCGCTGAAGGGGTTAAAACCCCTTCAGATACTTACCTTAATCCAGCGCCAGGCTCCGTCGGCACTGGTGACTTCTCCTCCGCCGACGTCAGCTCCTGAGTAGAGCAGAATGCACATGCGCGGCAAGTGCCGCGCGCGCATTCAAACTGTCTATAGGAAAGCATTTTTCAATGCTTTCCTATGGACATTCTGAATTTCGCATCCAGCGTCTCAGATGCGGCTGTCAGGAAGACAGCAACTAGAGGTTGGATTAACCCCTAATGTAAACATAGCAGTTTCTCTGAAACTGCTATGTGTACATGTGAAGGGTTAAAACTTGATGGACCTGGCACCCAGACCACCTCATTGAGCTGAAGTGGTCTGGGTGACTATAGTGTCCCTTTAACTTTTGCTGTCTTAGCACCATTTGTATGGATTAGTGTTTTTTATATTCAATATATGTAAGCCATGCACGTGGTAATGTTTAAAGGGACTCTCCAGACACTCCTTCACATATTTGTGACATCTTAACAGCTATGACAAGGTAACCGTGGAAAAATACCCCTGCACAATCCGAGACTGCTACAAAGACTGTCAATGTGGTGATCCTCATTTGGGTATTTTTGCTTTCTGTGTGACAGAGAATTTCTCTCAAAAAATGAATCATAGTTCTCCAAATTGTATGTTACTGATTGTTATATTCCTGTAAAAAAAATGTACCGCTTTATTGCTGAAGCATTTCTCACGGAAGTGCTGCCAGAACACTTACCATTCAGCTTCTTTTTCTTTGATCCTACCGCATTTCTTCAGTTCTAAACCAAATTAGCTTGACAAAGACAAATTTGGGATTATGTATAAAAAATGTTGTGTTCTGAAAAGTGGTCTAAATTTCTAAGAATGGGTAATCACCATGGAAACCAGTGGAATAATGACATACATTGCATTGGTAACTCTGCCCATTTCGTACCTTTTTTCAGGATACAACACTTTTTTTTATATACTTAACCACCTTGTGTGTATATTAAAACTATGCTAGATCCACAGACAGTTTACATCCTCTTGGCCCTCAAACATAGTACATAGGTTAGAAAAAAGACTCTGCTACATTGAGTTTAACCTTTGAAACACATCTGTGTGTGCTGTAGATGAAAAGAAGTTTAAAAATACAAACAAATTATTATTTTTTTTAAATAATGCACAATTATGCCACAAAAATGGTGAGGAAAGCAGTATGTCTACCAAAGGTAGGATTGGCTAGGATGCTGAATAGATTCCGAGTTTGAAAGGGTTCGGGCATAATAGGTAAGGCATTGGAGTTACTCCGAACAAAACATTTTGGAGTTATGTATTATCTGATGATGCAGTCTCTAACACTAAGGTGATCATGTACTACTAACCAGCCACAATAGAAAATAAAACTGTAAGAATGAATGGTGTGAAAAAAAATGTATTGACGTTACAGCTATCTTTTCTTTTTTTAATTGCATCGTAACTGTTCTAAACCATGATAATGAAAATTATTGCACTACTGTGATAACTAGTGAATAAAAATGACTTGTACAAAATAGCATGTCTACAGGTGCACTCCCACGTTAAAAACCCAATATTTAATAATTGTTTTTGGCAAGATGAGGCAGTTATCTTGTACATACTCCTATTTACTCCTAGTGAGTAGTGATTTGCTACAGGAATATGAAATTGACGCCACACCATTTTGTGGCAGAATATGTACTGTACAGGTATACATATATAAAATCATGCATGACACGTTTAAGCTATGCATGTGGTAATATTTAAAGGGGCTCTCCAGACACTCCTTCAAATATTTTCAGTAGCAACTGTGACAAGATGACAGTGCAAAAATACCCATGCATAGTCAACCTCTCCTACAAAGACTGTCATTTTGGATATTATCATAAGGATATTTTTGCTTAATGTGTGATAAAAAACTTCGCTCAAGAAGTAAATCATAGATCGTTCTCCATATCTTATGTTACTTATTGTTGAATTCCTGGAAAAAAAATGTACCTTCTTTTCCTGTATTGCTGCCTATGAAGCCACCGGCTCGTTCTTTAAACCTGGTGAGAGAAAATGCAGGCAAATATATGTGAACTGTTTTTCACTGTGTTTCCTATCATGCCTGTGTTGAGCTCTAAACCAACTTGACAAAGACACCTAAATACATACATATACAAACTTACATGCATACATACTTGTGCACACATTTACATAAACAAAATCACACTCACAGTCATACATATAAAGACATGCAGTCACATACACAGATGCATACATAGACACACAATGACAAGCACAGTCACATAGACAAACTCAGACACTGCCACAAACAGAATTGCATACGTACACATACACAAATAAATAGATAAACACACACACAGTCACATACATAGATATAGGCACTATGGAATGATGCTAGGCATTATAACAGGCAGTAGATGACAAAATATCATTTAAACACTCTGTATCTTCTTAAATAAACAGCCACTGGTTTAGTAAAAAAAACATCCATAATCCTGCCATGCCCAATCATTTTCTGCCTTAGTCTTAGACCATGTCAGCCTAGTCCAAAATATGCAACTGACGATGTAAATGTTTAAATCCGTTTTATACTAGAGTGCAAAACTTTATTTTCAAATTTGCAATGTTCTTTTTTTCTCACATTTGAGACTGAACTTACAGTACAGATAAAGCAACATACAAGATGGTGATGAGTGGCTTTCTAAGTAATCTAAAAAACTTGAACTCTTTTATAACTACTGTTATACATAATCTACAACAATAAAATATTTAGATCCCGTTTCTATTTTGTCACAGCTGTATTTCTGGTGGAAATCTTTTTATTTAGAAATTCAGTCACTCGTTGTGTTGCAGTAACCCTTTTTGGGCTTCTTTCCTGAAAATACCTTCTGTCCGCTGACCGCTCTCAGGCAATCAGTGGCACCCCTGCCCAGTGGCATTTCACGCTTCCTGTAAGTGACATTATGACATTATAGAAATCTGAAGCCGCGGGAGTGGGAGCCGAGAACTGCGCTATAGGCAACTTTAGGGTAAAACCGTTCGAAAATGGTTTATCTCCTAAAGGTAGGAGTGCCTCCAGGGGCATCAGATAGATTAAGTTGTTATGGTGCCTGGAGTGTTCCTTTAACAACAGCTGAGATATATCAGTAGCTCCAAATTACTGACTAATATGGAAACCTCCTGTCCAGGATGTGTGGCTTACTGCTGTTAATATGCACTCCTGCTGCTGCATATCAGTGAAAATGGTCAATATTTATCTCTACCAAAAATATTTGCTGTAATTGAGATGAATACGTCTGCTTATGTGTATAATTTTTGCCTAAGTAAGGGGTGATACTAGCAAGTCTCATCTTGATTTGCACTTAGTGCCTTGTTGCTATCTATGCAAATCATGGTTAATGTGAAATAATGCTAAAATGTATTGTCCCTGTCTACTCAAATGTGTGATATGACATTCCACTTATCCATTCATATAAAATTATGTCAAATGATCGGTCTCTTGTCTGTCTTTACTTATATAAACAATATTTCATGTTTAACTCACACAGCTGGCCTTTTCATGTATTTGAATTGCTGGTATTACATGTTTTAATATGGTTTCTTATGGTTTGAGCTTTAGAATTTAAAGGAACAATACAGTGTTAGGAAAACAAAGCTGTATTCCTAAAATTATACTGTCCCTCTGCCTCAGAGCCTCTACCCCCTTGTGGCTATGAAAAAGTTAAAAACATGTGTGCGCATGAGGTTTGAATGTTGTAATCGAAGTGAAACATAAATAAATAAACACAAGCAGAAATTTTCAATCAAAATGTTTATTTAATAACTTTAGTGATACACCTTGGAGAATGGCCGTGGACCTTTATTATGGATTTCATAATTCCTATTAAACCATAACCATATGAATAATAATAAACCATAGCTTTAAAACCAACATATTAAACCACTTTCCAAGGCTCCGCCCCCTCCAAAGCCAGGAGCCATAAATATCTCTTCAACCAAATCCACCAAATCCACCCGCCTGTGATGACCAGGAGGGCGACTTATATCCCATAATAAGGTCACGACATAAAATAAATAAAAGGGGGAAGGGTGGGTGGGAACAGCAGCTTAAATATTTTAATATATAGCTAACCTTCGGATTTGTCTGGCACAATCTGAGGCAATTAATTTGGCGCCCTCCAATTTATATCCCCTATTTTCCCTCCAATATTGCCCTCGCGCTGCTATCTACCAATCAGGGCTCATGCCCTGGTCGCGAGCTTGCCGCCTTTACTGCCAGCGCGAGCTGCCTTGTATTTAACCCTAACCTGCATTTAACCCGTAGCACGAGCGCTATACTTACCCACTTCGCTCCATCAAACCTCATGGGGCTTCTCCTTAAGCAGTCCGCGTGCCCGACATGAGGTTTGAATGTTGTAATCGAAGTGAAACATAAATAAATAAACACAAGCAGAAATTTTCAATCAAAATGTTTATTTAATAACTTTAGTGATACACCTTGGAGAATGGCCGTGGACCTTTATTATGGATTTCATAATTCCTATTAAACCATAACCATATGAATAATAATAAACCATAGCTTTAAAACCAACATATTAAACCACTTTCCAAGGCTCCGCCCCCCTCCAAAGCCAGGAGCCATAAATATCTCTTCAACCAAATCCACCAAATCCACCCGCCTGTGAGGGCGACTTATATCCCAACGCCACCGAGGTTCTGGGCTACCAAACTCGGTGGCCCCCCAACGCCCACGGCCATCTCCAACATGGATTGAATCTCCAAATTAAATATATCCAAACCAATATCCGACAAGTGAACTTCATCGCTCCTATAAAAGCCAGCGCAATTACCCTCAATATCCCTGTGTCTATATGAGGTCATTCCCAGGGTTGGTAAAAAAAATTCCAACGCTCTATTTACTTTCCTACGTACCCTTTCCAATGGTTTTAAAAAACTTACTTTTAACCAGCAATGCCTTGGGATAATCTCCGACCATATGAACCGAACATCTGGAAATATTTGTGTTATGCATACCAAATCACTTTTAATCTCTTTTATCAAATTGACCGATTTCGTTGAGCCAATATCGTTCCCTCCCAAATGAACTATTACTACCTCTGGATAGGGAAAACTTAACATGCATTGTTGTATTATTTCAAATAATTGAGACCACTTAGCCCCATGAATTCCTTTCCAAAAGACTTTAACAGCATTGCTTTCTAATCCGAGATTTTCGCCATATGACCGTTCTTTTGCCCTCTTCTGGGCCCAAAATATAAATGAATGACCGATTACCCAGGCAATCGCCGGCTTCTTATTACCTAGCAAAAGAAGATTATTAACATATATACGCCAATGTTCATATACATCCATAAACTTTAATAACAAAGAACCGTTAACTTTTTTTTTTAATTTTTTTAATTTTTTATATCAAATGAGGCCTGACGTATAATTGAAATCTATTAGACTCCCATCTCCCCAACCTTTGAATCATTCCATCACTTAAACCACACCTTGCTGCTTCTGTTGCCGCTCCAATTCTAAAAGAATGAGATGAATAACGCTCATCGCCTAACTTTAACTTGTCTATGCACAACTTGAAGACCTTTTTAAATTGGAACTTAGTCAACGGAACGGTGTCCTTATGCATGAAAAAAGGACCTTCAACCCTTGGTCTAATTGACAAGTAATTTTCTGTCACCTTAACCGGACACAAAAAAGAACCTTTAATCTCCAGCAATGTTAACCATCTTCCTTTGCCTTCCTGATCTGTTTTAGATTTTCTAATGAATACCATCACTTTCCTATCATTAACTATAATATCTTCCCATTGTAAACCTGACAAACAAAACTTACTCTTAGCCACTAACTCGCTAATTCTTAACGCTGCGAAAAAAGCTATTATAAATGAACATCTAATTAAAACTACCTCATACTCAGAATAACATACTTCCTCCAGGACTACAAATAACTGTGATAGCACCTTAAACGATATTGGTTTTCTGTTATCCCTTACTCTACTGGCTCTTCTATAACCTCGAACTAACTGATTAACTATGAAATACTGCTTAATTGGTTTACATTCACTCAGCTTCCTAAAGAAATCCACCCCGGCTAAACTACAAGCTAACTTGGACTTAGAGAAACCTTTCTGCATTGACACCAATGTAAATTGTATTGCGCTCTCCTTGTCCTCTCCAAACGGATCTTTATTGTTTGACTGATTAAATTTGAACCACTCATTCCATGCTCTGACATATGTACTCCACGTAGAAACAGCTACTGAATTCATCAGCATCACACTTAACTGTCCCCAATCAAATCCCAAAGGTCTGACGGGAACTGGGTTCCTTCCGCAGCTGCTCTTGGTGCCAATTTTGGAAATTCCTGCAATTGCAATCGTGAGAGAGCATCAGCCAGCCTATTGATTTTGCCTGGTATATGTCTAGCTTTTATCCATATGTTCAGCTGAAAACACCTTAACACTAAGTGTCTAAGTAAATTGATAACTCTATTACACCTAGACTGTAAGGAATTAATTACCATTACTACACTTAGATTGTCACAAGTGACGATCAGCCGCCTATTTCTCCATGCTCCTCCCCATAGATATATTGCGGCTACAATTGGAAACAATTCCAACAATGTCAAGTTTTTGGTTAAGCCTTCCTGTGCCCAAAGAACCGGCCATTCTTGTGCACACCACTGTCCATTCCAATATATGCCAAAACCAATAGCACCAGATGCATCTGTAAACAGCTCAAGACTATCCGAATCTATAAACTCTTGTTGCCACATTGATCTTCCATTAAAATCTGTTAGGAAATTATTCCATACTTTAAGGTCTTGCTTCAATTTTTTGTTACCCTAATGTGTGCAAATGGGGACCTAACCTTAGACATTGCTATCCCCAACTTCCTGGAGAAAGCTCTCCCCATTGGAATAACCCTTGAAGCAAATGTTAACAGACCTAACAGAGATTGTAAAACTTTCAATGTCACCTTCTCACAGCCCATTACCTGCTGAATCAGCATCTTCATTTTCAGTATCTTATCCTCCGGCAACCTAAATTCCATTTTGTTGAATCAATCATTATTCCCAGAAATTGCAAAGAAAATGTGGGTAAAACCGTTTTATCCTCTGCTAATGGGATTCCTAAATGACCAGCCACCCTTCTAAATGTTTCTAGTAAATTCTTACAGTTGTCACTATCCTTAGTGCCCACAAATAAAAATCATCCAAGTAATGCATTACTTGCTGCTGACCTGATTCATACCGAATAATCCATTCCATGAAAGTCGCAAAGGTCTCAAAATAAGAACATGACAGTGCACAACCCATAGGCAGGCACTTATCGAAAAAATACTGGCCCTTGAACTGAAAACCTAGTGAATTGAAGGATTCGGGATGAATCGGCAAGAGTCGAAAGGCAGATTCTATATCCCCCTTCGCCATCAAAGCACCCCTTCCACATTTTCTTACCAAATTTAAAGTCTTATCAAAAGTTGAATAAGACACTGAACTTTCTTCTCTAGAAATCATGTCATTTAAAGATCCTCCCTTGGGGTATGATAGGTGATGTATTAGTCTATATGACCCGGGTTCTTTCTTTGGAACCAAACCCAGAGGGGATAACCGAAAACATTTAAATGGAGGAACATTAAAAGGGCCCTCAACTCTCCCTAACTCTAACTCTTTGCAAATCTTTTCCCAGGCTAAACTTGGTAACTCTAAAACTGATTTTAAATTCTCAACCCAACAAAATTCAACAGAACTATATACAGGTAACCTGAACCCATTTTCAAAACCTTCTTTAATTAATTTGGCTTTCTCCCGGTTTGGATAGATTGCGAGATAAGGTAGTAACCTTACCACTTTCACTGGGGTCTGTGCTTTTTGGAAATGTACCACTTTGTTGTCCTCTTTTATAGCAGCGAAAATTAGGATGCGCACCTGAACAGGTAGCGCATTCGTGCCGGAATCTACAATTATTCAGCCACTTACATTGTGATTCGTTATAAGCCCAGCAAAAACCTTTTTTCTGTGCAACATTTGTAACCTGCCTATTAACAAAATTAGGCTGTCTCTGCGGTAACATCATGCTCACCCATAGTCCGACATCCTTCATACCCCATTTAAGGTTGCTATGTACTGCTAGTTTTTGTCGGAATTGTTCATCATAATAAAACCATGACAAACCCCCAAAATTTTTATATGCCTCCAAAATAGCTTCTGTATGTTGAAATAGCCCACAGCACAATTCTGGATATTTTTCGCCTAACACGCTAGCATAAATGCAAAAAGCTTGCAGCCAATTATTGAAAGACCTCGGAATAAACTTTTTCCTCTCCTCATCCCCCTTTTCCCTGTCGGGTTTAGTAAATTCTCTGGCTGTGGGCAATAATGATAGAATATCGATATACTCCCCTTTCCATATCCTATCCTTTATAGACTTACTTAAATGAAAACCCAGAGGGGAGCTTTCACAACCTAAAGCTTCTTTCATGCATGTCTCTTTTACTCTAACTTCTTCCCTCACAGAATGTGTCACTTTTGGATTAACTGTGACCACTTCTGTATCAGGCTCCCATACTCTCGCTAATTTAGGTGTCTGCAATAATTTTGTAAGTTTCTCAAGTGAAGACACCACTTCCCCGAAAACAGCATTATTCACATTTGCTTGTAACTCACCCAGCTCATGACTGCAACCTGGGATATCCTGAGCTGCTTCGCTCTCTTCGAATAGCCTAGGTCTGTCCTCAGCCTCTTTATTCTTCTTCTTTTGTTCGTATTTTCTGCCCTGTTTCCACATCCTCTTCCTATTCTTTATTGGAGACGGTGAGAAGGTTTCCCTGGACCTCTTCGTTCTTGCCTCACGAATCCTGCAGGGGTCGCTATCACCAGATTTTCTTTCTTGCACTTGCCCTTTAATTTTTTGAGGGGAATATCCTGCTCCCTCCTCCATTATTAACTCCTCCTGTAGCTCAGCCCCTTCTTCTTCCTCTACTTCAATTAGACCAGAGGTGCTGGGGGCGGACTCTAAGCAAGCCTGTAGCCATGCAGTATCACTGCAGCCTAAAGCCTTTTGTTTAAGCTGTTCTAATAATGCCTCAATTGTGCCAGACATCTCCAAAGGTAAGAAACAGCAGCTTAAATATTTTAATATATAGCTAACCTTCGGATTTGTCTGGCACAATCTGAGGCAATTAATTTGGCGCCCTCCAATTTATATCCCCTATTTTCCCTCCAATATTGCCCTCGCGCTGCTATCTACCAATCAGGGCTCATGCCCTGGTCGCGAGCTTGCCGCCTTAACTGCCAGCGCGAGCTGCCTTGTATTTAACCCTAACCTGCATTTAACCCCTAGCGCGAGCGCTATACTTACCCACTTCGCTCCATCAAACCTCATGGGGCTTCTCCTTAAGCAGTCCGCGTGCCCGACATTAGGTATTCCCCATAGGAAAGCATTGAATTGATGCTTTCTTATGGGGAATTACAAGGCGCTGCAAGTCCTCGTGCAAAGTTGTAAGGATGAATGAGCAGGAGATACAGATTTCTAAAAAATGTAACATCTAATTGAAAATGAAACCATTTTGTTTTCATGCAGGCTGTGTCAGTCACAGCCAGGGGAGGTGTGGCTAGGGTTGCATAAACAGAAACAAAAGTGGTTTAACTCCTAAATGGCAGTGAATTGAGCAGTGAAACTACAGCGGTATGACCTATACACCAATACTGCTTTATTAAAGATTTTCAGACTTGAGGGGGGACTAACTGAAGGGCAAGCTATTGATATATAGTTCTGCTCTGAGAAAGTTTTAGTTTAGTTATCAACTTTCTTCTAATGAAAACTATTAGCTGATCAATGACTCACTGAAACCTTTTTTACTTTCAATACTGAATTGCAAATTTAGACAAAATTGGTTGCTTTGCAAAAGAAAAGAAAATATCCAACTCAGCTCTAGTTACAGCTTGGCTCATTTGACTTAAAGGGACACTGTAGGCACCCAGACCACTTCAGCTCATTGAAGTGGTCTGGGTGCAAACTCACATGACCCTTAACCCTGCAGTGGTCATAATTGCAATTTTTATTATAAACTGCAATAATTACCTCGCAGGGTTAACTCCTCCTAGAGGCACTTCCGGAATTGAAACTGACTTTTGGTCTGTTATCTGCCGCTGGACGTCCTCACGCTCTGCATGAGGACCTCCAGCTTCAGATTTTCCCCATAGGAAAGCATTCAATAATGCTTTCTTTTGGTGAGACCCTGATGCGAGTGCAGCCATTGCTGTGCATGCGCATTAGATCTCTCCCGCCGGCAGATGTCCTCGGGGGAGGAGCGTGGGCGGAGCTGAAAAACCCAGGTAACCCCTTAAGCACTGCGAGAGGGGGCCTTGACAGAGGGGAAATCTATAGTTCCTGGCACTATAGTTTCCCTTTAATGTTTGCATTTCAGGTCTAAATTTGTTAAAATTTAGTACAGCACACTTTAGTGGTTTTGGTGCCAGGTGTGCCCTTGCTCCTGTTCATTTTATGTAGTCAACCTGGTTTGAAATTGCTTGACTTCATTCCTGGGGTTAACCTCCTCTAAGCGAGGACTAGGAGCAGAAAGCCCCTGCAGTGCAGGGCTAGCTTATTGGCTGAGAGCATCAGCTAATCACTTGTAGCTAACGAGCTGAGCCCTGCACCACCAGGCTTTGCTTATTCGAGAGCTTCTGGCTCTCTGAATGCTGTAGTGAATACAGGGAGCGGTGACATGTGGACTCCAAGATAAAAGTAAAATGTTCTAAAATGGTCTGACTACTTACATGGGGTCACAAGGACACTATTGGCACCATACCAAGCACAGTGTGCTATAGTGGTTATGATGATTGAAGTGTTATTTTGCAATGGAAAATGCTCAAAACTTAACGTATACATTTATTTAATATAAACCAATGCAGAATTGAGCATGTAATAACACAGCTGTTTATTTAGGTCAAAAGCTGTAAAAAATGTCAGATATCCAGTTTAGATCTTTAAAGGACCACTATAGTGCCAGGAAAACATACTCGTTTTCCTGGCACTATAGTGCCCTGAGGGTGCCCCCACCCTCAGGGACCCCCTCCCGCCCGGCTCTGGAAGGGGGTAAAAACTTACCTTTTTCCAGCGCTGGGCGGGGAGCTCTCTGCCTCCTCTCCTCCTCCGTTCCTCCTCCTGGGCTGAATGCGCACGCGCGGCAAGAGCTGCGCGCGCATTCAGCCCGTCGCATAGGAAAGCATTTGCAATGCTTTCCTATGGACGCTTGCATGCTCTCACTGTGAAAATCACAGTGAGAAACTATAGCGCCTAGTGACTGTCAATGGGGCAGCCACTAGAGGATTAGGGGGAAGGCTTAACCCATTCATAAACATAGCAGTTTCTCTGAAACTGCTATGTTTATAAAAAAATGGGTTAACCCTAGAAGGACCTGGCACCCAGACCACTTCATTAAGCTGAAGTGGTCTGGGTGCCTAGAGTGGTCCTTTAACTGGGGAATGTCAATTGTCATGTGACATCAGCTTCAGAAACTGCACCTTTATTATAGACTTTACTGTGGTAACTAAGGGCCGGAATTTGTCAAATTCTGCCTGGTATTTTCTGCAGCAAATTCTTGTGGGAAATCCCTCTGCCGACCTGTATGCAAAGTAAGAAGGAATGTATGATGTTTAGCTCTCGGGGCTCATATGGAACCTTTGTTAATCCAATAACAACTAATGAAGCCTATCCCAACTAAGGAACATGACCTTAAAGAAATTACCACTAAATAAAATGGCACTTTTATTGGTCATATAAAAAATCACTTATTATACTATATCCGAGTATAGGGAAAAACACAAAAGTGAAAAGTAAGAAAAAAAAACCTGCTTAATGTGAAACGTGCTTAACTGCTTAAAATGGATGAATGAGGAGAAAGCATAATAACACACTGTCAAATTTACATAAATACTGCTTCCAATTACATTTGACACTTGTAGCTATAAAGGTACCACGACAATTGTTACTTAGCATCTGTGGTTAGAACACTCCAAAAAAGTTATATAATGTATGTTTTAACCCCCTAGTGACTGCGGACGCAAAAAATGATCGTTAACAACCTCGGATGTACCTGATACGTCTGCGGTACATTTGAGCGCTCTAAGCTTCCAGCCGTTCTAACGGTATTGCAGCAATGCCTCGATGTTGAGAAATCCTGCAATACCTCCCCTGACTGCCGGGTAGCCGTCACTTCCGGGTTGCCCCACGTGGCGCCCGGCAGTGAGGCAGAGCACCCGATCGCTGCTTTTCCCCCGCCGTTGATCGGTGTTCCTTTCCATCTGGAGAGACAGTCCCCCCTTTGCAAATTAGGCCCCCGCGGGCCATGTGATTGATCTGAAAGAGTGGTCACATGACCGCAATAGGCATCTGCGTGCATGGGGACTGCCTGAACTGACAGGCAGTCCTCCTGCTGGTGAAAAAAGTAAAAAAAAATTTTTTTAAATAAAGTTAATAAATTTAAAAGTAATTATATATATTTTTTCTTTATATATATATATATATATATATGTAATTTTATTCTAACTGTATTTTGATATTAATATATATATATATATGTGTGTATATATATATATTTATATCAAAATACACTTAGAATGAATTATATATCTATGTATATATAAATAAATAAAGAAAAATAATACGAACTATACATAGTCTCCATATACATAATTACATAAATAATTTCATAAATATACATATATATTTAAATTCTTATTGCATATTTATGTAATATTTTTACATAATTAAGTAATTTTATTGATTGCAATTACTATTTTACTTGGTAAATTTTGCTGAACACAAATATTAGTGTTTCAAAACTGTAAAATATATCACAGCGATGATATTGTCAGTGAAAGTGAAGTTATTAGCATTTTTCACACACAAACGGCACTTTCACTGATGATATCATTGTTGTGATACATTTTACTGTTTTGAAACCCTAATATTTGTGTTCAGCGAAGTCTCTTGAGTATGTACAGGTTTTTTAAAGTTACAGGGTCAAATATAAGGCTTGATTTTCTCTTTTTTCACATTGAATTTTGCCAGGTTGTTTACATTGCCTTTGAGTGCGCATGGTAGCCCAGGAATGAGAATTACCCCCATGATCGCATACAATTTGCAAAAGAAGACAACCCAAGGTATTGCAAATGGGGAATGTCCATTATTTTTTAGCAGCCACTTATTCACAACCTTTGGCCAAAGTTAGCATTCATAATAGTTTTTTAATTTTTAACACACAAATATGAACGCTAACTTTGGCCAGTGTTTGTGACTAAGTGGCTACTAAAAAAGACTAGACATACCCCATATTGAATACCCTGGGTTGTCTACTTTAAAAAAATATGTACATGTGAGGTGTGATTCAGATGACAGATAACAGTGTTACAATGTCACTATTGATACATTTTAAAAATGTATATTTTGAAACCGCAATGTCCTACTTGTACTATAACTTGGGAAAAAAAGCTAAGAACATATTAACATTGGACTTTTCTAAACTCAGGACAAAATGTAGAAACTATTTAGCACAGGTGTTTTTTGGCGGTTGTAGATGCGTAACAGATTTTGGGGGTCAAAGTTAGAAAAAGTGTGTTTTAAAAAATAATAATTTTATTTTGTTTTTAGTAAATTATATGTTATGATGAAAATAATGGTATCTTTAGAAAGACCATTTAATGGCGAGAACATTTTTATATAATATGTGTGGGTACAGTAAATGAGTAAGAGGAAAATTACATCTAAACACAAACACTGCAGAAATGTAAAAAGAGCCCTGGTCCTTGACCGTAAGAAAATTGAAAAATGGTCTGGTCACTAAGGGGTTAAATCAGCTACAGTAAACTGAAGCATGGAACTGGATAAAGGGTACAGAATACTAAATGGATGGCTAAAGTAAAATCTGAAATTTAATCTAGGAGTATTTTTAGTAACCATCTCAAACTAGATTGTAATCAGAGGTTATCATTATTATAGCAGAATATATAAAGCCCTTTAGAATCTCTTCGTATGGAGACTTATTGAGACAACTTAATAAGGTATGGAGTCTCATGGTTTAAGTAGATGGCATACATTAGAATAATTATTCAGGGCATAAACCCTGAAGCCCTGTGTACCTTTAAAATTGAATTATCTAGCTAGGATGACATCTCACAATGAAGACTTTATACTTCACTATGAGATTCCCTCCAAGCTAGATAATTTCTTTGAGGTCATGCTCCTTACTGGAGTTTAGCATCATTAGTTGCTATTAATGTTCTCATTAGGGTTACACCCTACAAATTACCCACTCAACCTTTTGGATTTAGAGCAATTTTTTTAATCTGAAGTTTTTTTTCTGGTTTATTCCTTTGTTAATCCAATAAGCATAAGCTTCTGAACTATCATCTCCCTTTGTCTGGAGAAAACCGTGCAATCACGTGATTGCTCTGTTGCAATGATTTAAATAGCTTTGAAGGGCTGTTTAGAGTTCACACTTTGAGCGCTGCATACAGCTCATCAGTGAATCTGGGGCTACTAAAGTTGTCCTCTGCTGACAATGGGGAGTCCAAGGTATATCAATAGATACCGGGTCTACACAATGCAAGCAGGGATTTCACCATGCTTATACTAAATTTCAAGGATGTTCCATGTTAAAGCCATCTATTTTAAGACAGCATGGAACAAAGTCCTAACATCTTGAAGGAGTTAATGTGAAGCATCAAAGCAATAGCTTGTATAGGGCAACATGTTTCATCAAAATCTTAAAAATTAAGAGACTAACTCCAAACCCCAAGAGTCAAAACATTGTGCCTGGTGAAATCTAAGTGGTTCTGAAGAACTTCTAATTTAAAAGTTAATTTTCCATCTTTTCTAGATTTATAAATAAATGTTATGCAATATAAACAATGAGATTGTAGTAAGAATAAGAAAGCCAATAAAATAAAAAAAAAGAATTTGATCAGAAAATTATCTCCTAAATCCCAGTTTATTGATTGATAATGAAATATAAGTCATGGGTGAAGTGTGCATTTGTGCTTGGCAACAATGGAATCCCAATGAGTGAGCATGGGAGAGCGTGATGTTTTTACATTCTCAGCTATTCTGTGGTTTCACTGACAAAGAGTGGGGGTGAATCAGATCATTGGGAAAACCTGTAAAACGTGGACTTTCAAAAGTATATTTGTATTATTCTAAATACATATTTTAATGCGTTATCTATGTAATGCAAACAAGAGGATGCTAGATCTACAAGGAAATGTTACTATTTGAACTAAAGATTTTAATTGAATCCATTATTTCAGGATATCCTATGATGTTTCTGGAAGAAAAACAATAGAGTCCCATAAGATATTGTAAAATCCTCATTGTTGCTCACATTCCATATTAAACACATACTCATTGGTGATAAATCTGAAGAGGCGGATATCCATATCATGGAATAAATGATGGCTTTGCTGTATGGATTCATACCAATCTGTCTACCATGATTTCATATATCTAGATAGGTATAGGCTCAGACTATCTAGTCACAGGACTGATTAGGCTTGTACAGGTTTGTCCACACTTGTGGCTTATTCATTTAATAACCCTCATCTCTCATCTCCCTCTTTTCTTCCCTGTTCTATTTTTCATTCATCCTTTTATTTTATGTTCAAGTCTATTATTTCACTAACCATCGTGGAGCAATTTGCAATATCTGGAATCTGATCTTTGGCTCCATAGTCTCATGGGAAGATTAGCCAGTAGTTTTTGGAAGTGGTTTTACAATATTCTGGATCTCGGAGCATGGATTTTGTATGTTTCTTAGGGTATTCTATAATTCAAACCCTGCCACTATTTTGTTCAAGTTATGGAGGTTGACAAAAATTATGGAAATACTTGAAGGACTACTGAAGGCACCCAGACCACTTCATCTTCATATTGCTGAAGGTGTTTCTTGTCCAATATGACCTGATTTTTCAAAACATTTTACCACTTAAATTTATTCATGTTAATAGTTTTATTTTTAGCAGTCTTTTGTAATGGTATTATTACTATAACCATTGGGTGGATAGATTATGTAGGTTTGTGTTTCATGAATTTGACTAGTTTTCCCTCTGGGCTTTGGGTGTTGATGTTCTACCTGTAGTCAACATTTTGGGTGTGACCTCAGGCTCTTCAGTTGTTTGTTATGACATGACCACTTTTCTGTTAGTTGGCTTCATAGTAAGCAGTCAGATTTGCATGTATCATTATGAAATATACCTTATTGTGTTTGATGAAGAGAGCTCATGATAATAGAAAAACAAATTTCAAAGAATACCCCAAGCTCTATAACCACAATCGCACACTATTTCCCTGGTGCCGTCCCAGTGTAAGTAGGGACGGCACTAGGGAAATAGTTTCAGAATGGTTTGATAAATTACCAGGGGTCCATGTGGTGCCCGCCATCACATCTTCAGATGAAAGATCCTACATTGATGATCACTCACATTGGGAGGGCACCAGGCTAATCCTGCCTCCATAACTACTGCCAAACTTGCCAAATGAAGTGATTTTGCCCCTGCAGCATTTTTTATGAAATGCCACTTTTAATATATTGCAGTTTCCATGTCTCTAGTGGCTGCTTTGCAGATAGCCCCTAGGGGCTTCTAACTAAAGTACTTTTAATAAATATATATCCCTATTGTATATACATATCCTGTTGCCAGACTTGGGGGTGAATCCAATGATTCTCTGTGAGTTTAGCGGATATTGTTGATTGCTGTGTAGCTGCAATGCTTCTGTAGAAGAGGTGTATGTCCCAGTACTGGATTACAGGTAGGTATTCTAGTGCTTTAATGTTTGCTTTTTTATATCGCGAGGCACAGTATTCCAAAGTCATAAAAGAACACATTTAATTTAAAAAATATATATTATATTTGATCATTTTAAAAAGTAAATATATTCTGTATTGAAACCACAACTATTCAGGGTACAGAAATACTAAAATTATTTCTGTAAATAAATAATAAATAATAATAAATAATACAGCTGTATGCAATTCTATTTTATTTATCCAGCTTTGCCTGCTGAATCCTGTGCTGGGAGTTCAAATCTAAATTGCAAAATTTAGGCAACCATAGCTGATTTTAGAAAATGTCTGATTCGGTTATAGCCATAGCTTGATTGATTTAGTATAAATTCTTTCATTTGGATTTCAGTTTACTAAAGTTCACTTTTGAAATGTTCCATTTAAGAGGGCTGCCTGAGGGCTAAAACTCAGGAAAAATTCACCACAAACAGGTGTATTCATTAAATTGTCAGTTGTTGGAAATTCCAAGCGAGACTCAAATTTAATGAAGAGCTGGAAGCATAGCTGACTTGCGGAGTTGCAAGAGAAGAAGGAGGCGCAGCACATTGGAGCATTGTGGGAAGGACGCCGTTATTCTGGTCGTAATCAAAAATCTAAATCCATGGGCTACACAGCGTGGTGCCAAAATAGATGCAGTTTATTGGATTAAAGAACAAAACAAAATATACAATATTTCAACCCCAAACCATAGTCATAATAAAAGCTTGAGGCCAAAACATTGTATATTTCATTCTTTGATCCAATAAACCAGGGGTGTCCAAACTTTTTCCAAAGAGGGCCAGATTTGATGAAGTGAACGTGCGTGAGGGACAACCATTTTGCCTGACATTCTTTGAACCATTAAAATTAAATGCAAATTAACTATTTTATGCAAAGTTTATTGCTAACTGCATACTTTTCATTTTATCTCTTTATTCTGTCCCTTCTCTCTTTATTCAGTCTCTTCTCTCTTTATTCTGTCTCTGTTTAATTCTGTGCCATCTCTCTTTATTCTGTCCCTTCTCTCTTTAATTCTGTCTCTCTTTACTCTCTCCCTTCATTCTCTGTCCCTCTTTATTCTCTGTCTCTCTTTGTTTTCTGTCCCACTTTATTCTCTGCATCTATATTCTCTGCCTCCTGGGAGAAGGAACCAAATCCCCCGAGTCGTCGATGTCCAAGAGATCCCGCAACATCCAAGACATGGCAAGAACACAGACTGAGGACGAACAGTGACTGCATGTCCGTCTGCGTTCTCGCGATCTCTTGGCCCACAGTGAATACCTGCGCGCCGCTCAAGACCACGGCATTCAAAGATCCAGGGACTCTGGACATGACTGCAATAAACTGTACCTATTTAGGCACCACAGTGTGAAACCCATGGATTTTGACTTTTGACTTGCATGGTTATCACTCAACACTTCAAAATTCTGTGAAAATGACCAAATTCTGATCACATTGTCGATCGTAAATTTTGCCTTTTCTTGAGACTTGGCTGTCAGAGTTCTGAGTCTCTGGGCAGCAACTATGAGGACATAGGGAGGTTTAAGCCTTCTAAACTGTAATATGGGGTTCTCATTGACCACCATAGGATTTTTATTTATTTGTGTTTTGTATTTGTATTTTGTTACTTTTTTAATGTGGCAGCGCTGGCCAAACACCACGCGCTCCACGTCGGTTTCTTTTTTTTAACTCTTTGCCTGCTGGCTGCTAGCATTTCCAGCTGGCAAATAGTTTGTATTTTTAGAATCCGGGTCTGGAAGCTTCAAATCTATTTATATAAATTTAATTTATTTGGTCTGGATTTCAGCCATCCAGCAGCATTCCATCCGGCTGAAATCCAAGCCGAATTCAGTCCTATTTGGGGCCTGAATTGCGAAATCCAGACATTGTTAAACGAACACTCCACTGGCTTTATTGGAAAAACAGAAAAAGAAAATCACTGTTTAGTAGAATTACTCCAAATGAAGATATGCATGATTTTTTCATGCATGTATTCATTGGGGGAATATCTTAAAAGAACTTGGAAAGGCTGTAGACCTTATGAACTGCAGCTTTGGCAAGCCATCATCTTTTTTCCCGGAAGAGACTTTCAGTTCTCTTCACAGGGAAATAACCAGAGGCTTCTCAGTAAGTAGCTCAGTGAACAGTCACCTCAACAAATACCGGCAACCAAGTTCAACCACTGTTGAAATCCAGTTGCCTTTAAAGGAACCAGTTGCAACCAACCGTTGTAAGTGATTTCAATTGTTCTCCTTTTAATGGAATTAATTAATGAAATGGAGATTTTTTTTTCTCCAAGATGGCTATTACACGTGGCGTTGTGCAAGTTGCCAAGCTTCCATGAAAGTTAACAAAACCTCACCATATTACACCCCCAACTATACACTCATACAGTGTCGTAGGACCACCTCTAACTGCTACATTCAATGTTGGGAGAGGGAATGTTGTAACTGCTGTTTTAATGCCAATGCACCTATGTTTGTGATCCCCTTTAGAGCATCTGAATGATAAAGCACTCCCTGTATATTGACCCCATGTTACACTTGTGTCACTGCACATTCTTTGTTCCGGATAGTTCCCTTATATTCTCATAGTACTCCTATTTGTTTATGTGCTTAATCTGTCTGTTTTCTGTATTAAATCTGTACTGGAAGTAAACCCCACTGAAGCTCCAAAAATAACGTGCCTGCAAGGCAAACAGATAAAGGTGTACATGACTTCTAACAAGTCTGCTTGTAGTTTAGATTCAGTGCCCCTCCATTTTTTTTTTTTAAATCTAGCACGGTGACATTCTCTCTGCAGTGGCATGATCCACCTACTGTAAGATCTTCAACACTGATTATCTGTGGTCCACCTACTTGAGAAGAATTGAGGACCTATTCAAATGTACCACAAGAAGCATTAAATGCATTTGGCGTCAAATCAAAGGTCTTAAGACACCTATAGTGTCCGTGTCAGTATGACAGCCAGTAGAGGCTTGATTTTGGGCAAGTGTAAACTTACCTATTTCTCAGAAATAGCAGTGTCTCACAGTGCCTGAGAACATGGACAGCATCTGTGCACCAAAACCACTACATTATGATATACTGGTTTTGGTGCTTAGAGTTTAAAGGGTTACTCCCAGCACTATGACCACTTCAGTGATTTGAAATGGCCATGGTGCCTGAAGTCTCCTGCCAGAAGTGTAACGCCGACTCCTACAGTGTCATCAGCCAGCCTGGAACTCTAGTTTTGTTACACTCTAGTTTTGAATTTCAATCATTGTCTGAGAGTGGTCAGCTTACGCTCTCAGCCAATAGATGTCAACTTCTGCAGAAGCTTAGAAGCGTGTCACTAGATCAGCAGGGAGCACTGTTGCTAAATGTTTTGCACTATTACTGGGGAAACGGGAAAAGGGTTCTCCTAGCATCATAAGCACTACAGTTGGCCGTAGTGGTTATGATGCTTGGAGTAACCTTTTATGTAAGCATTGTGATTACTTGCATCACTTCCTGGTCTGGACGGAGTTCACTACAGAACCTCTTAGCAAAAGCAGGAATTTAAATATAAATATTTATTTTTGGTGCTGAATTTAAAAAAGCAACAAAAATCTATTAGGTTTTAGTCTAATCTACTTGTCCCTTATGACAAACTACTTGCACACAAAATAATTTCTGGTTGAGAGATTGATGCCTTCTCTGGAGCCCTGAGCATATTGTCTCAAACTCTGCCCCCTCAACCCCCATTGGCTTTCCTTTTATTACCCGTTGTGTGTTGTATGTACTGGCAGTGAGATTGTATTTGTGCTGGCGCTATGTTGTATGCATATGTTTGTGCTGGTAGTGTGTAATGAGGAGTGTGCATGCACTGATTGTGTGTAGTCTGTGGTTTGCTGGCTGTTGTGTGTATGCATCTGTTGTTTGCTGGCTGTATGTAATGTGTGTTTTGTGCTGGCTGTATGTAGGATGTGTATGTATACGCTCTGCCAGTTTGTAGTATATTTGTGTGCATGGTGTGCATGCTGAATGTGTGTAGTGTGTGGGCATGCGCTGTCTGTATGTAGTGTGTGCATAATGCTGCTGGCTGTGTGTAGTATCTGTGCATTTGTTGTGTACTGGATGTACGCAGTATGTGTGAGTTTTATATGTTGGCTGTTTATATTTGTGTGTGTGTGTGTGTGTGTGTATGCTGCCTGTTGTATTGTGTGCTGCCTTTCTGTAGGATGTGTGTATTATATCCTGGCTGTGTTTAGCATGTGTGTATTATGTGCTGGCTGCGTGTAGTATGTATAAGTGCTGGCTGTTTTTGATGTCGCTGGCTGTGTAGAGTGTGTATAATGTTGATCTAGATTTTGCCCCCCTTCTGCTTTATTTCGTCAGGTCTGCAGAGCCCTGTGATCCAGAAGGGATTAAAAATTCCTGGTGAACCAGCACAGGTTCAAAATTCCTGGTGGCCTCTGGGGGTTAACTTTGCCTTATAGTCCATAGAGGGGTTAACTCTGCTTGGTGGTCCACGGTGATTTAAAGGGATTCTACAGTGTTAGGAATATAAAGTTGCATTCCTAACACTATAGTGCCCTCTGGTTTCCCCCCTCCCTTGCAACTACCCCCCTGCAACACATGAAGGATTAAAAAACTTTATTTACTCATCGGTTCCAGCACCAGTGTCCCTTGGCGCTCGGTCTGCATCCGCTTCCTTTAACGCCAACTGATATGCGCAAGCTCTGCAAGCACATTAGGCTCTCACCAGAGTAAAGCATTGACTGATAGGTAATTTAAAGGAACACCACAGTCACCTAAACAACTGTAGCTTAACCCCTTAAGGACGCATGACGGTTCAGGACCGTCCTCGGCATTTTTGCGTTGCCGACCGAGGACGGTCCTGAACCGTCCTAACGGAAAACGGGCGGCGGGAGCGATCAGAGATCGCTTCCGCCGAAATCCCGTTGTTACTATCTGCCCGGCATCCCAGGCAGATAGTAACAGCCAATTACGGCGTGTGAGCGATCCGCGATCGCTCACAATTGGCTGGTGTCAAAGTGGGTGTTACAAACACTCACTTTGACACTGATCTCTGCCTCTCTCCTCTCTGTAGCGTTTTGTGAGAGGAGAGAGACAGAGATCCTGATAGTTTGTTGCAGCAGCTGTTCCTGTGAAAAATAAAAAGTATCTTCAGTTAATTAAAATCCTATTTTAACCCCTTCCCTGCCAGATCTGTTACAGACAGTGCATTTTTACTGTCTGTATTTTTTTTTTTGCCCTTAAGGGTTAACTTTATTTTAAAAAATCTGTGTCTTAGACTGTCTTAGACTGTTAGTAGTCTGTTTTAGTCTGTTTTAGTCTGTTTTAGTCTGTCGTAGTCTGTCGTAGTCTGTCATAGTCTGTCATAGTCTGTCATAGTCTGTCATAGTCTGTCATAGCCTGTCGTAGTCAGTCAGTTTCCTTCCCCCAAATCTCCATTAGATTCTTCTAACAGGAGTTAGTTTAGGGATTACTGTTTTAGTCTGTTTTAGTCTGTTTTAGTGTTTTAAAAAAAAAAAAAAAAAAAATATTGTGTTTAGTATTTTGTTAGTTTAGTCTGTTGGTGTGAAACATGCAGCGCATGTACAGCTTGGAGGAGGCATATGCCTTCTTGGCGTCAGACTCTGACGCCACTGACACTGCGTCCGATTTTGACCCAGGTCAGTTTAGCGGCACGTCTAGTGACATGTCATCTGTGAGTGAGCCAGCTGCTAAAAGAAGCTGTGCTTCCCCTGCTACGCTGAATGTGGAGGAGGACTGGGTACCTCCACAGTTAGCTGAGCCCAACATCCCCCCTTTTAGTGCCAACGCAGGCATTAATGTGAATGTGGTTGACTTCTCCCCTATACAATATATGGAGTTATTTTTAGGGGATACCATCTGGGAGGAGATTGCTTCCCAGACTAATTTATACGCTAGCCAATTTATTGAGACCAATCCAGGTAGCTATACAGTCAGGGAGCATGCTTGGCATCCCACAGATGTCCCTGAACTTAAAACATTCTGGGCTCTTACCATGCTCATGGGGATAATAAAAAAGCCATCAATCCGGTCTTACTGGAGCACCAACCCAATTTGTTCGACTCCTATATTCTCCCAAACAATGCCTAGACCAAGATATGAGCTGCTGCTCAGATACTTACATTTTAACGACAATACGCTCTGTCACCCCAGAGATCACCCCGAATATGATAGGCTTTATAAAATACGCCCACTGGTAGACCATCTTCAGAACAGATTTTCTGAAGTTTATACTCCCCAACAAACTTTATCCATCGATGAATCCCTTATGAAATACAAAGGGAGATTAGGGTTCAAACAATATATCCCCTCAAAGCGGTCTAGGTATGGCATTAAAGTATACAAACTTTGCGAGAGCGAAAGTGGCTACACATTTGCCTTCCGTGTATACGAGGGGAAAGATGCTCAACTGAACCCTCCTGGCTGTCCTGACTCTCTGGGGACAACTGGGAAACTTGTTTGGGACCTACTGAACCCTTTGTTCAATAAGGGTTACCACCTTTATGTGGACAATTTTTACAGCAGTGTCCACTTGTTTAAAATTCTTTATAGTTTACAGACACTGGCCTGCGGCACTGTAAGAAGAAATGCCAAGGATTTTCCCAGACCTCTCATAGAGGCCAAATTAAAAAAAGGGGAATGCAAAGCTCTGCGCAAGGCTGAACTGCTTGCGCTAAAATTTAAGGACAGGAAGGATGTTCACATGATAACAACCATCCATAACGAGGGCATGTCAGACGTCACTGTCCGAGGCAGGGTACAGACAAAACCGGTGTGCATCAGGGCTTATAACAGGCACATGGGGGGTGTTGATTTGGCTGATCAGCTGATGCAGCCTTATCTTATCTTAAGAAAGACAAAAGCCTGGTATAAAAAGGTGGCTATCTACCTGTTGCAAGTAGCAACACATAATTCATTTTTACTTTTTAAAAAAATTAATCCAGGAAGAACCACCTATCTCCAATTTCAGCTCAAGCTGATTTCCACAATAATTTATGGAGATGGTCAAGTTCCAACGACAGTGCAAGAGTCGTCTAGACATTTTATTTTTAAGATACCGCCAACACCAAAAAAAAGAAACCCCCAGAAACGTTGCCGGGTCTGTTATAAAAAAGGGAAAAGGACAGACACCCCTTTTCACTGTCCCGATTGCCATACAAAACCTGGACTGTGCATTGGAGAATGTTTTAAGGTCTACCACACAGAAAATACATTTTTATAATACTTGTTCCTGATTTTTTTTTTTTGTTTATTTTGAAAGCAGCAAATTTCTGTTAGTCAGTATCCTTCCCCCAAATCTCCAGTTAGATTCTTTTTGCAGGAGTTAGTTTACAGATTGCTGCTAACAGAAGTTTTAGTCTCATTTAGTCTGTTTTTTAACTCTGTGTTAGCCAGACTCTGACGCCACTGACACTGCGTCCGATTTTGACCCAGGTCAGTTTTCTGACATGTCATCTGTGTGTGAGCTGGCTGCAAAAAGAAGCTGTGCTTTCTCTGCTACGCCGAATGTGGAGGAGGAACAGGTTTCTCCACAGTTAGCTGAGCCCCAAATCACCCCTTTTAGTGCCAACACAGGCATTAATGTCAATGTGGATGACTTCTCCTCTATGCAATATATGGAGCTATTTTTAGGGGATACCATGTGGGAGGAGATTGCTCCCCAGACTAATTTATATGCTACCCAATTTATTGATACCAATCCAGATAGCTATGCAGTCAGGGAGGAGTGTGCTTGGCATCCCACAGATGTCGCTGAACTTAAAAAATTCTGGGCTCTTACAATTCTCATGGGGATTATAAAGAAGCCATCAATTTGCTCTTACTGGAGCACCAACCCAATCTGTTCTAGTCGAGTGTACTCTCAAACCATGTCTAGAACAAGATTTGAGCTGCTGCTGAGATACTTACATTTCAATGACAATACCCTCTGTCACCGCAGAGATCACACCCAATATGATAGGCTTCATAAAATACACCCACTGGTAGACCATCTTCAGCACAAATTTACTGAAGTTTATACTCCTCAAAAAAATGTATCTATTGATGAATCGTTAATGAAATATAAAGGGAGATTAGGATTCAAACAATACATCCTCTCAAAGCGCTTTAGGTATGGCGTAAAATTCTACAAACTGTGCGAGAGCGAAAGTGGCTATACATTTGCCTTTCGTATATATGAGGGGAAAGATGGTCAACTGGACCCTCCTGGCTGTACTGACTCTCTGGGGACAAGCGGGAAACTTGTTTTTGACTTACTGATCCCCTTGTTCAATAAGGGTTACCACCTTTATGTGGACAATTTTTATAGCATTGTCTGTTTGTTTCAAACTCTTTAGGGTTTCTAGATACTGGCCTGTGGCAGTGTGAGAAGATATGCCAAGGATTTCCCCAGACCTTTAATAGAGGCCAAAAAAAAAAAAAAAGTGAATGTAAAGGTCTGCACAAAGCTAAAGTGCTTGCAATAAAATTTAAGGACAGGAAGGATGTTCACATGCTAACAACCATCCATAACGAGGGCATGTCAGACGTCACTGTCCGAGGCAGGGTACAGACAAAACCGGTGTGCATCAGGGCTTATAACAGGCACATGGGGGGTGTTGATTTGGCTGATCAGCTGATGCAGCCATATCTTATCTTAAGAAAGACAAAAGCCTGGTATAAAAAGGTGGCTATCTACCTGATGCAAGTAGCAACACATAATTAATTTTTACTCTTTAAAAAAAATGAATCCAGAAAGAACCACCTTTCTCCAATTTTAGTTCAAGCTGATTTCCACAATAATTTATGGAGATGGTCAAGTTCCAACAACGGTGCCAAAGGAGTCCAGACATTTTATTTTTAAGATACTGCCAACTGCAAAAAAAAAACAAATCCCCTGAAATGTTGCTGGGTCTGTTATAAAAAAGGAAAAGGACACTGTTTTTTTCTTTTGAAAACAGCAAATTTTAGTTAGTCAGTTTCCTTCCCCCCAAATCTCCAATTAGATTCTTTTTGCAGGAGTTAGTTTAGAGAATGCTGCTAAAGGTGCATTTGATACCTGCACATTTGGTTAAAAAAGTTTTATGGTAGTAACATATAACTGGCTGGCCAAAACCAGATGACGTGTGCATAAAAAGCAGAATTAAAAATTTACCACCATGCACGTTCTCTGAAATTTGTTTAGCACAATGGTTGGGGGAAGGATGTGAAAACACCTCATATACAATACTCTGGAATGTCTACTTTATAAAAATATAAACTTTCATGATGTTAACATTAACGGGGGGATGCAAAAATATGCCAAACTGAAGATAGGCTAAGCATACCTATATATCAAGTTGAAAAACTGATATGTACAAGTCTTGAATGTGGCCTTTTAGCCCCCAAACAACCCAGCAAACCTATGCATGGGTGATGTCA